>JAQJVK010000010.1:36445884-37079315 GCA_035578135.1 Flexamia atlantica
ATTCTATTCCCCATATAAGCCCATGTAAAATTTTGAAACAAATTGTGATTTTTGGAGGTAAAAGCGAATTTCTGCGATAAACTCACTTGATATCTAGACAGTAGACATAAAAAGCTATCAATTGATATAAAAATAAATATGATTGCTGAGGTTACCCAGAACGGGTATTTTTGTCCATTCTGTAAACATGACGGTAAAAGCTTATTTCTAAGGAAATTCGCTAAAATGGGCCCGAAACGATTAAAAAAGGGCCCAAAAGCATACAAAACAGGTAAAAAAAGGTTGCCAGGTCTGAGGGCCCGGGGTTGTAGATTGCACAGGGGCCCGAAAATACTGTCGCCGGTCCTTATTAAAGGTGACCATGTGATTAAAGTTACTGTTGTTGCTTAGTTACCCTATAATAAAAAATTGTATTATTGTTTTTATAACCTCAATGGGTGTCTATTAATACAGGAGGGGTTTTCTTTTCAATGATAGGCCCTAACTTGAGAATTAATGGCTTGACGGATTTTAATATTTGAGGCTTCAAATTAAAGATTCTTCTACGAAGATTTGCTAATACGTCTGCTCAGAATGTTAAGAAATGGTATCATTTAAGTAAAGGGCTGAATTTATGGAACAGCGGTGCCATCTGTTGATAGTGGATCAAAATTGATTCTCTTCATGTACAACTAAACATAAAGACAAGGTTTGAAACAGTTTTAAAAGTAACCACAGATTGCAGCATTTTACAAAATCCGAAAAGTGTTTGCAACAAAGCTGATATTGAGTAATCTAGTATAAATGAATTTGTTAAAGAATTAGATAATAACCTTATAAGTATTTTATAAGTATTCTAGATTTCACTTGCAGTAACGCTCGAGTCACTCGAGTAACGCTCCTTTTAAGTGTGTTTTTGTTCACACTAATTAATTCCTTTATAGTTACAATGAACTTAATATTCCCTCCTTTTCCCACTTATGAAAACTATAATTGAAATTCTCTATTTTCATGGGTTAATTTTCAATATCGTAATGTTTGGAAATTTAGTGGAACATTACATTAGGAATTATTTAATTCTTTCTCTAGGCGGGATTACATATAATCTTAAAAAAAAATAGAAATGTAAAGCTGTTAGCAGTGAATTTTTAGTTGAAGTTTTTGAAGTGTTACAATTTTTACATCCCCCTCCTGAATATTACGTTATGCCACTTTTCAACGCCTACTACACTCCTAGAAGTAATTTTTAAATCCTCAATGATGTATTGGGGGGGATATTTAATTAATTTTGCTGTTATTTTTGACAACCGATTGACGTTTTTGCCGTGTTCCCATTTGTACCTTCCCCCTAACTTTTGAAACATCAAGGCTATATTATTTGGGGAGGGGGGTAGTAAATTTTGCTATTAGATGACCGAATAAGTTTGTTGCTGTTACCAGTTTTACATTTCCTCCCGAAAGAGCGAATGTACATTTTAACGCAGCCTTCCCCCTTAAAAAAATTTAAAAAGTCAAAGCTATATTGGGGGGAATAAGTAGTAGTTTTGTCGTTGTTGTTGTTGTTGTTGTTTGATGTTTTAACTAGTTTGGCTTTCATATAGGTACCACTTTGCATTCCCGCCCTAGAAATAGTTTGAGTAATTTTGCCGATGTTACAGAGAAAGGGATATATTGAAAGAATTTTTTTAGTTTTATAGGGAAATATCGGTTTATTATGAGTCATTTACTCCATTGTTGAAGTATTAAAATCCCTCTCTCCTAACGATAATTTGTAGAACTATAATTGTTTGGGGCCATTGGCGGGCGGAGTTTTACGTCTAGCCCGGCTAGTTGTGTCCGCAGCCTCAGCCTTGGAAGAGACATTGATACTGGACAGTCGTGCCGTGCAGCGACCGTATTAATCCCTACTTCTTACATTTAAAATAAGGATTTTTATGTTTATACCAATATAAATAGTGTAGATACAATTAAATTCTTTTAGATTATTTATTGATAGTAAGCTTAGCATCAGAGTTGAAAGAAAAAATTGGTTTTTATAAACAAAATAATACACAAAAAGAAAAAAATTATGCTTTATCTGTGTTACAGCTAACAAAATAATCTTCGAAAAATCCACCCTAAAATATCTTATGACGCATTTGGCGTAAACGACGCGTTGCCAACATAGATTTATCAAAAATATAAAATATTACTACCTTAATATATAACACTTACCTAGAAAAGAAAACAACTACAATTTTTTGACAGCCTACTTGACAATATAACTAATATGAGATCAAAATCAACTTTCATTGTTTCAGTTCTTTCAAATATAAAATTGCTTTAAATTAAAGTTAGACAACTGTCACTACTGTGGTGCCTACTCTAGGCTAATCTCTCTGTTCCTGTGTGCCAGAACCACCTCCTGGTCTGCTGCTAGACCTGGCTGGAAGTGACCTTGCGTATCCTGTCGCTGCCGTGGACGCAGGCACCGCTGCACCGCTGGGAGTGCTTGACACTGACCACTGCGCAGGTCCTGCGGCTGACTGCGCAGAGGCGACGCGGCTAACACGCAGGACAAGGTCTTCATCCGGGACGACTTCTCCACCGTCACTGAGTGTGAGTTATAGTTCGGAAGTAACTTATGAAGGCGGGTCGGGTCTTTCATCGAGTTATAGTTATTATTTACATTTAGCCACAGATTTTCTTTTAACCGGCCTTGTTTTTATCCTTGGTTTGACTGACCACGGCAAGAGTTACAAGTCATTAAACAAATAATAATTAAAATAAACTTAGATTCACTTACCTGTGTAATAATTCTGTTTTTGTCTCCTCTTCATTGCATTTTTCACTAATCAGGAGCCGTGTTGGGCTTTGGTTTAGCGATGTCCAAGCTTTAAGGTCTCATTTTGTTTGTATCTCATCAATAGCCGATCACTATAAATCCTGTCAATAATAATCAGGTTTACTACCTTGACGTCACCATTCTACAAAGTAGTAAAACTTGTCCTAAAAACTATATTTAAATTATGATGTTTTCTTGTGGGAAATTGAGTTCTAAGACTTACGTATAACAAGTAACTTTGTACAACAAATAAGTTGTGCTACTTTGTGGAATTGCGACGTCAAGGTATGTAAACCTGTTCATCATTGATTAACCAATTCCGGAAGTATTCAGCATGAGCAAATATAAATCCTTTCTTTTTATATGAAAACTAAAAGTTTGTCAGCAGGCTAGTAATACCCGCAACGATCCTGCTAAGTAAAATTAAACTTTTGGTTTTCATATAAAAAGATGATAGATGCTAAAAAAATAATTATAAAACAATATCATGAATTAAGCTCATTTTGTAAATTGTTTCTATAGGAATCATTTAATTGTTATATGCAAAACGGTCCTGCTGGTTATAAAACTTTTGCAATAAACTGGAACTGAACTTAATCTGACTGAGAGAGCCTTTTTTTGTGTCAAGCGAATAGTTTTTTATTAGACTTAACTTTTAGTTAATGACCAATGTTTGTAATATAATGATAAGATGATAACAGGTTTTTGGCGTAGAAAAGGAATACTTTTTGTGGAGACAAAGCTGAATTTATGTTTTTGTTTTCCTTTTGTTAATCTTTTAATATCATTATGGTAAACTGGGGAAATGCCGACACCTTAAGAGAATTTTAATTTCAATATTTTTTCAAGTTTTGTAACATATTTTTTAGTGTTAGATTCCATTTCATTGGCATTTTCCGCATCGGAATAATATATTAAAATGGTAATATAGTCTAGTTTAGTAGTATAAAAAAAATATTTTTGTAACTCTTGCAAGCTGTTGGTATTTCCCCGGTGACCCGGCCAGTACCGACAATGACTTATGGTAATGCTGACATCGGTGAGAATAGACAAAAAATATTCAGAAACCTATAGTTTATTGTTACATAAAGTAGAGTATAAGTTATAATGCGTATAAAAAGCATATATACGGTATTAGAAAAAGGCACCCTCCAAGGAGATCATGAAGAGTAATTCTAGGCATTCCCACCTCAGCTGTAACACTGTTTACCAATCTCCGTTATGGACCAACTCAAATTGCCCTTTTTAATGGTACTTCATCCCCTACACCCCTGTCTGTTGACCATTTTCCAGATCTCAAATATCAGAAAGATAATAAAAAGAAATGTTTAGACTACAAACCCCATAGCAATATTATTTTGATCTAATAGGCAATATAGACACCTGTCGGTTTTGCCTTTTTTGGTGTGTCGACATTACCCCAGAGAGACAAGATGGCGGATTTTTAACCCTAGGTCGTCTTATCACTATCAATCCTAAAAACAACTATTCCAAAATGTTAGTTTTGAAATACACTTTCTAGCTGATTAATGTCCGAATTTCTTATTTGTATAGGTCGTAAATTAGTTAGTTTAGGAAACAATACTTTTGAAATCTTCGCAAATTAACCACTTTGTCTGCTGACAAAAACTCTTTTAACTGTCAATTCTGTTCTTTGTTTGAAATTCATTGTTGGTGATGGTGATTTTATATTTTGATTAGGACTTTTGCGGACATTTGCCATCACTGATTAGTAAAAAACAAGTTTCACGACGTCTCGGGATCTGGAATCTGATCCCGTCTTCAGGTGGAAGAAAACCTAGAACATAACAAGATTAGTAACACATAGCCAGGAAAACCTGGACAAAATCACAGCTAAAACAGAGAACTGTAAAAGCAGTCACGAAAACAATAAGCTGAAAAGATAAACAATACACAAAATAACACAGGAATCACAAGTATCAAGAAACGCCAGACAGGAGAGAGCACGTCCACACCCAATCAGAGCTGAGCTGAGACTGGTGGGAGGAAAGCAAATGGCGGCGGCAACGGAAATGGCGGTGCCCACAGCCAACCAAATCACGGCGCGCTACCGGTGGCGAAAACCTGAAACAGAGACATGTGATATGCAAATTCCGTGTGTCAGTTTGTGTTTTTTAGTTGATTTTTAACCTGATTTTGCCCCTTGGCCTTGCTACGGGTTAACATGTTATGAGAATTTTGAACAGAATTGTTAGTAAGTACCCTATTTGCTGACACTTTATTTTCCCTGTCTTTCCAATTCTTTGTTTAACCCTTGAGGGGGCGCTTCACCGGCAAAACGCGAGCGGGCGCATGCGGAGTCTTACTCCGCAACACTAGATTGCACAATTTTAACCGATTTTACTTGTTTTATAACGAAATATTGTATTTAAATGTTGACAAACTTCATTAGGAATCACATTTCATCGTCGATTCAATTAATTGTTCAACTTAATAGGTGTAATATTTCAATTAAACATAGTAAGTAGTTTTCTAGTATTAAATATGTATTAATTATTATTTACATTTTTGGATTTTTCCTTTCGCTTCTTTTTTTCGAAAGCAAAAGGAAAAGTCCAAAAAATTAATAATAATTACAAATCCATTGCTATTATGAATTTTAAAAAAAGGTATCAGTGTCAGTGTAACGGGAGAGGGCGCTCCACAAACTGAGACGGCTTCTCTGAATTGCATATAACGAAGTACCAAGGGGGGGGGGGGGGTGGGGGGTATAAATAGCTTTAGGATATTCCTAGAATAAGGGGCATAAAGTACGCAGCCGGACACGACCGCCGACACCCATTATGTCTGTTTATCTTTATATAAAAAACATGTGCGGAGGAAAACTCTGCGTGCGCCCGCTCGAGGGTTGATATTGGTAGCCATACTGGCCTTATTTCAAGTGAAGATTGACTGATTGGTTGGTCTGCTAGTTTTATGTATGAAGCTTCAATTAGTTTTCTTTTGAAAAAATGAGGTTCGCGGTGTACTATTTTTGCTTCGTCAAAATTCATCTGGTGATTTTCAGACCAGCAGTGTTGAGCAATTTTTGATTTATCCACTAAGCCCTTCCTCGTGTTATCTTTGTGTTCTTTGATTCTAACATTTAAAGGTCTTTTTGTCTCGCCATAATACGGCCTAGAGCAACTATTGCAGTTTATTCTGTAAACACATTTTTTTGATCCCTGAGTGCCATTTTTTGGTTTGGTTTTTACGAGACATTGCCTAAGAGTGTTTTGTGTCCTATACGCGGTTCTAACTTTGAACTTCCTAGCAACTCTTCTAATTTTTTCCGATAATCCCGGCACATAAGGGATTGACATAGGAACGAATTTTTCAGTGTTTTCTGACTCATTCTGTTTAGCCCTACGGGTTTTGCACTTTCTTATTACGGATTGAGGGTATCCATTCTTAGCCAAATCTTGCTCTACTTTTTTGATTCCCTGATTTAATCCATCTTGATTTGAGCAAATGCTCTTTGCTCTGTCAAATAGTGAGTAAGCTACCCCTTCTTTGACAGATTTTTGATGGTTTGATTGAAAATTTAAGTACTGCACTGTGTGTGTCTTTTTTCTGAAAACAGTTGTCCTAAGCGTGTCCCTATCCTTTTCTACGCACACATATAAAAATGCTAGTTTGTTTTGGACTTCCTCTTCCATTGTTAGGCGGATGGAAGGAGAAATACTGTTAAGATGCCCTAAAAAGTCTTTTAGTTCATCGTCTCCATGCGGAAATACCACGAAGGTGTCATCGACGTACCTCCACCAAATCTTCGGTTTGAGTTGAGCCAAAGACAAAGCCTTTTGCTCAAACTCCTCCATAAAGATATAAGCAAAGATAGGCGACAATGGCGACCCCATAGCCATCCCCTCATCTTGACGGTATAATTTACCCTCTAGTTCAAAATAGTTACATTGAGTGCATAATTCATAATGTCTCGTAAAAACCAAACCAAAAAATGGCACTCAGGGATCAAAAAACTGTGTTTACAGAATAAACTGCAATAGTTGCTCTAGGCCGTATTATGGCGAGACAAAAAGACCTTTAAATGTTAGAATCAAAGAACACAAAGATAACACGAGGAAGGGCTTAGTGGATAAATCAAAAATTGCTCAACACTGCTGGTCTGAAAATCACCAGATGAATTTTGACGAAGCAAAAATAGTACACCGCGAACCTCATTTTTTCAAAAGAAAACTAATTGAAGCTTCATACATAAAACTAGCAGACCAACCAATCAGTCAATCTTCACTTGAAATAAGGCCAGTATGGCTACCAATATTAAACAAAGAATTGAAAGACAGGGAAAATAAAGTGTCAGCAAATAGGGTAATTACTAACAATTCTGTTCAAAATTCTCATAACATGTTAACCCGTAGCAAGGCCAAGGGGCAAAATCAGGTTAAAAATTAACTAAAAAACACAAACTGACACACGGAATTTGCATATCACATGTCTCTGTTTCAGGTTTTCGCCACCGGTAGCGCGCCGTGATTTGGTTGGCTGTGGGCGCCGCCATTTCCGTTGCCGCCGCCATTTGCTTTCCTCCCACCAGTCTCAGCTCAGCTCTGATTGGGTGTGGACGTGCTCTCTCCTGTCTGGCGTTTCTTGATACTTGTGATTCCTGTGTTGTTTTGTGTATTGTTTTTCTTTTCAGCTTATTGTTTTCGTGACTGCTTTTACAGTTCTATGTTTTAGCTGTGGTTTTGTCCAGGTTTTCCTGGCTATGTGTTACTAATCTTGTTATGTTCTAGGTTTTCTTCCACCTGAAGACGGGATCAGATTCCAGATCCCGAAACGTCGTGAAACTTGTTTTTTACTAATCAGTGATGGCAAATGTCTGCAAAAATCCTAATCAAAATATGTCAATTCTGGTGTCTCCCGCAAGGTAGCAGCACCATCCAACAGCGTTTTACTTTCATATTACGACCGCAACTTAGGGTGTCGGAATTGTCTGAGGTGTTGGTATTTCCCTGGTCTACCCTATTTCATTCCATTTCTTTAATTTTATGTATTTGAATTATAAGAGGTATGGAAGGGGAAGGGCATTTTAAAGTTTTATCTTATGTACTTATATTAAAACATGGTTTTGGTGGCTGTTTGTTTGTTACTGCATACCTACTATTAGGCTAATATATTTAACTTCCATAAACAATTTCATATATTTTTTTGTTTATAAAAATGAACTCCACTTAGCTAAACTCCGCTTAATTGGAACCCATGAGTAATCAAAATGGTTAATTAAACCAGGAGAGTGAGAAAACCCACACCCATTTTGAAAATTAATCTCAGACAAACTAGAAGAAATAACAGTATTCATATCTTGCAAGGTGTTATTCCCAAATTTGTAAATAGTTAAATAAACTTAATACATAATTAGCCTTAGATTATTATATATATATATTATATATATATATATTGTTTAGATTAGGAAAACTATCTCTAAGAAACTCCAAGCTAGGTTCTATTGTTGTAATAATCCTTCAGCGAAATTCAAATGCTTATAGTTATTTCGTTAGAGCCTAAAATCATGGGAAATGAGTATGCAGGATTGCTGCCATGGAAATGTGAAGTTGAGAGATTTTTTCTGGTAATCAAGTTAATCTCAACTAGATGAAGCCACAGCTCTTCTATAAGTGAGATATAGAATTTATTTTAATCTTCATAAGGTTAACATTGGGACAATGTACTAAGTTTACCACTAGCGATATCTCATTACCAATAAATATAGAGAAAATCGCAGAAACAACTTTGTAAAATAAGCAGATGGCTATTTAATTTGATCCTGCATATTTACCGGTTCAACGTGGCAATAAGTAGGTTTGCAAAGGCAATGGCACATCTTAATCAATTGTGAAAAAAGACAGAAGTAACTCTGCGATTATCTTTGCAAAGTAAAAGAACGAGCATACAATTTATTCACACGTATTTGCCGATACGGGTAAATAGCAGGAATACATTAAACGTTGTATTATAACTCTGGACAGCCTTACTGGCGGGTGAGTGAGTGCGCTGTTGTCGTAATTAGTGTTTAATATCTGCAATGTTTTGGTAATAAATCACATGGTCATTTGTTTATGTAAAGGTACTTTACACAAGAAAATATTTTGCTGCAACCGCAAGTGCAACGAATGTTAAATGCTTGAAAGCTCAACATAATTCATGAATTTATTACTTGAAGATTATTGGGCAACACCCACCTTAATTTAATGATGTGCTGATCCTCATCAAGTTGTAAAAAACAATGGTCACACACGCACACAAATACCGGATCGCACACAACTGTCCCGACGTTTCGTGTGAAAACATAAAAACATCACGCCTCTTTGGGGGAATTAAAATCTCGCCTATGATTTTTTGCGAGGAGTCGCTCCGACCGTCTTACCGTGACTGGCCTGTCTGGCGGGTTCACGTTCTTATCAGCAGGAAGGGGCGGGGGGTCTATTGTCCTGGCTCTGTTTACTTTATTTTTAATTTCATTTTCAACCAACGGGACAAACATCGGATGAAGTGAGGCACTCGGCTGAGAGATACAGTTGCTGTCCACTGCCATACAAGCTGCTTCCAATATATTTCTTTGTTTCCACCTCAGCTCATTAAAAATAATACTAGCCGAGGCCCAGTCAACAGTATGGTTTTCACACATGCTGTGTTCAACCAACTTGGAATTTTTCGAGTCACCTTTTGAAAACAGCTTTTTGTGCTCATTAACTCTCACAGCAACCAGTCTCGACGTTTGCCCGTAGTAACTTCGCCCGCAACCACACCCGATCTTGTACACTGCATTTTGTGTTTTTGATTCCCTGCTATCCGGCTTTACTCTAGTAACCACGCTCCCTGAGATTTTAATTCCCCCAAAGAGGCGTGATGTTTTTATGTTTTCACGCGAAACGTCGGGACAGTTGTGTGCGATCCGGTATTTGTGTGCGTGTGTGACCATTGTTTTTACAACTTGATGAGGATCAGCACATCATTAAATTAAGGTGGGTGTTGCCCAATAGTCTTCAAGTAATATATTCGCCCCGCCCAAAAATTGTCATGTCATTTCGATCAACAATTCATGAAGTACGACGACAAAAGTGTGGAAACACAATCTTAAATGTAAACAAATCATTTAAGATGAAAGGTTGCCAGAACAAAAAGACCAGTTGATGCATTGCGCAAATATTTTCAGAAATTTTAATTGCGTAAGAAATCTCTTGGTGAAATATTACAGGGCATTCTTTTGTAGTGTAATTGAGATGAAACGTAAACAAAGTTCTGACAGTTCTGCCAAAACATGTGTTTATTTAGCAGACATTTTGGGAGCTTACAATTTTCGCCACCCGCCAGTAAGGCTGTCCAGAACTATAGTATAGTTATTTTTATTGTAGTAATAATTCCACTTAATCTGGAATATTCGCTTATCCGAAATAGGTCTGGTCCCAATTATTTCGGAATTTCGGGACTCCACTACATTAAAAATAGAGTGAAATCTGACATAATTTATTAAGTTTTGAAATACAACGTATCATTTGAAATTATTTACTGAATTATATTTCACTTTCTTATAGTTTTACATTTTAAACGAGATTTGTATGTATATCAAGATGAGACGAGTTTTGTGATTAGGGGCTCCCAACAGACTTCAACCAAGGCCCCCCAGAGCCACGAGACCGGCCCTGATCATTGTCCAAAACAAGTTGCCACCAAATTAAAAAAAAAAAAACAGTGGTAATTTTATTTCACTCGTTTTTATCCTCTCAATTATTTGCGTTGTTTTGTTGTCATCTTACATATTTTACCTTATGTTTTTTGTTAATGAATGATTGTTTAGCATGTTGTCTTTGGGGCCATACACATATTACGTAACACACTTAAGGGGGTGGGGAGGGGGGGAGGGTTTGGCTCAACGTTACATAACTCTTAAATTTTGTCCCTCTTTAAAAATACAAAAATTGATATCTAAATCAAAGTTACAGTTAGCTATATAAAGAGATACGTTTGTCATACTACTTTTAATAACAGTAAAACTAAAAATAAATACGTAACATGTTGAGTAAATTTCTGCTTTGCTTTATAGCTTTGTTTTTCGGTGTTGTTTTCGAGAGTAAAATCACAACATGATACAGTATTGCGCAGTGCCTCCAAGATCTATTTATCGGTGTTTGTCGATAAGACGATAAGGCAGGTGTCACACTGATTGTTTATATTATTAGTAACAATCTTGTTTGTTTGTCTGTACCAATTTTGCTTTTGATCAGGGTCGTAGCAAAGGGGGGGTTCCGTGGGGTCCGTTTTATTGTGTGGCATATTTAACGTGTAATGTTTAGAAAGAAAAATGTACGCTTTCGTGATAAGGAAGAAAATAAGTAGGCTACAACCAGTGATGTGAAAGAGGTAAGAAGTAAAAATAAAATTTACAAATAATTCAATTTAAATTCGAAATCACCTGTATTCTGCTTCTCAAACAAATGAATAATGGAACTTAGACCATGTATAAATGGTGAAATAAAAAAAAATACATAACAAATATATCTCCTTTATATTAATTACACTGTGTCTTAAAAGGCAAATCATGTATACATGGTCAGTAACAGTTTCTGTTTTTCATTCACCATAATTACTGCAAGATTACATTCTTGTAAAGTAGGACCCCAACTATCTGGCGGATCAACGAAGGTCTCAAACCTTAACTGGCTATGAATATACTTTATGAGAAATATAAACTTAAAAAATTGCAGTCAAACGAATGATTAGTGTTAAATATCATTTGCACGCATTATAATAATGATTTAAAATAAATTTAAAGCCTGTGTTTCTAAAGCAGAAAAGAGTTTTATAATCAAGAGTTTTATGAGGAGATCAAATATAAACAAAAATAAATAATTTCAGATTTTTTACGCTAACATTTTAAATTATTAAAATGTATAAAACTATAATGACACATTTTTGGAAATGAATTTATTATATTTAAGGTGTTAGAGTAGCTAATTGTGGTATTTGATAACTATGTAAGTCTCAGTGCTGTTACGTGGGTCGAATTTCACTATTTTTACAGGCTTAAATTGTACTTTTTGTTATTTTTGTACAGGCTTGAGTTGTAATATTAACCTGTTATTTACTGCTCAATTCTTTCGTATTTTAATATCAGAGTTTAATTTTGTTTGTTTATTCTTAAATTGTATGGGTTTAAGTGTCAAGTTAAGTTAATGATGCCTTATAAAGTCTACCAGGCTGTATCTAATACCTAATACGCATAATCTTGAGCCCTCAAACTCACGACCCTCTGGTCAAAAAATGGGGGGGGGGGCGGTCACGTCTTCTGGACCCCACCCTTACCAAAATCCTGGCTACGTCCCTGCATATAAAAAATGTTATTAATAAACAAAAGTCATTACAAGTTTATTTATTTATTTAAATCCATATTCCACGAGTAAAGTTATGCTTAAAGTTATGCTGTATTCATTCCTACTAAGATCGAATTACGTAACGCATGGGGGGTGAGGGGGGGTTTGCTCAAGCGTTACGGTGAGTTACATGGGGAGGGGGGGTCGAAATGACAAAAAAATGTGTTGCGTAATATGTGTGTGGCCCCTTTCAAGTTCTAATTTATTTTGTTAAAAAGAAGAAAAATTAACAAAGCACCTGCACATACATTATTTAAAATTATACTTCAGGGTGGCAATAAAATGTCTAAGTCTTAGGTCATATCAATTATAATGTTGTGCTAGTCTGCTTAACGATTTACTTATTTATAGGGTTTGAAAGCAGTTGAGAACAACCCCTTGTCATCTGCTACACTCTACAGGGTCTGGGACTCAACACTCCGCGGCATCCTACGCTACACTCTACAGGGTTAGATGCTCAACACTCTACGAGGTCAGATGCTCTACTCTGCATGGGGTCCAAGGCCTACACCCTACGGGGTCTGATGCTTCACTCTGTACGTAGTCCAAGGCCTAGACTCTAAGGGGTCTGACGCTCTACGCTCCACGGGGTCCAAGGCCTACACTCTACAGGGTCTGATGCTTCACTCTCTATGGGGTCCAAGGCCTACACTCTACGGGGTCTGACGCTCTACTCTCCACGGGGTTCAAGGCTCTACACACTACAGGGTCTGATGCTTACTCTCCACGGAGTCCAAGGCCTACACTCTACGGGGTCTTACGCTCTACTCCCCACAGGGTCCAAGGCCTACACTCTACAGGGTCTTACGTTCTACTCTCCATGGGGTCCAAGGCTCTACACTCTATGGGGTTTGAGACTCGCTGTACTTTCCATCAGTCTTCACAGCGTTACAGACTGTATGTAGCCTCTGATTTTTTTATCCCTTTTCACAAGAGAAAAATCATTGCATTATATTATGCTTATTACATAAGTTTCCTTTATTTTTTTATTTTTTTACATGATTGTGTGACATGATTCTGATGGTTCTTATTTCTCATAAAATGTAATCTTGAAAGTACCAGCAAAATGTGTTTTACAATGGCCACGCCAGTCTAGGAAGTCTTTTAAGGTTCTTTTAAGAAAAACAATTTTTAAATAACTTGCAGATATATAAGTATGGTAGTTCAGAACCAACTGTAGTGTAACAACCTTAGAAAGTCATTTAACAACTTGGTTAAATGATTATTTCGGCCCAGAATATCAATATTGAGGATTAAAATAACAAAAAAGCTCTTTCTCATACTGCAACAACATTAATAGAACAATTTCACAAAACTGTATTTAAATCCATGTTTACTTTCAATAGTTTCATCTGTTCTGATCATGTAAATCCGATGGGCTCAATTACTTAAATTAATTGGTTCCGATGAGACGCATAGGTACAAACATTGATAGCTAGATCAACTACTTCAGACAATGATTTAGTAATCAGGGGTTAATTTCAGCTGGAGCAAACCGGAGTGCAGCTCCGGTACTTCTTATAACACCGGAGCACACCGGTGCGGCTCCGGACCTTTTTTCTGGCTTGTCATTTATTAATACTGTTAAGAAAACTATTTTAGTAAAAGTGTACTACTCTTTCCAATTTGAGAGTGTACTACTCTCTCAACTTTACAACTCAAATTTCCTTTAAATAGTTGCAGGCACGGTTACTGATCCACGCGGATAGCGCAAGTGGATACTCGAGATCGGCTTTAGCGAATGATGGGGGTTGTTTGCTATCGTCGATCTAAGGCGAATCCAATCCAGGCCAAAACGAGCGTGTACTGGGTGCGTTCGGCATTACTCGTTTCCACGTCAATCTTATAAGACCTCATGTGGCAAATAGTTCGTCAAATATTTAAACAAGTCAGATGCGCCCTTGTTCGATGATAGTGAATTCCCAAACATGAGTCGTGAGAGGCCATGACGCACGTAGCGCTGGAGATCACAACCTTCACGATTATTATGGCGCTAGTACTCTCTAGCCGCGGCAGGGCAAAACCTCGCTAGCGCGAAAGTGTACACGGCCTAAACATTATATAGTGGTCATAAACATTAAAAAGGCACCAAATTTAATTGCAATTTATTTTCGGGGGAGAGCCCCTGGGCCCCCGTCCTGCTGGGGGTATTCCATACCCCTCCGGACCCCCGGGTGTGCCATAGCTCCGGTACTTTTTTCTTTAGAAATTAAGCCCTGTTAGCAATACAACTTTAGAAGGCGATTATTCAGTTGTTTTATCGATAAATACAAAAAATAGACCAGAATAGATCAGTTAGTTTTCTGGTCAGTTCATCAGAATAGATCAGATAGTTTTTTAATAGATCAGTCAAACTGTATTGTTGAACATAGAATGATCAGCCAATTTGTTATAAGCATGACTGCTGATTAAATAAAAAATCGGCTGATTCTGTTATTCAGTGTATTATTCTGATTCTGTGTGGAATAACAGTTATTTTTTCCTCCCTAGAGCTAAAAAGCTATTAGGAGGAAAAGAATAACTGCTCCTCCACACAAAGCATGTGTTCAAAACAGCTAATTTTCATACAGTATATAAAAAATCCTGAATTATTTATCGGTTTTCTAAAAACAGTTTTCAATCTACTATCCATTATAGCGATTCCCATATTTTTATAAATCTTATTCAGTTTCAAAATGTGTCCAAAGACGAACATATATTTTGTTTGGATTGAATGAAATAGTAAAAGGGTGCATAAATAAGGTGGACATAGTTACCATTAAGAGTAATAATGAATATATTGATCATTTGCCGATGTTCGATATAATCTATGCAGATAATAATACATGGATGGTTTTTGCATGGATAACAACGCAGAGTGTTGTAATGTAATTAATGTTGTCGTCATTGAAATAATTTAATATAGGAAGTTCAAAGTAAATTCAATTCTGGACCTCCTACAACATTCTAAACCTTTGAAGAATACAAACCATATTTCTCTTAAACCTCATAAAATGACAATTCAAGAGTAATTTTTTTAACATCAGTAGACATTTATACACATACAACAAAATTGCTCTCTAATCTTCCTCACCAGTGTTGCTCCTTACTTTCCTTTAGGTCATTCCACCTAACATACATTTCATCGTCTGAATGAGATCTTCGAGAATGCTGATTGTGCCACCAGCCTCGGGAGCTTCGTCCGCAGGCACCTCTAGCTCTACACCTTGACTCCTGGCCGCGCCTCAGATCGAACTCTACCTCTGTAACTTGACCCCTGGCCATCGCCCGCATACCACGGCTCCTCATTGCTCCAACCCATCACTCTGCAGACATTCGGAAATGAAGAAGAAGGTTCATCACAGGTGTGTTTCCTTGAACTTTAGACTTTTTTTGACATACCTCTTCCTTCCACTTTCATTGAACAGAATAAGAAAGGGAGAAGAAAACATGACCAATCGCTGAATCCAGTGTGAACCGATCCGCATTGTTGAATATTTAGGCAGATGCCATATAGCTTCCATGGACGCTCATTTATTTGACATGTGGAATACACTATTTTACATTAGAAATAGCAAATAATTAAAAACCCTTTACAAGATGGCAGTCAGAAGCAAGAATTAATATTTTTGAACAAGAGCAAGAACAACATGTAGAATTGTGAAGTAACAGAGTGACATGATGGTAGAGGACTCACTTAACGAACAAGATGACAAGAAAACTACAGACAAAAGTTCATTCAAACAGTGTAGAACAGGAAAATTATCTATTCTATTAAAGCTAATAAGTGAATATAACAAACAATTGAGTAATGACAACTTCGTTCGAAATTAACGAACATTTCGAGCAACCTATTAGCTAATGCATTAATAACAAACATGAAACATAAATATCTTCAAAAATAACATTTCTAGCTCATTTCTGAACAGAAGGATCAAAATGAAGAAGTTCATCTGCAGGTGTGTCTTCTTGAGCTTATGACTTCTTGGTTGTACTTAATCTCCCCATTCTGCTTGAAATGAAAAAAGAGCTCATGAAACATGCTCATTGGCTGCACACCAGTTGGAAGTTACACTTGCTTGAATATGCACCCTGATGATGAATATGAATGGCGATGATTCAATTTGAAGTCAACAAAACATATTTGAAACACTATAGGTACCAACAGATCTCCCGATCAAAATTATATGGACTCAAGAATTTATATCAATGATGATAGAAGACATTTAAGTAGAAAACACTCCTTTTATGATCATGAGTGATTTAAACATAGATAGCCTCCTAGCAATCTCCAGAAATCAATTAATGTAAATGAAATCCTGGTATCCCCCCGTATCCACGCACAAGAAAAACCTTAGATTTTGGTTTAATGCAAAATTAGCAGGCTATACAGTTGAGACATACTCTATAAAATTAGGGAACAAGAGAAAAGCCTAAAACACTATTTCAAGATCTTCATCTCCAAAAAAAATATAGTAATTCAGCAAAATGTTTCTTTCTGAAGAAAACTGGAAGAAAACCTTTAGCTCCCCATTGGCAGAAGTTTCTTTAACAATTTCACTGAAACAGTAGCTTTGGCTCTCAATGCAGTATGCCCATAAAAAACTAAAAAGCTTAGAAATCAACAAAAACTGAAGCCCAATAATTGCAAAGCAAATTGCAATATAACATCACAGAATATATATGAATGAACATTCCTTCCTACTAGGAACACAAACAGCTACATCCTTACAGAACTGGTCAAAATGAAAGTAAAAATCATGTTTATAGAATAAAAAATTGAACAAATGAATCCAACACAAACAAGTAATCAAAACCTGAGAAAGTCAAAGCCTAAAGGCTATCCCCAAAACAAATTCTGCATCTTTTTATAGGTATTAATCTTTTCAAAAAGGAAAACGGTTTTCAGGGACACACTCTCACTACAAAATGACGACCAAAAAAAGAAGCATGCATCTTATGAAGATAAGATGGAGTTTTTTGTGAAAGAAACAGACTCACTAATAAAGAATTTTGACTCACAAAGGACCTTAGTGAAAAATACGAGAGACAGACAAATCCTGCCAAAAAAAAAATGAAACAAACAACAAATACAGAAAGAGTCAGGCAAATGCTATAATAAAAAAAACTGAAACAAACATCAAACTCTATTAAATTCAGCCTGGTAACAAGCACAGGACTCAAAGAAAAGTTAACTGACGTTCCACTCAATAATGACAAAGACCATGAAATCACTGAAAAGCAAGATCCCCACCATGCAAATTTGTTCCAAATTCAGCAAGAAATCCAAACACAGGCCGTATATTTCACATCACAAAAGAAGCTCTGCTCCTTACTACACAGTACAAATTCGATAAAAACCTTTCCCAGGCATGAATGTATATAAAAAACTCAAAGAGAAAAATATACCTTTTAATAACTTAATGAAAACTCTGGACAACCAAGGAAGCACACATGTTAACATTTTGGTTCTCCTTCAAAGAAAATAACTGGGTAATAACTATTGCTCTTCCAAACACTAGCAAACGACTGCGTTTAACTCCCATCACTCTTTGCCCTGAATGTAGGGGAACTCATGAAGGCAGTAAACCCAAATGAAGCAAGCTTGAGACAACTTCTCCAGGTCTTCTTACAACACTCCTGCAATGCCTACCTTCATCGCTTCGAATATACACACACTCAAAGGAATTGAAAAACACAGCTGACAAGATCTTCGACTGCAAGCAAGAATCAAAAGGAAAATATTAGTAATGTCTCCCTCCCGACAAGTAGCCATGTATATCACCTGGAAGACAACTCGAGGATTCTATAGAACACCCATACCCTATGATTTCCATCGCTTAGGGACAGAAGATAAAGGAATGTTTATATTATATGGAAGTGGCAAAACATGAGCAGAAAGAAATCTGGAAAAAGTCAAAGTCATCCTACAGGAACCCATTTATAGAGCCTACAAAAAAAGTCTATGGAAAAAACAAAAAATGTGCTATCATCAACTTACAAACTGGACACTATCGCACAAAACAAAGATTAACTAAACACTATCAATTTAGATTTGATGGAGCTTGATCTATAGAAGAAATAAAGACAAAAATGGAAAATATGGTCCTTAAATAGCACCGCAATTAATGTAAACATTATAGTCTCAGATGATACCCAACTTCTAAATGACCTGTGCTAATACAGTAACACAAGACATTTTTACATTAACTGTGTACATAACATTGATCTAAACTAAGTCGAAGGAGTGCCAGGATGTGGCAAAACAACTTTTATACTAAACAACTACAAAGCTGGAAATCTTGTCCTTTTTCCCACATAAGACTCTGTACTGGACTTCAGGCAAAGTCTCAGAAGCACACATCCGAACTACAGCAAACATGACTGCAACAACATATTACAAAAACTCATTCATTTTTAATTTATAAAAGAAGAAATGAAAGTTGTTTAAGAAGAAGAAGAGAAAGTGTCAGATAAGAATCTGAAGGGGAGAGATATCATACTCAAGCATATGTTTCAGAATAATATGATATTAATCATTAACCTCTATGTTTGTTTACATTTAAAAAAGTCAGTTTAATGTTTATTTTAGTAAAATATAATTTTATTCTTTGAAACTTCATACAAAACATACAGAAAGGAAAGAAGCTCAATAGCACAATAGGCTCATTGTGGACAAAGTCCTAATGCTACATTTAGGGGAAATTCTATTTGCAGCAACCCTTGCAAGTAAAAGGAGTGATTCTTGTCGGGGACATTAATCAAATCCCATTCACCAACAGTGATACGTTTGAGGTGAACTTCCACCGGTTAGCAGAAGTAGCAAAATTCACTAAAACATTGGACACAACCGATAGGTATACAGCAAGCACCACTGCTGTACACTCAAGTTTCTATTTTCAAGCCATGGCAACAACAAATTACACCTCAGGCAAACAGTCTAAAACTCTTTGAGGGAATAGAAAATATCAGTAAGCCTGAAAAACAATACATACACTTGACTTAATCAGAGGAACGTGAGCTCATTAAACTCTGTTACAACACATTCACATAAAATATAGCCCTAATTCCCACCTCAAGTAAGATCGAAGAAATATATAACTCACAACCTCACTGTATAATCACAATATCGAGACATACAAAATCTTTTCTCTACATTACTCTATACAGGAATGACACCATAGGCAAATGGATTCAACAAGCAAACTCCCTAAGCCCAGAACACCTCTCAAGATTCATTAGAGATATACCCACTAACAATCTCCCTCACCGGAAAAAGATAATTTAACAGGGGTAATCAACCAAACCCTGTCAGAAAAACTGTTCCAACCATCAGTGACAGGGGGAACTAGAAGATTTTCTTTTGGGACCATATTACCTTAGCAACCTTGTTTATGCCTCCGGACCACTTAAGAAGATTGAAGACTGCTACCACTAAATGGCTCCTGCAACACTCGTTCTACTCCATGAGGGAGATTCTGGACTGGAAGAACAGTACTTACGCCACACTCCACAAACCATTATCTTTCCAATTTGTCCTGTTTTGGGTACTGCGGGTAACATGTACGTAAATTTCCATTATGTTGGTTGTTTTTTTCTAAGAAAATGTTAATAAAAGTATGACTGATGATGATTGATTTAAAAGGAACTTAAACTGTTAAAGAAGATCCTTTTTTTCAAATCCCACTTGATTCAATTAATCCCTTGACCAACAAACTTACGATGAGAAGGTTGAAATTTTTCTCAATAACTCAAGGTCAACCACACTCATCATCAGATCCTTGCCCCGTTAATGTTGAAACCAGAGGGCAGTGCCGCAAAGCTCAATACTTCGGTCGCTATGTTTCTTCCTGTATATTGATAGCCTACAAACTGTGGCCAGCAAAATTCTGTTTTATGTTCACGGATGATAATGCTCAGCTTATTCTTATTAGACGAACAACAATAGAAGTACAAGATAAAATTATTAAAACAGTTTAGACGTTAGAAACAATCTATCAATCAGGACCAACTTAGAAGAAAATAATAAAAATCACCATGGTGAAAACCAGTTCCCTATAAATTCAAATTCATGTAGGTAGGCTACTCAATTCTTAGAAATCATCATTTACCAAGGTTTTACTAATTAAATCAAAAGCCAGCAGCCAAGCAGCATTAACACATTCGCTGCGGCACTATGAGTGGCCAGCGTTTCTGCTATCCTGAAATAAACACTAAGACGAATTGCATATCAAAGAATAGAAATTCCTACCTCATGCGCAAAAGAGAAAGCGACCCTGTATGGTGTTGTACAGCTTTGAAACACAGTTTGATTAAGTTCCACCTGTCACCTCACAAATCAAAATGCTGAAAACATCATACATTCATATACATGTACTAAATTCTTAGGAATCACTACACATCAAGTTTTCACCAATCTAAACTAAAATGAACACGATAAAATAGCCAGCAGCAAAGCAACAACATGTTTGCCAGGGCGGTGAATGGCGAGCGTTTCCGCCAACCAGAAACCAAGACGACACACATGGCAAAGAATTTAAATTTCTGCCTCATGCTTAAAAACAACACTGTACAGCTTCGAAACAAAGATCAACGTAGTTCCACAAGTCACTGGTTGGTAACAGCACCATTCTGACAGCTCAGGCCCTTTAGTTTGGCTAATAGGAGGGAAAATTATTGACTAATAAGCTTCTAGGAACACTTGGTGTGTAAATTGCAGAAATTTCAGCACCGACTTAAACTGATATTCAGGCAATATTCTATACAAAACAAGGATGAAATATTTTCCAACTACTCAGATATTGTGCCCCACAGTAAATGAATAAAATGGTTGCGACACACTGGTGAGCGCTGGCATAGCTGCAGGGAACTGGGACAGCCACTGGTGAATGCCATATGGAGCAAAGTCTTAGCTTTCCATGCCCTGTTTTCAGTTCATTTATTATTTGGCATTAAAGCACGGGGAATATAGTATCTTAACCCGATACTGAATCTCGTTTCGTAGTAAACAAGCCATCAGAGTTACAGACAGGCTACCATTTCAATGACACTGCAAACCATATATTATCATCAACCATATCAGGCTGTGATTTCACCAATTCTATTCAAATCTGCTCACTCAATATCAATTCAAACTTAAAACCACTTAAAAATATAGGCAAAGCAAGAATAAAATAAGACGAGACCTACCTTATAAGATCCTGAAAAAATGACAAAACAATCTCATTCACATGAAGGTGGAGATCAACTAAATTCTACTGGGCAACATTAAGATGAAAAATTAAAAAAAAGTGCAAACTTCTGAAACTCTCTCACTACACTGGTTTCACTTTACTCTTCTAGAATTTCTCGATGACATGATTGACACAGACGATAAACCCACTACCCATATTCACCTCTTCCAACCAACCTAACCTCTTTAGGACCTTACATCCCCGTGTCTTAAACCAAATTAAATAATTAAAAACAAAATAAAAAATACAAAAAAATTACCAAGTATAACTGTAACAATTAATTTTTTCTTTTGCTTGATTTTCAATCATCTTATTTAATCTCAACTTGACTCTAGAATCATTATTCTACCTGAATTTAATGAACATCCAATTCCATTATAATGCCAAGTGATAATAACCTCCAGATTTTTTTCTAATTGCTAGATTTAAATTTAACTATCACCATCATCAACTCAAGAGGTTTTCAATTGAGTTTTTTTTAATAGTGTGTAATACAAAAAATTCATGATAAGTGGAAACATAAACAAAATCCATTTAAACACTGAAGTCCTCAAAATTGGCTCTTAATAACTCAGCTGTACAGGTAAAACAGCAAGGTGTTAAAAAATTAATTAGGACAAAACTTTAGCAGAATGTTGAGTCATTCAAATTTTGTTAAGAGTCCTCAATGTGTGACATGATATTAAATTGGTAATACTGTAAATGACAAATAATCGTATTTGAGAGCTTAGAAAATATGTTTCTCCTTTACCTTTATTCTTTATATCCCAGCATTTCACAAACATGGATGCACACATGACATCGAGTTTGTGGGACTTTACTGTAATTAGTTTCTAAAATGTGATTTAATTTTTTTGTTTTAATAGTTTATTTGGGATGCTTTAACCAATAAAATACATCATAACAATAAACTAGTTGTTATTCTGTTCTCTATGAATCTCGTATTTGTTGTGAGCTTTTTATTGAGATTCTTCACTGGTATTATTCATTTAAACTTAAAAGTAAAATAAGATGAAAATAAGCTCATGTTTATTTCATAAATTTGTGTTTTATTCAGGGTGTCTACCAGTCCTTGAAATGCCCTTTTACCTTCATGTTCTCCAATGTGATTACAAATATATTTACCAGGCTTTTTGGAATGTTACAAATGTACCACCATAAAACACACATTTTTGTGCCATTATATGTTGTTAGCTTTAACAGTTTTTGAAAAATCTTGAGAGATTATATTTTTACTGGTTTGCAATAAGTTTCATAAACAACACCACAGCAAGAAATGTTGCCGGGTCCTCCAACATTCTATAGGGTCCTCTAATTTTTACTGCCTTTGATGTGGTAGACACCCTGTTATTACAAAAAGGTTATGTTACTTCTTAAAAATATCTATAGGTAACAAATTTTTTAAGTAAATTCAGGTATCACAAGATGTGAACTAATAGTATTATTATCAGTTTAATGCAGTATAATTTGTTAGTATAAGAGTTTTGAATGAATGATTAGTGTTTTATTTGGTTAGGTTTTCTATTTTAAGCAAACAATCAAAGTTAGTAAATTGCAGCAAAGATCTCATAATTTAGAACCTTAATTGTATTATTGTACCTATAAATTTCCACACCATGTTTCTTCTTACTTTTCATTTTTAAAAGAACAGCATACATTTTTAAGGGTTGAATATAGAATAAATTTAGAATAGATGGTAGGTTACATTTTCTAAGTTGTATTTGTAGAGCTAAACTGTGTAAATTTATGAACTGGATGAGAGTATTATTTCATAATTTATAGGTTAAATTATGGTTGTGCCGGTTTTGCACTTGAATAAAGTGTTCTTATGCAAAATCTGAAATATAACATTAAGTAAAAATCTCCCCTTGGCGTATTATTCTGTAGAGGATACAGGGTATTTTTTTTAACTCAACCCAAATTTTAATTTCATCAGTAAAAGGATTATACCCACCCCCCCAAGATCTCCGGATTTGACCCCACCAGAAAATTTTCTTTGGGGACACATAAAAATTAAGACCTACGAAACCAACCTACAGGATATTCAGCAGCTGAAAACAAAAATAACAAATTTAATACAAGAAATTGAAAGAGGTACTTAACAAAACGTGTTCAGGAATTTGATGGAGAGAGCACAACTTTGTATAAATATCCTTGGTGGATTGTTTGAACACTTAATGTAAGCTAAAGGGATCAGTTTGGAATAATGGGTTGTATAAAGATTAACTAAACAGTATTTATTTTATCTATATACGTGCATTATTCAATCTTAAACATGGGTTGCGTTTAAAAAAAACACCCTGTATCATGTAAAAGAAACCATTATATTGTGCATCAAGAATGATCACTCGCATGTTGTAAAAAAAATTCATCGGATTGATATGGCTGTGTATACCTTCAAAAACCAAAGATTTAATTTCAAATGAAAAAATAATGTTGGGTTTTCCTTGCATATGAGTTCTAGAAAATGCTAATCATAATATTCCCTCTGTGAGGATATTTTTGTAAAATTATTTGTCAAAAAATCTTTAGTTCAAGTAATCATTTTTGTTAACGAAATATGTGATGCGGAAAGTGAAAAGGGACCTTAAGTTGGAATTTCCCGGTTTTGAGTTATTAACATCCTAAAATTCAGTTTTAAATTGCGAACAATTTGACACATAATTTATAGTGCTATGATTTTATATCTTCAACTTATTGGCGTTTGAATTTTAAATAGTCAAAACAGGCATTTTAGGAAATCAAGACCCTAAACATCAAACGTTCACAGAATACTTATTAATATTTAAGTAATGAATTGGGTATCAAAATAAAGCTGAAAACTAGATCTTTAAACCAAACTAAAACAGACAAGACACACTCACAATTTCATTGTTTAAAAAATGAGAAAGTAAGAAGTTTGGAAAGGGTCCTCAAGTCGGAAGGCAGATTATTTTTTTATTTTTATTTTATTTTCTTTATTGACACAAAACATTACATCATTTGCTATACACAGTAACAGGTGTCTCGTCAATATATAGATAAAATGAATCTTAATGCTAAAAAATAAAAAAAATTACAGAGAATGCATTAAAATTGGTAAAAAAAAATTTCATCCTCCTAGGTGTGTGTCATTTAGAAATTCAGACACTGAATAATAGGTCTTCAGGAGAAGAAGGTCCTTTATCTCTCTCTTAAGAGAATTCATGTTTTTTTGTTTGAAATAGTCAGGCAAGTGATTATAGAGCTTCAGGCCAGTATACAGAGGGCTCTTTTCGAAGGCACTAGTGTTATGAATGGGATAGTTCAAAAGGAGTTTATTTCGAGTTCTGTATGTGTGCGTTGATAAATAAGCTTTGAATTGGTTTTTATTTTAATGAACATAGTTTAGTATTTCAGATATAAACAAGCAAGGAAAAGTTAAAAAAATTAATGCTTTAAAAAATGGTTTGCAAGAAGCTCGATAACTAGAGTTAGTAATTATTCTGATTATTTTTTTCTGATTTACTAAAACTTTCTTACTGTTTACTGAATTTCCCCAAGCTATAATGCCATACCTAAGAGTGGATTCGACATAAGAAAAATGTACTGTCCTACGAATATCAAATGAAGTGCATTGGGAAAGTACAGAAAGAGCATATGCGAAAGAACATAATTTTTTTGAAACAAATTCTATATGAGAATTCCAACTTAATCTGCTGTCTATTGATAGACCCAAAAATTTCTGTTCTTGTTTGTCGTTAATGTCTGCTGATAGTTTAAAAAATATGACACTGGTTTTTGAATTGTTTAGAATAAGGCCATTCTTTGAAAACCAACCCTGAAGCTCTCTGAGTGTGTCACCTACCTTAATTTCCAATTCTATCAGTGAATTTGCTTTGACAAGTGCAGTGGTGTCGTCCGCAAAAAGAAACAACAAGGGCCCCAAAATTGAGCCCTGGGGGACACCAATTTTTACCTCTGACCAGTCTGATAAGATCTTTGTACCATTATTTATGACATAGGATCCTTGTTTCCTGCCTGATAAGTAAGATTTAAACCAGTTAAGATTTTTCCCTCTAATGCCAATTTTATGTAGCTTTGAAATTAATAAATCATGATTTACACAATCAAATGCCTTAGACAAATCACAGAATACACCTGCTGTACTCCGTGATTCATCCAAGGCAGTTATGGTTTCATTAATAAAACTTGAAATTGCTGATGTAGTATTTAAATTTTTTCTAAAGCCAAATTGATTACAGAAAAAGAACCCATTTGATTCAAGAAAGTTGATCAGTTTATTCAAAATTATTTTTTCAAAAATGTTTTGAGATATTTGAAAGCAAAGTTACTGGTCGATAGTTATTGAGATTAAGTTTTGAATCTTTTTTGTGTATGGGCACAACTTCTCCATATTTTAGTTTGTCTGAGAAGACACCACTATTAATTGAAATTGGAATTAAATTTTTAAAAACTGGTGTTAGAAGGTTGGCATTCAGTTTCAGAACGCTTAAAGGAATACCATCCCATCCCACAGAAGACTTATTATTTAAACTTGAAATAACATCATAAACATCTTCATCAGAAATTTTACACATAGAAAATACAGGAAAGTTATACTTGGGATACTCAGCCAAAGTTTTATTTAACTGAATGTCTGAAATTTTCAAAGATTTAGTTATATTTGTAAAAAAGTTATTGAAAGCATTTGACACAAGCCTAGGATTTACAGTTCGAACACCATTTAAGTCAAGTTCTACAATACTTTCAGATTTCTTGTTCAATCCTAGTTGGTCCCTTACCACTTTCCATTTAGCCTGTCCTTGTCCTTTATTGTCAGAGTTTTTGATATAATCATCGTTATATTTACGCTTAGCCTCAGTTACAACTTTTTTTAAAATTTGTTTGTATCTACGTACATATTCTTTGAACTCAAAATTTTTACTGGATTTGGCCTGATTATGTAATAGTCTCTTTCTCTTGGAAGATACTTTTATACCCTGGGTGACCCATTTTTTCTTGCAATGCTTAGAATGGTTTACCTTCATTACCTTTATCGGAAAACATTCATTAAAACAAAGTATAAATTTTCCTAAAAAATTATTGAAAATATTGTTTGCATCTGTAGTATAATCTTGGAAATCCAAACTAAGCAATTTCTGAGAAAAATACTCAAGAGAAATTTCGTCCAACACTCGTTTATGAATAAATTTTAAATTACATTTTGTATCAATTTTAGGTAAAGACAAAAACAAACAGTTGTGATCGGACAATAAGTCTAAATTGGCAATGCAAGTTTTGCTATTTTTTTGTTATCCTAGTTGGATCATTAAATTGTAAAAGAAATCCATAACTCTCAACTATACTTATAAAACTGATGTGATAATGTGTCGTTTTTTAGTATATCTACATTAAAATCTGCAGCAATGACAATTTTCTTTGATTTCCTTTCTTTACTTAAAGTTACTAACAAAGTTTCAAATTTAGAAAGAAAACATTTTACATTTTTGTACTCAGGTGTTCTGTATATTGAAATAAATAACATATCTACTTCTTAGTATTTCAACAAATGAGCCCTCAAAAATAACATTGAGAGGTCTTTCCTTAATTTAAAATTGATACCTTCCTTTATAAGGATACACGAGCCCCCTCTCGTAAATTCCCTTGCGTAATAGTCTGCCAAACAAAATTTCTCCATAGTTTTTAGTGAATTTATATTTTCTTTAGGAAGCCAATGTTCATTTATAGATATAGCCAACACATTTTTCCCACAATTTTTAATTTGAAAGTCTTTTTTTTAATCTTTTAGATTCCTGAGGAATAAAAGATAAATACACTGTCTACATGGTGGTTTTTGGACTTAGACAATATTCTTCTAAAACAAAAAACTTGAATTAGTTCACTTACCCGCCAATAGATGTCAGGAGAGGCGAGTTTTGTAATGCCCCGGACGACTGTCAGTACGGGCCTTCACATTTGGGGAATGGGACCCGAAGTCGCCCGCCATGTTATTTCCCATTTAAGCGACTTGAGGTCCCTTTTTGTATGCATGACATACGCCACTAAATCAATTATTTTTTAATGTATTTCACGGATTCTAATTGCTAAAATAACCGAATGAATATGTAGAGGAAAGATTAAGGAATCATCCAATCGAAACCTAAAAATCAATATTTTTGACCCGATTCGACTAAAATGCCACCACTGTAAAATTTACTCCAGCGACTTGAGGTCCCTTTTCACTTTCTGCATCACATATTTTGAACAAGCCATTAGTCTGTATTGTATGTTTTAACCCGGCAGAACTGACTTTGATTAGAAAACGTGATGACTGACTCACGGTCTTTTAGACCAGGTTTTATATAAAAGTTATTACCTTGAAAAATTATGAGTTTATTTGCACAAAAACTCCACTAAAGTCTTTTACATTAGTTTTGTGACTACTTTATGTAGGATATATCTGCGTACAAAATATTTATGTAATAGAAAAAATATGTATTTTGAATTGCTGTAGGTACTTCAATAATTATTGTTATTGCGTTAAAAACGTCCTTATGTTGTACAATGATGTGTTTATACTGTCAAAAACCCCACAAAAGTATTGTAAATTAGTGTTTTGAATATTTTATGTAAGAAATATGTGCACACAAAATAATTATATGTAACATGAAGCCTTAGCTGACTCACGGTCGAAAACACCAGACCTCTAAAGAAATTGTTATTGAACTGACTGTAAGGGTTAGAGAATGACGGGAAGTGAGTCATGATATTCCTGGAAAGACGTACAAGAGGTATAGTGACGGCCATCCCTGCCGACACCCAAAAATTATAATTTTTATCAAAAAAACTACTAACCCGGTCTTTTAGACAGGTAAGTCAGTCCTCGCGGGTTAAGTACATCTCCAAAGTAGACATTGCCAATTCATTCAAGAATATGATAAGTGTTACAACTTCGTGACATTAATCGTTCCTTCAAGAAAATATATTGTATTTATCCCTAACTTGGGATGAAATTGTTTTGAAAGAAAGGACTCTTGAGACCTGCCTGTTTCTCATCCATTGTTTCATCTTCATTCTAAAATAATTTAGAGTATTTATTTGTCAATAGTAAGTAATTGTTGAGAATTCATTATCTTGGATGATGAATTTTATTGCTCTAATTCATTTTTTTCTGTCCCCATGGAGTCATATCTTAGAGGCTCGATACCACTTTTATCTGATTGTAATGGTCTTTTGATCAGCAGGATTTTCAAAATTGTAATTTATTTCTGGACTATTAACTGTCAGACAATCTCGTAGCAGCATCGCGGCAGACGAATCTTGTCAGCCTTCGTTGCGTGAAAACCAATAAGTATCCCCGTCAAATCTAGGCAGATTTGTGATTAGTCTGTCGAGATTTTAAGTTTTACCAAGGTTAAGAATGTAATATCCCCAATAAAATGGCGGTTTTCTAATTTTTAGCAAAACTTTTGGTTTACTCAAGGTTATTTTTTGGTTATTTTTTCTTATTTCAGTTTTTTTTTCAACCTCAAGAACTGCTACAAGCCCTGTGATTGGCAAAATCAATCAAAATCAATTGTCATTTCCCACCATTTTTGTATATTTATCATCTTGTATATAAATGCAGTATAAGTGTAAATATATTTTAAGTGTTGTAAGATGTTTTTAATTTACATCCAGTGAATAAAACAACATGAATCATGCTAATCAAGGAATTATTTACTTTTGTCTTGTAAAACTTGCTAAAATCACATTACCTTGACTTTAATAGTTATGTTTTAAGTACAGGCAGATCCGGATAATATGAAGTCCTATAATCCGAGTTGTACTGTATCTTCTTTTTATATTAAAGAACTAGATTACTGGCTATTTATAATCATCTTTATCAATTTCAAACTATAAGCTCTTAAGGGTATTTGGTCCAAAATTATCTTACAATTATTCCCCTCTGTTATGTTAAGACATCAATAGGGAATTTTCAAAACAAATTTCATGTAAACTGCGATCTACAGAGGTCCAAAGTGTCAAAAACAAGCCAAAAATGCCGGTTCAGTTCCAGAGAGGAACCGCTTGATCTAGAGGGCCTATATTTTGGTAATCTTTATGATTCATTACTGTCTAGAACCTAACATAAAACAAAAAAAATAAAAATTTATTTTTTATGTTTTAGGAAATAAATTTTTTCTGCTCCTTTTATGTTATAGTTTCAAAATTGAGGCTTGTTAATACCATACAATGTCCTAAATTACAACTTAATTTAAAAAATGTTGTCTATGGAGTTATATTAAGAATTTGAACTTCTTTGCTGCATAATTTGCTTAGTCAACCTGCATTAGACTTATGAGTGCTACCAACACGTTCCTGTCACACCCCTTAGTCAAATAAATGAAGAATTTTTTTATATTTCTTGGCCAAACACCCTTAAACAGACAAAAAAACCACTTTGATTTTTTTTTATTTATGAAAACAATTTAAGAGACACCATCTTCTTTTCCCTCTCTTCCAAAACAAATATAATCCAACAGGATATACTTTAGTTATCAAACTGTTGATATTTTGAAAAGAAAACATCTTTATTTATCCGTTATTAATGTTATTAATGCCTTAGCTAATAGGTTGCTTGACATGTTTGTTCATTAGCTAGTTGTCATTACTCAACTGTTTGCTATATTCACTTATTAGCTTTAATAGATAATTTTCTTGTTCTACATTATTTGCATGGACTTTGGTCTGTGGTTTTCTTGTCATCTTGTTTGTTGTGTGAGTCTCCAACCATCATGTCACTTTTTTACCTCATTTTTCTACATGTTGTTCTTCTTCTTGTTCACAAATGTTAATTCTTGCTCCTGACTGCCATCTTGTTAAGGGTTTTTTTTAACTAGTTGCTATTGCTAATGTAAAATAGTATATTCCACATGTAAAATAAATTAGCGTCCATGGAAGCTGTATGGCATCTGGCTGAATATTCAAGCATGGATCTGTTCACACTGGATGAATCGCAATCGGTAGCAATCGGTCATGTTTTCTGTTCCCATTCCTATTCTGCTCAATGAAAGTAGAAGGAAGAGGTATGTCAAAAAAGTCTCAAGTCCAAGAAGACACACCTCTGGTGAACCCTCTCCTTCATTTCCGAAAGTCTGCAGAGTGATGGAATGGAGCGATGAGGAGCCATGGTATGAGGGCGTCGGCCATGGGTCAAGATACAGCGGTAGAGGTCGACCAGAGGCGCGGCCAGGGGTCAAGATGTAGAGGTAGAGGTGCCTGGGACGAAGCTCCCGAGGCTGGCGGCGCAATCAGCACTCTCCAAGATCTCATGTTTACGATGAAAGATAAGTGTTTTTCGGTCACTTGTTTTTCATGGTGAGCATGATGATCACGGGGTGGAACGATCTCCGGGCAACTAAGGAGCGACTACCAGCATCTACAAAGGAACTACCAGCATCTATGAAGCAACTCCGAATCGACCACTGGGAGACAAGTCACAGCGAAGTGGGACTCCTAGCTTGTAAACTACTTAGAACAATGTACTGTATTTACTTATCTGCATAGATTATTGAACATTAGCTTTTGGTGACTATGTCCAACATCATTTCCATATAAAAAAGAATAGAGCCTTATTTCCATATAAAAAGGAATAGAGCCTTTTGTTAATCTTTTTCCATAGCTTTCAGTGCATCACTGATTAATTCCATAAGGATAGTTAATTCACAATAGACTATCAGTTTTCCACTTTATTAGAGGAAATATAGCAGGTTGTGATAATTTTTTCGACATCGCCAAGTACATCAACAATCAAACCAATATCCATTTCAATAGATAAAATAGAGCTTTTCATCGACTTCTGAATAATCCAAAAAAATGGTAGTCGTAAATCAACTACTCCCATTGAAGCAAACACGCACCCTTGGAAAATTTCAATTTAAAATGAAAATAGTATTTTACATCTACTTAATAACAATTACCCTAAAAGCAGAGTTGCAGGATGGCTCATTTACACTCTTATGAATACACTGTGATAAATAACAATGTATTCTAATCCTTCAAGTAGGGTAGTCATCACATGACATTATGCATTAGTTTCACTGCCACAAAGCAGAGGAGAAACTGTTCCATTTATTTCCTATGAAATAAATATTGAACATCTTATAGAGCTTATAACTTTCAATGTCTTGCTAACTAGGGGCCCAAGAGAAATGATTCAAAATATAAAATTGTTAGGTTTCCTTCAATTTATCAATGCAAACCAAAATTATATTTTTTTATTTCTCCATGTAAAAATAGAAACCACGTTTTTGGGGAAAGTCCTTTTCCCTCCTTCCGCTTCGCTTCAGCTTTAATGAAAGCTGTTTTTGAACTTGTCTGAATGACAACTTTACAAGTACCAATCCAGAAAATTTTTCAAGAATCATACATATGTACATACTCACACTTTAAACATATATTTTTGTCTTACTGCTGGAAAAAGGTTTGTTTTCAATACATGCATTGCGGGGCAAGAGTAATTCTTTTCTGCCCTAGAAAGGGAAAGAGTAAGCTGGTGGCGAGATCATCAGCTGTTTGTATTTGTCATGGTGTTATAATCTGACATTAACACAACAATCAGCCGAGGTAGTTGTAGCCTTTGTTCTGTGAAGTAGTTAGCTTAATATTGTGCTGCATGACAAAAGACACAGTTCATCACATTGGTCAAAAGTTACTTTTTGTAACTCGGGTCATTTTTCTACCTTAAACAATGAAAAATTAACTTGTACAAAAAATGTCACTTTTAGCTGTAATGATGAAAAGTAATATTGTGTGTTGTGGAACCACATAGAAAGAGTTCTGGGCTTAATATTAAAGGCCTAATTTGTTTTAAGTTGCTAGTATTTTCAAGATCTTTCAAATAACATGTTATTTAATGTTTTGGTAAGGTTAAATGGATAGATCATGTTTATTAGACTTACTTCACAAAGTAAACAAACATTAAAAAAAGTAATTTTTCTATGGGCAGCATTACATTTGTCTCCCAGGCCAACACATTTTTAAACAAATAATTTAAATTCTAGCTATTTTTTCCATAGTTGTCATAAACAATTGTTACATTCAAGTCTTTTTCCTTTTTGATTTATTCACCATCTTATTTAATCTCATAAATTTAAAAAATGATGGTTTGACAGACCCAGAGTTTTTTGTCAGCAACGCTAATTCTTAGTTAAGATTAATTAAAGTTTAGTAATTTTTAAGTCAACAAATTGTGTTGCTTCGATAAGGAAATAATATAATTTTTTATCTTCATTGTACGTTTCAATATCCCAAAAATATTGTTAAATAAGAAAACAGGTGCATACTGCAGTAGTGTTGTTATCTTTAATTAATCTTCTAGTACAATTTGTGATCATATTTCAACAAAGATAAGACTTATAGGATGTTTTTTGTTAGCATAATTAATTAATTTAACTTTTTCTTAAAATCCTAACTGATATTTTTCTGGAACTTGACAAATAATTGTTCTGTAGCCACTTAACATGTAATGATAATTTCCTGGCTCCAGGACTTCCACACAAGAGTAAATTCTTTGCACCTGAGTAGCCGCAGGATGTGGCAAAGCCTCCAGTACACTCGAGAGGCGCATAAAGTAAACAATTCTCGACACATGGACATTTTTCCAATTTCTTTACAGTCGAAGCCAAAGCTGTGTCCTTGCACATAGACTTGGAAAGGATTTTCACTGTTTCCAAATACACTGGACATTCCACACATTTTAGTAATGCTGACATAAAAGACTTTAGGCTCTTTTTTGTCGCCACTTATTTTATATATTTTCCATGTTGCCAAAGTTTGTTTGAAATTCAGTGTCGGTGATGGTAAGTTTGTTTTGATGTTGATTGTTGTGTACATTTGCCATCACTGATTAGTAAAAACAAGATTCACGAGGTTTCGGGATCTAGAATCTAATCCCAAAACTTAGTGAAACTTGTTTCTACTCCACTCAGTTTGTTAAAGTGAGTTAACATTGTAATGTAACACACCTGCTGAACCTCATCACAAAAGAACGGCTTGATCAGGTTATGGTTAGGAAAAACTGTGAGGCCAAGAAGCATACTCACATTCAATTTATCACTCACTATATCTGCAAAATAAAACATAAAATTATTCAAGAACAATGTAAAGTAGCTTTGAGTTTTACACTAAGAAATATTTTGAGATCTGCTTCATTTTTAAGTATTTTAATAAGTTGTTTTAACAGTAGTGAACCAGAATTTATCTTGGAATTTAAAAATTGAACTTTTTTATACACACTTGTATGTTGTCATAATGTGTAGAGATAAGTTTAAAAATGTAAAGATTACAAACTGTATTTTAATATGAATAAAGTACACACCATTTGTATAAAATGTTTCTGATTTTTGCCGACCTGTCCTTTGTCTGTTTATAAATCGTTTTTAAACTTAGCTGTCAGGCAAAGGGGAGCCATTTTCACTCACACAGTGATTATATTATGAGCTGACTATATTTATTTATTGTGAATGAAGTATACCATGAAACTTTAAAAGCTAAAACTAACTCTAGTATTGTGTATAAACCGGTTGGTTTTCTATACGCTCTTATAAAAATAATTGACTATTGCGAGTTGAAGCAAAATTAATATTTTAAAGTAGACAACTCGTAATAGTTAAAGAACATATCAATCAGGTAAGAGTTAAGTACAGGTGGTCATTTGACAACGCGCCCCCTTTGCCTTTGTCAACTTTGTTCTACCAAATTAATAAATACAACCCGAACCCGCCGACTTGCCCCATTTCTTCTTTCTCAGTTGGTGTGTGTGTTTCTCTTAAAACAATTCAATTTTTTTAGGCCTACACCTGTCTTGACAGGATTTACGATTTGAGACTTTGCTTGGAAGCTTTTAAACTTCAACAAGTATTAATTCTCTTTCTATAAAAAATTCCTCGTCTCATGTGGTTGTAGAGCTTAAAATTTTTTTTCAAAATTTAGTGGGCAAATTATTAACTTTCCCACGAGAGTTGCAACCCAAATGAAATTAATTTTTTTCCAAATTGAAAAATTATGAATACCTGGGGCAAAGTCGTCTATAGTCCAGGCAATGAATGCTCAAAAAGATGTATAGAGGGAATTACATGGATCACAATTTTTGATTTTATAACTTTGTTTGGACTAGTTAGGAGTAAAACATATCAAAAGTCCCCGCCCTTAGCCCTTGAGCCGGCTGGGCTGGAAGGGCCTAAAGGTACAATTTTTTGGTTTATTCTAAATATCTTGAAAACTATCAACTTTTAGTATTCGTTATTAAATTTGAAAATTAAATTACCTGTAAGAAAAATATATAATATGTCTACTTTGGTCCAACCGTTTACAAGGTAAGCACTAATTATGTTAACACATTCGGTGCTGATCACTCACATGTGCGTGATGACGCCGGGGCCCGGGTGCGCGTCCCGCACATGTGCGGAGTAAGTCAGCTCTGACTTCATTCATTTTTGGAGCCGTCAGCTGTCAACGAAAGGAGCTAATACTTCTTGCGCCATTCACCAAAGACCTTTAGTGTATGAAATGATGCTTAGTTCCGAGTTGCGCCACTTACAGCGCCACGCACATGTGCGGAGCCCGCACACCAGCTGTTCCGCCATTGGACTGTCAGTCAGCCGGTGTTTATCACAATAACAAAGTGAGGTTATGTACGAGTGGAATCGTGTTTGTTTACATTGTGTATTTATTATTGTTGTGTGATCAAAGATGGATATTCCCGGACCAAGTAACCGTCCGGATGAGGACGTTAGCTTTGAAGATGTAGGCCTACGTGACGTTTATGAGAGTGAAGATGAACCGGTGAACTATGAGACTGATTCTGACGATGAAGATCCTGATTATGACACAGTGCCTCCGGTATGGTCTATAAACACTGCAGGCGTGAAGCCTATTACCTTTGTAAAGGAAAGTGGTTTATTGTGTCCAAGACCAGCGGACGGGCAACCAATAAGCTATTTTTATATGCTGCTTGATGACTTGTTTCTCGACGAAATTGTTACTACGACTAATAAATATGCACTCGAAGTATTTTGCGGGCCATCAACCTTACCTGGTTCTAGAATACACAGATGGAAAAATGTTACCCGTGATGAGATGAAAATATTCATAGCATTACTGTTGCACACAGGTACTCTGCGAACAAACCGCTTACAGGACTATTGGAAAACGGGTAAATTATTTGGCTTATCCTGCTTCTCAAAGTACATGAGTCGAGACCGTTTTTTACTTATTTTGCGTTGCTTGCACTTTTGTGACAATAGTAAGCAAACAAATGATCGATTGGCTAAAATTCGAGGAGTAATTGACTACTTCAATTCAAAGATGTCGTCAGTCTACTATCCAGAAAGAAACCTGTCCCTTGATGAATGTATGGTGTTATGGAGAGGGCGACTACAGTTTCGCCAGTATATAAAAGGCAAGAGACATAAATATGGTGTCAAACTGTACACTCTCGCCGAAGTACATGGTTTGATTTACAGGTTTTGCCTTTATGCTGGAAAAAATGATGACGACATTGGAGGCAAAGGCCACGCTTCTAAAGTAGTTTTACACCTGATGAGAGGTATCTCAAAGAACGGCCATGCATTATACATGGACAACTTTTATAATAGTTTCACACTAGCTGCGAAACTGTTATCCCTGGGAACTTACTGTACAGGTACACTTCGAGTCGATAGAAAACACATTCCTCAAGATGTGAAATCTGCAAAACTTAGCAAAGGGGAAACAATTGCTAGATATTCAGAGGGGGTGATGGTAGCACGTTGGAAAGATAAGCGTGTAGTAACCTACTTATCAACAGAACACGAAAATGACATGGTGTCATTCAAAAACAGGAAAGGCAATGATAAAGTCAAGCCCCTGCCGATCATAAAATACAACGCTTTTATGAAAGGTGTTGACAGGGGGGATCAGATGCTCAGTTACTACCCCTGCGACCGCAAAACTCTGAGGTGGTACAAAAAAATTTTTGTCCACGTGATCCAGATGCTATTACTGAATTCATTTCATCTTTTCAATGGCATCGAAATGGCGGACAAGCGAAAAATGTCATTTTATGACTTCAGATTGAGCGTTATTGACAAAATGCTGCCAGATGAGCCTGCCCCGCCGAGACCTTTACCCCGTAGCCCAAGACACACACCATCCAAGATCGAAAGCAAGGACAATCAGAACCGAACGAAGAGGAAAATGTGTCGAATGTGCAGTCGCCGAGGGAGAAGGAAAGACACGATCTATTGCTGCAAAGCCTGCCCCGGAGAGCCCGGACTGTGCATTGTTCAATGCTTTGACGACTGGCACAAATAATCTGAAACACTGAGGGGTGGTGGGAGGGGTTGTACATATGTGTATATAGTTTTTTCATTTACTTTGATGTAAGTAAATCAATTATAATGATTTTTAGTGTGTTTTATTCGCTTCGACTACGTATTTGAAGCAATTCGCGTGTGCGATGACTTCCCGAGTGCTCATCACGCACATGTGCGGACCGGAAATGACGCAACCCGGAAATGGCGAAAACGAGCTTTTTCGGCAAAAAGAACATCATTTCCAGCCTGTTTACACCAAAAGGTAAGTGAATATGAGAAATTACGTTTTAGCACCCAGAGGACCCAATAGGGCTAATTTCAGCAGTGAATGTGTTAATATTTAAAAAAATATCCCTTCCATAAGAAATAATGTAAATTTGTGGGTAACATAGATGCCCAATTGGGCAACGTTTTTTTCACCTAAAGGAAAATGAACAGCATTCAGGAAATATTGACAAAATTTCCAGTAATTTGACACCTCAACCATAAAAATTTGTCTAAAATTAAGGCGTTGGCGAGCTTACAAAATCACGTTATTTTTTAAGGAATTATAATAAATTGTAATAATTCCTTGAAAAATAACATGACCTTGACTTTCAAGAGATGTAAAGTCAATGTAACTATGTTATCGACCAAACTACAACAGCTACTTTTTTCAAAAAATATTTAAAAAATTTTAACTCTTTAGCAACAAGTTCCACCGTTTTTTATTTCACCTGACCAAAAAAATAAAAAAGTAGCAGCCGACTGCTTTTTCTATGTAATTTTGAATAGAAACTTGTGACTTTATATCTATTTTTTAAAATAGAAAGAAAGTTATTTTGGTAATATGATTAATACTATTACTGTCCAAAACTAAAGGACCTTAAAAATGCAAAATTTCAACCTTAAGCTTCAATGCTTAATGGTATAAACTATGAGTTATTTGAAACATGAGCACTGTCAGATTACGACGTTTTAGGCGTCGTTTTGTTTCTATACCTAGATAATATGGCGGCCCAGGCTTCATTTGCTGTAATGCAAGAAAGATAGCTATGCTCTGTCTATACTATGTGGTCACTGGGGCCACTATTATCCCTTGAGCCCCACTCCATTCGGTAAAAACGAATCTTGTCCACCTGGACTAAGCTTGGCTCAACCTATTCCTTTTTCTTCCCTTGGATTGATCCCCTAAAGGCAAGGCCTGAAGGGATATTTAATTTCAGGGGAAGGTTCCTCTCCTTCCGGTAGCTGTATAAAAAGACATAAAAATGGCTGAAGTATCCTCACGGGATTTTCCTGTGGGGTGGGGCAACCAGGCTTCCCAATCACCCTACAAAAAATATAAAAATACTTGGTAAGATATTGCTTACTGCACTCGTGGTTTTTGTGAGGGACAAGCCTATCGTTGGTGAACGACAAGTGTAACTTCCCTACCACTCTCCCTTCATAGTTCCAACAACTGTACTACGTAGTATTTTCTAAGATGGCAGTTATGTGTCGGGTCACACCTAAATGAAGTAAATTCAAAAGTTGTAGGTTTGGCAATCTAAGCAACTTTTATAACAAATAGTCGAGTAAATCCGTAAGACAACCCTAAAAAAGTTGTTTTAAATTGTTTTATTGGTTATTTTGACTAAGAATTATGTGAATTTACCAGTAAAAAAAGTCTAAGGAAATCGGAGTCTAAAATTCAAGATGGCGCCCAATATTAATATTTTTGTCAAACACTATTTGCAGACCATGCCAAGAAGTGCCAATATGAAACCCTCCCTCCCCGTGGGAATTTTCAACACTTTTTTTGTTGCTACTGACATGTGCTTTTTGGGTTTTTTGGTTTTAAGGTTACCTCTTTTAAATTACAGCATAACCCAGAAAAAAACAAAAAATATCATCGATAAATAGTTGAAAAAAATTAACAAGGGATTATTTTTGAAAAAAGTTACCTCACAGCATTTTTACATTAATTTTTTAGATATTGAGTCGAAACCAACGCCCATCATTGTTGGGTGGCTAATCCTTTATTTTGACAGGATAATTTTCGGTCGCCATCTTGGATCCGCCATATTGGAAATCAACTTTACCTTTTTTAATGTAAAGATAGTGTTGTGACACATCATTATGAACTAGATTTTTATGCTTATTACAATGCTGAGATCCGTTTTTGAAAATATGAACTCATTAAATAGATATGGTCAAATAAAGATTCATCCCTATACATTTCTTATGGACGTTTCATATTTTAAATAATTTTTGGTTTACATTTCTTATATCTCGCATTATATTTAAGATATATGTAGTTCGTTTTTGTCTTGAATCAGTGAAATACCGGCTTTCATTTCAGATATTAATTATCGACATCGGACAAGTGAGAGATGAGCTATTAAGCTCAATGTAACTAAAAAATAAATAATAATAAATACAATTTTTCAGAAATTTGTTTTTAATCAAGTACTTAAATCTCCAGTCCTACATAAGGTATCAAGTCAATTTTGGTCTTAAAATCACTCAGTAGACCATCATTTTCAAGTGAGCTTACTCTCAATAAGATCAGACTGAAGTTTATGTGACCTATGAGCTTTCACACAACATAAATACGTATTACTTGCACAATTTTACATATCTTGAAGGGAGCGTCCCATAACTCCGAGGTTTCACAACTCCGAGGTCTATAAAAATGAAGTAATATTAACGTAGTAACTGTTCCGAGGTTTCACTACTCCGGGGTCGGAGTAGTTTAGTAGCAAAGAATTTATGTATCACAACTCCGAGGTTTCACAGTTTTGAGTTTTCACAATTTCTAGGTCGTAAAATTAAATTAGTTTGAACACTAAACTACTCCGAGGTCTCACAACTCCGAGGTGTACAGCCCGAGTCAAAATGTGTTGCGCTTGTTGCCCACGTTCAGGTTGTAGGCACTTCACTGCTGCGCGTCGTCGGCAAATTACCTAATGCTCTACAGCCTCATTGTACAATTTCAATAATGGGTAATTTTTTCGTTTTAGACCTTTTGATAAATAAATACCAAAGTTTTGGATTTAACTCACTACAAGAATGTCTATGTTTGTACACTAAATTAATTTTAATTCCTCTTTGAGACATCCATTTCATAACCTTCACTCTAAGCCATTTTATGAAAGTTAAAAAATACCGACAAGGTTTGAACTATAATTTCCTTATCGCACCTCCTTAGTATTTAAAAATAGAGAGTATGTTTGTATTTATGTGTATATGTTTGCTTCAAGTAAAAATAAAAATACCAAACTGATTGAGCTGAAATATTGCTGAAATGCTAAATAACTTGAAATATGCCATGGTTCAGGTCAACATTGCGTGTATGTGGAAACTTAGATCAGATAATTTCTCTTTATTTTGTTACATCAAAGAACTTCTGCATCATCGTTTTCTACCTGGAAGATCAAAATCAATGTAAAAGCTAATCTAAATTTTTATTTAGCATAACACCTCTATTTTTTAAGTGGCGCAAACAGGCCTAATAAAATACTTTAATAAATGCCTACGTTTATCGCGGCTTTTTTAAAGTTGCTAAGCCACATTCCCAACTATCAAACTTTCCCGGTTAATTAGAAGAAAACTGAAAATTGTGTATAGGGTGTCCACATAACGAGCATTGTTTCTTTGCCACGGAACAAAGAATTATTTTGCGAACGTTTATTGGTTTAGTCACAACTTAAATTGGTATATGTTAAATATGTATTATATTTAAAAAATATGAAATTTTAACTCTTGGGCCTCTTGGGTTCAATTATTATGTAATTAGATTTTTGTTTGCCATTAAACACGTTTATAACCCAGAAATGACTGATTTCCAAAGATTTACGATGAACGCTCCGAATAAGAGATTCCTCGGATCTGTTTATAGCGTGACTGAGCAAGTAAGCAAGCAATGAATTCCTCTTAGAAGGGCTATAATAATGGCTTCGCGCACGGTTTAGCTCGACACAGGGTGATCAACAAGGATGTGCATATACTCCTTAAAATGACTACTTACATCAAATCAAATAAATACGTTCGTACTAACTCATGTCTTAAATTGCTTCGTTTTCCGGGTATCTGCGTGTATAATTTTTCAGATGATAGTCTATAACTTTTGAACCACTCAAGGTATCGACATCAAACATGATATAGACTGATATTTTTTGATAATGCGCTGGCAAGCAACTGTATTATAGTAAGCTATCAAACTCAAGGCGACACAGTCACAGTAATATCTGTAATTTCTTTTAGGCCGGCTAAGCGGGCCATCCACTGGCGGATTTTGTCCGTTGTTATTAGTATATCCTTAATCTACATTAAAAATCAAACAAGTTGGTGAATGAATTTCCAAGATATCTTAAAGAACCCCTGATATGAGTTATAAATATTTTAATTTTAAATATTAAAAACCGTGATTTTAGGAAATCGCGGTCCAAAGTTTAGCAAATTTCTAACTTTAATTTTTTTGTTACTACTTGTGTTATTGGCTATGTTTCACATATCATTTTGCCAGAAATTTAAAGCTGAATATTGAATCCTCCATTGAATTTGTGATAATTGTTCGCATTTTTTGTCGAATGTTGCTTAAATAGATGGGATTAATAAAAAACCCACAAAATGTTAAAGACAAAATGTTTTCATATATCATAAAAAATAATTTAATTTAAATTTTATTCTCAAATAAGAATTTATTACAATTTATCTTAACAAAATACGACATTGTACTGGCTGTCTGAGCTTTTACTTTTACATTTTTTTACTTTCTAGTAAATTTTTTTGTTTTGAAACTTCACTTCGACCAGGAGCTACTTCAGCTATTTTTCTGGAAGATCCTGAACATTTTCATGTTCTGATTCCTGCATCAGGGCTTAGCAAGTTTTGCATTTATTCCTCACAGAACTCTTTGATTTTCTTAACTTCGAAACGCTAAAATAGAATTGGAGAAGTCAAAGCCCCCTTTCTCCAGATTGCAGGGGTTTAGAAAAAGATTAATTTAACCATGTTAAAAGTTAAATTCAAGCAGAGGTGCCCACCCCCCCTGGGGCAATGACTCACCCCCCCCCCCCCCTGGACCAATGACTACCCCCTTCTTAACTGCGACCAACAACCCCCTCCCCACATCCGAGATATTTTCTTTCGCCGAGAGGTTTTTCGCCCATAGCCGGAAAAACTACCATTTTTGGAATCGGCTGAACATGTCCTTCATTGAAAAAAAATCAAATTCTTGAGGAATAGGCCTACTGAAAAATAATGGATATTGAACCATTTGTAAAGGGACCAAAGGGGATTTTTCAAATTACCTGGATGAGCAGGGTTCATTCACTTCTCCATTTGTGATTCTTTCTTCATCAGTTTTTCCTATCAAGGGTTTCCAAGCGGACTCGCCCATGTCCTTTTTCTCGATTATTTTAAAATTTAGATTCAAGCCATTCATTGTTTTGTACACATGTTTATTTCTGCAATGCTCTGTCCACTTATCGTGGCACAATTTAGCGTTAAACATAGGTTCCAAACACTTATATTTTAATAGTTTTTGTTTTTAGGCATTTTAAATAACTAAACTATAAGCAAAATACAAATATGCTTAATCGGGGGATAAAGCCCAATGCAGTCATCATGATTACTTCTTACAATAAACTACAGTAGACCTAAACCACAAACTAAATATTGTTACGGGCCTACGGGTTCTAAAATAATAACACTGGCGATTTCATAAACTAACTACTATTTATTAACTAATCTAGTAGTTACAATGAGTTAATTTCCTATCTAAACCTAGCTAAGCCTATCTAACCTATCTCGAATACAATAAACTTAAATTGCTACTTACAGCTAGTTATTCTAATTATCTTATTCGATACTGTCACTTAACACTGTCACTATGCACTGTCACTGTCACTGAGCACTGGTCACTGGTCACTTGCACGCAGTATCATCGGACCCAAAACTGACTGACTCGGCAGCGCGGCTTCCCTTTTATATGGTCCAGCATCGAAGAGGCTAGGCTGGTTCGAGTACTGGAAGGTTCCGGAAGCCTCTTTGTCGGCAGGTCAAAGGGGCCGCCGGCGGCACATGCCGCCGCCCCTACACCCCGCACTCTCGCATCCCTGGGAGGTTCCAGAGAGTTCCGCAGCCGCGGCCTTCCAATTGTTCCGTAACACCACCCCCTCCTTAAGACTGTTCTGCCCCAGAACAGATCCTTCCTGTTGCCTGGAGTCTCCGAAGGTGATGTTACTGTCTCTCCAAGGGTTGAACACGCAGACCACTACGAGGATGCCGGTCCCAGTGAAGATTTCTTCCACCATGCGTCTAACTATCCTCCAGTCCAAGCCATCGTAGCCGCATCCTAACTTGGGGATAGCCAATTTGTCAACTCCGTAATGAAGGAGCTTGTCCCGCAAGTCTACAAGACTCTTCCTCAATGAGTTGTAGAGGGTTTGGTGTTGGAGGTATTCTTGGTCACAAGATAAAATAGGTGTTGGCCATTATTCTCAAGATAGAGTGCCTTGCCAATGATAGGCATTTGACGCTCGAGCTCCTCGATCTTTCCAAACTTTTTCCTAAAAACAGTAGCTATACCTCGGGACATTCTCAGATCTTTGGCCACACAGTGAGCTAGAGCATACTTCGTTGGCAACGAGAAGATGTCCTTATAAGCCATTCATATCGCTCCATAGCGTTCCTCCTTCCCACCGCCAGACATTCCATCCTCAAATCCCGTCAGTTCCGTAGAGAGGTTCCTAACTTGTTGCTCTTCTTGCTTTCCGTGGTCTCCTTTGTATGGTGTTAGGCGGTTGAAATGGACTATTTTAGGTTTACCTCTTGGGAGCTTTTTAATCCGTTAGACCACATCGTTTATTCGACTTAGAATCTCGTACGGTCCCTCCCACGAACTCTGGAGCTTGGGTGAGTATCCACGACGCCTTCGGGGATTATGCAGCCAGACAAGATCTCCTGGTTTGAATCCACCTTTTTCGGCCTTAATGTCATACCTTTCCTTCATCCTGTCACTTGCACCAAGGATGTTGATGCGGACCTTCTCATGTATTTCATCCATCCGCTTTCTTAAGCTCGATATGTAGTCTTCACCTACCACTTGTTCATCAGGTGTAAACCCAAAGTGTAGATCACATGGCAAACGAAGTTCATGGCCAAATATCACATTGGCGGGTGTCTGTCCGGTGGTCTCATTTAAGGAGCTTCGATACACAAGCAGGAACAAATGCAGGTACTGATCCCAGTCTCTTTGATGTTCTGAGACAACTTTCGACAGGTACCTTCTTATCGTTCTATTCATGCGCTCCACCATGCCATCGGACTGCGGATGAAGTGGCGTCGTTCTGGTCTTCCGGATATCTAGTACTTCACACATCCTGGAAAACACAGCTGACTCAAAATTCCTGCCTTGGTCAGAGTGAAGCTCCAAAGGAACGCAAAATCTGCAAATTAGCTCCTTAACCAATACGTCCGCTACTGTGGTGGCTTCTTGGTTGGGAAGTGCAAAGGCTTCTACCCATTTGCTGAAATAGTCCATCGCAACCAAGATAAATTTGTTTCCTGCATCTGAGACAGGAAATGGTCCGGCTACATCGATGGCTATTCGCTCAAACGGAGCCCCCACATTGTATTTCCTCATCGGCACCTTCGGTCTCTTCATTGGGCCATTTGATGCTGCACACGTCACACACTGCCTGCACCAGTCCAACACGTCAGCCTTCTGATTGACCCAGTAGAAGCGTTCGCGGACCTTCTTTAGAGTTCGATGTACTCCTAGGTGTCCCCCGGAAGATCCGTCACGGAGTTCTTTCAGCACCTCAGGCACCCTTTTCCTTGGGACTATTATCTGAAGCCTTTGGTGACCTCCTTCCTCCAACTCAATCGTGCGCTTTAACACGCCGTTGTCGACCAAAATCGAGTCCCACTGCGCCCAATACGTCTTCACATTCTTTGATAACGGAGCAACGTCTTGCCATGATGGTCTTCCACCTTCTGCCAGCTTCCATTTCATAAGATGTGTCAGGTCAGGGTCTTCACGCTGATCCTTTGATAGCTCTTTGTTTTCCCATGCGTGGTTGACGACAGTTACACGGTTCACTAATGCACTTCTTTCCTCCTGACGTGAACAGTGCTTGCAGTTGTCGCCGCATGGTCTTCTGGAAAGTGCATCAGCATTTTTGTGGCTAGGCCCAGGACGATGAGTAGAATCAAAATCATACTCTTGGAGTCGCTCAATCCATCTCGCAACCTGGCCTTCGAGTGACTTAAACTTCAGCAGCCACATCAGAGAAGCATGGTCCGTTCTCAAGAGAAACCTCCTTCCATATAGGTATTTGTGGAAGTGTTCAATTGACTTAACCACTGCCAGCAACTCTCTTCTAGTAACGCAATAATTGCGCTCCAGGGCTGATAGGACCTTGCTGAAGTACCCAATCACACGTTCTTCTCCATCCTGCAGCTGGGAAAGCACCCCTCCTATGGCTGTGTTACTGGCATCCGTATCCAGTATAAACTTGCCGTCAGTTCTTGGATAGCTTAGAATGGGAGCGCTACATAATCTACTCTTCAGCTCATCGAAGGCCCGCTGGCAATCTTCATTCCAGATAAAGCTTCGTTTTTCTTCAGTGAGTTTCGTTAGGGGTTTTGCAATATTAGCGAATCCTTTCACATACCTCCTGTAGTATGCGCAAAGACCAAGGAAGCTCCTTGCCTGGTGTTTGTCCTTTGGTACAGGCCAATCAGTGATCGCTCTGATTTTCTCTGGGTCCACCGAGACTCCTTTATCCGAGACAACATGGCCAAGGTAGTTCACCTGCCTACGGAACAGATTGCACTTCTTCGGGTTTAGCTTCAAATTAGCAGTGCGAAGTCGTGCGAAGACATCTTCTAGGTTCTTCAGGTGGTCACCAAAAGATCTACCCAATACGATAATGTCATCTAGGTAAACCAGACATGTTTCCCACGAAAGACCTCTTAAGACGTTTTCCATTAGTCTTTCAAAGGTTGCAGGAGCATTACAAAGTTCGAAAGATAACACTGTGAATTGCCACAGTCCGCTCCCAATCGAGAATGCGGTCTTCTCCTTGTCTTCTGGGGCCAACCCCACTTGCCAGTAGCCGCTTCTGAGGTCTAAGGTCGAAAACAGTTGGCAACCCCCTAAAGTGTCCAATGTGTTGTCAATTCTTGGTAGAGGATAACTGTCTTTCTTGGTGACATTGTTCAGAAGGCAATAATCCACACAGAACCTTGTAGACCGTCCTTTTTCTTCACTAATACGACAGGTGAGGCCCAAGGGCTGCTAGAAGGTTCGATGATACCATCAGCTTCCATTTCATTGATGATTCTTTGGGCTTCCTCACGCTTGGCTAATGGTAGTCTTCTAGGGGCCTGGCGTATAGGTTTGGCGTCTCCAGTGTCAATCCGATGCTGGACGATATTTGTCCTTCCTCTAGAACCTCCGCCATACTCAAAAACATCATGCCATCTTGCTATGAAGTTCCTGACTTCCGTTCTTTGTTCAGGTTTCAGCTCTTGGCAGGCGTTGTCTGCAAGCTCTACCAACTCCTTGGGAAGTTCTTTAGGGCGTGGCGGGCATGATCGTAACTGGCGAACGACTGAGTTGACAGCTACACAACTCCCAACTAAAGCTCCTTTCTTCACGGTTACAGGAAAGCAGTTCAAGTTCATTAGTCGCACTGGGTTACTATGCCCTGTGTTGAATAGCGACTTTGCAACAAAAAGACCACGACCAAGTTGGTTGTCATCATTAATTGCAGGTTCCAGCAATACCGTTTGGCCGTAAGGGCATTCTCCTTCGATCGTTGCCAGTGCCATAGCTTGACTCCGCGCCGGTAATGTCATATCCCCCAATAAAAGAACTCGTGCCGAGATATCTTTTCCTCGGCGGATTATGACATCTTCTTCCCCAAGAGTTACTATACCTCTTGTCATATCCAACTTCAATCCATACTCCGTCATTACATCCGTCCCTAGAATAACATCCTCATCTATGTTGGCAACCAGAGCCCAGTGTCTAAAATTACATCCACCGATGTGAAAAGAGGCGACTGTCTCACCGTATACGCGTGCTAGTTGTCCAGTAGCTGTTCGAAGGGACCAAGAGGTTCACGTGATATCCTTCTCAGAGACAATATTAGGGCTGAGAATGGTCACGGTCGCACCCGTATCCAGTAGGCAGTTCCGGAGTTGGCCGTTGACATATCCGTCGATGTAAAAACCGTTCATCCGACTTGCAAGTGAAGCAACTTTGACACTTTTCTGTGGGGCCTTATGGTTGCGGGTTGACAGTCGCCCCTTTCCATCAACCCTTTTTAGTTTTCCTCCTTTGACTCCGAGGGATTGGCTGTACACCTACTCCTGGAATGACCCAGTTGTTCGCAGTTCCAGCAGCGTATCTGCTTCCGTCTGGTTTTCAAAGCCTCAATGACCTTTTTCACTAACTCATCAAGGTTAAGAGGGGTCGTAGGCTCAGCCTCCGCCGCTCGGACCCGTGCCTGCCCTCGCACTGACTGTCAAACGGCCTCAAATTCTAATGCTTGAGTGAGTGCATCACTTAAGAGTTTTCGGCCTGGCGAGCTTCACAGCCTGCTGAGTCTCAGGATCTCGCAGTCCGTCAAGGAATTTATCCACTGCTAAGCTCTCGCAGACATCGTCCGGAACCGATGGATAAGCGTTTCTTACCAGGCGGGCAATATCAGCCTCAAATTCTTGAAGCGACTCACTGGGCCTCTGACTCCTGTTCCTTAGCTGTGACTGGTAGAGCTGGTCCATATGCCGATGCCCGAACCGCATTTCCAGTTTGCTTACAAGCTCTTTATAACTGTGCCGCTCCGACAATGGCATGGCCTGTAGGACTGCTAATGCATCACCCCGTAGAGACAAGCATAGAACAGAAGCCTTAGTCGCCTCGGACCACTGATGAAACATAGCTGCCGTCTCGAAGAGGGTCATGTAGTCCTCCCAGGGGGTTTTACCATCAAAGACAGGAACGACGTTGTGTGGGTTCAAGGTTGCAACAGTCGACGGCATCTTGTCTTCACCGGTGCCTGCCTGCCGAGATTCAGCAATATGGATGGGGCTGGTCGATGACGTAGACACAAGGCTTCCCGATGTGTCCATATTTAGCCTAAGCTTACTAACTAACTTATCCTCTAAGTTTTTCTCAATAGAATCTACTTTATTATCAATTTCACTAATTTTCCCAACCAACCTACTGTCTATTTCGCTCATTTTCTCTTGTAACACTGATAGATCATTTTCCAAACTAGTGACTTTATTAGAATAATCTTCTAGTCTGTTTTCAATGCTTTTAATTTCAACCATTAAATTAGTTTCTAGAGTTTTATTTGACTCATCGATCTTGGTTTCCAATGTTAACATTTTAGTGTCTAGAGTTTTATTTGAATCATCGATCTTATTTTCCAATGTTAACATTTTAGTTTCTAGAGTAGTTTCTAAATTCAACATCATCTCATTCAAATCGGTAGTTTCAAACAAAAAGCTGTCGGGATCTTCGCCTACATCTAACAAAGCCTGTCTAAGACGTTGCTGAAGTACAGTTTTTGTTCCGGAAATATCAAGATCCCGTTCTTCTAATTCTTTTTTTAGATCAGCTACTTTTGACTCTCAAAGTTTTAGTTTTATACAAGCCATATTATTCAATACAATATAAACAATTGACAAAATAATCTCAGAACCTAATATAATTGATTTAAAATGTACTAAGCCTATCTTTATTTATTAATCTCTCGTAAAAAAAATAAGCTAATAAAATACAAAATTACTTCAATAACACTACAACATAATGTAGTAAATTAATTAATGCAGCAAATTAATTTAAAATCTATCTCTACAATTATTTTTCAATGAAATCGCCAAATATCTACACTTCTGACACCAATTGTTATGGGCCTACGGGTTCTAAAATAATAAAACTAGCGATTTCATAAACTAACTACTATTTATTAACTAATCTAGTAGTTACAATGAGTTAATTTCCTATCTAAACCTAGCTAAGCCTATATAACCTATCTCGAATACAATAAACTTAAATTGCTACTTACAGCTGGTTATTCTAATTATCTTATTCGATACTGTCACTTAACACCGTCACTATGCACTGTCACTGTCACTGAGCACTGCTGGTCACTGGTCACTCGCACGCAGTATCATCGGACCCAAAACTGACTGACTCGGCAGCGCGGCTTCCCTTTTATATGGTCCAGCTTCGAAGAGGCTATGCTGGTTCAAGTACTGGAAGGTTCCGGAAGCCTCTTTGTCGGCAGGTCAAAGGGGCCGCCGGCGGCACATGCCGCCGCCCCTACACCCCGCACTCTCGCATCCCTGGGAGGTTCCAGAGAGTTCCGCAGCCGCGGCCTTCCAGTCGTTCCATAACAATATTTTAAAACATCTATGATACTCGAAAGTCACAAAACACGCAAGTGTCGGGTGTATCGGATAGCAAGAACTAGCCAGTAACCACTGACAGACAGTGACAACTGCAACTGACACAAGATCGAAGGGGTGGGAGTGAACGCATGCGCCGAATTTCTCCGAACTACGAGTACATCGCGCCACCGCGCTAGTCTCGTTACCATAGCAACCACTAACGTTTGGTAACCTAAGATCTCTGTACATCTTAGGTAGGCATCGTTCTGCATATATCCAAAGTTCTAGAAATATGGTTTTTAATTTAATACTGAAATTGCATTTCTTAATTTCAGGTTTTTTTAATTGTTTTATGATGCCCCCCAGGCTGGCGAAAAAGTACTATTTTTCACCCCCCCAGAAATTTCAATGACACAGTTCATGACCCCCCCTGTGGGCACCCCTGAATTCAAGTGTAGGATGGATCAAATTGTTCGGAAACATGTGTAGAGTAAGAAACAATAAAAATTAGAAATTGTGTTTTCTACCTTCACTTTATGTCCTGTAAAATTTTGTCTGGGAAGGACCTTATCATTTTATCAGTCTGGGAAGGACCTTATATTTTTATCAGAGAAAATGAAATAGCATCCTCTTATTAGAAGGAAAAGAAGGCTATCTCCTCTTTGAAACCAATACCACCAGTCAAGTTAATTGACTTTTTTCTTTTCTTAAAAAAGTAAACTTAAAATTAGGGACTTAGTCAACCAAAGAGATGCATTGAAGGTGGAGGAGATGGCTAAAAAACGTAAAGTTGAGTGTTTCAATGCATACAACATTAGTTTGAGGATTAATTTTTAAAATCGAAGGCTTAAAACGTATTATAAATGTAAAACCTGGATTTTGTCGATGGAATTTGAAGGAGGATTTAAAATATTTACAGATTAATCTACTTACTTTGACTTCATTCCAATTTTCAAATCAACCTACTAATCATAGGTGGAAAATTAAGCTATTTTTAGCTTTTAAATATGTGTCACACGTTTACTTGGAATGAACGAAAACAGAGCCAATAAAAGTTGTCAGTTATGGCGATTGAGTGCTAGGGGGTTTGTTTTTTCGGCAAATGACAGATGGATGATTCTTTTATTTAATATTTCGTTGTTTTACGTAACCAACATGGCAACTCATATTACCCCAAAGTTTGTCGACTTTCAATTTCACTTTTATCAATATGTTGCATTTCCACTGCAAATACAACTAAGCAGATGAACTTAGAAATAAAAACTACATCTAAATGCATCTAAAATCGTTAAAGCAGTTTTCGAGATAGGATTTAAATACATTGATGTATACAAGAATTGCTCATATAGTATTTTTACGTGTTGACGGTGCTTTGTTATTTATCTATTTACTTTTCAAATGAGTCCAATAATTTATGACAGCCCTGCATATTTTTTACCTACCCGCCCAGCGACGGATTTCTCGCTAGGGACCTAGGCATCAAAGGCCAACGCCCGCGGGCATCATAAACAACTGTCACTAAGGGCGGATTTAGACAGGTCGTGTTGGCTGGTGAGTTAGATGGGAGAATCACACTGAACGAGTAACCAGCCGAGTAGGTTATTTTTACCACTCGCCCACTTTTTAACCGATCTGATTACAATGATTACTTAGTTCAAGTCAAACCAATGTACATTCACGAAAATTTTATAAGGGCTTCTTTTAAGTACTATAGATAAAGATATGTCGAGTCCCCAAAAAATTAAAGCTGTTTTACACCTATAAAATTACGTTTCAAAATGGCCTTTCGTTTGTAATGGGATGAATTTTGAAAATAGCTTCCTCTTCTCATTTTTTGCCTACAATTGTAAATACCTACATTACATTACAATTGTAATCAATATTAGCAGAGCACTATCTTTTCCAGGTTTTCTAGTTGAGTTTGATATCGTGGGACCACCGCTGATAATTCGTCGGAGGTAAATTCTTCATTTTGGCCGCTTGCACCCACTCACCCACCCCATTTGGTGCTCGCAACATTAAGAGAATTATTTCTTTGTGTGTGTGCACAAGCGATTAGACTTTTTTTCCTTTTTAGACCATAGGTTGCAAACAACATATTCTTCTCTTCAGCAATGAACTAATCAGGTTATACAAGATCGTTAAAAATACCAAGCAATCAAACCACTATTTAAATCCTATTTCTTTATTATATCTTTACATAATACATTATTAAAATTTAACAGAATTCACGTAAGCACACAAAAGGTAGAGTGAGCCACCTCTACCTTCTCTGTGACGTAAGCCAGAAACTATAAAAAAAAAACTGTTATTACAATACAGTTTTGTATTTCAGTACTCAGCACAGAATATTCTGAGGGAATATTATTATATAATAAATTATTATAACAACAAATATTAATAATATTCAATAATGATCACTTTTTGTATGTCTCAGTCTGAGGGAATTTTAGAGCTAGACATCTGTCCGCATCACTGATTTGCCCCCTGTAGAACCCGCAATGTTGCCGATTACAGGGAGAAACGCAAACATATGGGGCGACAAGTCGCCCCTAATCGAACACTTTGCCATATTTACTATTAGTTTATTTCATAGTAGAGTCCACCTGCATTCTTTATTACATAAAAATACCTACATTACATTACAATTTTAATCAATATTAGTAATTTACAGATCTTTTGTAATGAAATTTACTAATTTACATATAAATGTTTGATATCTCTTTCAACTAGACACCCCCTTATTCTTACTTACTAGACACCCCTTACTACTTACTACTTATCCTTATTCTTTAACAGTTTTTTTTTATATCTAGAACTTCAAGAATATCAGTTTAAAAATTAGACGAGTAAAAAAGATAACATAGTTTTGATAAAATGAATTATTTCCCTGCATATTTATATAGGGATTTTTCATGAATTTAAGCGACATAAACATTAGATACATTACTTGAAACCGCTACTTACCCAGGGAGGCACTTTAAGCTAAGTATGAATGAATGGTGAATGAAATGTTAAGATGAGTATAGGATGATTGTGGCACGATCTTGTAGACATGTTTCGACATGTTCCTTAGACATGAATAGCCCAACATCCAATGGAAAAGTGACCTACAGTTTGAAATTGGATCCGAACATCAATTTCGCCAATTAATTAATTATATACGAACTGGTCTAATTATGAGAATTGTGTTTATGGATTGACGTAAGTATTCACTAAGGAATATCGCGACCACAAATCATCGCTTATGAGTATGACCTCCAAATAGTTGGATACAGGCAACGCCGCGTGTGTCCCTTTTGCTCCCCGGTTATAAGGGTAATTTTGGTAACTTCACTTTTGCTCCACGGTAGATCTAAGTATAGGTAGATTTACTAAATTAAAGCGTATTATACCGGTATTATTATGAATTCAGTTGTATCAGCAACTTTTATATTTTCAATTCACATTAACTTTCCGTTTCAGCGGAGGACGCACAGACTTTTTAACAACATGCTACCTTTTTACAGCTAGATAAGTGCTTAAGAGTCGTTTTTGATAACTCTGTAAGCTATTACCCTATGAAATTCATGTCAAATTACAGTGTTAATTGGTATCGTCCAATGTGTCTCAGTAATCATAGTCTGTAAAGAACACGTAAAAATACGTTTTTAATTTGAATTGGATTTTAAATTGGGCAACGCTTTTAAGTTACATTTTTTTGGCGGCTTTAAGATTAGTAACCTAGATTTTTATATCATTCGATCACCAGTGCAAGAGGAAAACCATGATTAAAATTATTACCTCCTTGCTAAGGGATTACCAGCTATTTAGTTTTAAAATAATACAAATAAAAACTGGCTTATTTACTGAAGGAAAAATAAACAGGTGTATTATTAGACTGGCTTTTAAGCATTCCAAGTTTCGGCAACATTTTAAACGGGTTAAATTCGTTTATTCAACAGAAAACTCTCAATTTATAACAGGGCTGTTGAACTTAAATCCAGAAACTATTTGGATAACTTTCAACGACAGCAGTTGCTATAAGCAGAACACTATCTTTTCCAGGTATTAAAATGTACATTTCAGAAATATGAGAACAAAGGAAAATTAATAAAACCCAACAGGTGTTCACAAAAAATATCGCATACCGGGAACTCCTTCGGTTATCAAATGAACTTTAAAATGTTCAGCACTTTGGGCATAAATATGTTACTAAATTTAGTCCTTTGATCAAACTTTCAAAAAGTTGATTCCTCATTCTTTGTTCTTTTACTATGTCATTTTTGATTTGCTCGACTTCGAGCAATAGGCCACTCTAGTGTGCCTATTGCACAGCTCTGTTAGATATTCCTATTGCACTCTAGTTCAATTGTGCAATTTATTTGGCCTTTGATTAGAAGAAATCGATGCTCTCATTGCTCGTTTCAGTTTTAGTGGCCTATTGCTGAGACGCACGTTTTTGTAGATCTTAACGGTGTGTTTATATTGCTCGACACTGCTATTCGTTAATTGTTTACAATATCACAGATAATTCAAATTATATGATCTTACTTCAAAAATAACAGAAATTAAATTATCCAAGCATTTAAATTTTGCAGTCCAAACTGTAGTGGATTGAGTTGAATAATGCAACTTTTTTCACTTGGTGACGTTATAGATAATCTCAGTTTGAAGGATTTTCTTCGATGATCTCTTGGGATGTACCTTGTCCTCATAAAATTATTTTTTAAGTCAAGAATTTGCTTATCTCTTATCTCTATTACATAAATTGTATTTGCAAACTTTTAAAAACATTAAACTGATTTAAATTTTGTAATCTGAAGCATCAGAACACTTTTTTGTACGAAATAATTAATTTTTTTTAGTCGACGACAAAACTTTTTTCCATTTGTCTTGTTCGTAAGCATGCAGCAAAACCGATTTTGATGATTGAGGTGATAAATTAAAGGGAATTTCCTGCAAAAGTCATGTAATAATTTTCATCACTCTCAGTTCAATTTGCTTTGCCCCACTGGACTTTAAAGTTCCCATAAATATTTTAAATGGAAGTAGGCTACATTTTACCAAACATATGGTGTATCTAAATAAGAGTTTTGTCTGTAAATTGCTTAAAATTATGAAATCAATGGTTATTTTTGCGTTTTGAAGGTCAGAGAATCCGAATCAAGCCTTATCTCAATTTTTAACACTCTGTTGGTAACGCTCAACATCACTCATTAGACCGCTTTTCACGCAAAAACTAGAGTACAGTTCGTGCATTGAGTCAGCTGATTGTAAGGTGCGGGGGGGAGAGGGGGTACTTTTCTGAAAACATTTTATAAAACACCACTGCTTGTCAAATCTTGTGTTTACCAATATGTTAAAAATATCATATGACACGGATAGTAGCATGTGATGCGCGAACTGAACTGGTACAGTTCGCGCATTCTATCTCCGGCTATGACCGAGTCAGCTGGTTTAAAGGTGCGGGGGGGGAGAGGGGGTACTTTTTTGTAAACATTGTTCTAAAACACCGCTGCTTGTCAAACATTATGTTTACTAATATCATATGTTCGAATATCATTTGATGCGGTTAGTAGCGTAGTAGTCATAGCCAGAGATATAATGCGCGAACTGTAAGGCTGAACTTATTTTCTGTATTGATTGTATGAACATATGAAAAGGTTTTAGATGGATTAAGACTAGCTTAAGTATTTTTGAAATTAAACAGTAAGCTTCTAAAAAGTGAATTTTATTTGATTTTGACTCTATAGGGAAGCTTATGAAGTTGTCATGACAACCTAAACATTAGCCTAAATCATGAATCCAAGAAAGTTTACTGTTTTCCCATGGGTGAAACCGTGTTGATCAGCTAGTCTAAATTATTTTTATTTGAGTAATCAGCTGTCTTAAGGAAAACCATAATATATGCCTTCTTCTGTCACTTTGATATTATTTACTTTTTTTGGTTATTTTTCAGTTTAAAACAACTACCTTATAAAAGCATTAATATCCAGGTAGATTTTTGAATATTCAAATACGATAAAAATATAAATCTGTTGTAGAAAATAAAATCAGTTAGGCCCTACCTAAAATAATTATAATAAGTAGGTATAGTAAACTTAATAAAATAATCAAATAGATTTCATTCCACCAATATCAAACGAATATATTCACTTCAAACTGCCTGTCTAAAAAAAATCCTGATAAAACATCTTTCCTGATAAACGAATACAAACTAAAGAAGTTCTATTTAAAAAGTGTTACACTACGTAGTACTCCAACAAGGGGTTTTCACTCCTACAAGAAATATGCAGGATTAGGAATAAGGATGATAACATGGGAGAAATTGTTACTGGCTCGCACAAAATAAAATAAAACTACATTGTGAAAGAAATAATTAGTTATCCATAACCAATTATTCAAGTTTTGAGGGAGACTGAGTTTAAACTATAGGCCTCCCAGCGACAAATAGGGAAAACAACATTTTTATATACAACCAAGTCCAAAATGCCAAGTGTTGAAGAAGATTATATCCAGAGATTACTTTAAGATGGCCTTTAACTCGGAAGTTGAAGGTTGGGAGAGGCCCTAATAAAAAATGTTGCAGACATTAGAATGAGTATGAGAACGAATTAAAGGAAGAAAACTGGGAACCAGATGAAGAGGTGAACTGTGCATTTTGGATGCTGGGAGTTCAAAGAAAAATCGATGATAAAGCCATAATCAAAAGGAAGCAATAGTAAAGGCTTTAAAACTCACATTCAGGGTTGAAACCACTTCTACACAACCCAAAGTACATAGTAACATAGTGGAAGTATTAACATTCAATAAAATCAAATTGGCATACTACGCTTATATGCAATCTTTACTTTCATTTGGCATAATTGTATGGGGTGGATTGTTTCCAACAATTTTAGAACCCCTTTTTGTCATTCAAAAATTAATAATAAAAATTTGTTTTAAGATACCTCTTCGTTACCCCACAGCCGCACTATTCCATGAGTTATCACTGCTTACCGTTAGGCAATTGTTTATTAAGACCTTGATGATTCATATTTACAAGAATTTTAACTCCTTATTTACTAGCGTAACACACGCTATTCACAAAATGTAGGATTAACAGCCATTCACTTATCTAAATCTTACTCTACCACCAACTCCTCATACATTTCATCAGTTTTGTACCGGAACTTAACAACCTATTCAAACAATTTAATTTTTAATTCTCCTTCTGTAAAATCATTTAAAAAGCATGTAACCGATTGGCTTGTTGAACTGGGAATAACAGATTCTGAACTTCTGATCACTCCCCAGTACAGGCAGACCTGACCCTACTTGCACCCACTAGGACCTGATCTGACCGAATCTCACATTTGACTACCTCTTACACTGACTCTTGCCATCTTCCCCTCTCTGCCACTCCCATGCTCTGTTGTTTTATTCTCTAAATTATTTGTTATTATTTTTAACAAGTCTAGTTTAAAAAACCACTCTTTTCCGCATTAAAAAAATAAAAGCAAATTTTTTTTTTTTTAAAGTTTATTTACAATAAATAACCTACGCTGACTGTAACATCGGCTAAGCCTTCGCACAGGCAACCTGCCCATGAAGGCTTATTTCCCTGGTTATAAATATCTTTCATGGACAATGTTTTTGTAATTAAAATTTAGCTTATCAGTTATATTTTTCTTTGTAATTACCAACTATTGAATTGTAATTTGAATTCATGAAAGATTTGTTTTTTGTTAATATTACTGGAAATAAACGAGTTTTTCATTTCATTTCATTTCATTTCAAAGAAATTCACAAGGGGAAAATATTAAACACAATTCTGTACCTCAATGGACGGAGAGAGAAAATATCGATTATTAGTCTTCATTTCCCAGCCCGAAAGAAATCATGATAAATAGTTCTGAATTGTATTTTAAAAAAAATACAACATTCGTAAGACAGCAGGCAAAATTTCAAAAGAACCTAACAAATTCTTAGATATCACGTAAAAACCCAAATTACAATTAATAACATAAACTTACTAGTGGCTTGAAGGGGCTAAAAGCCCCTTATGAGGGAAAATTCAAACAATCCTTATTTACTATAGTAAAAAATACCTTCATAGCAAACTAAATCCACCTTTGTAATGAAGTGTTTTCGAACCCCAGGGTACCCGAGCACCTCACAGTACCCAAGCACCTCACGGTGCCCAAACACCCTATGGTACCGTAACACCCTGTGGTACCCGAACACCCAACGGTACCCGAGCACCAGGTACCAAAGTACCTCATGGTACTCACTGGAGGGGAGGATGGAGCATCATGGTGCGGACAGTGGGCATATAAGGCGGACTTTGGGGACCAGGAAGGCAGTTGGGCCCTAGCGGCCCGACCCACCGGATGGGCGTGTTGAGCCCCCGGTGAGCTGGATGGGCGTGTTGAGCCCCCAGCACCGTCGGATGGGCGTGTTGAGCCCCCGACACCCCGCATGGGCGTGCTGAGCTCGCGGAAGACCGGAAGGGCGTGGTGAGCCCCCGGTGCGTCGGATGGGCGTGTTGAGGCCCCGACACCCCGCATGGGCGTGCTGAGCCCGCGGAAGGCCGGAAGGGCGTGTTGACCCCCGGTACGCTGGACGGGCGTGCTGAGCCCCCAGCACCGTCGGACGGGCGTGGTGAGCCCCCGACACCCCGCATGGGCGTGCTGAGCCCGCGGAAGACCGGAAGGGCGTGGTGAGCCCCCGGTACGCTGGACGGGCGTGCTGAGCCCCCAGCACCCGCATGGGCGTGGTGAGCCCGCGGAAGACCGGACGGGCGTGGTGAGCCCCCGGTATGCTGGACGGGCGTGCTGAGCCCCCAGCACCCGCATGGGCGTGGTGAGCCCGTGGAAGACCGGACGGGCGTGTTGAGCCCCCGGTACGTCGGATGGGTGTGTTGAGCCCCCCACACCCCGCATGGGCGTGCTGAGCCCGCGGAAGGCCGGATGGGCGTGTTGAGCCCCCGGTACGCTGGACGGGCGTGCTGAGCCCCCAGCACCCGCATGGGCGTGGTGAGCCCGCGGAAGACCGGACGGGCGTGTTGAGCCCCCGGTACGTCGAATGGGCGTGTTGAGCCCCCAGCCATTGGTTTGTAGTCCACCAGTTGGTGGAGTGGGGATGGTTTTCCCCCTCCACTATAGTTTTGTTATTTATTAATTGGTATCTGTATGTTACAGCCAGTTAATGGTAGTCAGGGCAGGCCGCTGCCCGTCTACACCGTCGCAGCTAAACGTCTGAGCGTGCGCAGCCAGGCCGTACTCCCGTGGCACCGCGGGCCAGCGAGTATCCTAGTGAGCAGACGAAGATCCTCCGGGCTTCCTCAGAGCAGGTCGCTGCCGAGCCTCCATACAGGAGTGAAAGCCGAGGATAGTAGGGGTTCAGCGAGGCTGGACAATGGCGTGGCAATAACCCCCCGGGGCATCACATAGGCGACGAGACTGATCCATCTACGGACGCGGTGAGCTGGTTCCCGGAGTCCACGCCAAGACTACAAACCAGTGATTGGATCTTGTATATTGTGTATATATTATTTGAACTGGTGAATAAATGTAAGTGACTAGATATCCGGACGATTTCACTTAGAACCCTTACCAACCCTTGTTAAGGTCTAGTGCTCGAGGAAACTTCCTCACAAGATTTTGGCGCCCGAACAGGGACAGTAGTGAAATAGTGCAAAGTGTTAGTGCAGTGTTAGTGAACTTAGGAAGTGTTAAAAAGTTTTCAAAATTGCGAAAAAGGACTGGGTAATTGATTTGCCATTCGTAAGAGTCAGCATGCTGTCAGACACCGAATCGGACAGTGGTAGTGTCGTAGAAGAGGAAGAGAAGAAAAATCCGAGGACAGGGTGGATCTACTCCCTCAAGAAATTCGAGTTAAAAGAGGAACTGCGAAAATTTGGACTCCAGTCAGCAGGAAAAGTATCAGCCGACCGTCGGATGCTGTGTAGCTGCATCCGAGGTGAATATCGACCTCCTCCAGCAGTAACGGCCCCAAGCACCGAGACATCTCCACCACAACCGACCGCTAAACCAGAGGCCATGGCGAATGCCTCCGCCCAAACCGTAAGTCACAAGCCCACAGAAAATAGTAGTATTTGTAATGTCGTAAGAAAATGGAACTTACATTTTGACGGGGATAAGGATGTAATCCTCTTTCTTGAGAGATTAGACGAATTAAAGGAGGCCTATAAATTACAAGAGGGAGATCTCTTGATGACCCTGCCGGAGTTGCTTAAGGGAAAAGCACTGCTATGGTACCGAAACTCAAGATCGTCATGGGGTTCCTGGGCTGAATTTATAAACCAATTTGAAACACAGTTTTTGCCACGCAGGTATAGGGAAAGGCTAGAGTTGGAAATTAGGGCACGGACCCAAGGTACTAACGAGAAATTTAGGGACTTTGCCATAGCCATCCAAACCCTTATGCGCAGGCATGGGAGGTATTCCACCGAACAACCGTTTACTCAGATCTACGAAAATATGCTCCCGGAATATAAGTTATACAGCCTGAGAAAAGATGTCAAGAACTTCCAAGAGTTAATGCATTGTGCAACTGAATATGAGGCCATTAAGTTAGCGGCACAGTCGTACCGTCCCCCTACCAACCCTGCCCAAGCGATGTATCCTGATATTGCGTACAACTCTAACTCCGCCCTACCTAGGCCCTCGACAAATCGGCATAACCCTCAAGACAGCAAATTTTTCCCCAACACTCCACAAACTAATTTTAGAAGGAACAATAATTCAAGCGATAACGAGCAGAGAGAAACGAGGCCTAGGTGTTGGAATTGTGATAGGCCAGGCCACCGGGCCAAGGATTGCAGACTCCCCAAGAAGGCTGCGGAGCAGTAAAATCAAGATGGGACTGAGATCAAAGAGGTCCACTAAGTCCTCGGGTAAAGGTAAAAGGAGTAAAAAGTTGTTTTTTTTTTACTGTATTGTATATTGAATAAGAATAATTATTGTACATAAGCAATTGTTTTTGTATGAAAAAAAAGTTTAAGGTTAAATTAATAAATATTATTTTTGTAATGTTAAAAAACGAGGAGAAATGCTCTGATGTAATGTGGAAAAAAGCATTCTGCATTTGATCCTAGGAATGATATGTCAATCCTGAGTTATGTTATGTTGTTAAACTTTCTTAGAAAGAGATTTTTAGTTTATTTGTTAGAAAGACGAGTGTTATTACTATATGATACAATTTTTGAAAATCCGGGGTTCCTCCTGAAAATGAATTTGTTAAAAAAAGAAGATAAAATTGAACAAAAGAATTGGTGGCAATTGGTGGAGTTTGGTAACAATTTTTTTTGAAAATAAATATTATAATAATAAGATGGAATTTTGTTTTGGGAGGCTGTTTTGGTTTTTTTTTGCCTCCGGGAAGAAAAGGGAGAGTGTAATGAAGTGTTTTCGAACCCCAGGGTACCCGAGCACCTCACAGTACCCAAGCACCTCACGGTGCCCAAACACCCTATGGTACCGTAACACCCTGTGGTACCCGAACACCCAACGGTACCCGAGCACCAGGTACCCAAAGTACCTCATGGTACTCACTGGAGGGGAGGATGGAGCATCATGGTGCGCAATGGTGGGGACAGTGGGCATATAAGGCGGACTTTGGGGACCAGGAAGGCAGTTGGGCCCTAGCGGCCCGACCCACCGGATGGGCGTGTTGAGCCCCCGACACCCCGCATGGGCGTGCTGAGCTCGCGGAAGACCGGAAGGGCGTGGTGAGCCCCCGGTTCGCTGGACGGGCGTGCTGAGCCCCCAGCACCCGCATGGGCGTGGTGAGCCCGCGGAAGACCGGACGGGCGTGTTTAGCCCTTGGTACGCTGGACGGGCGTGCTGAGCCCCCAGCACCCGCATGGGCGTGGTGAGCCCGCGGAAGACCGGACGGGCGTGTTGAGCCCCCGACACCCCGCATGGGCGTGCTGAGCCCGCGGAAGACCGGAAGGGCGTGGTGAGTCCCCGGTACGCTGGACGGGCGTGCTGAGCCCCCAGCACCCGCATGGGCGTGGTGAGCCCGCGGAAGACCGGACGGGCGTATTGAGCCCCCGGTACGTCGGATGGGCGTGTTGAGGCCCCGACACCCCGCATGGGCGTGCTGAGCCCGCGGAAGGCCGGAAGGGCGTGTTGACCCCCCGGTACGCTGGACGGGCGTGCTGAGCCCCCAGCACCGTCGGACGGGCGTGGTGAGCCCACGACACCCCGCATGGGCGTGCTGAGCCCGCGGAAGACCAGAAGGGCGTGGTGAGCCCCCGGTACGCTGGACGGGCGTGCTGAGCCCCCAGCACCCTCATGGGCGTGGTGAGCCCCCGGTACGCTGGACGGGCGTGCTGAGCCCCCAGCACCCGCATGGGCGTGGTGAGCCCGCGGAAGACCGGACGGGCGTGTTGAGCCCCCGGTACGTCGGATGGGCGTGTTGAGCCCCCCACACCCCGCATGGGCGTGCTGAGCCCGCGGAAGGCCGGACGGGTGTGTTGAGCCCCCGGTACGCTGGACGGGCGTGCTGAGCCCCCAGCACCCGCATGGGCGTGGTGAGCACGTGGAAGACCGGACGGGCGTGTTGAGCCCCCGGTACGTCGGATGGGCGTGTTGAGCCCCCAGCCATTGGTTTGTAGTCCACCAGTTGGTGGAGTGGGGATGGTTTTCCCCCTCCACTATAGTTTTGTTATTTATTAATTGGTATCTGTATGTTACAGCCAGTTAATGGTAGTCAGGGCAGGCCGCTGCCCGTCTACACCGTCGCAGCTAAACGTCTGAGCGTGCGCAGCCAGGCCGTACTCCCGTGGCACCGCGGGCCAGCGAGTATCCTAGTGAGCAGACGAAGATCCTCCGGGCTTCCTCAGAGCAGGTCGCTGCCGAGCCTCCATACAGGAGTGAAAGCCGAGGATAGTAGGGGTTCAGCGAGGCTGGACAATGGCGTGGCAATAACCCCCCGGGGCATCACATAGGCGACGAGACTGATCCATCTACGGACGCGGTGAGCTGGTTCCCGGAGTCCACGCCAAGACTACAAACCAGTGATTGGATCTTGTATATTGTGTATATATTATTTGAACTGGTGAATAAATGTAAGTGACTGGATATCCGGATGATTTCACTTAGAACCCTTACCAACCCTTGTTAAGGTCTAGTGCTCGAGGAAACTTCCTCACACCTTACATTGATATCTAGCCTACCACATGGTTTTTAATCAAGTATCAGCATCACATGTTTTATGTAAACAAAGCAGACGTTTTTAAATCCCAATGCTTTTTAAAGGCAGATATTTTACATTATTTCTAGTTTTCTGGTGAATTTCAAGCAATTTCATTATTTTTCCCGCCATCCCGGAATAGAGACCTTTAATTTCAGCCCTCTCCCATCTTTCTATGACTTGCTAGACGCCCACAATTTTGACGCATAAATAGTTACCTAATAATAGAGATAATTGCCTTACGAAATTAAATAATATAATATATATGATGATGATAAGATTTAAACCTATCTATTTTTTTACAAGCCATAATATATGCCTGCTCAATATTGACAACATTTATATATTTAATTTTATTAACTGGAAACGACTAGTAACTTACTGATTGCTTTGATAGTAGGACATATAAAATAACATAAAGTGTACCCGAGCTATTTATCTTTAACTCGGGACGAATATAGGAAAATCAAATTTGCGTTGGAATTGTGTTGGGCTTTGGCTCAAAAATCGACATATTAACGAATTGCCTAATGAAAGCCTTTCATCGATAGTTCTTGAATCAAAAACTTTATTACAAACTCAGTTAGAACCTGATTAGGAGATATTTAATTAAAATAAAAGCTCGGAAAGATTCAAATTGATTTTTCTGATGTGAATGATTAACAGATCATGCAAAAGCAAGTAATTTCGTATGTATTTAACTACTTGTCTTGATTTTGTTTTAAATTTAAAAATCCTGTAAGAAATAATCAGGTTAAGATTGGATTGCGAATACATCAAGTACGGCTGTATATAAATTAATGTCGTTGCTTGATGTGAAATCTATGCGTATATACTATCATTTTCAGATATAAATTATGGAAATCGGTCGGGTAGGAGAGCTTCGGGCTCGAAGAGTAAAAACCAATATTTTGAAATGAATCCTATAGTATTATAAGTGTGTACTCAATTGTTCTTTGGGGAGCAACTGAATCAAATTTGAAACAGATTTTTGTCTGGCAAAAGAAAGCCTTGAGATGTATGTTAAGACTACCTCCACGCTCTCATTGTAAGGAACATTTCATTAATCTAGGACTGTTAACAGTTCCTAGCCTTTACATTTATGAGGTGTCAGTATACATAAAAACTCAAACACCAGAATATATCAACACAATTCATACATATAATACAAGGAACAAGAACAATTTTGCAGTACAACACAATTTAAAGGCATTTGAAAAAACACCTAAATATTCTGGCCAAAAGATTTTCCAAATTCTTCCGGCACAAATTAAATTACAAAACAAAATCAACAAGTTCAAAAATGATCTGAAAGATTTCTTGATTAGTAATAGTTTTTATAGTTTGAGAGAATTTTTTGAATTATGCAGCCAGAGAACACCCCTTTGAAGAATTTGTAAGACAGACCTAACATAACCTATCCCCGATCTCACCCATCGGAGCGACCGAAATGTCCGGTTTTTTATACCGGCATTCTTTTGACGACATCCAATGCTTCATAAGCCAACTGGATGGATAACCAAGTATCCAAGTAAGTAAGTAAGTGTGAAAGGATGTGAGATTGTTTGTCATAGTATGTATAGTAAGTCAGTTGTAACAACGTATCCATCCAGGCAGACGAATGTACAAATGAACCCAATTCCAACTGACGTATATAAAAAAAAAATGCAGGAAAAACATCAGCTGATTCTAATTAACGTGGGCGATGCCACAGGTAACATGTTACTTAGTTTTTTTAAAAGCAGCAGTACTGTTATTGTTTGAAGTTACACTTCAAGCTCCAAAATAACGTGTAAAATTGCAAAGATTATGTGAGTTAATGTTGAAGGGCACGTCACCTGCTTATCTTTAATTGTTTGACCAAGGAAAATGATTTATCCTAAATAAAGCTGATGAAAACACCATTCATACAAATACTAAACAATTATTTGCCGGATTTACGCTAATATCTTTTAAAAATATAATGAACGAGACCACAAGTCTGACAAGATCCTACGATCTGAAAGCGGCAACCACCTCAACACCGTAGGAGCCACTTTTGGCCCGGATGATACCTCGGAGTTATGAAACCTCGGAGAATAGTTTCGCTCTTCGTATTTAGTTCGTTAAAACACCTAGGAACTACGAAAACGCAGAAATATAAAACCTCGGAGTTGTTTTGTGAATTGCAGTTTTTATAAACTAATCCGACCTTGGAGTTGTGACACCTCGGAGTAGTGAGTGTCTTAAAATTTACTCATTTTTATAGACCTCGGAGTTGTGAAACCTCGGAGTTATGAACCCCACCCATCTTGAAGGATTTCTGTAGTTTCAAAGAAAAATCTTGTGGTTCTAAAACCCACAAAAAAATAAAACTTTCAGAGATTTTCTATTATATTAAGACTGATATCTCCATTTCCAGGAATGTCTGGAGTTTTTGATGCTTTTAAAAGACTCAGTAAAATATCAGCTTTCGTTTGAGACTGTGATCATTTCATTCGAACTGGTTTGATGAGAGTTATAATCCACTATTAAGCGTAAAATTTAAAAATTACTAATCTTTATGTCGTAATGAGCCGTAAAAATAGTTTAAAGCTTACACGATTTTATATATAAATATTTTAAATAAAAGCCGACATATCACTGTGTATTTTAAGACCGAAATGAACTAAATGCCTTATTTTGAACCGGAGATATAAATAGTTGATTAAAACTAATTTCCAAAAAATTAATTTTTAAGTTACATTGAGCCTTATAGCTCATCTGTCACTTATCTGATGTTGATGATTAATATATCAAATGAAAGCCCGTATTTCACTGAGTATTTTAAGACTAGAACGAACTACATATCTTAATTATAATGAGAGATATAAGAAATATAAGGCAAAAAAATATGGAGAATATTAAACGTCCATAAGAAATGTATAGGGATAAATTGTTATTTGAGCATATCTTTTTAACGAATGCATATTTTCAAAAACAGGTTTCAGCGTTGTAATCAGCGTAAAAATATAGTTCATAATGATGTGTCACAACACCATCTTTACATTAAAAAATAAAGTGATGTCCAATATGGGGGCCGAATATTATTATCCTGTCGAAATAAAGAATTAGCCACCCAACAATGATATGTGTTGGTACCGAGTCAATATCTCAAAAAATGCATGTAAAAATGATGAAAATTAATACGAAAAATAATAAAGTTCAGTATATTTTTCAAATTTCAGGACGCCATATTGGAAAAACCTATTTCCTAGACTCCAATTTTATTAGACTTTTAGTATATTACTTAACACACTTAATGGAAGTAAAGACCATCAAAAAAACTTTTAAAGCAATTTTTGTAGGGTTATTTTAGGTGTTTTATTTCATATCTTGACTAGACTAAAATTTTTCTTTGGAAAAACCAATAATTAAAGATTTATCTTTTATTTAAATTCAGCATTTTTTAATTTTTTTGCTCACCACTTCCTATTACATCTGCATTAGCTTACCTGACCCAAAGAATATAACTTGGATTTTCATTAAGGACTTTATTTTAAAATTTTCTACCAGAAAAATTTTAATTTTGCAATATTAATTTGTTTTAAACGTTTTTTTAAATGCCCTATACAAATTTAATATTTTTCATTTAAAATTTCAAAATTGTAGACTAAAGGTTGAATTTAACAAATTGTTGTAATTTTATGTACTTTTGAAAAATATCAATAAATTTATGGTTAAACCTAAACGTCCCCACAAAAACCTTATTTCACAAACAAATTTAGGATCATTAAAAATTACAGTCTACTGCTTTGCAAACTAACTGTTGTTCTCTTAAATATTAAGTAGTATTAAATTCATAAGAATTTTGGATCTTTTTTAACCTTAAAATACCTCAAAATCTGTTTCAAGGACAATAACAAGCATGTGGTGAAATTTACTAATTATTGTTTGTGAAACAACAACAAATAATAAAATAAGATTATGAATGTATTTAGAATAGAAATATAAAAAAATGAACAATTTATTGTAAATTTAAATTTATTTCTTCCTTCTGACAATATAAAAGAGAACTATACAATACAATATATAAACTATAATCTATTTTTTACATTGTTATTTTACATAATACTGCAGGATATTTTGCATGAAAACAGAGAAACTGAATATAATCTTCATACAATTAAGAGAAATCATAAACAGTCATACAGTATAAACTGAAGTCATAATAACAATAAAAGTTAATGACATCACACATTTTCAGGCTATTTCATGCCTAAAATAAAAAATAACAACAAATTAATATCAATAAATGTAAATTGAACATTATTTCCTAAAAACAGGATTAAATATTTTAGTTTTGAAAAAAGTACCTATAATTGATAAACTCATGTTACTAATAAGAGACCAAAGAACAAAGTACACTCAGGTTTATGTCATGTGTTATCCTAAAACTAATAATAAGTATTATAAAATATAATAAGTCAATGAAAAAGTATTGAATATAACAAAAATATAAGACTAATGTCGAAGGTTCGCAGGAATCATCCAGTACTTGAGAGTACAATTGAGAAGACATGTAAGTCTATTTGGAAACAGCTTAAATTATTAATGTCATCAGCATTACGTAAACAGCTTAAAGAAGAAAGACAAACAAAGCAAGAAGTTTTTAAAACTTCAAAATATGATAGGGAGTTTAGTTGTGGACAGCGCAGGCTTGCCAGGGCTGATAGGGGGCACTTGGCTCGGGATTTTAGAGCCAGTTGGAATTCTGAAAGGAATTTTGGATGGTGTTTTCGATGGAGTTTTCACAAATGTCTTGCCAGGGGTTTTTGGAGTCTTGTACAAAGTAGTTCTTGCAGCGACGGTTTGTGTCTGGTTAAGATTTTTAGGGCGTAAAATCCTTTCATTCTTGGTTGAGTTATGAGCCAAGTTTTTGGATTTCTCGATGTATTCCTAAAACAAAAAATGTATTTTATTAATGGATTTTTAAATTTATAACCGATTTGAAATCCATGAACAGTAATTTATCAGTTAACCACAAAATCCACTCTATAAGCTGATTATCCCTAATAGGATTAAGCTGTTAGGGGCCGTCCATATATGTCATCGCTTTTTGGCCATTTTTGGACCCCCCCCCCCCCCCTACATTCATCACCGTCATAATCCGCCTGACCCCTCCCCCACCACCATTGAAAAACAAAGTCATAGGGGAGAAACTCCTGAAATAATGCCAGTCTTTGGGAAAGCCCTATTAACCCTTTGAGCCCCAGGAATTTTTTTCCGAATTTTCCGGTGGTGACAGGCACAATTGTGACAGTTTGTCACGCTCATTTGTTATAGTGCTAATATTTTACTGGCTGGTTAATACGATGCTGTAAACTCATAGAATGTTCCAGTAAGTTCCTTGGAAGCTTCGGCTTCTCAAAAAGTAGTCCTTGTTTTTGACTCGAATTTTAATTTAGTTTGGAGTTCTGGGGTTTTTATCTAATTTTTGTTTAATAATTTGTGAAGTTTATTACCGAATTTTAGGCTAGTCAAGTTCTAATTTAGTCTAGTTTTGTTTCGATGACCATGTTTTCTTTAATATCCCTCCGCCAGAACGAAGGTGAAGCTCGCGGATCGCTTTCTCCTTCTTTTCGTGCCAAGCCTTTCCCTGAAGCTACACGAAAGTTCTTTGATTGTTATTTCTAACTTTTAGATTTTTAATCCTTTAAGATGAGAAGACTTCCTCTGTTTAATTAAGTTCGTCCCTCCTTGAGAGGTATGTAAATAGTTTAATTACCCTATTTGATATCACTGTAATTGACTTAAAATGTCATTTTCTGTTGGGCTAGGTCTGAGGCCCAGGAGACCTCATGTTCCATTATGCAATTATTTGCACTAAAGTACGTTTATATCTTGTAACTCACCAAGAGATATTGTTTCCCTTGTTAATTTGTTTTGTAATCTTACAGCAGAACTAACTTTTGGTATTTGAGCCCAGATGACTGAAATTGGGTCAAGTTGGTATTTTCTGACCTTGAGAAATTTTGTAACTTTAAAGCAAATTGTACGGCCTAGCCCATAATTTAAGTAGGCCTAAGCAGATATTAAAGCTTATTCAAATCAGTTTTTGCCCTTTTGGCCATTTTTAAGTCTTTCCGAGCTTGTGACAGAACCAAACTTAACTACGGCTGCTGCTGAACTCTAAGTAGGCCTAAAGGCATTTTAAAAGTTTTATAACCATGTTTGTAAATGTTTTCTTGTATTATGAGTTTAGTTCTGTCAAGTCAATTGTTTTTCTGCAAGAAAGTTGAGAATTAATAAAAAAAAAAATATATATATATATATATATATATATATATAGAATTTAAGATTTGATGAAAATTCTTTTGTCATGATTCAAGGTTTCAAAATTTTGTGCAAGTTTTTTTTGGGAAGGGATTCTCCCTCAGTAATGTTTTAAGGGCTCCTAAGTATTTTGAAATTGAAACCTGTCCAGGGTTTCGGGGTACCGGGATTTCCACCTCTGAAGCTGTCTCCGTGCGAGGGGTAACCAGCCTGAGCTTTGGTCGTTTTCTCTGGCGGGGGTCCATGCAGCCTATTCGTGTCTTCCGTTGAGCCAACATCTGGGAAACATGGGGCTTCAATTTGTTTTACCAGATAAGATTGATTTTAATTTTGTTAAGTAGTAAGACAAGTAGGAGACAAATTAGTAATTTGTTACAAGTAATTTGTATTCAAATCAAATCAAATCACTTTTATTTCCACATAAAATTATAATTACAATTTTCTAAATATTTAAATTAATTGCTAACAATAACGGAACATGTTATTCAAGGCAAATTAAGATTTTTCTGTAAATGAGAAGGGGATCCCCAAATAATACAGGCTAGGCCTAGAACACCATCTGGATGTAGTGAATACCTAGGATAATTCAAGGCCAATTTGTTAGATTTAGTTGGTTAATAAATTCTGAAGTTTGTAATATTGGACTTTGGGTTTTATTTTGAGTCCCCAGAGCTGAAAATTGAGCAACATCAAGCTTCATTGTAGCTTGAAAAGTGTTAGGTAAATTGACTAAATTCTGAAGTTTGTAATATTGGACTTTGGGTTTTATTTTGAGTCCCCAGAGCTGAAAATTGAGCAACTCGGAACATGTTATTCAAGGCAAATTAAGATTTTTCTGTAAATGAGAAGGGGATCCCCAAATAATACAGGCTAGGCCTAGAACACCATCTGGATGTAGTGAATACCTAGGATAATTCAAGGCCAATTTGTTAGATTTAGTTGGTTAATAAATTCTGAAGTTTGTAATATTGGACTTTGGGTTTTATTTTGAGTCCCCAGAGCTGAAAATTGAGCAACATCAAGCTTCATTGTAGCTTGAAAAGTGTTAGGTAAATTGACTAAATTCTGAAGTTTGTAATATTGGACTTTGGGTTTTATTTTGAGTCCCCAGAGCTGAAAATTGAGCAACTCGCGGTAGCTTGAAAAGTGTTGGGTAAATTGACTACCGGAGTTGTTACACAATCAGCATAGGTAGTACTGAGGATGACAGGGCAAAAATTGGCTAATTTGTAAGTAATTTACAAAAACACTTGTAACTTTTTTTATGAGATATTAACATGATTTTTGCACCATTGATTAGGTCTTTAGATAGGCAACACACTAATATAAAAATTAAAGCATATCAATTAAAAAATAAAAAAATTTTAAATAAAACTATAAAAAATAAATATGTATTTTTAAAAATTGCATTTTAAGGTGCCAAACCATATATATGTAATAAAATAACTATAATATATCATTGTATTATTGCTTGGTATACAATTATAAGTAACTCCTGAAAATTGTGTGCAAAAAAATAAAAAAATAGAGTTATGATATTTCATAAAAAAACGTTTATTTCTATTATTTCAACCATAGCGAACAGAGTCAAACTATTGTAAAACAAAAGATGCAGAACATGCAATATATGGGTGTGACGGAAGTTGAAAATATAATTCTAGATAGGTCAAGTTACTTTATAAAAGACTGAAAGAATTTTGTTTACAAAATTAGGCTGCAAAAATAGTGGACATTTTACAAAAATAACACTTATTGCTGTTATTTCAACATTGGGGAACATGTTATTCAAGGCAAATTAAGATTTTTCTGTAAATGAGAAGGGGATCCCCAAATAATACAGGCTAGGCCTAGAACACCATCTGGATGTAGTGAATACCTAGGATAATTCAAGGCCAATTTGTTAGATTTAGTTGGTTAATAAATTCTGAAGTTTGTAATATTGGACTTTGGGTTTTATTTTGAGTCCCCAGAGCTGAAAATTGAGCAACATCAAGCTTCATTGTAGCTTGAAAAGTGTTAGGTAAATTGACTAAATTCTGAAGTTTGTAATATTGGACTTTGGGTTTTATTTTGAGTCCCCAGAGCTGAAAATTGAGCAACTCGCGGTAGCTTGAAAAGTGTTGGGTAAATTGACTACCGGAGTTGTTACACAATCAGCATAGGTAGTACTGAGGATGACAGGGCAAAAATTGGCTAATTTGTAAGTAATTTACAAAAACACTTGTAACTTTTTTTATGAGATATTAACATGATTTTTGCACCATTGATTAGGTCTTTAGATAGGCAACACACTAATATAAAAATTAAAGCATATCAATTAAAAAATAAAAAAATTTTAAATAAAACTATAAAAAATAAATATGTATTTTTAAAAATTGCATTTTAAGGTGCCAAACCATATATATGTAATAAAATAACTATAATATATCATTGTATTATTGCTTGGTATACAATTATAAGTAACTCCTGAAAATTGTGTGCAAAAAAATAAAAAAATAGAGTTATGATATTTCATAAAAAAACGTTTATTTCTATTATTTCAACCATAGCGAACAGAGTCAAACTATTGTAAAACAAAAGATGCAGAACATGCAATATATGGGTGTGACGGAAGTTGAAAATATAATTCTAGATAGGTCAAGTTACTTTATAAAAGACTGAAAGAATTTTGTTTACAAAATTAGGCTGCAAAAATAGTGGACATTTTACAAAAATAACACTTATTGCTGTTATTTCAACATTGGGGAACATTGCATAGAGTCGTCTATTGTAAAACACAAGATGCAGAACATGCAATAAATGAGTGTGACAGAAGTAGAAGAAAATAATATAAATCTATCTACATAGGTCTAGTTAGTTTATATAAAAGTGAACGAAAGTTTTTAGCTCTTAGGCTGAATTTTTTTTAATCTGCCTAGCACAAAGTTATAGTTTATAAAAAAAAAATACATAAGCTAATATAGTGTAAAAGATACAGAATATGCAGGGAATGAGGGTGATGATTTGGAATAAAATATGAATACACATATTTAGTTTTTAAAAACCTAAAATAATTTTTTTATAAATAACCTATTTAAAAATATGTATTTCACTGGTGCTAGAATTCACTTTTAAAAATCACCATCTAAACACATTTTATGAAGTAAAAGATAAAGAACATGCAAAAAATAAGAGTGTGACATAACTGGAAAAAATATGAATAGCTATTTTTTTGTTTGTGAGTAGCGACAAAAACACACGGTAGCTTACAAAACTAAAACCCATCTAATGCTAACATTGTGTGTTTGTGTATTACTTTGGCTAAAATAAGGTATTAGAAGAAACTTTTATGATAGTCTACAAAAGAAAAGGTCTATATATGATTATTTACACCGATGGTTATTGTAACACTCGGCATGTAACTCGGCCTTACACATACAACACTTTGTCCGAGCCCTTCGCCTCTTACCCTCTGGGTTTTTCTTCCCACTACAAACTGAACAGTTTTTTTCTTTGCCAATCGGTATTTTTTCCAAACCAAACCCCTTTCCAATCGGACCATCACCCCCACCTCCATTTCCAACGACTCCTAATTTTGTTTGTAGCCAGGAATTAGAAAGTTCATCAGTGATTGAGGATAGTGATTGTGGTTCATTAGTGGCAGGATTGGCCATTTCCTGAGACTTCATACTTGTGGTGGCCAGAATGCATGTGTGACGTGTGAATGTGTTGAGCGAGTGTCATATTTTAAGTACTTGGGCGTAATAATTGATAATCGACTGAAATGGTCAGAACACGCTCAGCATCTCAGAGTCAGGCTTAGGAAATTTATTTTTGTTTTTCATACACTTGGGCGTATTCTTTCGCCTAAGGTGCTTAAAAGTGTTTACTTGCGTATGTTCAATCAATTTTGCAGTATGGAATTATAGTTTGGGGCGGGTACTTTTTCAAATGTGTTACAACCATTAACTATAATTCAAAAAGCCATTATTAAGACAGCACTTCAAAAACCTGTTAGATTCCCAACTGAACAACTTTTTGATGAATTGAAAGTTCTTAGTATCCCTCAACTTTAAGTTAGATCATTAATCATGTACATTTTTAAAAACAGAACGACAATATTTTATCAACCAAATCATAACTATCAAACTAGGTCCTTAGTAAACACCGGAATAGTTATTCCTAAAGTCAACAAATCAATTAACTTAACCTGCCCCTTCTATATTTCAAGCCTTTTATTTTCTTAACTTCCAGAACAATAAAAATTTCCGAGTACAAACAAAATTGACACTTATAAAACTATGGTAAATAACTGGCTCCTGGTCGTAGGTAGGCAAGGTATTGAAACATTCATTACTTCCTTCTATCGATGACGTTCGAACCAAAAAACAAGTTTCTTTGTAGTTGGAAGGTATGCAGAGCGAGAGTGTGTGCGTGTGTGTGTGTGTGTGTGTGTGTGTGTGTGTGTGTGTGTGTGTGTGTGTGTGTGTGTGGGGGGGGGGGGGGGCACGCATGCGTGTGCGCGTGCAGCCGGGTCTTCTGTAAGTGAATGGTTATTATTATTATTATTTTTTTTTAATTAATGGAATGATAAATTATTTCTGTTGTAGCTTCAATTGAACTAAATTATGTAAGGGTCATTCTCATATAAAGAGATAATTTAAGCAATAAAATCAAAAATAAATAAATGAAAAATATATAAAAGTACAGGCTGTAGTTTGTTTGCTAATACCTTTAAGAAACTATATTCAAAGCAGCAGTGCTGAATTTTTTTATTTCCTATTTATTCTCAATTTTTAATGCATCAAGACTCATCATGATCAATGGTTAAAAAATGTAAAAAATAAAAATAAATACTTCAATGAACCATATAAACGTATTTAAAATGTAATGAGGGTCTTAACTATTATAATGGATACTTGATTTAAAATGGTAAAATGACGTTAATTTCATGAATTTGGCTCAAACGTTAAAAATATAAGTCTTACAACTATCAAAAATTCAATTAGTCCGTGAAAAAATTACTTAAAGAAAACATGTTTCACGAAATTTTACAAGACGTCTTCAAGTGTTAAACTGGGTATTTTAATATTTTTTTTATTTCATTATTAATTGGTATATTTTAACTAAATTCGCGGCGACCGAAATGACGTAGCGGCGACCGAAATGACGTGGCGGCGACCGAAATGACGCAGCCGCGATCAAAATGAACTTTAAAGGGTTATATCGTTTAAGAAATATGTGATCTCTATTAAAATTAAACAATTTGTGATTTGGCAGAACATTTATTGTCCAAACATTATAGGAATATGAAATAATAACCTAAAAATAACAGATAGAAAGAACCAGTCTAAAAAAAAGTGTGTTTTACAAAAATAAATTAAATATCTGCTTTAGTTTTATCATAATTTAGTTAGTTAATAATAATATTCTGTTAGAAATGGTAAATGTGGTAAAGCAACGTTATGACTGTTTTTCAATGTAAATTTGTCAACTCGGTCGCCAAAATCATATTCGGTAGGCCGACCGAAATGACGACTTCCGAATTGACGATTTCACTTTCTTGACTCTGTCGTTTTCAGAACAAGCAACCTGGATTGTTTTCATTTCTAGGTTATGTTCCACCATTCAATAGCTTTTGATTGATATTGGTAGTGTAATTGTTTCTATGATTATATAAAAGTAATACTGGAGACCGAATTGATCTACAATTAAGGTACTGCAAGTTTCTTAACTTGTTTTGGTGATATTTCTATTTTAAAACTGGTTTTTAAATCACGAAACGATAAAGGAACTCACGTTGCACCTTTTTCAACACTACCTCAGTCGTCTGGGATCATGGAAGACGGGAGCTGGTCTTTATGTGGGAGTTTTAAAAACTCACGTTCGGACGCCGTGTATTTTTAGGACAGCTGATTCCATTCAATTATTAATATTGAAATTAAACTTTTTCTTTTGACACTGTTATTAATTAATAAATTTATGTTAAAACAGACATACTGAGCTAGAATATAAAATATATCTAGTTATTTTACTCGTTTTTATAGGCATGTAAGTTTGATTGATATAGGTTGGGATGGCGACCGAATTGATGAATGGGATTAGGGAAGGCACTTTTTGGCAACAATTTGATATTCACAAACAAAGAATTATATGGGTTGAATAAATAAACAAACACATATTTTGGGTAAATATTTTATTTCAACAACATTATTTAAAAAATGCATTTTTTAACCTAAGGACTTAAATTATCTCTTTATGTGAGAATGACCCGTAAGATTTCTATATACGGGTTTTTCTTAATTTACACATGTAAACCTTTATAAACACATGTATTCCTAGTTTTTTTTCCTGTGATGAGCACGTGCATTTGGACTAGTGAGTGGTTACATCAGATGGACTCAATGATGGCTCTATCTCCGCACACAGGCTTTGGCCCATGCGGGGGTATTATATCGTATTATTGCAAATTTTTTCAAACCTATTCTATTTTGGGCTTCTCTCACCTTGGTATTTGCTGCAGAGCTGTTTGTTCAATATTCTGTTGAAACGGTGATATTTCAACGCTGTCAATAATTGTTCTTAACACTTATCACATAAAACACACATATTTACACACATAACAGTCTCTTACTACCCGATATTTCGCGGAACCAAAACAAAACGTTCCGCGTCTTCAGGGGGGTTTTCCCTAATTTTTGAAGTTGCCCGAACTTCCCGGTCACGCACACGCTGCGAGCCCCTGACGACAACTGACCTTGACTCCTGCTGTGGTGGGGGGAGGGGTGTGTTTACTTTAGATAAGACGGGACCTACGCTGGTCGCTCTCGTCGCTAATTCTTTTATTTCCTTATTAACCGCCTCCAAATAAATCGAGCTGACTTCAACAGACGGCCGCGAAATGGGATTGGTCTCCGTGCTCATAAACAGTGACTCTGCTATGTTTCTTTTTCTTCAGTCTGGTTCTTTTAATAAAATAAGACTGTCCTCCCATAGAACCTCGTGACCCGTTTCAAGAACATGCTCACTCAACTTAGACCCATAAGACTCTTTCTTATTAACTTTTTTGTGGTGTTCTTCCATTCTGATTTGTACCGGTCTAGATGTTTGACCTATGTAACTCCTGTTACACGAACACGGTACCTTATAAACCACATTTTTGTTCTTATGACCACAGTCAGATGGTTTTACTTTTGTTAGTTTACTTCGCAAGGAATTTTCCGACTTAAACACCGTTCTAATGTTGTATTTTTTATTGATTCGGCGTATTTTTTCCGAAACATTTTTGTAATACGGTATGCATGCAGTTGAAATAGGTTTCTCAATAGCAGTGTTTTTATCAGTTTCCGGTCTACCTGCTCTTATTATGGCCTTGTTAATCACCTTATTCGTATACCCACTAGCCTTTAAATCATTTTTTATTTTCTCAATTTCATTATCACAGGTCTCCTCATCGGTACAAATCCTTTTAGCCTGTTTAACTAATCCAATGGCCTGACCCAATTTTACATGCTCAGGATGGTTTGACATGTAATTAAGATATGCTCCCAATGCAGTAGGTTTCCGGTAAACACTAGTTCTCCATTTGTTAGGCAGTTTCTCTACTAGTACGTCTAAGAAAGGTAATTTGTTCTCTTTTTCCAATTCAACGGTAAATTTAATTGAGTCATATTGGTCATTCAGCAAATCCTTAAATTCCGATAACTTATCCATTGACTCCTCCCAAATACAGAAAACATCGTCAACATATCTTAACCAAAGGCGAGGTTTAACCTCAGCTAGATGTAACGTATCCTCCTCAAACTTGTCCATAAACAAATTGCTGAGAATAGGGCTCAATACCCCACCCATTGGCGTGCCACTGGTCTGTTCATAAAAATTATCACCTATCTGAAAATAGTTAGAGCTGACACAAACCATTAGGAGCTCCATAACCGATTCAACTGATAGGCTTGTTCTCTCATTAAAGGAGGAATCATTCTCAAGTTTACCTTTAACAATTGAAAGGCAGGGTGCCATTGGTACACTGGGAAACAAATTACACACATCAAAACTCACCATAACGGTGTTGACTGTAGGCTGAAAATCTGCCAATCTCAGAACAAAATCTTCAGAATTCCGTAAAAAACTATCAGATTTACCAAAGAGTGGATTTAAGATGGGTAATAAAAATGAAGCCCAAAATAGAATAGGCTTGACAATTCTACCTCACCTACAAAAATAATGTCATTTAAAATTGCAAATTTTTTGTATTTGTATGCTGTATTTTTTTAAATAAACCTGTTTGAATTTGAATTTTGATATAAAGGAAACACGACTGAGGGGTGCATCTGTATTCAGTTTATACAAAACATAAGAGTTCAGCATCATGCGCCCAAAGATGTTAAATATCACTTTTTTCCATGGTTTCATTGACCTACGCTCATCCATGTAGGTATAAAGCATCTGGTCGGTTCCGTCTATTCCGTCCATTTCATTATTATATTGGTGAACAATAATCGGTTTATTCTTGATAACAACTTTCCCACTTCTCCGTTTGGTATACATCACATTTCCAGCCTTACTGTTGGTTGAAAGCAGGATAAATTGAGACTTGTTCGTTGATTTCTCTCTAAAGGCCATATATAGGGCAGGTCCTTTCCTTAGGTATGTTTTTTGACCAACTTGGTACTTCCCACGTAAAGGTTTAGGCACACCTTGCCTATCTATTTGCACTGTTCCTGTAAACCAAGTGAATTTTGAATATAAAAATCTTGCTAGTCTAAGAGTGGTGAAAAAATTATCTAAAAATGAGTGGAAGCCTTTGTTTAAACAGATAGCAATTTCTAGTAGTTTTTTTTACTACAGAGAATCCAAGACCATGTTCAGTGCTTTCAGTGTCTCTGAATTGTTTACCCTTGTAGCATGGACATTGACATACAATAATGAGTAACAGCATTGCAAAGTACAGTACCCAAAGTTTTATGCCCCATCTATGGTGTTTTTTCTTAGGAAGATACCGAGTTAGAGCGATTCGCTTTTTAGTAGACCAAGGATTCATCAACAGAGAGTTTTTGGGAGGGTATGTAATGAAACTTGATCAATCGATTCAAGTGATCAATCAGTGGTTGGAACCTCCCGCAAGGGTCATAGCCTGGTTCCCCACGTTTCACAAGCTTACTTGGATCCACTAAATGCAAACATTTTAAAATCAGTTCAAATCTGGTATTCCCATATTAAAAATGACTGCGAGGAAACCTTTCAATTCTTCCACAGATAAGTTTACCCAAGTCCTTAGTATACTTTGAGGTGACAATGGTTGGTCAATTGAGTTCAGGTAATTGGTAGCATACCTGTTAGTTTTGACAACAAATGTCGTAAGCAAATTTTGAGCAAAAAAAGAAAAAAATAATCAACAGGCTTCGAACTTTGAGGTGGGCAATGTCTAAGACCAGGGACTTCGTTGAACGTGAAAGGATATTCAAATCCTGGATCATTTTCATCGTCAACCTCATCCCAGTCGCTGGAGTCAAGTTCAGGAGGCCTACACCTGTTATTTGTCGGGATTCTGACCACCACTGGTACCTGGCATATTTATAGTGCCTCTTCCCCTACCTCTAGGCCTACTTATTCTGCCTCTTTGGCTTTGTTGGATACCTCCTCTCGCAGATGGGAGAGGGACTGTATCAACAAACGAAGGTCTTGGGTCAGTTTCGGTCGCAGTTGCCTCTTCAGGAGGATTTAGGCCTACAATTTCTAGGGGTAATTCATCTAGAGGTACGACAACATCGACATCCTCATCCGATGAAAAAAAATGAGGGAACCAGTTGGGCCTACGTCCCAACAAGAAGTTCAACCTAGACCTAGCAGGGTTCCCACTCAAACTGAATTTTAAAATCACGGCTCTTTCACGGTTTTTAAGGTCCGAAAATTACGAAATTTACGGTCTAAATATAGGAAAACATTTTGCCGCCCGCACAGTTTCACAGAGAATAACAGGTTGGGGGTAGCGAGGGAAAACTCGGCAGACGCATAGCGCCGGCGGCGGCGGCGCCAGCACAACGGAAAAGTAATTTCTGTACCAATAGAATTAAACTGTGTAATATTTTAGGTAAAACAAACTATGCATGACGGAAAAATAATTTTAAATACAATGCAATTAAATAAATAACAACTATTTCACAAAATACAATGTGATTTTAACATTATTGATTACTTAAGAAAACAGAAAACATTGTACTGGCGATTGCGAAACACGCACGCAACTTAAATATTTTTAATTTTTAACGCCATCCTCTCTTCCTTCCTTTCTTCCTGTCTTTCTGCTTTCTATCCGCCCACACAATGCGCAAAGTCCAGTGCGCACTGTCGCACTGTATGTTGCCATGACAACCGTGTGTCGTCATAGGAACGAGCCAATCACGCACTGCGTTTTAAGACAACAAACAGCCGTGTAATAAAAGACAATATGATAGTCTGTGCTTGCGTATGTTGCCAACCTTTCGATGAATATTCGATAGTTCATTTATTGCGTCTTTACCGAGTTGAAGTTCGTGATTATCAACTCTCTAATCATCGAAAACTCGAAATATGATCTATATAACACGTATTAAAATAATGTCGTGTTTAAAAATTAATTGCAAGTTATTAAATACACTTCAATTACATTTTTTTGTGAAATAGTTTTTTTGCGAAAGTTGAAAGTAAAAACGTGATTAAAAATAATTCTTGTTGCCAGTTTTGGACACCGGTTAGGCGCGCCACCTGGTTAATACGCCTCCGGATAAATCGTTGTTCTACTGTCCGTAAATGTTAGTTAATGGCACAACGTTGGTCGCCTGCAGGCATGTTTTCAAGCGGCCGAAGTTAGGGCCTTGTTGTCATTCAAACAGTGCAATGGGTAGTGAGTGATAAGTAGAGGTCTGCGGTTACCCAAAAATTCGGGTAGCTTCGGGTAATTACGTGAACCCGAGTGGTCGGGCGGGTTCGACACGTCTCAGGCTTCATTTGGCGGGTTTCTATTACACGTCGGGTCGGGCGGGTACCTACTACCCGAAAGAAATCGGGTTGACGATACCCGACACACTACCCGAAAGAAACCCGAATCTTTAAAAATGTTCAACAATAAATGATTCGCGCGAAGCTTCTGACTTACGGCGTCCACGCAATATTATAACGAGACGAACAAGGATGGTTGCGATCGCGATGTCAAACTTCGAAGCGATCTTCACTATACGTCTCAAAGTCAATGGTCTCAGTCAGACAACCAGCTGTCCCCTTGCCGACTCAAAATTATCGTACGCTTACTACTTAATATCGTATCCTCGTATAACAACTTAAAAGGACCGTTGCTCCTGACGCAATGAAATATTCGTACAAACACTAAACAGCTTTGAATAAGGTTGAATTTCTAGCCGAGCTTATGATACGAGAAGTCTTGTCGAGAAGATAATTTTTGTGATCTATTTTTGGTCACGTTAAACTGAAAGAGCGTGTCCTTCCCACGAAAAACGTACACAAACAATAATCCTGAGTGATAAGGAAAGGGCGTTGACATGTGAAAAAATATTATCTCCAATTAGATGGAATTCGGAGTTTCTGCTATATTTAGTTGACCTTGGAGAACGACAAAACATACACCAGTCTATAGTTTGATCATAGAATTTCTCTTGAACGACAAGAGATAAACATTTCATTTTTGTCTCAATCGATTTATACTGAAAATTAGACAAAAAATATTAGCCGTCATATGTTGTTGTAGGACAAGTCGTTTGGATTTTCGCATATAGGAAACAAAATACGCAACAAAGACGTTCGTTCTGGCGTCATTTTTAAAGAGTTTATTTATTGTCACAAACATCTTGAACGATGATACAAAAAACAGAAAATGATTAGAAACAAGCAGTGGAGACATCGATCCATTAATCGGTAGTTGAAAACCGATGAATCGTACAATAGAAGGAATGTAAAGAATAAGAAAACAAATTAATTAAGGAAGAAAGAAATTCACGCCTTTATTTGCCGCGCAAACGTAAACCAATGAGCGTGCGTCTTCAGCTATCTTGTCTTCTCTCTCTTCACCTTTCCATCCTTCCCTCCCCCCTCCAAGGCAACCGATCGCGTTCCGCCATTACCTCCCCAGTCTCCAACCCTCCTTCCACAGCCACAGTGGAATCTCAATCTCAGTTTAGCAGGCTCTACGGTCTAGCCCTGTACGTACAATCTACGTCTTAAAGTACACCATTGCTGTCTACGTCTTGGGACTGTGAATCATTGTTAATGTCTCTAATAAATTGATACAAATATTTCTCTATAATTTAATAAAAAATATTGGCTATTTTAAAATTGGCTGATTTTAAAGGTCTGATGACAAAATTCACGGCTCTTTCCAGGTTTTTTCATGGTTTGCCAAATTCATGGCTTATTCACGGTTTTTAAGGTTTCTCGGTTGAGTGGGAACCCTGCCTAGGCCTGCCATGATTCTCACTATTCGGTTTATATATAGGGTCTTCATCAGTATCGTCAACGACATCTGAGGATGATTCAGAATCAGAACTACTACTCATAATTTCATTACTCTCATCAGAATGTCCACTATTATCATCAGAAATCACATTCAAGCCAGCCTCCTCAACATTATTCCACAATGTGTTTTCACTGACTGGAGATTCTGTCCTAGTTCTTTTTTTACTCATTTTCAAGTCAAATAAAAACAATTAACATGCAATAAATATAAGCGATAGAGCTAATAAGAAGGAGAATATTAATATTTATAGAAAGTTTTTATGAAAATAGGTTCAATGTCCATGCAAGTGTCATAGAATGATACTCAAGAAGTGCACTCAAGATACTTATGTACAGATGCAACTTAGTTCACAGTTGATTATCATTATGATTCTCTGGTGAACTCACTCAAATACTAATAAATCTCAACTGAACTCATACTAAGAATCAAGAAAATTTCACATATCAATAATAAACATAACCACTACATTCACAAAACAATAATAAACAAACATAGCGATTGTTTGCACAGCAACAGACAGCTGCCGACAGTCGAAAACAGCTGGAGCGACACTGACGCCACAGCCTGTCAGAGTGTTTTTAATATAAAAGCAGGTACTATATAGAATAAAACACAGGAAAATAGTTCATTATTTATACTTTGGCTGCGCTTTGACGTTTTCTAAATTAAAAAATACCCTACATTAACGATATACTATACAAAACATTAGATGGCCGAAATATCGGCATAATGTCTTTCTGCTCATGACCTTCGCCGATAAATCGGCACAATTTCTTTTTCAGCTCAACGTTGACATGCCGATATATCGGCGCTTGGGGCCCAAAGGGTTAAAGGGTTCTTCTATTGGGATGTTAAAACTATCAAATTAAGTTTTAAACCAATTTTAGGCTGATTTGATCTTCAATATTCAAACCTGAACTTTTGAACTTTGAAGTACTACATTATTTACTGTAGTGATGGAGGCTGTCGCTGCGCCTGCAAATCTGGAAACATATTGATCATTGAAATCTGCATTTACTGTAGCTTTGTTTTGACCTGAAGCTAAAATTACCATTAAAACAGATATTGTAAAAATCGAGTATGTAGTTTCTAAGCTGTTTAGCTTTCATTTAATGAATTTAAATGGAATTTTTACATTTGTACTATCTAAATTAGTTTTAAAACAAAATTTGAAAAATTATATCATCTCAGCATTTAGCCCCCCGCCCATGCACATCATCCAACCATCATTTCCATTCTGGACCCCTTCCCCCTATTATTAGATGACGTAATTTATGGACGGCCCCTTACTGTAAGATCTCATAGTAGGACTTACGCATGGGACCACCATTACTTTTTATTTTAGAGTCCCAGGTGCTAAAAACACCATTAATTTTCATGAGTAAATAAATGTATAAAATAGATAAAAAATACAAGTGTTGTTATATTTTTTTCTAAGGGTTTTGTTTCATTTTTAACTTTACACATATAACATTTTGGTGTTTTTGGCATCCGGGATCCCTAAAACAAAAGTTTATCATAGACCCATACCTCAAAGCCACCTTGCGAGTCATGCGAATAGCTTCCATAAGACATTCGCTAATAACCAAGGCCCACAAAAATAACCAATTAAACCTAATGCAAGCCCTACAATATAAACTTTAAGTTACTAAGACACTTAACACAAACACATTTGTAAGTCACATCAATGACTACACATATTTTTAAGTATAGAGTCCAGATATTTGACAACAGACAATATTTATTAGCCATTCAGTAATTTAGGGGCGCACCGATATTCCTCTGCAAAATCCAGGTAGTCACCGATATTCCACCGCGACTCTAAATCTCATCCCAGTAACATCCCTGAGTCATTAAGCGGTGTCGCAGTCCTGAGGTGCCTGCCACTCTCACGGCGGAATATTAGTTTGGGGATTAGCGAACCTTTTTCGTCAGTTTGGTATGCGGCGGAATATCAGTGCAACGTAATTTACAACAATTACAAAAGACTTCGTCAAATTTCTTAATACTGCAATCAAAAAATAACATACAACATCAGGGTGGCAGCTCAAAACAAATTTTTCCAATCCCGGTTTTTTCCCGGTTTTGACGGGTATTTTCGGCCGTATTCCCGGTGGCATATTAACTCCGTAATAGTCATCCCAATTGGTGACAACAGAGTAGCCTGATAATTAACTGATTTTAAAAAGGTTTGAGGCAAAATGGGTTTCCACCGGCTATTTGTACAATCAGGGTGTTAACAAAATCATACTATAATTCCCATATATTTCACGCCGAAATCACATATTTTACGCTGAGTAATGGTTAATGCTTGAGTATATTCACTAATTAAATCACATTCCATAATTTGCATTTTTTAATTTCAGTGACTGGCTGAAGAGTCACGGTTAACTCAAACACGTAACGAATAAGGCATTCTATTCAACAATTCAACAAGAAGTAAATCAAAATGAGTCAGAACACGCAAATACAAGGCAATAAAACATGCATGGTGTGCGGCAAATCAGCACTGATCCTCTACTGTCGAGGAAATTTAATCCAAATGCATTTTGTAATGTAGCATTCGTTGTAAGACGCCTTACGCATAATTATTAAATTATTTCCTTATCGTATTTGATACTTAAATTTTATTTTATTACTTTTTTTATTTATATTTATTTATTACATGAACGTTAAGAACAGAAATTTGTCAAATCACAATACAGGGTTGCCACAGAATTTTTGAGGCCTTTTTTCCTGACTTTTCCTGACTTTTACTGACCAATCTGAGAGATTTTTCCTCACTTTTTGGAACTGCGGGGTTTTACAAATAAAGACACATTATTTTTGTTGTTTTTAATGCAACCCCCTCATTGATAGTAAGGCTCAAGCAAAACATGGTTAGTGTTGTTTTTGGGCTATTTAGAAAATGAATTCATTATTTTGATGACTTAAACTACACACAATTCATATACACTGTAAAATATAACAACTTAAGATATATGTGGTTTCGTAAATTTTTTAGAGAAAATATGCCGATTAGCCAAATTAAAAAAAAACCATACGATTTAAAGAGCGTTCGTATGAGATACGAACTTTTCAGATGTATACTGTACATACGTTGAAATATTGTACATATAAACAGTTAGAGGAATGATTGCAAAATTTCTTTTTTTATGGTACAAATTTAGGAGCGTTTGTATGAAAAACGTATATAGGACATACAATACATTTAGGTGTATAGTAGACATACGTTGAAAAATTGTAAATACAAAAACAGTTTAAGAAATGAATATTTGAATACACAATAGCTTTCGATCGATGACGAAGGAACACAAGGAGACATTACGAATATGGTCACTGGGGTTCGGGCCATGATATTAAGTATGACTTTCAAACACTGATGAGGGAAAAGAAGGAGGCATCACTGCTTTACGAATATGGTCACTGTGGTTCGGGCCATGATATTAAGTATGACTTTCAATCGCTGACGAGGAAAAAGAAGAAGCTGTCACTGCTTTACGAATATGGTCCCTGGGGTTCGGCCCATGATATTAAGTATGACTTTCAATTGCTGACGAGGGATTGATCAAAATAAGTTTGGATAATTATTACAAGAAGTTAAAAGAAAATTATGTACCTAAAGATCATGCTTTGAGAAAAGTACCTATTGCACTTAAACCTTTACTTAAGAAAAAGTTAGATGAGTTGGTAGAGCTAGGGATAATCACAAAGGTAGAAAAACCAACTGAATAGGTTAATGCATTGGTTATAGTTCATAAAAATGACAATGATCTAAGAATTTGCTTAGATAATAATGCCTTAAACAATGCAATAATGCGGCAGCATTACAAGATTCCTTCATTTGATGAAATAACGAGTGTACTTTCAGGTGCTAAGGTATTTAGTACTTTAGATGTAAAGAATGCTTTTTGGCAGATACAACTGTCTGAGGACAGCAGTGATTTATGTACATTCAACACGCCTTTTGGCAGGTATAAATTTCTAAGGCTACCCTATGGTCTTTGTTCGTCAAGTGAGATTTTCAGTCAAAAGTTGACTCAGATCTTAGAGAATATTGATGAGTCACAGCTCACTGTGCATAGAGAAATATTACAGTACTAGCAATATAAAATGAACATATATGACACACGGTGCAAAAATTTATTTTAACTTCCAATTTTTGGGGGGGAAATCGAAATTCGAGACGGCCAGATTGTGCCACTGCAAATTTTCCTGACTTTCAGCATTTTTTTCCTATTTTTCCTGACTTTCGGCATTTTTTCAAACATTTTCCTGACTTTTCCTGACCAAAACCCAAAAATCCTGACTATTCCTGACTTTTTCTGACTTTTAATGTCTGTGGCAACCCTGCAATAAGTAAACTCAAGGAGTTAGTTATATTGTTCATAGATTCCAAGAATTCTTCTATGGTGTATACAGGATTCTTCAGCAGGAATTCTTGAAGCGAGCTCTTCAGTTTGTTGCCAGTCAGGTTCCGCAGGTGGTCAGGAAGGAGGTTTTTCACCTTTTGGCCTATGAATGAAGGTTTTTTCTCGTAGAGGGTTGTTCTATGTTGAGGTAAAATGAATCTGGAGGCATGGCGTGTGGGGTAGTTATGAAGGTCCATGTGAGTTTGCAGGTTTGGTTTGCCAACATATAAAATTACTTCGAAGATATACAGTGGAGGTACTATGAGAATGCCCAAGGTCTGATAGGCTTGTCGACAACTTTCCCAGGCTTCAGGTTTGCAATGGTCCTTATAGCCTTCTTTTGCAGTACAAGTATTCTCTTGAGATTTCCTGCGGAGCTTCCCCAGATTGTAAGGCCCTATCTAATATGAGATTCTTTTAGCGCATAGTAGGCCATTTTTGCTGCTTCCAGCGTGCCAACCCATTTGATGCGTCTGACAACATAGACACCAGTGCTAATTTTACTGCAGATGTTACTTACATGATCTGTCCATGTAAGACCTTTGTCTAGAGTTAATCCTAGAAATTTAATCTGGTTGGCTACTGTTATGTTGGGGATACTAGTGGGCAGATCTCTTTTCCTGCTAAAATGTACTTGTGTTGTCTTGTCAGGGTTTATTGCCAAGTCGTTTTGTTTACCGTAGTCTAAAGGCAGTAGAACTATCAACCATATAAATTAAATAAGTGAAGGAAGACACAAAAATATGAATATCGATCGAAAACGTTACAAAGTAAAGACCAATCGGCCTGTCTTGCTTCACTTTCTGTCCTCCCGAATTGACGTTTCACAACACATTAGCGGTGGCAGTCGCTAATTGGTCTGATGCAATGACAACACGTAGTTTCCATGAAAACCTACTTCGCACACTGTATTTTGTGCAATCAGCGTGGAGGGGGTCGGGGAAAGGAAGGGAGAAAGGATGAAAGACAAAACCTCGGTAACCAGACAGACAACAAAACAAAATTGATATTAGATGTTGACTCTTGCACCCGATTTTGTACTGATTTCCCAAATTTTATTTGTTCTACCCAAAGTTGAACTAAAAATTGAAGTTGATATTCTGAACATAAAATTTGCTGGTCTATCAAACATTTAATTGTTTTGCTACACTAAATGTAGTTTCTCATTTTTGCGAGTTGTCATGCCGTACACATGGCAGATTACAAGGTCACATATAGATAAAAATCAAAACACTAGCCAATTTTTTCTTTGAAATTCGTTGTTGGTGATTGTGATTTTGATTTAAATTTCATTTTTGTGCACATTTGTCATCACTGTTTTTACTAATAATAAGTGATGGCAAATGTCGTCAAAAATCACAATCAAAGTCACAATCAATTGCTATGCCGGTTCAAAAATTATTTTTACGAATCGAAGGCCTTTAAGTTATACGTTAAATCAGACCTAAGGGGCGGGCGAATCGTCAGTTTTAACTTCGAGTCGAGTAGTGAGCCAACTCCTCGAGTTTAAGTTTAATTAACTATTCATGCAGAAAACCAAACAAAAAGGAAAACGTAAGGTGAGGTACTAGGCTACTCCAAAATAATTTCAAACACAATTTAAAAACTTCGTTACAAAGATAATTGTTTGGAGTTAACAATAAATCACTTCAAAATTACGTTCTTCTGTATCCACGCTTTAATCAACATTCGTTGAGCCGCTAGCCAATACACATGTACACCTGACCACTTTTTGTCGCTTTCTTACTTTCCATTTTCCCTAAGCCGAATCTGGCCGACACAAAAAAACCAATTTCCTGAAACAGGCTGCAGGTATAATGATTACAACTGAAAAATACAATTCTAGTTTATTTCCTACATCAATGATCTCGTGGTTATTCCTTTCAGAAAGACGGGAATCTTTGCCGGTAAAATTGATCCGCAGTTCACAGAATCAAACTACCACACCATACTCAAGTTCCTTTGTACGTTTTGACAAGAAAATCGCCACAACTAAATAGGGGCATATTATAGGCCTACTTCTCATTGAAATAGTGGCTGTTTTTCTTGCTTGCAAAACAGAATAATAAATTATAAGCTTATTTTTATCTTCATCAGTTTTGTAAACGAGTTGCGGTTATTCAAAGCACAACTAACCAAGAAGAACTAACAAAAACAAATGAAATCGTCATCTTATGGAAAAGTACGTTATACAAATAAAAATTAACCCTTGGCGGTATAAGAGTGACTTTTTTTTAAGAATAGGTACTCATCACTGATGAATAATGATCCTCGATTACGTTGACTGTACCTAATTAATTTTTCGTAGAATACGTTTTCTGAAAGACATTTTAACCCCAATCCTTCTGCATAGAAATTTGTTGTTCCATTATCTGCCTACCCCTCCCTCCCCTTGACTGCACTATTGCACCATCACTGCTGTCTGCTCCCCTGCAGGTGGACTGGGCAGAGACAAGGTCATTAACCCTATCCTGTCGACCAACAATCTTTGATCACCACTGATTGGCTTTTACACTGGGGGTGGCGCTAGACATTTATTGCCATCTGTGTTTTTTACTGACGCGTATGTGCTTCTGCTTCAAACAGTTGTGCTTTAGTAGTTGTATTTGGAAGTTGCATAGAATAAAAATGACGAAATAATCTTGCATTTTTCGTCAACTCTTTAAATATTGGTTTGTTTACGATATTTGTTATTGTTAATTAAAAAATCACGTTTTTCCGGATTTTGCTCTAGATTTGCGGTTCTTTCCCGGTTTGAAAACTTCCCGGCTAATTCTCGGTTTCCCGAATTCCCGATGCAGTGGCCACCCTGAACATGTAACAAATGGGTTATTATACAGGGTGTCTACCAAATTTCTTATATGAAATTCCCGACTTTTCCCAACAATATAAAAAAATTCCCGACCATAAGAAACATGACTATTGCCTCCTATAACAAATACTTGAGTACAATATTTTTCAATAACTATATTTTGACGGCTGCAATGCAAGCAAAAGATCGCCAAAAGATGAGTAAGATGACCGCGATAAGTCCACCAAAAGATTTGCCAACCGCAATGCGACCGAGATTTCCAGCTGCGGAATGAACGAACGATTTTCCGGCCGTGTTGTGACCAAGAGATTCTCCGGCCCCCGGCCGTGGTATAAACGACCGAGATTTGACGATGCGACAAAGAGATTTGCCGACCGCAATACGACCGAATCATGTTACGGCTGTGAAACAAGTAAGCGACACAATACTATCAAGAAACAATCGGCCACCTGATAACCGAAAAACAAGCGAAAGATTTCCGGCCACAATAAGACCAAAAGATTTGCCAGCTGTGTTATAAATTACAATATATCTGGCCTCAAAAAATGTAGCGATTTTCTTGTCGCAATATGACCGACAGATGTGACAGCCGCTAAAAGAGCAAGGAACTCGTCTGCCGCGAATCGGCCGAAAAATGTTTCATTCCTAAAACGAGTGAGCGATTTTCCGGCCGCAATATGAGTAAGGAACTCATCGGCCGCAATGAGACCAAGAGATTTGCCGGCCGCAAAACAAGCGAAAGATTTCCGATCGCAAAAAGACCGACAATCTTTCCGGCCACGGTATAAATGATAGATATTCCATCCGCGAAAAGATCGAGCGATTTTCTTATCGCAATACGACCAAGAGAAGTGACGGCCGCGAAAAGAGCAAACAATTTGTCTACCACGAGACGACCGAAAAATGTTTTGATCCCAAAACGAGTGAGCGATTTTCTGGCCACAATACGACCGAGAGGTTTAACGCTCGCGAAAAGAGGAATGAGATCATCGGCCGAGATGCGATCAAGAGATTTGCCGGCAGCAAAACAAGCGAAAGATTTCCGATCGCAACAAGTCCGAAAATCTTGCCGGTCACGGTATAAATGACAGATATTCCGTCCGCCAAAAGATCGAGCTATTTTTATCGCAATACGACCGAGAGATGTGACGGCCGCGAAAAGAGTAAAAAATTTGTCTACCACGATTGTCCTCGCTGGATATGACCGAAAAATGTTTTGGTCCCAAAATGAGTGAGTGATTTTCTGGCCCAATACGAGGTCTAACGCTCGCGAAAACAGGGATGAAATCATCGGCCGAGATGCGACCAAGGGATTTGTTGGCCGCAAAATAAGTGAAAGATTTCCGGCCGCAATAAAAGCGAAAAATGTGATGGCCGCAAAAAGAGCACAGATTTGACGGCCCCAATGTGACCGAGAGGTTTGCTGACCCCGAAACGACCGCAGGATTTGCCGGCCGGGTTTAGATTTTCTGGCCTTCATGTGGCCAATAGATGTGATAGCCTCGAAAAGAGCGCACGATTTTAAGGTAGCAATACTAACGAGAGATGTGTCGGCCGCGTAAAGAGCGAGAGACTTGTCGGCCGCGTAAAGAGCGAGAGACTTGGCGGCCGCGTAAAGAGCGAGACTTGTCGGCCGCGTATAGAGCGAGAGACTTGTCGGCCGCGTAAACAGTGAGACTTGTCGGTCGCAAAACGAGCGAGCGATTTTACAGCTGTATTAGGACCGAGAAACTTGCGGCAGCGGTAAAGACGATAGATTTTCTGGTCGAGATATAGCTAAAAATTTGTCTGCCGCGATTCGTTCGAGAGATTTTCCAGCCGAGACAATGACAATAACGAAGAAAACAACTATTTCCTTTTGCTTTATAGCCAAATTCGAATTTCCCGACCAAATGTTGAAATTCATTACTTTTTCCCGACCTTACAAAATCCCAGACATTTTCCGAATTTTCCCGAATTCCCGACTGGTAGACACCCTGTTATATATATACATCAATAAAGGACACAGACAAAATTAAACACATATGCATGAAATATATTATAGATTTTAAAATTTCTCCTTACTTAATTTTATTTTAAAAAATTCTCTAATATCATGAAAAGGATTCTTTATTAACCAGCCTTGCAGTTTTTTTTTTAAGTATTCAAGGGCAAAGAACAAAGGTGTGAAGGTAATCTGTTATATAATTTAACAGCTAAATTTGTATGATAATTCATATTCTTAGTCAGTCTATATTATGCTCATTGCCAACTTATCATTTACCCGTGTAGAGTAAGAATGAAAATGATGGTTTCAATTAGACTTGATTAACCCTCCAGAGGTCGCTTAAAATTCTAAACGTCGTCTCTCGCTCAAGGAGGTTTCCTCCAGGTTTTAAACAATGTACAAAACGTATTCTAAATACTTATATTGTTTGAAATAAAAATAGAATATGATAAAAAAATAGTTTTTACTAGGGGTGTGCGATGCAGCAAATTTTTTTCGATTCAATGCGATTCGATTCGATGCAGTGCGGCGTTATTTGCTATCAGAGTTATTTACAGCTTGCATTACTGTAATGGGTCAATAACCTACAAGAGGATGAGAGTAAAAAATTCCACACAAAGTTGAATTGATCTGTACCAGAGCATTTAATTTGTAATAGGTACTGGCCCATTATAAATGGAATTTGGAATATAAACTGTTATTAAAAATGCTAGACTAGAACAGTTTTGGAAATGACCCTTGACCCATAGCCTACAAAGTAATTTTAAATCCTAGGCCCATTGAACAACACATACTGCTCAAGCTACTTAACAATTCAAAAAATGTAATTAGATTGTCATTGAATAAAAAAAAACAAGTTAAGCCTAACTTTCTCTCCAGTAACTTTATCAAACCTTTTATGATTAAACACAGTAGGTTCAAATGCCAAATACCAACCACATTCAAAGTGGAAGAAAACAAACTCAGTTTGAACTAATCTGGTTAGATTTTATCCCATTAAAATTAATTATATCCTTTCACAATCTCAAGAAATAGTTATTATTACTAGGCCTACAGTTTATCTTCAAATAACACAAACAGTCCAAGTAAAAATTAATCAGTTCAAAGTTTGTTTAGTCATCTAATAACTATAATGATCAGTCAAAGTGTGGTAATACTAACAAGGATATTAGAACGATATTCCTATCAGATTCAGATTCTACAAGACTTTGGCTACCTGAGCCCGGATGACTACCATTTTCTTCATCCAAGTCTTCAAAAATTTTTATTTGCCACTCAATTATTCGAGAATCTAAACACCCAAAATATTCAATTAGGCCTACGTTTGCATAAGCCTCGCGCCACAGACAACAGCAACAGGCATTAACTACTGCGCAGTGTTGTTGCTCTACGACTAAGGCAAACAGCTTGACTTGACAGCTGATCGACCATTACAATACAGTGTTACCACTTGTGGACCATATTTACCCGCAAAAATACCCGTTTCTACTAGAATAAACTGTTGAAAGAATTACGAAATCTAGGGATGGACGGGATTGGATTTTCAGTTCGGGACGGGATTTTTTTCTTCCCTCTTCAATTCGGGACGGGATGGTATGGGATTTTTGTCTTCCCTAAATCTTCGGGAAATGCTCGTTCACGAATTTATTTTCTTTATTACAATAATAGCATTAGGTTAAAATCAATGTCATATATGAATGTTTGTACCGTCCCAACTCAAAAAATTTTAAGAAATAAATTTAAGTGAAAAAATACTAAATTACATGCAATTGACAAAATAGCAAACATTAGAAACACATTAAAAAAACAGTAACTCAATGAAATTGTTAATTATAAATAAAATACTACCTTGTATAAAAATTGTAAATAAATGTATTGTTTATTTATAATTAGTTTTCATTAAATTTGAATTTTGATTCTTTCTAATTTGAATACATTAAAAAATATAAATACTATAAAAAAATAAGAAGTAAATATAATATACATTTTTCAACATTTGATAGAAACACAATAGTTTTTTAATTTCTGCTTTTTGTTTTATTGTTTGGTTTCCCAAAAAGCCAAAAGTAAAATACTAGAGTGGTTATTGCATGTTAAAAATATACTGTCATGTAGTATAATCAGAAAACATGTTATTGTATTTTTATAAACTTTGGGCTTTAGCGTTCTTGTTTGAAGAAATTACTCTATGACTCATAATTTTTCCAGCACTTTAAACTATGATAAAAAATTTAAAATAAATTTATTTTCAAGATGACAACCATAAGACTATTTTTTCGAAGCTTAAAATTATAAATTTGAAGTTCACAACTCCCAAACTTAATATTTCTTAAGTTACATAAAATATTAATTACCTATGTATTAGAAATTCCTTTTAAAGTCTCTAAGCCTTTAATTTTGTAATTTTCTACTTTATTTATGAAAAATAATCATACTTTTGGCTGGGATTCAAAGACATCTGAATTAGTTTACAAAATTGAATCAATGGGCAAAACCACAATTTGTAGCAGACCAATGTGGCCGACAATATGAACAATCATCACTGTCACGCCTTATAGCAAGTTATTTCCATCGATTAACCGCTATCAGTGAATAACTAAGATTGCTTTTCATACCCGATTGCGAGTTAGCAATCCTACATTTGCTGATTATCAACGATCGGCAAATACGCGCGATCGTTTTTCACGGCCGATCGCGAGTTTCGTAAAGCAACATCGGCCGTTAATCCGCGATCGGCAAAGACGCGGCCGTTCGTAAATTTCGCAAAGCTAGATTTGCCGTCTATTCGTGATCGGTTAATATGCGCGATCGTTTTTCTCGGCCGATCGCGAGTTTCTTAAAGCTACATCAACCGTTAATCCGCGATCGACAGATACGCGCTAGCGTATTTCGCGGCCGTTCGCGAACAGCGCTAATCTATTTTTGCCGTTCATCCGCGACTGGCAAATACGCGTGATGGTTTTCGCGGCCGATCAAGAGATTTGCAAAGCTGCACTTGCCGTTTATTTACGATCGGAAAATACTCACAATAGTTTTTTACGGACGATCGCGAGTTTCACAAAGCTGGATTTGCCGTTTATTCACGATCGGATAATACGCGAGATCGTTTTCCGCGGCCGATCGCGAGTTCTGCAAAGCTGCACCCGCTGTTTGGTTGTGATCGCTAAAATGATCCCGTCCCGAAAAATTTCCCGACGTAAATACAATCCCGCCCGAAAATCGAGAATTTAATTTTCCCGAAAATTTCCCGAAATTTCAGGACCTGACCATCCCTAACGAAATCCCCACACGGCCTTGCAAATACCCGAGAGTCGGGTAATTTCCCTAACAGCAGTATTTGTTTTGTCGCCCAGCCTGTATAACCATCACGATCACAGTTATACTACAGCTGCCGCCGACTGTCGTAGTACTCGTTTTATTCTCGTCATTGAAATTCATGTGTGGAATTATACAGCCAAACATTAAAAAGTTGTTTTCTATCATTTAAAACTCATTATAAAATGAAGAAACATTCTATTGCAAGAATTTTCAAACTTGGCGAAAAAAATAACAGTGCACTACTTTATTGCGCAGCCTTTATCACTTTGTTGTTAAACGGCGTCTAGTGTCTGAAAGTATTACTACCACTACGCACTAAGCTCTTCATAACTTCATTAGGACTCAAGAAACTGCTTTTAACATTAATATTACAAATAAATATGTAGTTAAAATGTTTATTAACTTGCTTTCAACATTCATTTTCGACTATTGACGTGTAGTGAATCGAAGAATGCCGATGCATCGAGGCCAAATCGATGCATCGGCATTTCGATGCATGCCAAATCAAATCGCAATTTGATGCATCGAATCGAATCGAATTTTCGATGCATTTTCGATGCATCGCACACCCCTAGTTTTCACGCTATATCCCAGCAGAAAAGGAGTGAAACTTGCAAAGTTAGTATAACAATGTAACTATTATTATAAAACACATGGTAACGCTCACGGAGGTTTCCTCAAGGTAGCGATCGAAAACGCTCATGGAGGAATCATCCGGAAACTCAGGACATCGCTTACCAAACTAACCTCAGTCGGCAAAATTGGAGGGCAGGTGGTGAAATGCTTTAGGAGGGAGGGGTGACAGCTACACAAAAGGACAGCGCTGCCAACCCCAAGATAAATAATTCCCTAAATAACAAACTTTTACCCGGAGGATTCCTTCACTTAGCGTCCTCTCGAGGGTTAACAATAAGACATCAAAGTTCTACAGATTTACTATTGTTATGATACCTGTTTCTTTAAAAAGACATCTAGAGTGTTCCAGTTTTTGTGAATTTGTCATTATCCTCAGCGCTTTTTTCTGTAGTAATAAAAAATTTTATTAAAATACTAGTGCCATTATCCAAGACAATAAGGCCACATATAACTATACTCAGGAAAAAAGTGAAATAAGCAACTTTCAAATAATCTTAAGTTACATATCTTTTTAAATTTCTTAGTAAGTAAACTAGTTTGGAGAGCCTTTAGCATACTTTGGCTATATGGCAACTCTGAGCCATAGTCTGGCAAAGCCGAGAATCAACAGTTATACCAAGTAGTTTAACACTATTAGTGACATCAAAAATTTACATTATTGTTTGTGGAAGTTAAAGTAACAAGAAGGTTCTGAGTTTTATTTTCATTTAAATTCAGTCCATTAGCAAGAAACCAATGTGTAGCCTTATCTAAAGAAATTTTTGTCAAAGTTTTAAGTTGAGAAATATCTTAGTGTGTACTAAGTAATGTGGTATCATCAGCATATACAGTTGTAACTGAGGTTGGATTACAGCTGAGGTCATTTATCATGATTACGAAAAGTACAGGTCCTAGAACGAACCTTGTGGCACACCGTATTTAACATCGATAATTTTGACAAGGATCCCTTTACATCAACAACTTGCTTTCTATTGTCTAGATAGGACTTAAATCTTCAAATTGTTACGCAGACAAATATGTTGAAGCTCACCCGATTCAAGGCACTAGCAGCTGATTATAGTGTCAGGAATAATCACAATAGAATAACATTGACGAAAGCCACCAGATTATTAAACGTGTGAGAATGCTGCAACAATCAGCTCACACAATCACATGAATAGTTGCAGCTGACTGAATCTCTAATTGAGTCAATTTTGCTTCTTACAATTTATGGTAAAGAGATGGATGTTTATTGGTTGGGTGTTTATTTATTATTGCAGATGGGGGAAAAATGTATGTATTTCGAGAGTAAAGTACATTGTTTTCCTTGTGAAAATTATCACCCTCAGCAAGCCTGAGGCGCCTGTTATTTAAGGACTATTTTTGAGTTTTATTTCCAATTTTCATGATGAACATTTATGGTGGACTAGTAAAAGTCATATTTTTGAAAACCTAATCCTTTAAAAAAAACTTGGTTCTGGAAAAAAAATGACACAAACAACCAAGCTAAAAAAACCTGTTACAAGAGCCCTGTTACTATTTATTTACACTTATTTTTAAATAGCAATAGATATACTGTAATTTACACACAATGATATTCCTTCCACCATTTAATGTCCCAAGTTAGCACAAAAGCCCACCTGAAATGATTCATAGGACAGACTACCGTTTTGTGGAGTACTCGCAGCAGGAATTCTTTTTCGGGAAGGGGTGCGCATCACATAGTTTACATGTGGAGTGTTATTTGTTTGGCCTCGAACATTTTCTTTTAGTACTTTCTGCTTTTGCACCTGTAAATTCAAATAAACAGTATTATAAATTCCAATTTTTCTGGCCATAATAAAAAACCCTAGATAAACAACAAACACAGATTGACAAGGAACACTTTTATTTTTGTGACCATTTTTGGGGTGGTTTTAAGTTAACAATGCAATTTTACACCGCAGACATCATCCATCAGATGACAGACTTATGTCACATGAAGCATTCATAGCCATCAAGGTATTGCAAAATCAACAACTATCAAAGTGTGCTGGAATTCCTTTATAACATTTTTGCTAAAAACAGAGTTTTTATGCTGTTTCTCCTTTTTTTGTTAGTGTCGATAAGGTCGGCACAATACAGGGGATTTCCAATTAAAAGAGAAGAATTTGGAAGCCACATTATATAAGGATTTCCACTTAGATTTGTCAAGTTAACATGGTTGTTTTAGGAAATAGTGATAGACCCACAAACTCATGCAATACTCAGGGCCACCACCGGGGAGGGGAAGAGGGGCAAAGGGGGCAATTTACCCAGACCCCTGTCACCAGGGGGCCCCAGCATCTGCACAGCGGTTGAAAATTCAATGACGAAAATATCCTAGGAGAACCAAGAACGTGCTCAAATTATAAAATAATACAATCATAGTAAATTAATACATTTTTGTTGAAATAGTTGAATAGTTAACTTACTTGTAGTGGAACTTCTTAAGTTAACAATAAGTTTATTTTCTGATTTTTAGTAGATGGCTGTCTGGCTAGCAACTTGAAATTATTGCAAATTGAGTTAGGTTTTGATTGATGGTACAACCATGTGGTGGACACAACTGACTGATGAGTTCTGCCACGTCGTCACCTGACGTTTGTATGTTCCTGATACAAGGTGATGATGATAACTGTCTAAGTTGTATTTGATACATTAGTCTAAACATAATGATCCAGTAATAAACAATCTCGTGTGTTTGCCAGTATGTAGGCCTGATAAAAGGGAGTAACCTTAAGTAAAATTCATATGCCCACTTATTTTGTTGTGTTACGGAAATTTTACAGATATTTTGAGAGGAAGTTACCCGGATTCCAATTAGAAGTCAGCCTCAATCAGTTGGAATTTTAGAAGTTCTAATATGTTTTAACCTCTTTAGATTGGTAACAAATGCTGATTTGCAGTTAAAATGAAAAAATCTGGACAATGGGTAATTTCTTTCGGACTCACTTTCACAGCAGGGAGGGGGAGGTTATTCAAAATACCCCCTAGCCCCCATCAAGTTAGGGCCCCTCTATGTTAGTGCCTATGAGGGTCACTGCAGAAATTTTGCCCTAGGCCCATAAACTCCTAATGCCATCCCTGACAATACTTGGTGTTTCATATTGTCCTCTCAAATGAAATAAACCAAAAGGACCACTCATTAATGTGAGGACAGCTCCCTGGTTTAACTCACTAAGCGTTATTTCTTTCGTTAAAGCAAATTAAAAACTTATAAAACATATAGTGGAACATCGTTAATCTGAATTTCTATATTCGAAAATTTCTTTAATTTGGATACATCTTCTAGTATCTGGTATTTTATATGTGACCAATGCTAAAAGATTGTGGTTGTCAAATAAAAAACTTAGATATTTTGAATCTTATGTAAAAATCACAAAATGATAAAACGGCCAGAATGGAAATCCCCGAGAAAATATGTAAAATTTGAGATCTCATTACAATTTTGAACATAATATTTTCATAATTACACAAACTTATTCCCAATGCACACAATACTGCCCCACCAATAGGATCCTTAAGTAACTTAAGGCCGATCGCCTTTTGTCTGGATGCTTCTTTAAGGTCACTGCATCTGACACTTCCCACCCCAAATCATTATTAACATCAACTACCGAAGATTGCAACTTAAGTAACAAAACGTAACGATATCTACTCTCAGCGCTCACCCCAGTGCAATACTGTGCATTTGTGCAGCGTATTTTTTAGTCCCAGTTGTCTGCAGCTTTAGTCTCTTTATATTAGGTAATGATGTCATTACCAAGCTTCTATATAAGTATCAATTGAAATTATCAGAAGGAGATTTTGTTTACTCCTGATGATCACTAAACTACTCAAACTTAGTTTAAAATAGTCAATATTCAAACAAATATCATTTAATAAAGACCTTCGATTAAAAAAGTCATATTAAATATTTCTTCTGTTTTTAACAAATCGGGTAATTTATTATTATTATTATTTTTTTTTTAAATAGAAGTCAAATTTTTGGGTAACTTGAATTTTTAGATAGTCTGAATTTTGTACTGGTCCCTTGAGATTTTAATTATCCAAGTTCCTAGTACACACCTTTTAGTAATTGGAGCTAGGATGCCTTTTCCATGGACAATTACTACAAAGGCCTAGTTTGGTAGGCACGGATTTAGTTAATGCAAGGTCTGGTGCGGGCCCCAGATTAATTGTTACATTTAATGAGGTAAGCTTTATAGCAGCATTGATTATAATGCTGACATTACCACTGATTAAAATTTTATACTATCATTACTATGTCTACAATAAACAAAAACTCAGGTACAATCATCAACAGTTTTTGTTTTATTTTGAATGCTATCGGAACTGGAATTTAACATATAAGTAAGGGCTTGGAAATCATATTTTTGTTAATACCGGGACCTGTCTTGTATTTCTTAGCTGTATATACTTATGGCGAAGTATCTTTGTATCAAGTTACTAGTGATACTAACCAAAGTTCCTGCACAAGTTGAGGAGGCAGTAGTTGACTTGGATGTGGAGGATGCTGCTGACAAAGTATCAACCCTCATTGTCTTCAGATGGTTGCTGTGCTGCGGCGTCAAAGCCTTTCTCTTCAGCCCAGTGGCAGCACGAGCCCCGAGTCTTGACTCAAGTGCTGCAATTTCAGCTTGTGCTTCTTTCTAAAAATGAGTAGGCCACTTAATATGCTGGTTTTAGTTGTAGATGAGTCGATTTTTGGTACTGGTTCTTGGGCTTTGGTACCTGTACGTATGTCAGATGTTGATACTGATACCTTCGTTACCCAAACAGGGAGTCAAATTTGGTTAAAATTGTTGGTTAAGTTTACGTTCACAACGATATATACATATACATATATATATATAATTAACAAATTAACTATTTAATTACCTTTCTAGTTTTTTTTAATTTCTAAATTTGTCTTTTAATGTTTGGTATTATGTCCATGTAAATGCTAATATCACTTTCACTTTAATTTATTTTTTGAAATTTTCTGAAATCATTTGGAACTAAGTACAAATAGTTAAATTTCACACTGTTTTTAACCTAGTGCTATTATCATAATAAAATAAATTCATTAACAAACATTTCCCTAAGCTATAAGCAAGAAAAAAATCCCACCCCATCCCTAACTGAAAATCCAATCCCGTTCATCCTTTATGTATAATTAATCCCAAGATTTAAAAAAATTAAAAACACAACAAAATACCCTTTGTTCTCTCTCTCGCTGTTTGGAAACTTCTCGGACATGCTCCTTCATTGCAATTTTCCAATCAAGAGGCTCGCCATAGTGCAAGAAATCTTTTCCTGTTTCTTCTTTGTAAGCTTCCAGCAATTCAATCAACTGAGCTTTAATCACTGGGAATTTCTGAAAGAGTAAGACTGGTTAGAAAGCTATTTTAATTACTTCAATTTCTGTGATTAAAGGTAAAATAATCAAGTTAAAATCCAACATGAACACATGCCTACATATGTGTTTTGTTATTGCACTTAACCAACCAATTATTAAGGAAATTAAATCCATGCCAGTTTCCATGGTGCCTGCAACTTGATCATGCACCTCTCCAAACTATTCCCAGGTGTAGTCATTAAAAATAAAGTCATGAGTGATGCCATTAGATGGAGAGTGCTGTCCTAATCCATTCTTTCAAGGTGTTTGTAAATCTAAATGAGGAAAAAAATGTTCAAAGGTTGACCTTTCTGATGCATACATGCAGCTAGAGCTCAACAAAGTATCTATAACTTTGGCTATATTTAAAAAGCTTTTCGGACTATTTAAATATTGAAGATTGCTGTGTGGCATCTCAAGTGCTCAATCAATAAGTATTTCTAGCTTCCCTTGAGTAGACTTAACCCTAGATAGGTATTGTACACAATTTTGACGTGTGCTGAAGTGTTTTTTTGTCCGATTTTGCAATCTAATGACTTTAAGCCCTGTACTGTCGGTGATGCTTTTCTTGCCATGGGTTTGATTTAATTTGACAGTTTTATGGCTGTTCTTACTGTATTTTCATATTTAATTGGAAAAATAAGTCAAATTTACATACAACACCTATAACAGTAAAATGTGCTTTTCAATGGACTCTTGTGGATCTTATTACCTGGGAGCTAAAACCATTATGTAAATTTGTCATATGGTAAATAATATTATTAAGGCTTTCTTGTATTTGGGTGCTTTCTTAAAAAAATAAATAAACATTACATCAAACAGATTTTAATTTTCAACCACAGAGTAAATTTTACGTATCAATACCGATAGCGTATATATGGTTAATGATACCTATCTAGGGTTAATACGAAATCTGGGCTGTGTAAAAAAATACATTAATAAGAAGATCCTGATCTTATGAAGCTGATCAGCGCTTCATTGTATATCCTGAAAATTAAATAAACATAATATAAATCCCAATTATATTACAACGGTCTATCTCCACTATGTTCTTAACCTCTTAAAGTCCGGGTATTTTTACTACCATATACATGCCCGGTCCGGGTTATTTTGGAGATTTTTGGATATTGTCAATCGGTAAAAATAGCACTTCATATTCATGATCACTTTCACTACACTCAGATTCGTCACTAAATCTATCATTAGTTATAAATTCCGCTATTTCACAATCGCGAAGAAAACGCCAGTCACTTGAAGCCATTTCGTTTTGTTTACGAACTGAGCAACAGCTGACGACGCAACTAAAAATGTGCAGTTGATTTCGTTTCCCAGTGTTCCCACCCGGGAAAATAACAAAACCAAATATACCATTAGAAAGCTTGTTTTCTGACGAAAAAATAAATATAACTTGTGACAGAAACTTTGTTAGTCTGTGAAGTCAAGGACCGTTTAAACCGAACGATGTCTGATCCCGCCTATTGGCAGGCGTGGACCAGCGGCGGGCTGGGGGTCATCCCGCATATGCGCGGGCGTGGACTTCAAGAGGTTAAAGCCATAGCCTATAGTTGGCTGGATTGGCTACAGCATAAAAAATGTACAAATACACCAGTTGCAATAATTTATCACAGTACTAAACCAAGAAGATACATTTTTAGATAACTTACTTTACTATCATTTCCAGCTATCGCCAAGAGACAACTATTACTTAATTAATTTTTACCAGCCCAAATTATAAACTTACTTATTTGCAATTGGTTTTAAAAATTCCTGAAGAAACAAAAACAAAATAAAATGACAGTTATATAATTAATTTTAAGTTTAAATAGGAGCGTGCAAGTACTTGAGCATCAAGCTTTCCACTCAGTTCAACTCAAAGTGTTGCAAAACACTCAAACCTTCCGAGTCAATTAGTTACTCCCTCTATTAACCCTAAATCGGCATGCATGATCAAATTAAGGACATTTTTCATACAGTGACGGATCTAAGGGGGGGCAGCGGGGGCACCTGCCCCGGGCGCCAGCCAGTAAGGGGCGCCATCGGCGCCCAAAGCTGGCTGGCTCCGGTTAAGAAAAAAGTGAAAAATTGAATTTAAAGTCAAATTTTTTGTTTCGCGGCCGGCAAATCAGTAGCAACACTGCGGTAAAATCTCTTTTGCATCGCGGCCGTCAAGCCCATCTCTATTTTCATGGCAGTCACATGCTCGGTGTTTGATGGCCAGAAAATAGCTCAGTGTCTTTGTGGCTAACAAATCTCTTGGTCTCATTGCAGCTGTTAAATATTGTTGGCATATAGTGGCCGTAAAATCTTTCGGTTGCATTGCAGCCGTCAAATAATATTTAATTTTTTTCATAGATTTGGCTCGAGTATTCGTTTTAGGAGGCAACATTGCCGATTTCACTGGCCGGGAATATTGTTTTGAGATAGCCAGGAAAGGCAAAAAAAAGTCGGGAGTTCCATTTGTGAAGTCTGGTAGACACCTTGCACTGGTTTTACAGTGGGTGGCAAATTTCTCAGATATATAATGACAATAAAAGCTCTTGGTTAGGCTGTATCGTGGCCTGCGAACATCTGATGTATTGCGGCAATAACGTAAAATCACATTATATATACGAGATAATTGCTTATCCATCACGCCAAAGACATATTAAAAATATTACTTTTTTTTGTTGTTGGGGGGGGGGGCGCCAAACGCTGATTTTGTCCCGGGTGACAGTATGTGTAGTTCCGTCACTGTTTTCATAAACAGTCAATTCTACCTTTACCTGCCATCATAAGATTGTTGTTGTTTAACAGTTAACAAGTAAAAAGTAAATAAGAAACTTGAATTAAAGTGGTTCTTAAATGTAATAATATTAGTAAATTTATATCACTTTACTTCTTTTTATAATTTTAGGGGTGGGCGAGTAGTAGTGGATTTTTTATTCGAGTCGAGTCAAGTATTAAGCCAACTACTCGAGTATCGAGTCGAGTAGATGTTTGTGAAAAGTAATGAAATGTTCATTTTATTGAAGTAGTTAGGTCTTTGAATTACAATTAATAAAAATCTTTCATCATATTTTTCTTTGACAAGATATTTGAAACAAGATCATAAAATAAATTTATGTAGAATATGCATAGTTGTAAAGTTTAAACAGTTATAAGATTTACTTACTACTAGCCTATTATTTTAACAATCAACAACAGATTTATTTTTATCCTAAAAATAATTGTTCCATGGATATGTAGTACCGGTTCTTTCGTGCCGTAATTCGTTGCGAGAAGTACGAAAACTACATCGGAACAAGATCTCGTTACGGAACGTATTAACAGACAGTCGGAACAGTTCCCGGAACGTTCCGGGACCAGAACGGAACAAAATAACAGTTCCAGTTCCTTTGGCACACCTCTCTTTACTTTGGAATCACTTTGTCTTCGTGTCAGGAGAGACGTGATATGTTCAGACGGCAACTTATGGCTTGTCCAACACATCCCCGAAACTGGCCGATCTCCTGATAAAGAAATGATCATATTACAGACCGACACGCCAAAACGATCGCTAATTTAGAGTTTACATAATTTTTTAAAATTCAAGGATCTTTTGAAAAATTCACGCATAATTCCCAGTTTTCCCCGGAATTCCCGGCTGCTGGCAACCCTGTGATATTCTAATACCCCTGCATTGCATAAGCCCTACTTTTAAATGAATGACTATACTAAATCACTTAAAATAACAAATCAGTTAATGTAACAAGATCATAAAATAAATATACGTAGAATATGCATAGTTGTAAAATTTAACTGTTATAAGATTTTATTTTTAGCCTATTATTCGAACTATCAACACCCCTTTCGAAGGTTCATTTTTTACCTTAAAATAATTGTAACTAAACCTTAATCAATAAACTGTGGAAGAAAGAATTTAAAACAAGATCAGGGAGGAGAGATATGCCCAGTTATTTGTTTACTTCTAAACCCAACCCCACCCCCTTGCCACCCATTTTATGTTATTGTTTTTTGACATCCAGTGACACAGCTGCAACCAGATAAGAAAAATATATCCCCATTGACTATAAATGAAGGAGGAGACAGCCCATCCATATGGCCGCATTGTGCCGGCTCCTTGTTGACAGCTCCACGTAGTTGGTGTTGCCGCCGTCAGAACGCGCTGCCTGCGCGCTCTGCACTCTCTCTCACTCCCTCCACCTTGCCCCTCGGCCCCCTGCCGTGTGCGTCGTACGTCTCTCTCGCTCATCTCTACTTCTCCCACGCAACAGCCGTTCACAGCGAGTGGAAAGCCGCGAGATGCGGCAAACCTGAAAGCGGATCGGCGCGACGTCGTTCCCCAATTTCAATCGTTTTCCGAGTCTGTTTCAGTCGCAGCATCCAGGAATGAATTTTTGAGGAAAATTCGATCTTTGCGTTCAGACAAAATTTTATACAGACGAAACGTGGTGTGGGCAGAACCACACAATGCACTACGGCTGGCAAAAAAAATTGTTGAAGCTTTGAATAATACAACCTACAACCAGTATCGAAGAGTACTTGAAGAAGTAATTGGTTGGTGAGGAGGTTTTAAAACTCCAACTGGAGCGGGCAAACGCGCAACATGTAATCACTCCATATCGGCAGCGAGGACGGATTTCTCCGAGGAGGCAAGCTTTGTTTTGTTGGGAAGAAGGTAGGGGTGTGCGAATAGTGATTTTTGAACTTGAGCCGAGCCGAGCCGAGCTTTTTCAAAAGTTTTCGAGCTCGAGCTTTTTCGAGCCGAGCTTTTTAACAATTGCCAAATTATTAAAAGAAATTATGAAGCTTGATTTTAATTTTAAAAGATACAATAGACTAATGTTTGCATACCTTAAGTAACCGCCAGCTTAAAAATAGAAAGCATATCTCCAAAACAAGTGAATTATCTGATAGGTTCATCAGTATTTTGTATTAGATACATAAAATTAATCAAACTGGCTAAAAAAATAATTTATGAAGAAAAATACCAAATTTAAAATCTACATTTATCTACACTATATTTAAGTAATAACCAATCCCACAATACTTTACTTTAAAATAAATAGTTAAAATTACATAATTAAACTAGTTACATATAGGTACTACAAAATTTAATTTCAAGAGTAGAAAGGAGTAGTTGAAAGGTTTTAAAATAGTAATATCTAGTAAAAAAAATCACACATTTACACTTAGTCAAACAAAAGATTGATTTTTTTATGTTCACTAAGTAAAGATGATAATACCCCCGTTGCAGCAGACCTGCATACTCAGCGAATTTCAAATACAAAACAACATATTTCAATCTAACATAGCGAGATTTTACACGTTTTTGTAAGCTCCATAAGAATAACATGGGGAATAAGTATGCAGGTTTGCTGCTACGGGTATATTAAAACTGGTTGGTTTTAATTCAATAAGAAAGAAAAAGAAAGAAAGAAAAAATGTGCTTTATTTTTCACAAATTATATCAGTACACTTTTTAAAATACCTGAAACACAAAAACAATGGTTTTAAAAAACCGTCTGTTTGGTTGGCAAGTTACATACATGACTAGAGTAAAAAAGAAGAAAAAGCTCTTAAAGTTATATTACATATTGAACAGAGAAAATTATAAAAATAAAAAGAATTTACCTATTCAGTACTTTTAACAATACAGTACCAAAAAGAATTGTCATTGAATTTATCGAAATTTTAATGATAGGCTGCTTAAAATTGCAGAAAAAACTAGAATCAATAGAGTATTTAATATAACTAAACAAAATTAAACTCTTGAGTGAGGTCCCAGCGGTATTTCCAAGCCGTGCTCAAAAATAAACTAAGATTACGCCAATCTTTCCCATTTAAAAAAGAATAAAATTCTGTTTCAGACAGACTTTTTTTCCCCAAAACGTTTTTACGTATGGAAGATAAAATCAGGCAAACAGCAATAAAATGGTAAGCAGTTTCATTTTCATTTAAGTTGCAAAGTGAGCACAAGTAATTTTTCTCTTTATACCACGGCATGAAATTTAGGCTCAACAGACCGGCTCTAGCTTTAATAATCCAGGAAATATTGTTTGTGCCCAAACTATCGATAGGGTAACTCCTATTACCGAGGTCAAGGTCAAGAGACAGATAATGCTGGTGGAATTGCGACGTCATGGCGTGTCCCACACACTGCGCGTACCACCTCGCCCTCAGCTGCTCCATCACAGACATCATCTGATTACCTAATGAGTTGTTTTCGTTTTTTAAAATCAATTTCAACCCCGTAATTCTCGCCAAGCCCTCTCCATATATTGCACCATGCTATAGATCTATTTGCCAACCGTCCCAATAGCAATTTTGGTAGTCGTTCGTGAGAAAGCGAATTTATTTTTAGTAAATATCTCATATTCATAAATAATGTATGAAAGAATAATTTCTCGATTCCTGTCTCTATATATAGAACGTAATTTGGGGTGTTTTTTGGTAATTTGAAAAGCCTTTTGATAAACGTCTTAAGAACGGATTCAACGCTATTATATTCACTGCAGCCCCACACCTCAGCCCCATAACATAGAATAGCCCTAACAACTGCATTAAAGCAGATAAATTTTGCGTTCAAAGGAACTTGTTTCGAGTCAATTAATCTATTCCATATACTACTTATCGCCAATTTCGCTGTTTTTGATTTTTCCTCTAAGTGTAAACTCCATGAAAGATTAGACGTAAAATAAACCCCTAAATACTTGTAACTGTTGACTACTTCAATTCTTTTATTCTCATACCACCACTTATCCTGCTGCCCAAGCCTGCCACCTTTCCTAAAAACTACGATTTTTGATTTGTTAAGATTAACCTGTAAGCTCCACAAACTACAATATGCTTCCAAGTTTTTAATCATAATCTGCAGGCCAGCAGCAGAGAGCGAGATAAGAACTATGTCGTCCGCATAGAGCAGCATATTCACTTTAACCCCACCAATATTACAGCCTCCTCCAACAGCGTCAGGCAAGTCGTTAACAAATAAAGCAAAAGCCAAGGGAGAAAGGGGGCAGCCCTGCCTTAAGCCTACCCTGGTGTCAAAGAACTCTGTGACTCCCTCCTTACACCATACGCCCGCCTTGGTATTTTCATAGTAGTTACTAATCAATTGTAACACTTTAGAAGAAAGGCCTAAACAATTTGTACATCAAAGCCTTACGATCTATCGTGTCAAAAGCCGCTGAAAAATCTACAAAAAAACAGTAAACCTTTTCTCCTTTTGAAGCTAGCCGCAAATTTAATATACTTGTCAAATTAAAAATATTATCAATTGTAGAATACCCCTTCCTAAACCCAGCTTGGAATTCTGTTAATATGTTTTGTTGATTAACCCAATTCTGTAGTCTGTAGTTTTGTACATCAAGGCCTTATTTAATTTGTACATCAAAGCTTTACGATCTATCATGTCAAAAGCCGCTGAAAAATCTACAAAAAAACAGTAAACCTTTTCTCCTTTTGAAGCTAGCCGCAAATTTAATATACTTGTCAAATTAAAAATATTATCAATTGTAGAATACCCCTTCCTAAACCCAGCTTGGAATTCTGTTAATATGTTTTGTTGATTAACCCAATTCTGTAGTCTGTTATTCAGCAAAATAATAAAAATTTTACAAATACAATCTATAAAGCTTAGGCCTCTATAATTTCCAACCTGATTGATATCTCCTTTTTTATGCAGTGGGTAAATAATAGAGACTTTAAAACTATGTGGAATTTCGCCTGTCGTATAAATATTATTATAAAGTCTTAAAATACAATTCAATAAAACATCCGGTGCGTTTTTGTAAAATTCATAGGGTATCCTATCAATACCGGGCGCTTTATTGGTTTTTAATTTAGCCAATACCAATTTTAATTCATTTAAGGTGAAGTTGCTGTCTAAATAATCGTTCGTGATGTATGGAACCGCAAATTGAATACAATTGGCCGGAACTGCTGGATTTAATAGTGTTCGAAAATAATCGACCCAAGTGTTAGCACTAATATTACCCACAGTGTTCTTATTGTTATTTTTGAAAAAACCTATGGCGTCCCAAAATTTTTTAGCATCATTAGATCGGCTCACATCATCTATAATTTTCAAATGATAAAATCGTTTTTTATCCCTGCAAAGCCTTTTATATGACCTCTGCTCTGCCAAGTAATTTGATTTAGCCTCAGGTGAATTGACCTTACGAAAAATATTTAGTGCCTTAAAAACTCTCCCTCTAAGTAAACAACACTCTCGATCAAACCACTTTTGTTTTCCCAATTGTACAAATTTGGAAGCGGAAGTTGGCTTGGCATGAGCTGCATTAAATATACACTTCGTAATTTTATTTACGTTATCTTGGCTCCGTTCAGATAACTCAGCTCGAGTGATAGCAAAACTGACTTTATCCTGATAAAACCTATTGTCTCCCTCGGTCCACCTAAGCTTTGGTAATAAAGCCAACACCTCACTCGCCTCACACGTCACTCGCCCATCCGCGACAGGGGTACCAACCTCAAACTGAAAATTTACCTCAATTGGGAAATGATCTGATCCTGGCTGACTTAATACCTTAAAACTTCGGACAAATTTTAAGCAGCTTAATGAAACCACTACTAAATCAATTACAGACTGTCCATTTGCACCAAGAAAGGTTATCTCGGCAGGAATGTCATCCTTCAACCTCCCATTTAACACAATTAGACCGAGACTCTCCATTAAATCCAGCAGTTTTCGCCCCTTCGTATTTAAAACTTTATCCTTAGATTTTCTGCAACCTTGGATATCTGTATTTAACACCGAGAAAAAGTCGTCAGAAAAATTTTGTTCCTCACCTATTCGTCCGTTTAGATCACCAAAAATAACCAAATTTTCGAAACTGTTATTATTTAAAAATGCTGAAAGATCATTAAACTCAAAATCCCACTTATTGAAATTCAAATATAGTGGTAATAAATAAACCTTCCCACTTGGTAGCCCGAGATCAGCTTCTATTACATCAAATTGATCTATTTTCTTAAATTTAAGGAAATTAGCCATCTGGGAACTCAAATTGATTAAAAGAAGAGACCCGCCAATACAACGGCCAAATCTATGAGCTCTATAACCAGCATTAAAATTAACCGAAAAACCATTAAATTTATTTAAAACTAAATCCTTTTCACTTTCGCATAGAAACGTTTCTTGTAGGAAGACTACGTCATAACTATTAAATAGATCAAAAAAAGAATTATCTATTACCTTATCCTTAAGTCCACATACATTGTATGACAAAACTTTGAGTCCGCAAATGAATCTATTTACAAAAAGTCCGCTAGCTTGACAAAAATCTGTAGGAAGATTGGCGTCGCCTCTCTATTCGGTCCCCGAGGTGTTGCTCACCGCCGTCTCTGCTGTCGCCTGCGTTGACGCCGCCGCCGCCCCCGCCGCTGCCACCGCCGCTGCCGTCTCCGCCCCCGACTCTTTCACCGCCTCCGGCCTCCGTGGTAATGTGGATGACGCCTCTCGCTCCTTTGGACCAAGGGGACGTTGGCGATAGTTTTCTTTCAGAGTAGCCAAGAATGACGAGAAGTCATGCTTAAGTAGCGAATTCAGCTTCTCTGCTCCGTTGCCGCCTTGCCCAGTTTTCAATTCACCGTCCTCCCATGTAAAGCGGCAGCCATTGATGGTTAGGTGGTCATACTTTAGAGGCATAAATCTGCTGCCGGTCACACGTTCTACCTCCTCCCGTACCGCACTCAAGCAGGCTCGCCGCCGACGAATTTCACGAGGAAAATCACGCTGTACAGAGTACCCTGTGCCTTTCAAATCGCCTACCCGGGACATAATGTAATCAATATCTGAGTCCGCAGGAAAATGAGCTATAACAGCCTTTCTGTCCTTCCCCAATGGGTGCGCTCTATTAACCCAGATAGTACTAGCAGCACCGAACTTATCACTACAGAAGCGTTGAACTAGCTGCACAAAGTCCCTTGTATTAGTTTCAACTTTTAGTCCTCTAAATATCAAATTATTCCGCCTTGAACGACCCTCAAGATCTAACAGCTTTGCAGCTACATCTTTTTCTCGGTTTTTTAGCAAACTAACCTCACTTTTCAGCGCGACGTTTTCTCTCTCAAGGGCAGAAACACGGTCTGTCACCTCTTCAAGATCTTCTTTGGTAGCTAAACTGACTAATTTCTGATCTAAGAGTTCACTAATGTCCTTAAGAAGTTGACCCCGAGTAATATTCCCCACCTGCTCGTTGTCTCCCATATTGTCCTGCGGCGATGACGGTTTCGGGCGTTTCACACTTCTCGACGTTGTTGGACTAAAAAATTGGTCGATAGTGGAATTCATATAATAAAGCAAAATAACACGGCACTTAGGGTATATAAGTCACTAAATACAGCACTAAACCACCTCGCGGCCACCGAGTCCTCTTAATTACTGAACACGCGCAACACTGGCCAAGCCGCCTCCTTACTGATATGGCGATTCACGTTAGATTAGCGTTGTAGGAAACCGACCAACATTTGAACTGTCGTCTCTCCGGCGGTTATCGTTGCGCTTATAAACTTATGATGTTATCTCAACTAGAACTATTTACTTTGGCGAACAAACACACTGAGGACCCGATCAAAGCGATAATTTGTAGGAAATATTAAAATAACTACAGAGCTGAATAAACCGTTAAGCTTTTCAAAACGCACCAGTAGTGCCAACCCCCTGGTTTTAATTCAATATTTAGTAGATCTGACCTAGAAGAAGCCATTTACCAAGTTTTAACAAGATATATGAGAAATAAGCGATATATAAAATTTTACTTATTTCCCATAAGGTTAACATTGGGACAACGTACTGTGTTTACCACTTGCAATATCTCGGTAACCAATGGACATAGAGCAGTGATTCAAAATACTAAATTGTTTGTTTTTTTAAGCTGAATTCAATGGTGCTAATAAAAATTGGATTATTTTAATTTTTATATGTAAAATGCTCAAAAAACCCATTTTTGGGGGGTTTACCCCCCCTTCCGGTAGTCCGATCGGGCTGGTTTTCGAACTCGTCTGAATAATTACTACTTTACATGTCCATGCCAAATTTCATTAAGATTGAACCATTTTTACGCGAGTTATCGTGCTTAAAGACACATACTGTGTGTCCCAAAAGTCCCGGGACGGTTTAATATCTTTTAAAGTAAGCCAGATATCAAAACAATATTTTTCAAACCTTTTAGTACTAAAAAAAACTACTTTTTGATGTATGTGTCATTTCTGCCCCTGCCCCCAAAATTGGATTTTGGGGGGGTAGCCCCAAAATTTTAAATGTAAACCCCCGTCGTGCGACTGCTTATTTTAAAGGGCTTGTTAAAAGAAACACAATGCCGCAAACCGGAGGTCGATATCATGCTCCAGTCCAAAATGGCGGCCATTCAAAAATTTAAAAATGCCGTGTGTCAAATTGGGTATTTTCTGTGTTCAGCAATTCACATTTAAATCGAATAAGAACCACCAGAACACATATTAACTCCTTAAAAGATACAAAAATAATAATTTCTTGTTGTCATTATCAAGGCTCAACCCTCCAAAATGGTTTTGGGGGGTGGGGATTTGTCCAACCAATTCAATATCAACTCACATCGTGTGACCACTCGTTTTAATATGCTGAATAAGTAAAAAAATAAGACAAAGCTTGTTTTAATAAAATTTTAAAAAAATAGTTATTTTTGTGGCGAATATTTGGTAATTCATGTATGGAGGTTTTCCTAAAAGATAACGCATAGACGACCCTCCCCAAGTATCGACCTTTGCCGCTGAGCCAAAGGTCGCATCTAGGCGGATATTTATTAGTAACTTTTTTACTAAATTGAGTATTTTCTGTGTTCGGCAGTTCACATTTAAATCAAATAAGAACCACTAGAACACATTTTAACTACTTAAGAGATACAACAATAATAATTTATTGTTGTCATCATCAAGGCTCAACCCTCCAAAATGGTTTTGGGGGGTGGGAAACCCTACAAAATTTATAAGTATTAGGTAACTTTTTTGAAATTTCATTAAAACAAGCTTTGGCTTATATTTTTACTCATTCAGCATATTAAAACGAGTGGTCACACGATGAGAGTTGATATTGAATTGGTTGCACAAACCCCCACCCCCCAAAACCATTTTGGAGGGTTGAGCCTTGATAATGACAACAAGAAATTATTATTTTTTATCTTTTAAGTAGTTAATATGTGTTCTGGTGGTTCTTATTTGATTTAAATGTGAATTGCTGAACACAGAAAATACTCAATTTTAATTGACACACGGCATTTTTAAATCTTTGAATGGCCGCCATTTTGGACTGGAGCATGATATCGACCTCCGGTTTGCGGCATTGTGTTTCTTTTAACAAGCCCTTTAAAATAAGCAGTCGCACGATGGGGGTTTACATTTAAAATTTTGGGGCTACCCCTCAAAAATCCAATTTTGGGGGCAGGGGCAGAAATGACACATACATCAAAAAGTAGTTTTTTTTAGTACTAAAAGGTATGCAAAATATTGTTTTGATATCTGGCTTACTTTAAAAGATATTAAACCGTTCCGGGACTTTTGGGACACACAGTATATAGATATAAACAGTGCTTGATTTGTAAAGATTGAGGTACCGGAACTGTAATTTGCCAATTTTTACATAACCCCCCCCCTTTATCATTTTTTCCCTTTGGCTATGTGATTAATTAGGTCGATTCAAAAAGTCACATTTCATCCGACTCGATTTTTTTAAGTAAATTAAAAACTAACATAGAAGTATTTTACTAAAAAATAAATTGTCTAAAAAATTCTAGATTTTTTATGACGCCTTTTGAGAGTATTCAGGTCTTTTTAGCGTTTGCAAGATTAGGCTTAGCTCAAGAAAAAAGAGCATTAATTTCGAGAGCGCGCTAATTTCAGGCCGAAATTCCGCGCGTAATTTCTGTACATTTTAAGCGATCGTTATTTTCGGTAATATTAATCCGGTCGAGTACACGTGATCAAATACTCCGTCCGGTTACACATAACCCTCTCTTTTAGCAAATACCCCGGCCAATCACATGCGATCGTCTTTTGCGGCAAATTCTCCGGCCGATCGTACGCGATTGTCTTGTGCGGCGAATTCTCTAGCCGATCATACTCGATCGTCTATTGCGGCGAATTCTCCAGCCGATTACACGCGATTGTCTTGTGCAGCAAAGTGCCCGTCAGATTACACGCGATCGTCTCTCATGGCAAATTCTCCGGCCAATTGTACGCTATTGTATTTTGCAGCAAATCATCCGTCCGATTACACACGATCGTCTCTTGCAAAAAATACTCGGCCGATTACACACGATCGACTCTTGCGGCAGGAAGAGGTCCCGGTACGCCGTTCCGCCGCAAATCAAGCACTGGATATATATATATATATATATTAATTTCATTTCATCTTTATTTACAATCTTCAAGATTACAAATAGTGTCAAATGAACTTAATCCATATACAATTCAGTTTTGTTCTCTGTTTCTTCTATGCATGTTGTTGTTGTCTCCAGAGGAAGAATTCTCCTACTGTGTAGAACGGCCGGTCTTGAAGCCAAAGTTTTAGTTTTCGGGCGAACTGTTGTTTGTCGGTTCTTTTCAGGTCTTCTGGCAGAGTATTCCACATCTTGGCCCCCCTGTATCTCGTACTTTTTTCCGTTGCGCTCGTACGGTGCACAGGGAGGCAGTAGTCGATTGCATGCCTTGTGTTGTACTCATGTATCTGTGCACTTGTCCTCATTTCGTCAGGTGCCTTGACATGGATGTAAACGATGACCTTGAGAATGTACAGGTTTATAACAGTTAAAATTTTTAGCTGTTTGTAAGTGTCCCTGCATGATTGTCTGGGCTGAAGATTTCCAAGAAGTCTTATGGCTCTTTTTTGGAGAACCAAAACTCTTTGTATATTCTCAGCGGTAGTACCCCCCATACCACAATTCCACAGCGAAGGTGAGTCTCAAAAAGAGCATAATATGCGATCTTGGCTGTTGCCATGTCACTTATGCCCTTCATTCTTCTTATTACATACAGTCCTGAGCTGAGCTGGCTGCATAAGGAGTCAATATGGGGTGTCCAGGTGAGACCTTCATCAACTATTATGCAGAGGTATTTGGTTGAGGTAACCTCTTCCAGGTCAGGTAGTCTTCCAGTAGCTTCTCTGTTTCTGCCAAGTACTAACTGTTTTGTCTTTTTCTCCTTTACTACCAGGTCAGAGGCATGGCAGTATTGGATTGCCATATTCAGAGCTGTGTATGAGGCAACTTCTAGTTGTTCAGGGTCTTTACTGGCGATTCGCAGAATGGTGTCATCTGCATACATGACAGTGTTGCTGTAATTATCCATGTACTGTGGAAAGTCATTTGTGAAAAGGATAAAAAGCACGGGTCCTAGCACAGATCCTTGGGGTACTCCTCGATTATTAGGTCTGATTTTTGAGTTTATTTGTTTGGTTTCTAAACGGTATGCTTGATTTCTACTATTTGACTTCTGCCTGTTATATAGCTTTCGAACCAGTCCCTTATCCCCAACAATGTTAATTTTTCCAACAGCTGATGATGGTCGATGCAATCGAAAGTTTTACTGTAGTCGAGCAGTATTGCAGTGCTGGTGCTTCCATCTTCTTGTTGGTTTATCAGGAAGTCGACTAACGCTATTAAGGCTGTAATTGTGGACTTTCCACTGCGAAAGCCATGTTGATGTGGTGTTAGCAGATGGTTTAGAGAGAGGTGTTCAAGTAGCCTTACTAGTACTAGCTTTTCTATCAACTTTGAGAAGGTTGGAATAAGAGAGATGGGCCTGTAGTTTGATGGATCAGTACTTGAGCCTTGTTTGAATTTAGGGTAAATTTTTGCTAATTTTAGTGCTGATGGAAAAATCCCTGTTTGAAATGACTTATTTGTAATATAAACTAGAGGGCCAATCAGTTCTTCTTTGCAGAATTTCAATAATTTAGAGGAAATCTCATCATACCCAGCAGAGGTCTTTGTTTTAAGGAAGATAATAGTTTTGGACATTTCCACTTCAGTTGTAGGTTTAAGTGTAAGACTTGGGGTGTTTCTGTTCACAGCTGGGGGATTTATTGGTTGTTGCGGTTTTGAGGCCAGTCCATTTTTTCCCTTGATGGTCTCTTCGGCTATGTTAGCAAAAAAATGGTTTAAGTAATCTGCAACTTCCTCTGGATCGCATATTTCACCTTGTTGTGTGTCAAGCTTTGAGAGTAAGCTTGTGTCATCTTTTTGTTTTCTTTCGGAATTGATAATATTCCAGAGGGCTTTTGGTTTGTTATCTGCCTCTGCAATCCTCAGTCTGGTTTCTTGCCTTCTCAGGTCTTTTTTATGACCTGTCTGAGGTGTAGGTCATACTCTTTTTTCATCAGTGCGGCTCTCCTTTTATGCTCCTCCACACCTGTTGTGTTGTACAAATTTAAAGCTGAAACAAACCTATTCTTCAGCTCAACTGCTGTAGGGTCGCTTAAAATGTATCTTTGTTTTCTTTTTCTGTTCTTAGATTTGGTTATTGGGCAGGTTTGATTTATTGCGTGAGAAAGAATGCTACTAAACTTATCGTATGTTTGTTCTATATCAGTACTTGTGTAGACCTCATTCCAATTTTGCTCTCTGAGAAATGTTTTTAAGTTAAGCAGATTTCTGTTGCTGAAGTTTCTTCTCTCTGTCTTAGTTGCTGGAGATGGTTTTATTTTCCAGTTCACAGTACACAGTTGGCATGTGTGGTCAGAGATTCCAGTACAGTAGAGTCCCGCAAACCCGGACTTCGATAACCCGGAATTCTGGATAACTCGGAAAGCCTGCCAGAGCAATAAAGTCTACTAAGATTCAAGGCCAGAGCACGGTGTGACACATATAAAACAGTTTTGGTTTTTCTTTAAGTTTTTCCTTTTTTGTACCATAACTGATAATGTAGTTTTTGTATTTTTTACTATGCAATAAATGATTTCTTACAGAAATAACAAAAACTATTCTTATTTTTACTCATTTCCCGATGACTCGGAATTTTCACAAACCCGGACTCCGTCCGGTCCACATTAGTCCGGGTTTGTGGGACTCTACTGTATTCATTACTTTAATAGTAAGATCCTCTTGATCTAAGTTGGAGCAGCAAACACAGTCAATTGATGTTTGGGAGGTTGGTGTTACTCTTGTTGACGGAAGGTCTACTCTGTACATATTATGACTTGTTAGTGTGTCTTTCATTTGTGTGTAGTTTTTTCTCAAGACAATCAATATTCACATCTCCCATGAGGACAACTGGGTTATTTCCAGTTTGCATGCTTTCAATGGCGTCTGAAATAGCTTCCAGTCCAGTCTGTAGATTGCCTTGTGTTCTGTATACTCCCATGATAAAGAGGGTGGTCTTGAACTAGATTAACTTTATAGCAGCCAGTTCACAAGTAAGTTCAATACTTGCGTGACTGACGTCCGCAATTTCCACTTTGTCTTTCATTATATCTTTGATGTAGATTGCTACACCACCTTTTATGTGTTGTTTTCTGCAGTACTCAGCTGTTATTGAGTACCCTACAAGTCTTGTGTTTTTAAGCAGTTCTTTTTTCATCCCATGTTCTGTGAGTATTAAAACATCAGGATTTAGTGTAGATAAGAGTGTGTTCAACCTTTCAATTTTATTGGAAACTCTGTCAACATTTTGGTGTAGGATTGTGAGTGGTGTTTGTTCTATTTTTTTAGGTGGTCCGTTATGTTTGTTTTGTCTATGTTTTCTTTTATTTTGGCTTTGATCAGCTTGTTGTGGCCTAAAAAAAGTTCTGGGTGATGTATAACTGGAAGAGATTCATTATCTATGTTTATCAGAGGCAGGGGTGACGACGGTGAGGAGAGCTCACAAGCAGTCATGAAAGAGCTTCCCCTGGCCTAAAATTATATAGCTAAAATTTGTGCTTCATTTCTAAAAAAGACCCAGAAGTTGTTAGCTTGTCCGTCATAAGTTTCTCCTTCAGCCAGGCTGTATTTTATTTCAGTATTGTAATATTTCTTCAAGTGTTCTTTGTAAAACTCAATATTTTATTCAAAGAAATTCTCCACTTTTTCATCAATTCTCCTTACTTTAGCATTCAGAGGGGGTGATTTGATGACATTTCCTTTCATTCTGGGCACAGCAGGATTAAGGTTCTGTAGTAGGTAACTTTCATCTTTGGCTTTTTGTTTTGCATTCATTGGTGGGCCGCCACTAAGTTTCATTTCCCCTAAGTATTTTGCGTTCTTTGTAATGGTTTTTGATATCTTGGCCTTTTCTTGAGCTTTGGCGACTTATAGGGAGACACTATATAAAGTATTAGGGTAAGTTTTATTAGGAACAGGGTCAATATTTGTTTCTGTCCAGATGTTTTTCAGTTTTTTACCGCAGGTTTGGCTGTTTCCTGCCGTCATTGTGTTTCTTTGATTCGTCCGATTATTTGTCGGGAGAGTTCTCAGTTTTTTGGTACAGGTTTGCCTGTTTCCTGCCGTTAATGTTATTCTTTTGTTCGTCTCGTTATTTGTCGGAGTTTTCAGTTTTTTTTGTACAGGTTTGTCTGTTTCCTGCCGTTTCTGTATTTCTTTGATCTGTCTTGTTATGTGTCAGAGGGGTGTTCAGTTTTTCAATACAGGTTTGACTGCTTCCTGTAGTCTGGACTTCATCTGTGTTGGTCAAGTCTTTAATTGTGTTACGGCCACCTAGCTGGTTGCTGTTAGTGAACGTGGTGTGCGGCCGTGTAGTTAATGATTTAATTGTTGTTTCAATGAGTTCCTGGTTGGTTTTTAATCTTGATACTTCAATCAAGAGTGATGGTAAGTGGAAGATTTGAAAGTTTTGCTGGTTATTAGTGGGCTCTGTGGTTTGTGTCGAGACCTCAACTGAGTCATTGTAAGGTCTGTCCATTTCTACTTTATTTCTTGCTTGACTTTTTAAGAGCTTTATCTCTTTTACCAGAGAGTTGATTTTTTCAATCTGTTCATTAATCACTTGGGCAAAGTTTTTCATCATTTTCCTCAAAGATGATCTGTGATTCTAATTTATATTGTTTTTCCTTATCTAGTTGACCTTGAGTTTCCGCCAGTTTCTGAAGCAAGTTCTCAAGCTTAACAATATGCTTCTCTTCATTGCTCTCTAGGTCCTCTATTTTAGTTTCATAACTTGCTATCTTAGCACTTAGTTTTATATTTTGTTCCTTTAAAAAGTTATTTTCTTCTAGTAGTGCTGATCCTATTCTAGCAGCTAGCTCGAGTTTGTCACTTTCATTTTCTGAGTCCACAAAGAGATTATTTTCAGTCAAACTGTTTTCCAGCTCTTGAATTGATCCATTAATCGAATCTGCCAAGCTGTGTGAATTCGTACTTTTGTTGAGGTTAGGCCGAGTGCTAGTTATACTGTTTGTGTAAAAAACTTCAGCTTTTTATAAAGCATCATTAAAATTTTTATTTCTGAAATTACTTGTTTTCGGTTTGCCAAAGGTTTGTTTATTTTCATGATATGAACACAGGTCACGTTGTTTCACTATAGCTGTTTTCTCATCACCGAAGAAAGTGACATTGTACTTGAAAGGTTTGCCACTTTCATCTGTGATTAGTTCTTTAATTTCAGCTGGCCAATATGGATAGCCTTTTAGTTTTGCAAAGACCATATCTCCTATATTGAACATGGTTGGGTGTAGTTAAATTTGAGCTGTATATACAATAATATATATATATATATATATATATATATATATACATGAAAAAATTCTGGAATTGAAACACCAGTTTAAATAAATCTACACTATTATGACTGGGTGGTGTAAAGTTCGAATAGAAACAGTTGCACTAGGTCAGGAGTTGCTGCTGACGGCTGGCCAAGGTGTCGTGTTGCTTGCTGAGTTGGAGATTGCAAGTAGGTCACCATATGGAAGTGAGCTATGCTATTTATTTGATTTTCTTGTGTCTTAGCTTAGTGTTAGCTATAATTTAATTTCAGTTTTATCTTAATTGATCATATTTTTATGGTTAAAAAAGTGGCATTATTGGTCAAGAATGTTTTTTTTTTCAGTTTTCAAAGCTGATAGCACTATGGTGGAAAGTTTGCAGTGGAAATTTAATATTTCATTTATGAAAATGGATTGTTTATGTTAATGGAGTTGTCCTTTATTTTTATATTTTCTATTAAAATTCACTCTTGGGTGCCCTGTTTGGGTAAGTCCTGTTTAGATTTTTCTTCCACTTCAGTAGTTGGAGAATCAGTTGAGTTGGCTTGCTGGAGTAGCACTACTCTCTTCAGAGTCTTGAATTTATAATCTAAACTTAAAAAAGGTAATGTTGTTCAGTTCCTTGGGTAATTTAAAGTAAATAGCACTCTTCTGTGAGCATTCCAGTATTATTCTGTTGGTTTTACCACTAAAAAACACAAAAAGTAGCACTGATCTTAATACATGTGTTGGCTGTCAGCCATCTAGGTGTTGATCCCACCAAGAAAATGAGAAGAAAATGAAAATGAACAAATGGTGTTTTTGGCATCTGGGGACCTCAAAAAGAAAAGTTATGATGGTCTCGGGCTTATGTCTTACCATGAGACCTACGGTAACAGCTTCTTCCCTATAGGGGAAATTCGCTAAAAAATTAAATAGCAGTCCCAATTGTGGCATAATATTCATGGCTAAACTTAATATTTCAGAATATATATATGAATGAAATAATATTTAATAACAACAATTATTTACTGAAATCCTAAAATTAGTTGCATTTCTAAACTTTTGTGAAGAAAATAATGTACAATTAAGAAGAAGAAAGATCATAAATAAATAATGACGGAATAGAGGGAAAGAAAGAAACAGCTATCTCTCTCACTCTCCTTATCAGTGGCCAGGGAGGGGGGGGGGGTGGAGGTTGTTTACTCCAAGCCCCTTCCCTGTTTTTTGCTATTGTCTGACTCAGTGCGTGTGTGCGTGTGCCAGAGAGCGTGAGTTCCTTACAGTAGACGCTCTCTAGTTCGGCTTCGGTTGGATCGGCCGCCGGATAGTCCGGCCGGCCCTAAAAGGGTGTCTTCATATCCGTCGTACCGCCACGCCGCACCACGGGGAAATGACCTTCGACAGGATTTATCCTGAATTTTTAAATTCTGCTGCAAAAATAAACTATTTATGTCAGTTTAGTTTACGGGCATGCTTGCAATTGATGGACACTCTTGACCTGTACTAACAAACGATGTTGTTATCCTTTACATCAAAAGACTGTACAGTAAGATTTGATCTGAGATTTCATCTGTGTGTTTCTTTTGCTGTTTAGTATTAGGAAGTGTTGTCGGAAGTGTACCTTGCAAAAATTTGTATATGTACGTACTTAGTTTGAGAAACCTAAAATGGGTGAAACCACAAACTTGGTTTGTGATAATGGGAGAAAAACTTAGTAAAAAAGTGTTCCATAACAAAAGAACATAACAGATTTCTTTTAATTCGTCTAGGTTTTGATTCAAGTAATACGTGTAAATTAATTTTATCAAATAGATCCCTAGTGTATATTTACAGTACCTAATGAGATTTTCTGTTCACTTTATATCCTTGGTTTGTGATAATGGGAGAAAAACTTAGTAAAAAAGTGTTCCATAACAAAAGAATATAACAGATTTCTTTTAATTCGTCTAGGTTTTGATTCAAGTAATACGTGTAAATTAATTTTATCAAATAGATCCCTAGTGTATATTTACAGTACCTAATGAGATTTTCTGTTCACTTTACATCCTTGGTTTGTGATAATGGGAGAAAAACTTAGTAAAAAAGTGTTCCATAACAAAAGAATATAACAGATTTCTTTTAATTCGTCTAGGTTTTGATTCAAGTAATACGTGTAAATTAATTTTATCAAATAGATCCCTAGTGTATATTTACAGTACCTAATGAGATTTTCTGTTCACTTTATATCCTCAGTACGTTATCATTAAAAAACATACCTATCTACGAGTAGAGCAATATCATGACAGTTCAACATAGAGACGTCAAAACATTTTCTTTGGCAATTAACACTGTAAACATGTTTAAATAACGTGTTTTGTTGGTTTTTAAGCATATGCAATGAATTTAATAGGATTATTTTATGTTTTGATAGTACATCCGGATGGTCCGGCCATTTTGTAGTCCGGCCGGTAGTCCGGTCCCGTGGTGGCCGAACTAGAGGGCTTCTACTGTATCTCCATTAGGAGATAAGGAATCCTTATTACAAAATGCAAAAATACAAACTACTTGTCATACAACTATAAATGACGGCTCATATTTTTTGTCTTATTTTTATAAATCAAATGAGACCAAAATGAAACTTGTACGATATACCGTTTAAGAAATAAGCCTTGATAAAACAACAGACTTAAATGCTGTATTTCACGTTCCCCAAGGTCAACTAAATGTACCTCCGATTTTCATCTAAATGGAGATCATATTTCTTGTTACCTGTCAATGTCCTTTCCTTATCACTAGGGAATGTTTTTTGCTTTTTTTCGTGGGAGGGAAACACTCTTCCGCTTTAACGTGTCCAAAAACAGACCACAATAATTATCTTTCCGATAAGAACTCTCTCATCAAAAGCTCAGCACGAGTGTCGAGCTTTTTCGAAAAAAGTCGAGCCGAGCCGAATACTGAAAAGCTCGACTGGTCAAATACTCGCACACCCCTAGAAGAAGGGTACTTACGATTACCACAACGAAATGAACGCAAAACATTTCCAGGAGTGGTTTCCACGTATTGTAGGAATGCTGCCAAAATAGTCTGCGATAGTTATCGATCAAGCTCCTTACCATATTCTAACGATGTGTTATTATTTATAACCGTGCAATGATGAGCGCACTTGTATTTTGAACGAAATTTTTGGCCCGTAAACAGCGGTTTTAGTAAACATTTACAAAATTAACGACAGCACCTAAAGTATTAACGATAAAATTATCAACCAATATGAATAAATTAATAATATACCTAATATTACTCTATAAAAGTTTGAGAAAGTTTGCTCCAACAGTTTTTGTAAAATAAATGTTTAAACTTCACTTTTAGTGCGGACTTTCGGAAAAAAACAGTACTTTTCATGGTTTTTATTATATCAAAATTTTTCGGCTCGACCGAAAATTTTTAAATTGTTATAATATAAAAAGTATTTAACAAAGCTTTAGTTTAACATTAATTTCAGTAAAATCGGATGATTCATTCCAGAGTTTTATGGGTTTAAACTCGAGTGCACATCTTTTTTTCTTCAACAGTAATTAGAAGTGAAACTATGTTATTGCAAGTTCAGCTTGATAAGGCCAGTGACAATTACACGGCGATAAATTGCGGTCTTAGTATTATATGTCAACAAACATCTGGAAAATGGCTAGAATAGCAAAAGAACGTCACTGACACCTCTGACTGCTACCCCCCCCCCCTCCCACAGGCGGCATATCTATCAAAGAGCCTAGTCGCTGCCACTGCTGGATCCAGGACCCCGGTAACGAAGCTTTGGTTGCACAAAGTATATTGGAATCACGATATATCCACCGTCCACCAGTTTTGTCGAATTGAGAATCAAAACATAATTTTTGATAGTTTAGGCCTACTTGTGTCTATGGAAAAATGCATATTTGAACAATAGGGTTTTCTATTATAAAAGGACCTGAGGGTAAATTCTTGATCTAGGAACAATATTTCAGAAACAGACTGTTCAGACTGTAGACTATCCGTATCTATAGGAACCATACGACGTCTCCAGTAACCTTGTTTTGTAAAAAAGGAGTGTACGAAACAAGGTTACTGAACAAGGTTTGGAGCTTTGTTAGGTAGGTATACAGCACATACAAAAATATTGGAAAAAAGACAAAGTGCAATAATGTAATGTAGTGTAATGTAACCTTCTTTATTACCGTTGGACAATACAAGTAATGCATAGCATGAGTCATTAGATTAAATAAAACTACAATGTAATGGATCTGTTAGTCCGATTAAAATTATAAGAATGTTTTTTACACTGTTAATATAGGAATAGGCCAACATATTATTTTTTTAACACAAAACAATTCAAATTACATGTTTCATTGATCATTTTACAAGAATATTTTTTATTATCTGATTTTTGATGACTTTTTTATAAGTATACTTGACTGTTTGAAACTTTATCCAGCATTCAGCCAGTCTACTTTCGATAAATTGCAACATAAATAAGCTGTTACAATAAATGAAATTAGAGCACTTCAAATATATTTTTATAGTTTATTTTAATACGGGTTTTCTTCGATTACAGAACATTTGGTTAGGTGAAGTTTTAGTATATAACAAACATTTCTAAAACAATCGTGTAATAAACAATTAATTATTTTAAAATAATTCATATGAACTTGTGCTTACTTGGGAATAAATATTTTGAATAGTTGTATTGCTTTATTAGTGCTTTACAGTAAACGCCCTCTAGTTCGGCCACCTCGGGACCGGACCATCAGCCGGACTAGAAAATGGCCGGACTATCCGGATGTACTATCAAAATGTAAAGTAACCCTATTAAATTCATTACCTATGCTTAAAAATCAACAGAACACGTTATTTAAACATGTTTACAGTGCTCAATTAATTGTCAAAGAAAATATTTTGTCCTCTATATGTTGAACTGTCATATTATTGCGTCACTCGAGGATAGGTACGTTTTTACAGATTCCGTACTGAGGATATAAAAAGTGAACAGAAAAACGAATTATGTACTGTAAAAACAGACTAGAAATTTATTTGATCGAATTAATTTTCACGTCAGGGTTCCCACTCAAACTGAATTTTAAAATTCACGGCTCTTTCACGGTTTTTAAGGTTCGAAAATTACGAAATTCACGGTCTAAATATAGGAAAACATTTTGCCGCCCGCACAGTTTCACAGAGAATAACAGGTTGGGGAGGGGGGGTAGCGAGGGAAAACTCATCGGCAGACGCATAGCGCCGGCGGCGGCGGCGCCAGCACAACAGAGAAGTAATTTCTGACCCAATAGAATTAAACTGTGTAATATTTTAGGTAAAACAAACTATACATGACGGAAAATAATTTTAAATACAATGCAATTACATAAATTACAACTATTTCACAAAATACGATGTGATTTTAACATTATTGATTACTTAAGAAAACAGAAAACATTGTACTGGCGACTGCAGAACACGCAAGCAACTTAAATATTTTTAATTTTTAACGCCATCCTCTCTTCCTTCCTTCCTTTCTTAACATTAGTCTCATTTATTAACATTCTTTCCTTTCTCACATTATTTTGATGACTTAAACTACACACAATTCATATACACTGTAAAATATAACAACTTAAGATATATGTGGTTTCGTAAATTTTTTAGAGAAAATATGCCGATTAGCCAAATTTTAAAAAAACCATACGATTTAAAGAGCATTCGTATGAGATACGAACTTTTCAGATGTATACTGTACATAAGTTGAAATATTGTACATATAAACAGTTAGAGGAATGATTACAAAATTTCTTTTTTTATGGTACAAATTTAGGAGCGTTTGTATGAAAAACGTATATAGGACATACTATACATTTAGGTGTATAGTAGACATACGTTGAAAAATTGTAAATACAAAAACAGTTTAAGAAATGAATATTTGAATACACAATAGCTTTCGATCGATGACACAAGGAGACATTACGAATATGGTCACTGGGGTTCGGGCCATGATATTAAGTATGACTTTCAAACACTGATGAGGGAAAAGAAGGAGGCATCACTGCTTTACGAATATGGTCACTGTGGTTCGGGCCATGATATTAAGTATGACTTTCAATCGCTGACGAGGAAAAAGAAGAAGCTATCACTGCTTTACGAATATGGTCCCTGGGGTTCGGCCCATGATATTAAGTATGATTTTCAATCGCTGACGAGGGATTGATCAAAATAAGTTTGGATAGTTATTAAAAGATATATTAGAAAATTTACTAGCCTTGTACTCTTGTAGATTCATCTTAAAAATCATCGGTTTCTGATTCTGCATCCGACCAACTCATTTCCAATAATAAAAAGCACACTAAATCTTACACGGTTGTCATATATGTGGTATAAAGGTCAGAGGTACTTAATTGAATTTTTTATTGTCGATTTAAATTCATCTTGCATTTTAGGTTTGGATGCTTGTAGGCAATTAAATCTCATACAAAGAGTAGATCAATGTGGTATTGGTAAAGCTTCAACCAATTTAGAAGGTTCAGATACGCCTAAGTCTCATGATGTTGATATTTTGAGTGAATTTGAGGATGTAATGCAGGGCATAGGTTGTATTACAACCTAACAACCTTTTGGGTTATGTCTTTATGGATGTACATCTGTTAATAATTTAAATAGCATTCTAAGACTGCAAAAAAAAGCAATTCGTATCATGTTAAAATTAAATCCACAAGACTCTGTGAAAGAACATTTCAAAGAAAGAGGAATTATGACTGTTTATACTTTATATGTTTTTCAGATAATTCTTCATATTAAATCGAACCTAGATGAATTGCCAAAACTTAATTCGTTTCATAATTATTCAACTAGAAAGGGCAACCAGCTGGCATATAATAAACATAATTTATCAATTTACAAAAAAATACCTTCATATAACGGCATACAATTTTACAACAATTTACCAGAAAATTTACAAAGTATAACTGACTTTAATTTATTTAAGAAACACTTAAAAATATTTCTTATCAATAGACCATTATATAGACTGGAGGATTTTTTCTCATTTCTTTGATAATTATAAGAAGAGGCTAAAAATAGTGCTGATGAATTTTGTAAAATAGTCTTAAGGAAGGACTTTTTATTGTTGATGATTATATAATATTTACTAACACCATTCTGTACTTCTGTACTTATATGAATAAAGAAATTTTGATTTGATTTGATTTGATTAAAGGTCAACATGATATCAAGTTAAAAGAAAATTATGTACCTAAAGATCATGCTTTGAGAAAAGTACCTATTGCACTTAAACCTTTACTTAAGAAAAAGTTAGATGAGTTGGTAGAGCTAGGGATAATCACAAAGGTAGAAAAACCAACTGAATGGGTTAATGCTAGAGGTGTGCGGATAGTGAATTTTTGGATCGGATCGGATTCGGATCGGATAGCTTATGTTCGGATCGGTTTCGGATCGGATAACAACAGGTTCGGATCGGATAATACCGGATTCGGATATTTACAGCGCGACGTAATGAGCAGATTTAAGTTTTCTCATAAGCCTAAGGTAATTGCAAGGAACTACCATATTATCCTAAATGTGTAAGGTAAGATTTGCCTTGATAGGGTTGTGTTGTTGATTGTTGAGATATATTGTTTCCAATATAGGCCAAATGTCAATTATTAAAGTATGCAAAGGTTCATCTAAATATCTGTTAAGAATTTAGAAATTCATTGATTCCCCTTAAGCATATGTAGTATATAATAAGATTATTAGGCCTAAATCAATTTCAGGATTTGCAACTTAAAAAATCCTTTTTCAATGTAACCTAAATTTTTCCACTATTAGGCCTCTGTCTTTTTTTGTTTTTTTCCTTATTTGATCAGGGACTAGGCCTAAGTGACTAGACAAAAGAACTAAATATAGAACTTGATTCACCAATCACCTCATATTTGAAGAAAGCTTTACATTTTTATTTATGCATTGATGCCTTACAACCTAGATTTTGATTCACTACCCAATAATACTAAAAAAACAAAATAAGTCTGAGCAGTAAACTTAACCAAAATTTCAAGATAAGTTTCAAATGTTGTAAGTTTCAGTATTAAAGCTTGATCATTTAATTAGAACAAAGGTCTATTTGTTTTATATCACAAACAACAAGCAAACTCACTAATTATTTTCATAGACGTAGTATTACAGCAAAATAAAAACTTATTTGTGATCGTTCAACTTTCTATTTCTAGGTAGGTAATTGTTTAATTGATAAATAAAGTAATCTGGCGATTGAATGAAAGACGTTCTTGAGTTAATTCAGCTTTTAAGCAGACGACATTCAAAAATGAAGTGAGATGGAAAGACAAAACAATAAATGAACAGGTTCGCCAAATCTTAAGACAGCCCAGAATTATTGTAGGCTTTTTATTTTATCGTATCAACAGGCCACTTAAGATATTTACGGCCTGAAATAGTCGAACGAAACATCAACACGACTATTTATTTATGGGGTATTTACGGGATATTTCGTTTTCGAAATTCAAGACTTGGACACTGTCGACACTGTCGGTCAATGGCGCACACTGATTTGTCTTGATTGCGATTCTTCCTCATACCGATCGATGTTTCGTCGGTAACGAATACTAATCAGGACAGACAGAACTATTACAGGATGTACTACTATTTGTTAACTGATTTAATGCTAAGATACAAGAATTTATCTTAAGAAAATGTTTGTTATCGTGTCGGGTATTGCGCAGTAATCTGATCGTATACAACGATCTCGATCTAATCACAAGTATTCACGAGTCGCAATATCGGCAACCGAAATACATCGCTTGATGCATACCACTACATAATCGCATCGTGTTGAGACGTTGTTCTAGCCGCTATCGCAACCGTCGCATTTCAAAGCGTCGTCTTTGCTCCGCGATGTTTTCTGTCACTAATGTACTTTCGTCGGCAGTGACTTCTTTTGTTTGGAAGACTTTCCTTACTTGAAAATTTGATCTTTCTTTACAATTTACCCCAAAAAATGCAGTCTATCCGATAGAGTCGGATATCTAGTCAGTCTTACCGGATAGTTATAAAACCCTCGGATCGGATTCGAATATCCGATCCGATCCGAATCCGATCCGAGTTTTCGGATATCCGCACACCTCTAGTTAATGCATTGGTTATAGTTCATAAAAATGACAATGATCTAAGAATTTGCTTAGATAATAATGCCTTAAACAATGCAATAATGTGGCAGCATTACAAGATTCCTTCATTTGATGAAATAACGAGTGTACTTTCAGGTGCTAAGGTATTTAGTACTTTAGATGTAAAGAATGCTTTTTGGCAGATACAACTGTCTGAGGACAGCAGTGATTTATGTACATTCAACACGCCTTTTGGCAGGTATAAATTTCTAAGGCTACCCTATGGTCTTTGTTCGTCAAGTGAGATTTTCAGTCAAAAGTTGACTCAGATCTTAGAGAATATTGATGAGTCACAGCTCACTGTGCATAGAGAAATATTACAGTACTAGCAATATAAAATGAACATATATGACACACGGTGCAAAAATTTATTTTAACTTCCAATTTTTGGGGGGGAAATCGAAATTCGAGACGGTCAGATTGTGCCACTGCAAATTTTCCTGACTTTCAGCATTTTTTTCCTATTTTCCTGACTTTCGGCATTTTTTCAAACATTTTCCTGACTTTTCCTGACCAAAACCCAAAAATCCTGACTATTCCTGACTTTTAATGTCTGTGGCAACCCTGTATCTACTATCCTCAAAGGTGTACCTTTTGAAGAGCTTTTCTTTCTTTTTCTTCTTTTAGAAGACAGCCGCCTCGGTTTTTAAACAGACGATTTTTGTCGTTTGCTAGTTCCTCTAGGTGCAATAACTGCTGCCAGAGTTCTTCGTGTTTTTCAGCCAGATCAAATATTTTCCTGATCAACAAATTAGCTTTGAAAACAATGTTTTCAATACACAACAATTCCATTATAATTGGCATTGTTAGAGAATACCATGAAGTGATAATAATATAATAATTTTGTTGATTTGAAGGGTGTAAACTAAAGTTAGATTTGCTAATATAATAATAAGAGATGTCTGAAAAACTTGTGTATTTTTTCCAGAGAAAAACTTGAGGTTTTATATCCTTGCCCTACCCAAAAAACCTTGAGAGGATATTAAAGAGTACAACATACAAAACTCTCAATTATAAAATATTTTGATTGTTTAGCATTTAGTAATTTAAGGGCAGTCTACCAACCATTTTTGCTCTACTTCAAGTTTGTAAAGTTACAAATTTGTTTAATTTCCTAAAAAGAAATTTCAATTGAAATTGAACCATATATAAAAGTTATAATTCATGATTAATTTTTTTTATTAGTACGTGTTGTATTTATTTGATGTAAGTAAAAAAGTCTTACGTAAATTAAAATATATTTACACTTATGCTGTATTTATGTACAATACAGTAAATGGATCTAATCTATGTAAAAGGTGGAAAGATTCAAGAGGGAGTCTCTCATTGGACCTGATGACAACTGATTGGTATCATCAATCAAAATCGATCGCCATTTTTCACCTCTACTGCCTATTTACCATATTGAGCAAGAATACAGTATGAATGTATAACTGACGCCAATTCTTGGGGCCCAGTGCGGTGGATGCGTGGTAGCAAAAACGGCTAGTGCGCATGCGTCGCTAGAGCGCAGCACTGTCATTCTGCTCTCAGCCGTCAACAATAGCATGTCACTACATGTCGTCCTAAAAACATTGACCGACGGAACATTGACTCTTACTGATGATTAATGATCTGTTTTAATTATATTCAATAATATAAAATATTTCATTAGTATTTATTGAAGCGCCTTGATACTCTGAACAACGATTGACAGAGAAACAGTAACTATGTGCGAGCTGCCGAATGTACGCAGCCAGGCTAGTACACTGTCGGCCGCCGCTGCCGCTACTACCCTCTCCTCCCAGCCTACCCACGCCCCGCCCCATGTGCGGACTGGGCCCTAAGAATTGGCGCCAGTTAAAAACATATTATAGGTGTTGTATGTTTTTCACTTACTTTCAGTAATTCATGATTGATTTTGCAATGACGTTTACAAACAAACTAGCTGTTTGCAATAAATTCATAGACAACCACACTAAAAAACCTGTATTTTAAATACAGCATATCGTTTTGAATTTATTAACAAAATCCTCCGGCACTTGAAACCTCTTATTTCTTCGTGTTTCCTAGAATCCCAGAAGTAATACGATAAACTGAACATTAGATAAGAACTAACTTGTGTGTGTTGTAAAAGTTCTCCATCTTCTCAATCTCCAGCTCGTGAATTTCAAGAACTTCTTCAGTTTTCCGATTGGTTTTGAAAGGTGTGAACTTGTCGCGCTCTTCTTGACTGAAACAACACCTGTAAAAAAAGATAAGAACTCTAACAGAGCCAAACAATTTCTTTGAAAGCATCAGCATCCTAACTTAAATAACCAACCCCTGCAAAATACATATCCTATTGTTTTGCAACACTCCACTTGTCACAGCTCATAACAGTGTCATCCCTTACACCGTCTGGTAAAAACATTCGATCTATTGCTTAACGTAACAGCCCAGTAGCAAACTATGTTATATTTATTAGCTCTGATTTTTACCAATTATGTATGTATCCATGAATGTACTATATTCCTGTTTTATGTAGTTCAGTACAGTACTGTATTTTATAACACGTTGTAACATTTTTACTGTTTTACAATGGTCATCACTGTTGGCTACTTGATGGAATGTACTGTAAAACGTAAATTCAAGTTATTCACAATAAAAGTGTTTTGCGGGTATGTAAAGTTTTATTGTTTTAAGCCTTTTAGACCAAACTTTTTTAATTTGAATTTTTGGATAAATCTAATTTTTTTCAGTCCCTTGAGGTCCGAATGATCCAAGTTACACTGTAGATTAGATCCAAACTTGTGCAACATCCCAACAACAAGATTTTTAAGTCTTACTAACTTTTGACTTTCAACAGTGAGCTATTAACAAGGTTAGTACTAGAACTAATACCAGAGCCATCCATAAAGTAACAGACATTTTTCCACAACGTCTAGCACTGTTACCCAACCTCCACGATCGAGTTTCTGACCGAAAACTCCAATCCCAGTCTTGATGGAGCTGAGTCTCGCTGCCGCCCAATCACCTATTTCATTCATACATGTGATTTCAAATGACAGCGTCCCATAAAAATCCTGCCAAGTGTGAATGTTCTGATAAGGTTGCTTCCTTCAGTTTCATATCATTCGAAAACACTTTTCCCCACTTGAAATGCTCTTAACTGTGAAGAGATAAGGTTAACATTGGGCGAGATAAAAGTTATCAAATTTGATAAAATAAAAAAAATATCGTTCAAAAGATTTGTTCAAATTCGTAAAAGTTATTAGGATTTGTTCAAATACGCCTCACTTTAGCGGTGAAGTTCTGTAGTTGAGGTCAGCTGCTATCACATGGTGGTGAGCGTTTTCCTGAACCAGGAATGCCTTTGCATACTAATGTCTACGATGATATTTTTTCCTTGATCAAAAAAATTTGTATCGCACGTCAGTTAAGGGTCTCACAAAAAGTCAAAATTGATTTTAGCAAATTTCCCCTATAGGGAAGTAGCTATTACTGTAGGTCTCATAGTAAGACCTAAGCCCAAGACCATGATAACGTTTTGTTTTGGGGCCCCCAGAAGCAAAAAACACTATTCGTTCAAATTTCTAGATATATATATATATATATATATATATTTGATAATTGTTTTCACAGGTTAGGGCTACTATTATGTATTGTAATATTAAAATAAAAACAAAGTACCCTTTAACTTTCTTTATTTATCGACTGACTAGTTTCAGCACTAAGGCCATTTTCAAAGTCTAGTACCTTACAAAACCTTGTTTTATAAATTATTTTAATCTAAGTAAACAATAATAATCTGTTTTAATTAAGATGTTCCATATGGTTTTTGTAATGTTGATGGTTTAGCTGTTTACCTAAAATTATTCTTTCATTTTCTGTATTTTTTCAAAAATAGGATTTTTTATCTTTATTTGACCATTAAGTATTTTATTTGGATCTTTCAAGTTGTGGGAGTATATAAAAATTCTTCTTTTGTATTCATTTTTTCTCCTTTTGTTTCATAGCTTAATATACTCATGTTATTTTCCGTACTTTTATACGTGTGATTCGACTGGAGAAGATGCTCTGCAAAATTTGATTTCATAGACGTTTTGTTGTTGGTCCTAAGTGCTTGAATATGTTCGCGAAATCGAAATTTGAAGGGTCTTCCAGTTTGTAAAATACCAGCTTTACAAAAAATACCAGTTTGTAAAACTAAAAACAACAGCTTTCACTTAATTAATACCATAGCATCTCAAACAAGAAAATAGGACGATTACAATAGATCTGGAATATACAAGCTAAATTGTTCAGACTGTAATTCTATTTACATAGGACAAACTGGAAGACCTTTCAACAGATCAAAACGAGACCTGTTCTGGACAGGTCTCGTCCAACAAACATACACAATGTACAAGAATAAAAACAATATGAGGGTTTAAACACAACAAATAAATTAAGATGTTGAAATACATTTTTCTGGGGAATTTTGCTCCAAAGACCACAAGAGGAGCCGGAAAGTTAACTTAAATATAACTTTGGTTGATATGTGTATAATTTTGAAGCTTAGACAGGCAGAGATGAATGACAATCTCCCTGCAAAAGCTGTAAAAACCCATGTTGCAAAGGCTATAAAATACCAATAACCCTGTTATAGAATGAAGACTGCTGAAAAATTATAATAAAGCTAACAGTAAATGAATTATTCCCAACATATTCTACAATCATTTTGTTTAAAAAATTAAACTTTTCAAGTTCAGTTTGTGGACTTATAGAGCCAGAATTTAAATCAACTGTTTTTTCTCTATCTTTCTTGCTGTGGCATCAAACTACAAAATAGTAAAAAAGCTAACATATTTAGACACAATTGCTAACACATCCATTTAAAAAAAACAGGGGGTTGGCATTTTACAGATTTTGCAACATATGTTTCTACAGCTTTTGCAGGAGGGTTGGCATTTATTTATCTCTGCTTGTCAGAGCTTTTAAAATTACTCACACATCAACTAGTGTTTGGTAATGGGTTCATTTACTGACTCCTCTCATGCCCTTTGGAGCAGAACCCCCAGAAAAATGTATTCTTTGTTATTTTTGATGCCCTTCAGAATAATTTATCAATTATTTTACTATCCTTTTACATACTTTTAACTGCTTTATGTACTTATTTCAACTGTTGGCCTAATTCTGATCATTTCAGTTTGGCTGATTTTATAAACTAATTCCCATAAATCCCATAAATTTAGACTTATTCCCATAAATAAAATAAAGAGTTAAAAATAACCCTTAAACAACAATTTAAGAAATATTAACTTACTTGTCCCACCACTCTGTTAGAACGTCACGACTGCGGGCAATCAAAGTCTTCAGATTTTTTTTCCTCTCTTCCTTCAAGTCTATTAGCTTCTCTTTTAACTAAAACAAATGCAATACAATTAAAAATCTCTTGATCATTAAGTATTAAAATATGTTTATGAATAGTGGCAAAGAGAAATACAGTAAACTCCCGATTATCCGCGGAATTGGGTGGCGCGACTACCGCGGATAACGAAAATCGCGGATAATCCGCAAGTGCTGAAAATGAGAGAATAAAAGAGAAAAACAATTTCAACATTGAAAATCGGTTTATTTAATGCAGTCAAGGGTGAACCCAGATTTAATTTTGGGGGGGGGGGATATCCTATAACGTCGTGGTAGGCGAGTATCCTGTCACAATAGACGAATGTGGACGTCGCGGTATCGTCGGTGAGGTAGTCAAATAGCATTGTTGCGGTAGACAAATATTGTTGTCACATCGCAGTTGACAAAAATCGTCTTCGCGTCGCGGTAAACGAAAATCGTCTTCGCGTTACAGTAGAGGGAGAAAAAGCCTGCGCGCGTTTTGTACGCAAAAAACTTGTCAGTTCAGTCTAAATTTTTATAAATATAGTACACCTCGGATTATCCGGATTAATGTGGCAGAACACCGATCCGAATAACAAAAAATCCGGATAATCCGAGGTCATTACAATATTGCCTAAATAGCGATCGCGTACCATAGCACCTGCTAAATTGATACTGCAAACGCCTTATCAAGACAGTTACAACATGTTATTCTTTCAAATTTTTCCGGGGGATTAATTCTGAAACAAATTTTAAGAACTATAAACTTCATTATTAATCGTACGAATATAATGTTATCTCGGAAGCGAGTCTTCCGAGACCGGCTTGCCCGAGTCCAGTGCCGAGGAGCTCTGCGGGTCGCTTCAGCCTACCGCACAGTCTCCGAGCCTGCTGTGATGGTGATCGCCGGAGTCATCCCCGTCCTCTTCCTCGCGAGGGAGAGGCAGGCGATTTACCGGAGGAGGCCTGAAGTGGGCCGGGAAACAGCTGCCAGGGAAGAGCGCGATCGCAGCTTCGACTCCTGGCTGCGCGACTGGGAAGCCGAGCCGAGGGGACGTTGGACCTTCCAGCTTATACCTTCCGTCCGACCATGGGTGGAACGGCAGCACGGCGAGGTCGATTACTACGTGACCCAGTTTCTTTCTGGGCACGGGTACTTCCGAGCCTATCTGCACCGGATGGGCAAAGTCGCCAGCCCGGACTGTCTGTATTGCCCCGGCATCCCAGACACGTCCGAGCACACTTTCTTTCAGTGCGACCGTTGGCACGTCCGCCGAGCCTCGCTTTCATCTGAGATCGGCGTGGTCGTCAGCCCAAACAACATCGTCGGAGCTATGCTCCAGGGAGAGGGCAACTGGAACTGTGTCCAGCACTACGTCCAGGCCATTCTTCGGGCGAAAAAGGTCGACCTCGATCGGCCTTAATCCTCAGCTTTTCCCCAAGGAGGTTGCCCTAGTGGCGTAATATCAAAGGCCTAGCCCGAAGTAATGTGTGAAACAGTTCCAGGCTAGTGTCCTCGGTGCCGAGGGAGGTGGTTTAGTCGGTAGTTCACGGGACATCGTGCTCGTGGGAGTCCGACACTACTGAGGGGACAATGAGCCCCTCAGTGTGCGTAAATGCATTCCACCTCCTACCCAAAAAAAAAAAAAAAAAAAAAAAAAACCAGAAAACTATGTTCACGAAAATCCGTAATGCACTGCTTAGGCAATGTGACTCCTTCAACTATTGAGATTCCAAATTGCATTTTAATTTTAGAAGGCAAATTTCACTCGTAAACTCGTTAAAATCACGTTTATGCCGTGATTTAATTTTTTTAATTTCTCGGATGGACCGGTCGGGATAATCCGGGATCCGGATAATGTAGGGTCCGGATAATCCGAAGTGTACTGTACATATTTTCTCGCTTTTCATAGCACACGCAGATAATCCGCTCGCGGATAATTGGGAGTTTACTGTAAGTCAATTAATGTAACTATCTTAAATATAGAAAAGAAAAAACTATAAATACAATAAACTTCTTTTGTAAAAACATACCTTTATGATAGTCAATTAATTAATTACTATCATAATTATCATTTAATACTTTACTATCTTTTCAATCAGATCATTAAAGTTTTCTTTTGAAGGTTCTCAAAATTTTGTTCTGATATAATGTTTTTTGGAAGATAATTAAAGAGTTTTGACCCTGCATTTTGAGTTTTTTTGTTTTAGTGTAACAAAGATTTTTGTAAAAAAAATTGAATTAATTTATAGGCCAATTGTACACATACTTTATTGATAGTGTGTTCTGAAAACCCACTGTAGGCCGAAAGGAAGTCTTCATTATTTATCAACATTTTCCTGGAAAGACGATCAATTTCATTACGAAGTCGATCCGCTTCTGCCATCCTCTCTTCTTTCTTCTTCCTGTGTCCGTCAACTAACTCCTACAAACCAAACCATTAAAATAAATGACACACTAATAACTTTTTGGCCATTCAAGAGATAATGAACAGAAGAGTGATCACCACATTTCACATATGAAATTCCCAATATTCCTGATAATTTTCAAAAAATTCCCGACCACTGAAAGCATGGACACTGCCTACTATATCGAGCACTTAAGCACTATCTTTGTACATTAGTATATTATTTTATGGCTGCAAGCAAGTTAAAGATTTGACAGTGGAAATACGTCCAAAAGATCTGCGGGGCATGGTGACACCAAGAGCTTTGCTGACCGCAGAAAGATCAAGCGATATTCCAGCCCGAATATGACTATAACATTCTCTGGCCACGGTATAAACGACCAAGATTTGGTGGCCACAACACAACCAAGAAATTTGGTTATGTTCTGGCCGCAATGCGACCAATCATATACAGCCATGAAAAGAGCAAGCAATTCCCCGGCGACTGTACAATTACAATACGATCGGCCACAATACAGCCGAGATTTGACAGCCACAATGTGGGTGGGAGAGCTGCCGTCTGCTATGTGACCAAACAATTTGCCGATTGCATTGTGTGCCACAAAAAGGGCACACAAAATTCAAAATAGCAATCCAACCAAGATATGACGGCTGTGTAAAGAACGAGAGTATTGATGGCTGCGAAACGAGCGATTTCCTGGCCGTAACAGAACCGAGAGATTTGCCGGCAGTGGAATGAACAACAGATGTTCAGGCCGCGATATGGCTGAAAAATTTGTCTGTCGTGATTCGATCAAGAGATTTACTGTCAGAGGCAACAATAATAATAAGAACACCAACAGCTATTTCTTTTAATTTTGTTGCAAAATTATAATTTCTTGACCAAATGTCAAAACTCATTACTTTTTCCCCCACCATTCTCGGCCTAAAAATCCTCAATTTTTCCTACATTTCCCCAAATTCCTGACAAGTAGACACCCTCAACAAGGTAAATAATCAATACTTTACAACTAGGCCTAAAAAGCCACAAATCTAGAGCAAATTGTGACACTTGCTAATACTAACAAATAAAAGTGAAATTATGAATATAAAAAAGAAAAGGTTTTTTCTTTTGTTTCTTTTTTTCTGCTAGCTAGTGAGGGGGAGTTGTAACATGTTTTTCCATGTTACAAATACCTTATTTTCGTTGGTAAAAAGTATCAGAGCCCTATAATGCATTTTTCTGTAGACGTACAAAAATAATCAAAAAAAAACTAGTCAAGGAAAAACAATAATTTCATTAGGGGGTCACAGTAATATTTTAATTAATTAATGCATTAAATTAACACATTAAGTGCCACGCCGCCCCGATCGGAGCGGCATAGGTAGGTCGGGCAGAGTGACGCGCCGCTCCAACCGGGGCGGCGCCCTGGGTTGTGCAGTCTTTCACCAAATTGCCGCTAGAGTTCACTGGTGGACCTCTAACGGCAATCTTACGAACTAAATCGGCAAAGTAGATCCCGTGCCTCACAGATGGCGTTGCCGTAGCCTCGTATTGCTCCCACAGCCTTCCTAATATACTTACAAATTTGCTCTAAAAACGCCGCCCCGACTGGAGCGGCGTGGTTTCACTTCACGTAAGTGTTGTACATTTCATTTGCTGTAACTTAAAAATAGACTGCGAATGCACAACTAATATTAATAATTCACTAAAACTACGTCAGTAAGTGTTATTTCACCTGAAAATTAATTCATAAATATTTTCTAAAAAAACCTAAATCCCATGGTAATTGTTATTTTTGGGTGTGGTTGAGAAAAACGTTTTATTTTTATTTTAGACAAATTTATTTACAAAACAAGAACCTAGAACCTTTATGAAGGTTCTAGGTTCATAACCAAGAACCTACATAACCTTCATAACCAAGAACCTACAAAACAACTAGAACTGAGTGAAGGTCACGAAGTCAAGGCGGGGGATGAGGGGTGGTAGGGGAGGGGGAAGACGTGTAAAGCCCGGGGATGTGTACAAAACCATATGTTGTAACCAGGTTTGGCGGGAAACTAAGTTACTGCCAACTTCGCGGGGCAAAATACCCTGAAATACCAAAAGATTACCCGGGGTCCGATCGGGGCGGCACTGATTTTTTCTAGCAATATTTTGCTAAAAAATTTCACTGCCGCCCCGATTGGTCCAAATTTTATTTTTGGTCAAAATCGTAATTTTTTTTATGAAAACCTTATAACTACGATAAACAAGTATAAAAAACATCATATGGTAAAAAAAAGAACTACGTATCTGTTTGGCACTGCGGTAATGTAGCTAAAAAACGGCGTGGCACTTAACGTGTTAAATGTAAAATAAAAGCTTAATTGAATATGTTAATAAATACTAAGATTATAATTATTTGGCAAATTCCGACATTGTAATTAATTCTGAAAAGCACAAGTACATTATTCTATTACTTTAAAATCGAACATCAGAAAGTGAAAGAAGAAGGTTTTGAATTTCCCGCCACGGCGAGTAAGCCGCCGCAGCCGGTCCGCCACCGATCATGCGCCCGAGCGCCTTGGCCTGCCTCGACCTGTCCGCCACCGCACATGCGCAGTAGCGTCTACCCGCGCGGCGCCTGGTCACTAGCGGCGGCGGCCAGTGAGTCGTCCTAGAGAGTGCACTGACAACACCCCGATTAAGGTAGGAGTCTGCAATTCTCTGTAACTTCCCGAGCTACTTTCTATTGCCTAGTGCCTGGAATAAACACTATATTGTTTATTTGGTACATTCTATTCTCTAGAATTATGCCACAAATTACTAATTTGTGCCTTGTGTGTTCTGTTGTATTTTTTTCACCTAGCAGATGAAAAACGTAATTTCTGTTTAAAATATTTCATGGTCTGATAATTTAATTTCTGAAGTAGAAATAACTGTACTTGTGTATTTTCACCAAGCTAGAAAATACCTACACTACTTATGAATTCTCATTTAATATCTTATATTTAGAAAATAGAAAGTATGAGAACCTATATTTTCAATTAAATCAACGTTGAATATTTTATCTGAAAACTGTAAGGCCCTATATTTTCTGACTGGACTTGAGCAATACCAGGTCGTTTTTTAACTGTAATACCGCTGCCTACTGATTCATTAACTTCGATGTTTTTCAGCTCATAGGTATTATAGTGATAATATTCCTAATTTTTATTTGTTCGAATCTTGGATAACTTACTTAGCTTAACCTATCTAATTTCTAGCCCTGACGCTAGTCTTGTTGCTAGTTGTCAGCAATCACCTATCTAATTCCTAGCCCTGACGCTAGCCTTGTTGCTAGTTGTCAGCTATAACCTATCGAATACCTAGCCCTGACGCTAGCCGCGTTGCTAGTTTGTCAGCTAACACCTATCTCTTAGCCCTGACGCTAGCCTCGTTGCTAGTTTGTCAGCAAATACCTATCTACATCCTAGCCCTGACACTAGCCTTGTTGCTAGTTTGTCAGCTATAACCTCTCGAATTCCTAGCCCTGACGCTAGCCACGATGCTAGTTTGATGCTGATAGTAGGAATCTAAATTACTACTAATCTTAAACGGTCAGGTGCTGAAGCTAAACCGGAATAACCTAGAAAAATTTACGGTGAGAGCTGACAAACTCGAAATCTGATTAGGCCTGGTGTAAAACTGAATCTATATGGTAGAACATAGTTTTGAATCCCTCATGCTTACCCGTGCTTGACGCCAGCCTAGTTGTTGGTTGTCAGAATATTCCCTTTCTCGTTCCTAGCCAAAGTTGTACAGATAATATTTTTCGAAGAGATAGAGTTATAGTGCTAATTTTCTCGGGAATCACGTTATGCCGTAGAAACCTTTAGGGCTCGCTTTATTGTGCTTTAAATTGAATTGCTAGCTTCTACTAACATTCCTAAACCCTTGACACCAACACCTCCTAACCGTTGGTTCGTCAGACCCCACCCCTTTTAGCAACCCAAACCTCAAATCTGGATAGCGTGACCCAGAAGCAAAATTTTCCTTTTAAAGGGGCTTTCTATAAATTGGCGATATTTATGAAATAGGCAACCTTGACGATTATGATGAGTGTTCACAGAACCTATGTTCACTGTAACCTGATGTTATCAATACTCTGAATCGATTCAAAATTTAAAAATAGTTAATGGGTCAACTAAAGCTTGGAATAAAATTTTATTTTTGAGCCAAAAAAACTTAGTCAAGATAATCTAATAGATTAAATCTTTTGAAATAAAGCATCTAACTGGAACTTAGTTGAAGTGAACTCTGACCCCTGGAATTGTGTTCTCAGAATAAAAACCCCGCTGGACTGCCCTATCCGGTCCCTAATTCTTTTCCTTTAATTTTTGTTTCTAATCACCCAAAAATATCTCACAACATGGCACAAGAGAAAGGGTGAAATTATGAAGCAATGTGAAGACAGGACAGGCCTGAGTTTCCTTCTGGTCAGCTATAAACATACACGTGTCTGGACTTTCACAAATTGTTTAATTATTCATTTTTAATTAGACCTATGTGTCAGTAAAAATATAATTTATATTACTAAGCTCTGAGTAACTATTTGAATTTCAATATTTTAACGAGGATAAGTTGATAGTTGAGAGAGTACCAGAGTACTGGGGGAAGACTGGGGGTTTGAGAAGCAATGTGAAAAGACTGGCCAGGTTATTGTTTGAAGACTAGAAATAGATGATAAGCACTTTAATATATAATACACACATTTCCAAAGCAATATATCTATTTTTAATTTTAGATCAATATAACGTTGTTACAAGAAAAATTTTGTTCTGGTTCGGGGGAATGTGTACTGAAAAATGGCAAATCGCTGTAGTTTCATCCAGTCTATTATAAAAAGTATGGGGGTGGGCGAGTACTTGACTTTCGAGTAATTACACAAGTAGTTACTACTTTTCAAACTCAAGTAGCTAGTACTCGAAAAAAAAACTAGTCGTGTAGGTACTCATGTTGTTTACTCCACGCAGTTTGTACGCACGATCAACTTTTATGGCCGATTGCGAGTTTTGCAAAACCATGTCTGCCGTTTATCCGCGATCAAAAGATATGTGCTATATATTGGAAACTGTCAGCTTTATTAATCTCTGATCTTGCTCTTGTACAACTTCAATCTAATTTTTATTCATAGTTTATCTTTTGAATGTCGCACAGCCTTCATTTCTGTCTCATTTGATTTTTTAAATTTTGAAAACTTTGTAACGTTAAGGGATTTGTTATCTCAAGAGATTTAGAATATTTACTAATTAGAAAGTAGGCTTTAAAATTAATTTGGAATTGCAGTGGTTTTTTTAAAAAAAGCATAAAATATTAGCCAAAATAAAGCAGACCAATTTGACAAGTAAAATTTATGAAAGATTTTAATTAACTGTAAAGACTTAATTACTTGTTTTAAATAATATGAATATTTCATAATTTTTCACAAACAACTATTCGACTCGACTCGAAATTAAAAACCACTACGCGCCCACCTTTAAAAAAGTATATACTTTTCTCAAAGTCTCTTGAATCTGATGATTGTGGAACAAAGCTGTCTGCAACAGTTTTTAATATCAAGTGCAGAAAAACACAGTACATTAGTAAATATGTCCAATTTAAATTGACTTACATTAAGGAACCTTGAAAATATACGAGTATTAACCCCTGTAGTTAACCTACAAAAATAAGAATCATTGGTTATCTGGAATAGTCCCATCCCCGTTCCTTGGGTAGGGAAGGGAAGAGGGGAGAAGGGGAAAGAGGGTCAAAGGTATAATAAACTCAATTTAGACTTATTCAAACCCCTCTGATTGCTCACATTTTCTTCTTCCAATTGGATAAAAGTGGTACCCCTAGTACTTAAGATGGTACAATAGAACTTGAATGATTCAAAATCCAAGGGAAATTTTTTGAACTAAGTTACCCAAAAATTTCCAGTTAAACATGTTTAAGGTGATCAGCGGTGAGTTATGGGCACCTTACACTGGCAGTATTTCTCGGTATAGACAGAGAATACTGATGAAAACTGTGGGTGTTGGCGTACTAATGAATGCTATCAAATGAGATTGGTGAAAAGTCTGTGGATTGATGATCCAGTATTGTCAGTATGTACTGACAGTAACTGGATATACATAAAATATGTCTTACAACACTTAAAATTTGTATTGCATTATGGTTAAAATTTTTAAGTGTTGTAAGACGTACTTTATTTATATCCAGTATATAAAACAACACGTATCATGCTAATCAAGAAGTTATTTACTGACAGTAAATACTGACTGTGTAAGGTCCGCTTTACTGTATTATGGGTACTATTGGTAAGGTAACATTGAGCAGGCGCAGAATCGGTTGGTATTACTGTCTTATGAAAATATCGTGTCCAAAGTGCTTTTCAAACCGCAAATTTTATGTCTTTTCATGGAAATTTGTTATCTGAAAAGAGCTAATGTCTCGTAATTTTGAGGTGAAAATTTAAATTATCCAAGTTTTTCTTCAAAGCAACCATGAATTTTTAGCATTGTGTTGACATATAACAATGGGGAACGCTGGGGACTCAAAATATTCGAATTAAAGAAAATGTTAAACTATACAAGTTTGAATTAACAGAGTTCTAGGCCTACAGAAATCTAAAATTGTAAATGGTTACAATTAGTGACAAGTAGTTTTTCTTTGTAATAGGAAGTTCATCTTGGTCAAAAGCAAATCTTTCTTCTCTGGTGAGTGGTGGCATTTCTTGTTCCTCTAACAATGAGCGAAGTTGGAATTTGGCATCTTCAAACTCATATTCAAGTTGGTCCTGGAAACAACAATTTGTAACATTATGGTTAAGTTTAACAATGAATTAGAATTTAAAACAACACATCATATACAATATTTTAAATAAAAATATTTTCTTAACATTTTGTCTCCTAAATTGAAAACAAGTTTTAGAAAAGTGTTTATTAAACACTGAACAAGGTAGCCAATACCTGAATACTGCAATTAATCTTCCTATAAAGAGATTTTTCACTTTCTTATTCTAATTGTTCAGGTACATCTCAGTTTATCCAATTTCCCAATTTACCCTGACAAACTTATCTGTGATAAAAAATTATGGTAGATTGCAGTTTTAGCAGATTTGATGCATAAATAATACCTTTTATTTAATTGTTATATGTAACTACATTACATTACGGGAAAACAAGCTTAAACCGCTCCAAGATTCATACGACTCGATCCTCCAGTATTGAAACAAAATTTACAGCATCAATGTAGCTGGCAATCGTTATCCTTACCAGATTGTTTTTTTATGTTTGTAACCAAATTTCAAAATTTTTGACGAGGTCAAGTTTATTCTAACCTCATTTAGACCTTCCTACTCCCGTTCTTGACCCCACCTCATTAAAACTCCTTAAGAAATTCCTTAAGACTTGACCCCACAGAAATCTAAAGTTTCAATAACTTCAAGTGACTTCTGAAAAGAGCAATTGACCCTTGAGCCTTCACCGGTCAAATGGCAGCGGGCGCATACGGAGTTTTACTCCGCAACTTTAAATTGCATAAATTTAACCCTTTTTACTTTTTTATAACGAAATATTGTATTTAAATGTTGATAAACTTCATTAGGAACCACATTTCATCGTTTATGCAATTAATTTCTTATGGACTATTATTCTGGGGAAACTCCTCTGAATCAATCAGAGTATTCAGAATGCAGAAGAGAGTAATTAGGCTGCTATCTTGTATAGGACCCAGAGTCTCATGCAGACAACATTTCAAACAGCTCCGTATTTTACCGCTTCCCTCTTTATACATTCTTCAATGCCTTTTGTTTGTTAAATCCAACTCCCAAAAATTTTTCAACAACAATCATGTGCATCAGTATTCCACCAGAAACTCAAACACTCTTCAGTATCCAATTCATAGAACAGCATTTCTGGAAAAGTCTCCATCATACATCTGCTTAAAGATCTATAACACTTGCCCAAGTCGTTTCAAAGAGTTCAAAAAACTGGTCACTGGGTACTTGTCTGATAACTGCTTTTATAGCCTCTCTGAGTACCTGAGCCACAACACGCAGGGGCATTGATGAGTTGTGCTGGTTTTTAGCCAATGTTTTGGTTTTCCCAGTTGGTAGTTTTAAGTTTTATTCTATGACCTGTACAGTAGTTTTAAGGTAATTTGTATAATTAAAAAGGTTTATATTTGTTTGCTTTGACTAGTCTACTGCCCAAGCAGACACTGCATGTAAGGGCGTTTTAGACATTGTTAATAAATAAAATAAAATAAATAAATTGTTCAACTTAATATGTGTAATAATTTAACTGAACATAGTAAGTAATTTTCTAGAATAGAACAGGTATTAAATATTGTATTTAAATGTTAAACTGACAAACTTCATTAGGAATCACATTTCATTTTCGATACAATTAGTTGTTAAACTTAATAGGTGTAATAATGCAATTGAACATACTAAGTAATTTTCAAGTATAGAGATAGGAATCACTGTCTGTGTTACAGGAGAGGGCACTCAGTAAACTGACACAGCATCACTGAATTGCAAATAACAAGGTACCAAGGATTGTAGGAAGGTATAAATAGCTTTAGGGGCTTCCTGGAATGAGGCGTGTGAGGTACAAAGCCGGACATGACTGCCGACACCCATTATGCTTATTTATTATTATTAAAAAAAAACTTGTGCGTAAAACTCCGCATGCGCCCGCTTGAGGGTTAATAATTAACCCTTGATTCATAATCATATATTTTTGTGCCTTTGAATCATAATCATTCATCTGTGAGACTACTCAAGTTTGAAAATTTGTAAAAAATACATTTTAAATTAAAACCTCTATGTTTCTTACACGGAAGTAAAGCAAATTTTATAAACTTTTGTGCAGAACCATATTTTAAGTCTTAATTTACTTAACAATAATTTTACACAATTTTTCCTGAAATGCTACAAGGTATATTTTTTATTTTGCGATATAATTTTTATTAAGTCATAATAAATGGATTTTTATTAAGAGATGTTATGTCCCCACATCATTGTAAAGTAAATTAGTGTAGAATTATTATACAGGTCTTGACATCCAATTCCATTGAAAAAATATACATTTACAGAAGTTTGAAAATGTGGAAAAATCATTGATTTCCACACATATTTCTAATGACACTAAATAGTAATCATTAGGCCTTGTTTGCACGACGACCAGACAGTAGGACAGTAGAAAAAAAATTATTTTGTTCTCTTTTGTTTAAAGGTGTTATTGTCCACTGTACTGGGCGTCGTGCAAACAGGCCCTTAGTCTGGGAGACTACTAGGTTCAAAAATTTGCAAAAATACATTTCAAACAAAGTTACAATGTTTCTTCTATAAATGTAAAGCAAAATTAATAATATTTTGTGTGGAGGCATATTTTAAGTCTTGATCAATTTTACAACATTTTCACAGATTACAGAAAAAAAAGCACAAACACAAATCATAATTATTTGTCTCACAGACTAATAATGAAAAAACGGCATGAACACAAATCATTATCATTCGTCTCCCAGACTACGACGCAAATTAAAAAATTCCTAACCTAAAAAACTGCTGACCTTCACACACTGATAACTGCCGCAGGACTGTCAGGGGACCAAAAGAGACAACTAGAGGGAAGGATGGCATTCTGACTAATCTACAACCACCTGATCAGCTGATTTCGGCAATGTTGCGTCGTTTGTCAGACTAATGATTACGATTCTAGGGTTAATGATTGCCCTAAACTAAAAACAAGAAGCTCACTAATCAACCACTTTGGGAGTACTGGATTACTGGACACTGTCTAAATATAGCCATATTGCAAGAATAGCAGAAATACTACTCAAACAACACAGAGAGCAGGTAATTTTTCATCCCTGCCAAACATGCTTCTGAGTAAATGCACTCACAACCTCTGCCAATTGTGCTCAAACTTGTGTGTCATCTAACATGTCTTTTTTCCCCATAGAACCATATGGGCATGGGTTCATCAACACCAATCCCGGTGCTTCATGCTGCCAGGGATATGTCGGATGGTAAGGATTAGGTAAGAGGCGAAATTTACTGTAATTTACAATTGTAATTAACTGTTGTACAAAAATACAGGGTTGCCACCAAAATGAATTTCCCAAATTCATGCATAATTCCAGGATTTCCAGGTCAACTTTTACAAAATTCCACGTTCTCGCCGCTTGGGTGATTGGTATTAAAATACGTAATAATGGATCACTCGAAACACAAAAATGATCAAGAAAAGAGTTTTAGAGGTAACTAAAATAAGAAAGCAAAGCTTGGTATATAAAAATGATATATTATATATATATTATAATATATATAATAATATAAATTAGAAAAAAAAACAGTCTTTTCTAGTTTAAGAAGAGGTTATTTAACAACAAAACATTACTTACATTGGTATGAAAAGTCTTCTACTAAAAAAAACACATAAAAATAATAATAATAATAATAAGTAATAAGTTTTAAAAAAGTAATAAAAAATAAGTAGATAAAGAAAAAATCTTTCTATAACACAGAAGAAATTAATTGCACACATTGGTAAATGAACATTACCTATAATGGTAAAAAATTATTTCAATAAAAACAAATACCGTTACAACTTTATATAGCCTAAACAATGAAATAAAAATACTGAATCGATGAAGAAAAAATCTTTCTATGACTGACTTCCGGTTGATAGTTACCGGTCACGGCAGACAAAACACATATATATCAAGACGACAACAAATAACACCACCAAGGCGCCAAGTAAAGATCATTGCCATTAAAATAAACGTAGGGCTGTAGATGACAGTGACCAATTATTGGAACCATACGTATTACATATAATTGTATGCCGCTGAGTTAAGACAAGTACAAGTTGGCGGTGAACTTAAAAATAAAAGCCAAGTCTGCTACTGGCAACCCGCACGCGGTAATTTGTCAACGTATAAACCAGGCTTCAATTCGACAACTGCACATCATCGTACTAGTCCAACAAATTCATATGGTAACTTTAAAAAAGTTCTCCACATTGCCAAAGATGTCAGTGAAAATGCTACAAAAATTGTTAGGGAATATTGGTTGGGTGGGTTACGACAATTTCCTACTATGGTGCCGCAGTGGCTTCTGACAACACTGTAAAGATGACACACATGACGCAAAATTATTGTTCTCTGCAAGGGTTGTCTGCTAATACGACTGGGCTCAAAACAAGTATTTTGGAATAAAGTAACTCCCTTTTAAAATTATTGAATATTAGGACATTTTTCTCTCGTTTGTCAACTTCAATCCTTTGAATACATAATTTGCTGAAAGTTAGATTCTAAACTTTCATATTTTTATCTGCACTCAGTTGAAATCGAAATTGAAGACTTATGGCCTTGAAGCCTCTCCAAGACACAAGACGCACTTTTTAGCTTTGTCGATTATTACAGACATTCAAATTTATTTAAGAAGTTAACAGTAAAAAAACGTGTTTTGACTGGATTCAGCCGGAATTTAATTTAGCACTATAACTGTAGCTTATGCATTTATTTACACAAATTTTGAAGTTCCCGGTTTGGCTAGAAAACCACGCATAATTCACGTACTTTTTCCCGGGCACCAATATTCACGCATAATCCCCGGTTTTCAAGGTTTTCCCGGTCGGTGGCAACCCTGAAAAATATGATGTAAAGAAGTTTCAAGGCTGCTACTAGTAGAAAAACAAAATAACTCACTTTCAGTTGCTCCATCTTCTTAATCCTTTCACTGAGTTCAGTAAGGTCATCAGAGCTGGGAACAAGTTCTTGTTTATCTTGCGGACCTCCAAATGTATATGTTGGTGTTTTTACATCCAAAACTTGACAAAGTTCTTGTTCCTACAAAAATAAGAACCTATATATTATTTTAACTTATTTAACCTATTTACTTTCTATATCAGTGGTTCCCAAAGTGTGGGTTGCGACCCACTGGTGGGTCGCGGGAGGGGTTCAGTTGGGTCGCAACGAGGCTAGAACAATAAATTAATAATAAAAGAAAACCCTATTATTTTTAGTTTATAGAAAACGTAAAATAGAAATACCCCTGTTGCAGCAGACCCGCATACTCGGCGAATTTCAAATGCAAAACAACATAGCCTATTTCAATCCAATACAGCGAGATTTGACATGTTTTTGTAAGCTCCATAAGAATAATACGAGGAATGAGTATGCAGGTTTGCTGCTACAGGTCTATTGAAACTGGGTGGTTTTAATCCAATATTTAGTTGATCTGAACTAGAAGAAGCCATTTACCAAGTTTTATCAAGATATGTTGAGAAATAAGCGAGATATAGAATTTTACTTTTTTCCCATAAGGTTAACATTGGAACAATGTACTGTGTTTACCACTTTCAATAGCTTGGTAACCAATGGACATAGAGCTATGATTCAAAATACCAAATTGTTTGTTTTTTCAAGCTGAATTTAATGGTGGAATCCAAAATTGGATCACCTTATTTTTTTCCATATGAAAAACGCAAAAAACCCATTTTTGGTTGGTATCTCCCTTTACCCCCCTTCTGGTGGTCTGATCAGGCTGGTTTACGAAATTGTCCAATTGATTACCACTTTACAAGTCTGTACCAAATTTCATAAAGATCAAACCATTTTTACGGCCGCTATCGTGCTAACAGACACATAAATTCAAACGAATGGTGATTTTTGCTTCTGGGGGCCCCAAAACAAAAAGTTATCATGGTCTCAGGCTTAGGTCTTTCCATGAGACCTACGGTAATAGCTTCTTCCCTATAGGGTAAATTCGCTGAAACGATCAAAATTTAGTTGAAATCCCCTGCTGACTTGAGGAAAGATGTTTATCACTCATCATAATATTTTTCACTAAAAAAAGGACACTCTCGGTTTAGAAAATTGTTTTGTCTGTAACAATAAATAACTTATCTCTAGTCTGCTTTTTTGGGCTTAATTCACTTTTGACATGAGCCAAACGATTAGCTTGAAATTTCGTCCAGCATACGGGAAAAACAAGCAGTTAAAAAATTCTGATCACAGATTGTAGCACTTAATTTACATCCCCAGGAAAGTAATGAGGTTTAACACAAAATGCGAACAAATTGCAATGTCATCAAAAGATCTTCATCAAGCTCGTATGTAGCCTCTAGTTGTTCAAAAGTATATATTGGAGGGTTAGAGGGTACTTATTATGGAAATTTCCGATTGAAGCTACATTTTTTAATCAATAGACAAATAGGTAAGGATGAAATAAAAAAATGGTCTATCATTGACGCTCCCACGCTCCTTGTTAGAGCCTCTGGCTCCATCCCATACGGGAGTTAGGTTTGGAGACCACCAACTAAATAAATAGTTAATATTGAGGATTTTACCTTATGTCCCACACGTTTTTATAGTGGCCCGGGAGTAAATGTTGCTTTGTGTTTGTAGATTCAAGATTCAAAGTACTTTTATTGACCAAATTTAAAGTTGGTGTTGCACTCAATCGCTGTTCAGTATTTCAAGGAACTCTGCAAGGGTTGTCTGCTAATACGACTGGGCTCAAAAAAAGTATTTTGGAATAAAGTAACTCCCTTTTAAAATTATTGAATATTAGGACATTTTTCTCTCGTTTGTCAACTTCAATTCTTTGAATACATAATTTGCTGAAAGTTAGATTCTAAACTTTCATATTTTTATCTGCACTCAGGTGAAATCGAAATTGAAGACTTATGGCCTTGAAGCCTTTCAAAGACACACTTTCATATTGCAAACGAATGGTGATTTTTGCTTCTGGGGGCCCCAAAACGAAAAGTTATCATGGTCTCCCCATGATGGCACACTCTTGTTGGCCAAAAGTATGACCATTTCCAAGTATGTTGCTCGCACATAAAACTGGTAGAGCTATTGTCCTTATAAATGCTAAGTTTTCTCTTTACATATAGTCTGCACTTATCGATTGTGCCAATATTATAAATCACTTAGCTTTAAATCAGCATCGACTACTAATTTTGTAAACAAAACAGACGTATGTAATTACTAATTTTTTTTAAGTAGTGAGTATGTTAAAACCCCTAAATTATAACATAAGAACATTCAAAAGTAAAAAAACAGTTATTTCTTATAGTAAGTTCTTTCATCCTACATTTAAAGCAGGGCTAAAGTCTTTAGCCCTGATTTAATGCTAAATTTTAAATAAACCATATATCAACATCTATCATGTGGTTTTAAACCAAGTATAACAACACATGTTTTAATGTAAACAAAGCAGACGTTTTTAGATTCTAATGCTTTTTAAATGGCAGATTTGTTATGTTATTTCTTGTTTTCTGGAGAATTTTAAGCAATTTCAGTATTTTTCCCGCCATCACGGAATAGAGACCTTTAATTTGAGCCCTCTCCCATCGTTCTACGAATTGCCAGACGCCCATAATTTTGACGCAAAGAATTGCCTTACGAAATTAAATTTATGATGAGAATGGTAAAATTTAACACAAGCAACTAACATACTAATTTGTGACTCACTTGAACATATTTTATTGGCAGGTACATAATAGTAAAAAGTGTCTCACAGTTTCTAGTAAACAATCTGGTGTTAAGTAAACGAATAAAAAATGACAAAGTTAATATTTTATATAACTTTATTCCTTTACAAACAACACTGACAAAATATAATGGGCTGATTAAATTATGGCAGCTATTTTAAGGCATGATTTCAGTATCAAAAGATACAGACACTGTTAAGTAACAAATTGAATTTTATCAGGAAATTTAAATTCACCAGCTAAAACCTGTGAAAGACAGACCTGTGTTACTTGAGTTTAGAAAGCAGAATTTACAAAAAGCTGTAATTTTATGAGAATTTGTTATTTACTTTAATGTTTTGTAAAAGTAGGGCTACTTATTAACTATTATGTAGGTCACTCATAAAAAGTTATTGAAAAAACTTAGTATTTTCTTTTCTAGGAATCACTTATATGACAATAACAAGTACAAATTTACCTGCGTCTGCCATAATGATCCTGTTAATACTTGTGGATAACATACTTTTTTAAGTTCAAGTCCTCATTTTCAGATTGTTGTACATAAGTGAAATATCACTGATGGAAGATCGTTGGTTCGATTGTAAAACAAGACAAAAAACTGATGATATAAAATAACACACTACTCACGTATAATTTCAATGCTACTATCCGTATGTGCACACCTGATTGGGTAATGGTCATGACAAGGTGGACTTTGTTCTGTCCCTTATCTAACATCTGTTCTTGGCATTCAATGAGTGATCAAAGCGTGGCGGCCTCTTTTTACCTTGCATTTGCCCTGCCCCCTCACATGGGCCTCAGGCCTGTGTGTGAAAGTTAATTTGTGAGTTAATTGGAAGTTTAATGAGTGAGTCTTGAGAACAAGCTTGTCATTCAATATTATTTGCTAGGTTTCATTTATTTTTTTATATTTTGTATTCCTCCAATGCATTTATGTAACTGCCTTTCTTGCCATACTGTAAGGGGGTCATGTCTGTTTTGAAATTACTAAAGCTGCAATTTTGACTGTTAAATGAGCAGTATAACTATATTTTTGATGGTTATTAGATTTGTACACGACTATTGTGTTATCAATGTTTCAGTATCTTTTCACGTTTTAATCAAAGTGATGACCTTACATAAGTGATATTTCATTCTTGTGCAACGATCTGAAGATGAGGACTTGACTCTCAAAAACTAGACGGTTTTACCACATGTGAGATATATGGTACAATATTTCTCTTTTTCTAACAAATATCCCATGCTAAGTTCTATCTTGTCCTCAACTTCAGATACAAGAAAAATTAAGGGACAAAATGTGTGAGTAGTGAAGAGGAGAACGTGATAGTGATTTGAAAATTGTTTGAATATTTTTGTTCAATTAAAAACACACAGTGAAAACATTTACAAAGATTTTACCTTTTCTTGCAGAGTGAAATATTCCACAAAGCGTTCCTTCTTCATTTCATGATATCTCTCAAGAAGAGATTGAAGTTTTTCATCCAACTTCACGAGAGGAAGGTGATTTGGTATTTTTGTTACTTCGTTCTCAAGACCTAAAGCCTAAAACAATGAATATTTGTGAACAGAGGTCATTGTGTTCATATGCTAGTTTTCCTAGATTCGATCCTTTGTGAACACCAGATGAACTTAAATTAGCAGAAGAATTTACATTGGAAACACTAATTTAAAAACCCATGACATGACAACCCTCTGGTCACTAGCCCTAATGCATATATGGAAATAGAGGAACTTTTTGAATTCATGGTGTAGGCCTAATTGATGATTTGAGTCCACCTGTGTTAATCCGGTACCAAAATAATAGGACTTTCAGAGGTCAACAGGTACTCGATTATAAAAAGACCGATGGGTTAACACATTCGCTACCAATATGAATTTAAAAATCCCATAATAAATCCCAGCTGGCTCATATTTGTTGAACTGGCTATTTTGTTGTAATAGCCAAGCAGTTCAAATGAGAGCAGCCAGTGCTGTCAAAACAGTCCGATGGTTCATTTAAGAACCACTGTTTCAATGCAACTATGTGAGGTATTGTAAGATACGGTACCGGTCTATTTTAGAGGCTTGATACTTTCACACCAGTCCATGGGGAAACCGCTGCATATACAGTGTGCTTGGTCTCTGGGTACCACATACCTTTGGGCCGCAGGAGAAGATTGCTTGTAATGTAGCATTACGGGCTCTACACAATCATGTATGAGCCGCCCCAAAACCGAACATGTTAAAACACTATGATACAATCGAACTATTATGAATTCGATAATTAGTCATTGTCTTTTATGCGACTAGTATAAAAGAAAATGGAGTTACTCACTTTTTCCAGTTGAGTAGCTTCTACTCCAGCTACATCAATCTTCTTAAGATATAAAACTCGTGTGGATTCGAGGTTATCAATCTGTTTTGTCCAAAATTCCTGTAAAATAAATGAGATAGAAAAAGAAGACTTCTTTACTTACTTACTTAGTATAGTTTCTCTTTGATTAAAGAGGTATGGCAAAGATAGATCACGAAATAAGACTATATTTCATAACAAAATTGGTAACAAAAAACATGATAAGCATTGAATGCCCATTAAAGAGAAAATAATTGTTCACTAAGCAAAAGAATCAGATTTGATTCTTAGACTAGGGCCTTCTCTTTTTTTTCTTAATTGCAAGATCCCAATTGTGTTATTGCAATATATGTAGTGCACAACAATAAATTGTGTGCATGTAGCGAGCAATTTGGTTGTAACTAAGATTTAGAAAACATTGAACTCAACACTTTGTTACTAACATTGAAATCCTCTGTCAGCTCCTTAGCTACGGCCTCAATGCTGTTTCCATATATCAATTGCCACTCTTCAAGAGTTTTCTCAAGCGCATTATGAGTGATTTTGGAAAACGAAGTCTTCAGCTCATACAACAACCTGAAAATGATGTATATGTTAGATCCAATGATAAATACTCCTGGATTGCGAGGTCAATGTTTGTCCAGCAATAAGGCGCTCCCCCATCATCTTACTGCAAGAGCTGCTGCTGTCATACACCTGCCATTAAAAAACACTTCACTATAAGAGCCATTCTGAAGGTTGATTTTAAGTCTAAATATAAATAATATGTTTAACTGTTGTTCGTAATTTCCTCCGACTCTTGATTCCATGCCTGTTTAGTTTCTAAGTAAACAGTTGATTTGAAATCTCTAAAAATATAGGCTACATAAAAACAATACTTATTTGACAGTTTTAAGATTATTATTTGTTCAAAATTCATACTTTAGGTTATTTTATGTAACAAAAAACTCACACAATGTTTACTCAACACTTAAATTACCATTAATCCAATTATACTTTGTACATTTGATATTTATTTTGGAGCAACATCAGCTTGTTAAGTTTGCCTTAGGCATAAAATTATGAACAATACTTTTCTCTTTGGATACATTGACTATATGTTCATTACTAAATGTAACTCAAATTTATGTGTGTCAAAGGAATTATTAAAAATACAGACCTTGAAAACTAAGCCCATAAAATGATGACATGACCTTATTGCTATATCATTAGTATTATGATTTGCTAAGTCTTGGTCTGATTGTTCTAAAGGCAAATTTATTTGGTGGAAAAGAACGATCATATTATAAAGAAAATATATTAACGAATAGGGTCAATCCTTATGAAGTGGTCCAGAAAAGTTAAACTTGGTTGCTTGATCACTTAAGGAAAAATCATAACTAGCCTTTTAGTTATATCTAGCATTCTTAAGGGGTTTGGAACAATCCTTGCAAAAAAATTATCTCCTCCGTTTTGGGGTGGCGGCCGTTTTTGTTATCCGATTCAAGCTTATTTTAGCGTTTGCAACTTTTTAGCGAATTTCCCCTATAGGGAAGAAGCTGTTACCGTAGTACTCATGGTAAGACCTAATCCCAAGATCATGATAACTTTTCGTTTTGGGGCCTTCAGAAGCAAAAAACACTATTCGTTCATTTTCATAAATATATCTATATATATATCTATATATATATCTATGTGTCTTTAAGCACGATAACTCACGTAAAAATGATCTCATCTTAATGAAATTTGGCATGGATGTGTTAAGTAGTAATTATTCGGACGAGTTCGTAATCCAGCCCAATCGGACTATCGGAAGGGGGGGTAAAAGGGGTAAAACCCCCCCAAAAATGGGTTTTTTGAGTTCTTTACATAAAAAAATAAAAATAATCCAATTTTTGTTGGCACCATTGAATTCAGCTCAAAAAAAAACAAACAATTTAGAATTTTGAATCACTACTCTATGTCCATTAGTTACCGAGATATTGAAAGTGGTAAACACAGTACGTTGTCCCAATGTTAACCTTATGGGAAATAAGTAAAATTCTTTATCTCACTTATTCCTCAACATATCCTGATAAAACTTTGTAAATGGCTTCTCCTAGTTCAGACCTACTAAATATTGAATTAAAACCACCCAGTTTTAATATACTCGTAGCAGCAAACCTGCATACTCATTCCCCATGTTATTCTTATGGAGCTTACAAAAACATGTCAAATCTCGCTATGTTGGATTGAAATATGTTGTTTTGCACTGGAAATTCGCTGAGTATGCAGGTTTGCTGCAACGGGGGTATTTAGTTAATTCATTGATTTCTTTAATTCTCATCCTAAAAGGTTGGAACGAAAATCATTTTAAAGCTTATTAAATGTTCTTTCAAAGAGGTCCTAAGCATATTTCTTTCTTCCTTCCCCAGGGAAATTCCATCCAAAGTTTAACTACAAAATTACAAAAACTTCACATTTCTAAATTTTGTTCTCATATAAAGAGTAATGAATAAAGCTTGATATTTTTTATGGAAATAGCTGTACACAAATAATTACTATATCGTAGAAAAAAAATCTAAAGGTTATAACTGCTGTTCTACAATTTATAAATTTAAAAAAATCGAGTTTTGTTAAAAACATTCTAAGTTTACGCCCTTATCTCTGATGGGGTTAATAATAGAATTTTGAAATGTTCATGGCTTGTAGTGTCTTTGAGTTATATTCATAATAATATAAAACCATCTAGTATATTGGGCTAGTCTGGAAGTTATGCTACATCAAAAATCCAGTAAAACACAGTAAGAAATCGATTTTAGTGCAGGCCTTATGATAAGTACGTTTGCCACCAGTGCAAGTTGTTTCGCGAAATACTGTACTGTATTGGGTGATTCATATTGTGTTTAAAGCGATTGATAGAAAATAAATACATAGATGTTTACATAAAAGCGCTTAGTAAAAATTAATTTTAATAATAGAAGCGTATTTTGTAAACATCTATGTATTTATTTTTTATCAATCGCTTTAAACACAAAATGAAACACACAGTACAGTATTTCGCAAAAAAACTTGCACTAGTGGCAAACGACCCATACGATAGGTGTTGATATTTTGGATGCTCCAAGTGGTAAAGTAATTATACATGTTTCTGGGTAATAATATTTAATAATCAATTAATCTTCATAGGCCTTCACTTTATTTTAAGAACCAAAAGGACTCCAATAATAGGTGTGCAGTCCCCGTCGATTTATAGGCCTAATAAAAAATTAACAATGTTTGTATGTAATCACAAATCTTAGATTTTCTTACAGCTGGATGTTGTCAGTATTATTTTAACCCTCGAGCGGGCGCACGTAGAGTTTTCCTCCGCACGTGTTTTTTATGTTAAAATAAACATACATAATGGGTGTCGGCGGTCGTGTCCGGCTCAGTACTTTATGCCCCTCATTCCAGGAATTTCCTAAATCTATTTACACCCCCCACCCCTCCCTTGGTACCTCGTTATATGCAATTCAATCCCGTCTCAGTTTGCGGAGCGCCCTCTCCCGTTACACGGACACTGATACCTATTTTTAAAATTCATAAATAGCAATGGATTTGTAATTATTATTAATTTTCTGGACTTTTCCTTTTGCTTTCGAAAAAAAGAAGCGAAAGGAAAAGTCCAAAAATGTAAACAATAATTAATACATGTTTTATCCTAGAAAATTACTTGGAACTATGTTTAATTGAAATATTACACCTATTATGTTGAACAATTAATTGAATTGACTATGAAATGTGATTCCTAATGAAGTTTGTCAACATTTAAATACAATATTTCGTTATAAAACAAGTAAAATGGGTTAAATTTGTGCAACCTAGTGTTGCGGAGTAAAACTCCGCATGCGCCCGCTCGTGTTTTGCCACCCGCTCAAGGGTTAAGTGATTATTCCTGCCACTAAATCATCTGTTAGCGCCTGCAATCTGTTGAGCTGGAACATATTTGCATGTCTGCCAGGAAATTTGACAGCGTTTGATTTTTGAATTTTTTATTTCAATGTTATTCTAATTGGTTTACTTTGTCCCCCGGTTGAAGACAAAGTCATCACTTTACTCCCGCTGGGAGATAAAGTATAATTTTACTCATTCATTACAGGTAGTGATGTAAAATTCCCGGGAATTTAAAATCAAGGAAATATTTCCAGGGAATTTCAGGGAAATATTCCCAAAATTCATAAATTTCCGGGAATTTATGGAAATTTATTACTAAACACGCAGAATAACTCAAACATATGTAGTTGAAAATGTCCCCAATGTACAAACTAGTTTTTTAGTAATAAGTTCCAGGAGCTAAGCTCATTAAATAATGAAATGTTTTCTGTTTTTAATTTAAATATTGAGGGATGTACTAACTCTTCGAAACTCTCAGAACTAGAACTGATTTTAATAGATGCTAAATATCCCCAAATTGTGTGTATATCCGAACATTGGCTTTCCGATGACAATTGTAATATTTTAAACAGCATGACTGAATACAATTTAGCTGCTTTTTACTATAGAAAAACCCGAAAAAGAGGAGGTTGCTGTACTTTGTTGAAAAATAATATTAAATTCAGGGTAAGAACTAATTTAACCGATTACATTTTAGAGGGTATATTTGAATTTTGTGCACTTGAAATAAGTAACTGTCGAGATAATATTTTTGTTCTATCTTTATACCATCCGTCAGGTAGTGACACGAATCAATTTCTAGATAAATTTGATGAACTTCTAGAACACATAAAATTGGAATTACGTAATAAGAAAAGTTTTAATTTGTGGTGATTTTAACATAGATATTCTTAAAGATTTCCCAAAGAGAACCAGGTTTCTTGATTTGCTTCATTACTTTAATTTTTATACATCATGTAAGACAGCCAACCAAAATAGCAATAAATTCAGTCTCTGCAATAGATAACATAGTCACTAACTTTCAATTAGATTTGTCAGAATTGGTAGTCTGTGAAACGGGTATATCCAACCATTGCGCTCAAATTCTCAGGTTCAGCTGTCCTTCGGGAGATGCTGAAAGGAAGCCACGATCTTTTGTCACCAGATCAAAAACTGAAAGGGGTCTCGAGCTTTTCAATGAGGGCCTGGTGAAGGAGTCCTGGGATGAGTTGTATGCATATGACAATGCGAATGAAGGCTTTGATTACTTCATCAGAGTTTTTAAGGGAATTTTTGAAGAAGTATTCCCTAAAAAGTTTAAAACGCAGAAACCAAAGTCTTCGCATAAAAAATGGATTACTCAGGGCATTCGCACTTCGTGTAAGAGAAAAAGAGAGCTTTATAGGCAATGCAAAACAAGTCATGATATAGACCTGATAAATCATTTTAAGAGGTATAAATCAATTCTAAGTAAAGTCATTTTAAAGGCGAAACAAATGGCAAATGACCAACAAATTCAGCAATCTAGAAACAAAGTCAAAACTACATGGAACATAATAAAAAGTGAACTCGGCAAACAAAAATCTCAAGAATGTATCACAGAAATATCTGATGGCCAGAATACTATAAAAGATTCTCTAGAAATAGCAAACAGACTAAATGCACACTTTACATCAGTAGCAGACAATTTAGCCCATACGATCTCACATAATGAAGCAGCTAGCTTCTTGGTAAAATATGAGGGAGATGAGTCATTTACACTTAATATTGTTCCCGAGCAAGAAGTGCAAAAAGTAATTCAAAGCCTGAAAAACTAAAAAATGCAACAGGCTGGGACGAAATACCCACATCTGTTTTAAAACACTCCTGTAGAGCAGTGATAAAACCACTGACGTATCTGATATACTTATCTTTCCAAACTGGAGTTTTCCCAGAAAAGCTGAAATACTCCCATGTTATACCCGTGCCAAAAAATAAAGAAAACAACATTGTCAACAACTTTAGACCAATAGTGAACCTCTCAATTTTCTCAAAAATTTATGAGAAATGTTTCTTGGCTCAGCTAAGCAAATATCTTGAACAAGCGAGAATTTTAAAAGAGAATCAGCATGGTTACAGAGAGGGTAAATCTACCTCAACTGCAATATATGATACAATTGACACAGTGCTACGGGCCATGGACAGATCTAGGGACAGTGCTGCCTTGTTCTGCGACTTGTCCAAGGCGTTTGATTGTGTAAACCATAGATTGTTAACCATCAAACTGGAGAAGTATAAGATTACAGGATTAGCATTAAATTGGATTGATTCATTTTTAGAGAACAGAAAACAAACGGTAGTGATAACAAATGATCATGGTGTTGTATAATTCTTCATGGATGACTGTGAAACATGGAGTCCCACAAGGCTCATCGTTAGGTCCAATCCTTTTTATCCTCTACACTAACGACATAAAAATAGATGTACCAGAATCCAAAGTAACTCTTTATGCTGATGATACGAGTGTAGTAATACAAACAACTGGCGAACACCAACTGCAAGAGAGGTTGACAAGAACTTTAGAGCAGCTTTCTAACTGGTATAAAATAAATGGCCTAAAAGTTAATGTCGATAAAACTAAGCTTACCATATTTAAAAATAGAACAGAAGGCCAACGACTAGAACAATTAAAGGATGTAGAGTGTGTCGACTTAGTAAAATTTCTGGGCCTAAATGTGGATAGAGACATTAAATGGAATGACCACATTTCGAAATTATGTAAGAAGCTAGGGACAGCATGTTTTACTATTAGGATTATGCTTCCAATTGCTGATAAAAAATACTATAAAATCAACATATTACTCAAACTTCTACAGTCACTTAAGATATGGGCTAGTGTTCTGGGGAACCTCATTGACTATAGATAGGGTATTTAAAATGCAAAAGAGAGCAATTCGACTGATAGCAGGAGTCAAACATAGAGACTCTTGCAGACCGTTGTTTGAGGAGCTCGAGATACTGACCCTCCCATCCTTGTATGTGTTTGAGCTAGTGCTGTTTTTCAGGTCCAACCCAAATCTGATGCTTGGGTACCAGCACACTCATTCGCATAATACTTGGAATCAGGGCTTACTGCAGTACCCGGTTCACAGACTGACCCTATTTGAAAATGGGCCGTACTACATGGGCCTTAGGGTATTCAATAAACTGCCCGATTGTATTAAAATGATACAGCCCATTTCAAAATTAAAAGCCACTCTAAAACAAGTCTTATTAAGAAAAGCCTATTATAAGCTGGAAGATTTCTTTGCAGATGAAAATTTTGTGTAGATTTGGGTGAAATATTTTATATATGTATACTTGTAAATTTTTTTCTTATATCAATGTATTTTTTATTCGTTGTACTTTAGAATTGTGTCTTTTTTATGTATTTTATTTTTGACGTGTCAAATATTTACCTGTGTAAATTGTATCACATTGACGAATAAATCTGAATCTGAATCTGAACATACCTTTTTTTGCAATCCTAAGGTAGAAGCACTTTATATAGCAGTTTTATATAAAATAATAACTAGGATAAAAAACAAAAAATGGTGTAATTTTACAAAATAAGGTGTCCTATATACCGTGTGTCCCAAAAGTCCCACCCCCCCAGATATTTTTTTATTAATAGAGATAAAAGTATAATATTCAGGGAATGTCTATATGATCAAAAAAGGAAGTTTTTGGTGTATGCAGGGCTTGTAACAGTTCTTGAGGTTGAAAAAAATAAAAAAATAACTAAAATAAGAAAAAAAATAACCAAAAAATAACCTTTTGTAAACAAAAAATGTTGCTAAAAATTAAAAAACCGGCGTTATATTGGGGATAACACATTCTTAACCCTGGTAAAAAAGAAAATCTCGACAGACTAATCACAAATCAGCCTAGGTTTGACGGCGAGACTTGGTTTTCATGCAACAAGACTTGGTTTTCACGCAATGTAGGATGACGAGATTCGTCTGCCGCGTTGCTGCTACGAGATCGTCTGACAGACGAATAGTGTGATCAGGGCTTGTAGCAGTTCTTGAGGTTGAAAAAAATAAAAAAAATAACCAAAATCCCCAAAAAAATAACAAAAATAACCAAATTCCAAAAAAAATAACAAAAAATAACCAAAAGCAAAAAAAATAACAAAAAAAATAAAAAAACAAAAAAAATAAAAAAAATAACCTGTTACAAGCCCTGTGTATGTAAATTTTCATCCCCTCCCCCACAAAAGGGGTAGGTAGTCGGGGGGTGAGTCAAAATATTTAAATGTAAACCCTATCGAGTTATGCATAACTTTAAATTATAAAGTATATCTTAATATATATATATATAAAGCATATTAATATATATATATATCTTATATAAAGCATATCTTTTAGCGAATTCCCCCTATAGGGAAGTAGCTATTACCGTAGGCGGCATGGTAAGACTTAAGCGCGGGACCACCGTAACTTTTCATTTTGATGTCCCTAGACCCCAAAAACACCATTCGTTCATTTTCACATATATATAGGGATATATATATATATATATATATATATACCTGTCCGTAGGCACGATATCTTTCGTAAAAAAGGTCCAATCGCGATGAAATTTGGTACATACGTCTAGAGTGACATTTATTACTTCGAGTCCGAAAACCAACGTGTTAAGTTAACTCTAAGGACGGTTTTTTGACAAAATAAAATTTATTTTTAGGATTAAATATCTTTATAATAATTTTTTGTAAATTTAAGTGTCAAATTTGGATTCAGCTTAAAAAAAACAAACAATTTAGCATTTTGAAATATTATTCTACGTCAATACGTTGCTGAGATATTGAAAGTGGTAAACACAGTACGTTGTCCTATATTAGTTTTGGTTTTACCCTTAAAAAAGTATAATTACCCTGTTTTTATTGAGAAATGCCGAAAAGTTGCATCATAATTACCCTAAATCCCTACATTTACCCTAATGTAGGGTAATTTGAAAATAAAAGTCTGACCATATGATTATATATTTAAATTTTCAGGTGAATATTTTATTTGCCTTTATTTTTAATGGTTAGAGTTCATTGATCATGATTTTGCATAAAATATATACTATATTAAAAATACAAATTATTTTTAAGTTTTATGAAGAAACTATGTGCATTGGTGGTGGGGGGTGGGGTGTCTTGGTCTAGAGACTTCCTGAAAATGTAGCATAATATATGGTATGTTTACAAGTCTGAGGAATGATATTATGTTTTTTTTCAATTGGCTGGAGATGCAGGTCTGCTGCAACTAATAGGGATGTTTTATTTATAATATTAACCATATGATTGAATTTGATTTGATCATGAGATATTATTTGTTTTTCCAGTATTTTGAATTCATTGATTATATGTTTCCTGACATTTATATACTATAACAAGACTACATTTATTGAAAATTAAAAGGCTAAGAACTTATAAAATACAAAAAGTGTATGCTAATAAAAACCAATGTGATCCCCTTGTAAATTATCCTCATGTTTCAAGCTTATGAATGATTAAATAGAAGTTTTAAATATATAATTTACAAAACATATTCAAACGATATTTTCCTTTACATAAGTTGAATGCTCACATATAAAAAATAAATCCCATGAAAATTCGCTGAGTACGCAGGTCTGCTGCGACGGGGGTATTTAAAAATCATAATCAAAGAAACTGAATGGCCCAAACTAGAAGTCTTTACGTCAATCTTATCAAAAGTTATGGCAGTTCAAAGTTTTAATTTTTTCAAAATCAACTAAAATAAATTTTTTTTTAGAATGGCCAGACCTTGCACCTCTAGATTTATTTCTTTTGGGGCTTTATTAAAAGCAAAATTTATGACATAATCTCGATGAATTAAAAGCGCGGATTGAACGAGCATGCCAGCTAGTCACACTAGAAATATTGGCAAATGTGAGGCAGGCATCTGAGTCCAGTCTTGACTTCTGCCTGGAAGTGAATGGTGGACATTTTGAGCAGTTAATCTAAATTTAATGGTGGTATGTTTCCTCTTTATTCACATGAATAATCATTATTTCTTCAATATTTACGTAAGTATGGATTTCATTTGATTTTCAAAAAATTAAAACTTTGAACTGCCGTAACTTTTGATAGGATTGACATAGAGACTTCTAGTTTGCGCCTTTTTTTCTTTGATGACCTATAAAATTAATAATTCAATAGGGGTTTACATCTAAATATTTCAACTTACCCCCGATCTACCTACCTCTTATGGGGGGAAAGGGGTGAACATTTACATACACCAAAAACTTCCTTTTTTGATCATATAAATCTTCCCGAATATTATATGTACTTTTGTCTCTATTAATAAGAAAAAATAACATGAGGGGTGGGACTTTTGGGACGCACGGTATATTGCCAATATTAAGCTCATCACAGAAGAACTGCCTTTTAGTATTTGTTTATTATTTTGAGAAAGGCCAAAGTCAAACACATTTTTTCCTAGAGGTTAATTTGTAATAAATAAGCCTGGGGCTCTTATATTTCATATACTGTAAGCTGATCACCCTATATTTACATTATTGTGAATTATTTTTATGTATGTTGTGGCTATTTAAAATGACATTGGTCGGTTGGTCTGAGGTCCTGATTACCTGAGGTTTTTTTTTATCTTTGAAAGTATGAAAGTAAATACAAATGAAATCATCATAGGCATAGGTAAGAATATTTCTTTCCAAACATGATGTTAGCTGAGAGTTATTTGAATGATATTGATAAATTTTTACCATTTTAAAAGATTTTTATAAATTCCCACTTTTTGACAAAATTTCCGGGCCAGGGAAATATTCCCGAAAATATTCCCATTTTATAAGTTCCTTCCCACTGGGAATATTTCCGGCCCACATCACTAATTACAGGGTGTCCACAAATTTTTGTAAGTTTCCCTGATTTTCCCTGACCTTTCCTGACCACTGGCCACTAATTTCTCTGGCTCATGAACTTTTATCAAAAACTGTATGTTAACATTTTAGAATGATACTACAAAATCTCACATGTTGTATTGCAAAAAACCACTATATCACAAAAATTATTTTGTACTACATTGTATGAACTCCGATTGACTTAAATAGAATTTTAGATTGTTTCTATTTCTAAACAATAAGTACATTTTTTCTGTTTGCAACTCCATGCAAAATGCAAAATTCCAGGTACACTGATTTCAAATAACCTTTTTTCGGTAGTCAATGCATGCCTCAAAGGGTATAGGCTACTTAGATTTTGTAACTAATCCAAATTTTGCTAAAGCAAAACTAATGGATGTGAATTGGTTGGAACTTAGACAATACTGCCACCCGCAGGAACTTTGTGAAAACATTTTAAAAATATTTCATAGGATATTCGAGCAAAGTAAGTCTTACATCAAAAAGCCAAATCAAAATTATACCCAATCATTAAAAAAGCCGATGACAAAAATGTTACTTGATGAAGTTAAGAAAAAAGATAAATTGTTTAGAAAATGGAAAAGTGCACCAACTAATAATGCATATAAAAAAGAATAAGCCCAGCATCGTAATAGAGTTAATAAACTTATAAGGAATAGGAAGACAGAGTACGTAGCTTTTGAATTTGCTGCGGCTCAAAACGATATGAAGAAATACTGGGCCTGCATAAACAACCTTATTGGAAACAGAAAAAAACCAAATCCAGACGCTCAAATAATGAAGGCTTTTGATGCATCTTCCCCGTCAATACAGAATCATTTTGTTGACTTTTTTAAAAATAGTGTAGAACAAATCAGACATGACTGCGTGATAAATCCCTCTAACAACCCTGGAAACAACATGTCTAACTCTTGCTTTTATATTCCAGCAGCAAATAAAGAAAATATTACTAAAATAGTCAATAGTCTAAACATGAAAAAATCTCCTGGAATTGATGGAATCCGAGTGGGCGATATTCAATGTGTGAGTAAAAACATTAGTGAGATTTTGGCCTTGCTAATTAACTCTTCACTTAAAATTGGCTTATTTCCAGATCTGTTAAAACCATCCATCATAAGACCGATCTACAAATCTGGACCAAAAAATTTGTTATCAAACTATCGTCCAATTGCTATTCTCTCTGTAACTGAAAAGGTATTTGAAAAATATGTAACATCTCATTTAAATAAATATCTATCAGAGAACAACATAATTTGTAAAAATCAGTATGGGTTCCAAAAGGGCAAGGGTACAGAAATGCTTTTATTAGATTTTAATGACTACGTTAATAAATGCCTAAATCAAAGACATCATATAATCGCAGTATTTGTAGATTACTCCAAAGCATTTGACACCTTAGATCATAGTATACTTTTAAAAGAGCTCGAAAATATTGGTATAAAGGGCAATCTCTTAAAATGGTTCGCAAGTTATTTAAAAGATAGACCTATATTTGTTAAAATTAATAACATCTTAAGTTCTAGTAAAGTCATAAACCAGGGTGTACCGCAAGGTAGCGTTTTAGGACCTATCCTGTTCAACATATATGTTAACAGTCTAGCAACGTGTGGGTTTAAGGGAAAAATTTTTATGTATGCCGATGACACTGTTTTAATCACTTCCCACAAAGATTTCAATATTGCAGAAAAGACACTCCAAAAAGACTTCGATGTTCTAAATAGTTGGGCTCATGATAAAAAACTTGTAATAAATGCTAAAAACACAGTTGTAATGAATTTTCATTCCGCCCATAATATTCCACCACGCGCTCCAGACATTCGAAGTCATTTTTGTCAATGTCTCCTAAATCGGGATTTCATAAATTGCCAATGTCCAAAGCTAAACTCTGTTAGTGAAACTAAATATTTAGGATTAATAATTTATCTTAAGTTAAAATGGGAACACCATATAAATTATGTTGTAAATAAACTCAAACCAATTACTGCTAAATTGTTTTATTTGAGAAAAACATTACCTTACGAAGCTCTTGTCATAATTTACAAATCTATGTTTGAATCAATAATTCGGTACGGGATAGAAATTTGGGGCGTGGCACCAAAATGTTTTTTAAAACGAATAGAAGCCTTGCAAACCAAAACGCTAATAATGATTTCCAAACAAAAATTTCCAGAAACTAACTCACTTGTCAGTATCTTCAAAATGTATAACACCCTCTACCCAGAGGATTTTTGTAAGTATAAAATTATTTAACTTTTTTATAATAAGTGCACTTTCAAACAACCAAATGTAAAAGAGCAATATTCCTTTAGAAGTCTAGAAAAATACAAATTACCGAGATATTGCAACACCTATGGTAAGAACTCGCTCAGTCACGTGGTTCCAAAACTGTTCAATGAACTGCCTTTTAATTTAGAAAATGAAAGACGTTTTGATATTACAAAATTAGATTTGATTTCTTGGTTACTAAACAAAAGCCAAAAGTACACAATATAATAATTAAAAAGGAAAATAATGTGTGAGTCAGGGAGTGAATGTGTGAGTGATTGCCATTGTTAAGCTAGTAGGCTGTTTTCAGTCTTGATTTTGATCTTGTCCTCTTAATTACTAAGTAGTAATCTGTATTTGTGGGTAGCTGTGTGTTCTTTTTATTTTCAAACTTAGTGCTTATACGACCTTTTACGTAAACTTATGCTGAGTTCATCTATATATATAAAAGCCAAAACCCATTGACTGACTGACTGACTGACTGATCACAGTTTCTCAAAAACTCTAAGGCTTAGAGCCATGAAACTCGGCACAAATATTCCTTACAGGCTCTAGATGCGTACTAAGAAAGGATTTTGCAATATTTTGTCTCTAAAGGCCTAAATATAAACCTATATTATAAAATACAATATGGCGGTCACTTTGAGCTTTCAAAGCTTAATTTCTCAAAAACCACAAGACCTTGGGCCATGAAACTTGGCACAATTATTCTTTATAGGCTTTAGATGCGAAAAAAAGAAAGGTTTTAAAAATATTCTTTCTCAGACGGCTAAAATAGATTATTTGGAAACATTCAAAATGGCGGCCATTTTAGTTTTTCCTAACTGTGGATGGGAGTCCTGTAGAATATTTTCAGGGAACAGAAAAGGTACGAGAACTAATCTACTAAAAGAATAAAATTTAAAAATTTAACGAGAAACTTTTTGGGGAAATAGGTTTTTGGCCAAGATATTTATCTCCTACTTTTTCTTACAGTTTTCGGTTTATTTTCAAAAACGTGCTTAACCCTCGAGGGGGCGCACGCGGAGTTTTCCTCCGCACGTGTTTTTTATGTTAAAATAAACAGACATAATGGGTGTCGGCGGTCGTGTCCGGCTCCATACTTTATACCCCTCATTCCAGGAATTTCTTAGAACTATTTATACCCCCCCCCCCCCTTGGTACCTCGTTATATGCAATTTAGAGATGCCGTCTCAGTTTGCGGAGGGCCCTCTCCCGTTACACAGACACTGATACTTTTTTTAAAATTCATAATAACAATGGATTTGTAATTATTATTAATTTTTTGGACTTTTCCTTTAGATTTCGAAAAAAAGAAGTGAAACGAAAAGTCCAAAAATGTGAATAATAATTAATACATATTTTATACTAGAAAATTACTTACTATGTTTAATTGAAATATTACACCTATTAAGTTGAACATTAATTGAATCGATGATGAAATATGATTTCTAATGAAGTTTTTCAACATGTAAATGCTATTTTTCGTTATAAAACAAGTAAAATGGGTTAAATTTGTGCAATCTAGGGTTGCGGAGTAAAACTCCGCATGCGCCCGCTCGCGTTTTGCCGGTGAAGCGCCCGCTCAAGGGTTAATTCAGATTGATGTCAAGTCGAAAATCCATCCTTAGTGTCTTCTTTGTTTTATATTCCGGGTTATCCTCATTCTCTGTATTGGGAAATTGGAGGAAGTTAATTTATATCATTTGCTAATCATGAGGGAAACATGTTTAGAGGAATCGTTACACTTTCTCATTTTCATCTAGAGTGGAATTATCAGCTGCATCTTAAGGGTTTAATTGCGTGCACAAAACCCAAATAAATCAGTCCATTTGTTAATTATTCCTAAAAATTGCGCAAGGCATAATACAATTGAATTAAAATGAGCTATCCTTTCAGCGGGCGAAGCTGCGGGTATATCTGCTAGGTATTATATATTTTCGTTTTTTATAATATCATACCATATATTGATCTCAATTATTGGTTCTCCTTGAGATAATCGCTTCCTAGTTTGAATACGTTGCAATGTTCTGAGTTTAACCAGTAGGTAGAAATATATAGTTCGTTTGTGCACCGCCACCTGAGCGCTTTGTTAATTTTTGTATATTTTTAGTTTTACGTTTCTGTATCTCTATGTAATTATGAGCACCCAACGACAAATCATGTGGTTTGTTGGGACTCGAAGATTGTATGTTTTTATGGAAATAAATATTCTGATATTCTGATATTCTCATTTTATAGTGTAACTCACTATAAAATACAAAACTGTTGACTCACTCACTCACTCAAGTTTCTTAATAACTACAATACCTTGGACCATGAAATTTGACACTAACACTCTTTATAGACTCAAGATGCGTACTAAGAACGGATTTTAAAATATTTTCTCTCAAAAGACTAAATTAGGGTAGATTATAATATTCATAATGCCATTATTCAGTTTTCAAAGGTAACGAAGGCTTCTTTGTTCATAAAGTTTGGTACAAATATTCTTTATAGGCTATAAACGCGTACTAAGAAAGGTTTTTAAAAAGTATTTGCTCTCAAACAGCTAAAATACAGCATTTTACAGAACTCAAAGAGGCGACGATTTCAGATTTCAAAACTGTGGTTGAGGGACCTATGGAACATTTTCAAGGGATAGAAAAGATACGATATTCAATCTACCACAAGAATAAAATGCACAAATTATTACAGCCACCTACTTTGGCAAATGCCACTTAGGCTACTTGTGCTGTACGAACCATCCGAAGTACCGTATTGTATTTCCACTTTTGTACAGTGGGTTGTCTCACAGAGAATAAATAAGCAGAGGTCGCATTCATATGGCAGTAGTGTTGCGGGTAACTGCCTAACACCAGGAAGTAAAACAATAGGGAGACAATAGACTTCCGGGCGCCCCCCTACCCCCCGCACCCACTCACGGCACTGCTCGACACCATATTTAGCGCAACATTAGATGCGACCTCTGTCTTATTTCTTCTCTGTGGTTGTCTGTCAAATAAATAAATAAAAACTCATACTAGAATCTTGAAACTCAGTATTGACCTTCCATTTAGAGTAGGCCTATACTGTATGTATCCATTAGAAACAGGATTTTCAAAATTAAAAATTTAAGGGGGGTTTGTGTAGATGATAGGGATTTTAATTTTTTTTAAATACACTCGGACCACCGGCCAGACTATCCGGATGTACTATCAAAATGCAAAATAATCCTATTGAATTCATTACCTGTGCTTAAAAATCAACAAAACACATTATTTAAATGTGTTTACAGTGTTTAATTGCCAAAGAAAATATTTTGACGGCTCTATGTTGCGACGAACTGTCATATTGCGTCACTTGTAGATAGGTACGTTTTTTGCCGATACCACACTGAGGAGGATATAAAGTGAACAGTGCTCATAGTACTCATTATGTACTATAGGAAAATTTGTTTTGCCAAGTTTTTGTTCCATTGTCACAAACGTGTGTTTAAGTTTTTCAACCATGTTAAAAAACATTTTTCTCAAAGTAAATTTGTACACGTATAGTTTACAATTACTCGCAACCCGTTCATTCCTGAAAACAGTCCTTATACTAAACAGCAAAAATCGCACACACGAAATCCCAGATCAAATCTTACTGTAGAGTCCTTTGATTTAAAGTATAACAACATCGTTTGTTAGTTGAGGTCAAATTTGTCTATCGTCTATCAATTACAAGCCTGCCCGTAAACTAAAAACCAAAGTGACATAAATCGTTTACTTCTACGGCCGGAAACTGAACATTTAGGATAAATCCTGTCGAAGGACATTCCCCCGCGGTGAGGCGTGGTGATATGACGGATATGAGTCACCATCCTAGGACCGACCAGACCATCCGGCGGCCGATCCACCCGAAGCCGAACTAGAGGGCGTCTACTGTGAATGACAAACGTGTCGGGGAAATAAGATTTGGCCAGCACCTTTACCATTTATTTTTTCTTAGTTTTCTTTCTTTTAAAAAAGTGCAGATTGATCTTAAGTCAAAAATTCGTCCTTGGCGTAAATTTATTGTTTTATATCCCGAGTTATCTCTCATTCTCTGTGTTGGTAGCTAATGGAAGGAAGCGAATTCATACCATTTATTATTTTAAAGGGAAACATCAACATTACAACTTCTAATTTCAATCCAGGGTGGAATCACCATCTGCACCTTAATGTGCAGTTGGCCTATGTTTTTCTACATATGGCCTGTGGTCTATTTTACTCAAATTAGTCCATAAGTTAATTATTCCTAAAAATTGCACTTTACATAATATGATTCTAGTAAAAATTAGTTATCCTTTCAGCAGGCGTAGCCGCGGGTATATCTGCTAGTATATATATACATGTGTACAGAGATGTATTAACGTTCCTCGGTGTCATTTGACCAACACCCTGAAGGCCTACCCACACTACGCCATAAAGTTATTCAACACTCTACTGCCAACAGTGCGTGGGAAGGACCTAAAGAACTATAAGAGTGCGCTCTTTGTGAATCGGCCACTATATTCCCTCTCAGAAGCTGGCCAAAGAGCCTTTAAATTTTAATTCAGTCCGCCATGCCAAGTTACTTCTAGTTTTGTTTTCTGTGTGTCTTTGAACTTAAGTCATTAAATATTTTAAAAGTGCAACAAGTTTGCTTAATTTAACACAATCAATCCGACATGTGTCGGTTGAAAATAATAAGGACAAGTATTCAAGTAAGATGTTTTGTTCCATTGTTTTAGATTCCTTTTGTTTTTGGTTTTGCTCACTTCTTTTAAAATAATATGCGTTACTGGTATATAGGCTATATAATTAAAATTTAATTTAGCCTTGAATATCTGCTTGTGTGAAAAATGGACACATAGCTCATCTGAGCACTTAAATAAAATATATATCAAAAACAAAGAAGGAAAATGAAAGCCTAGCTTCCTCCTTCCCACAGCTGACCTTCTTGTCTCTCCACTTTCTTTTCCTTCCTTGATCTTTATTTTATATTTATATGAATACATATGGATTACCAAGTTTACAATGGATTTTCACAATTTACGCTTGATTAAGATAGTTTAAAAATACTTTTAATATTACAAAACCTGTCTACATCTAGAATAAGTTAAGATGTTGTGATTAAAATGAATTCCTGTTGCAACAATAGACCTAATGAAATTATTCTTTGAATAGTAATACTTGATCAAAATAATTGATTATTAGGGCCTAGTAATTTTAAGTCCAAATGAATGACAGTTACAATAAATTCACAGAACAGTGAAAAAATGGTTTTACAAATGGCCTATAGAAAACATCCATCATTGATAACAATACATAACCATCATAACCATCATAATTTTGCATTCGTAATCATTTTGTATTTCCCTGACTATCATCAACTTCCCTGACTTTCCATGACCACAATCTAGTTCCCTGACTATCCCTGACTTTCCAGAATGTGGAAACCCTGCATTACAGGTCAGCAGGTGAGGGGAAAAATTATTTTCCGGCAACAACAAAATTTCGCTTTTTTATTTTTTATTTCCTTAATGTTAGGTTTAACCCTTTGCGATCGTAAAGCCACCAGGACGTATAGCTTAGTTCCGACAGTCCGACGGCCAGCTCTACTAGCCAAGCCCCACTCCCCATCAGCTCGGGATCCATGATGGCGGCTCACACCCATCACCTCGGAATTGTTTTTACGCCCGGCAGCTCAGCATTAATTTAATTGGAAATCTGCAATGCTATCGTGAGGGATTTTTACGATTCCATGTTGCAAGCCTGCTGATCATTTAGTTAAATAACTACTCACTCACTAGGTTGCAACACTCTACAGCCATCACGCAAAATTTAGAAAAACAAACAAAAACACATGCAATTGGCACTTATCAGCCAGTTCTGCTGGACACCCCAGCGTTCCTTGGATTTCTGTCTGATCACAAATGACAACTGCTGTGGAAAAAATCTGCCTTCTGTGCGCTAATGGTGGTGGCCAGTAGAGCTGGCCGTGCAATCACTAAGGAATAGCAGCAAATATCAAATCCAATTGCAAAGGGTTAAGACATTCATTATTAATACGTCCCGAACATAAGCACGGTAGGTTAAACTGTTTCCCCGTCAATTATGAACCAAAAATAGATTTTTTGCCTATATCTTTGCACTTTTGAAGTCTGTAGCTCACATGCCAAAAATTTATTTTTCCCCACCTGCTATGTATAGAGATGCTTTTTACTCCTTGTAAAGAGTGAGTCAAATAATATTTTGTTTCCCCGGGAGACAAACTAAACCCATAAGAATAACATTGAAATCAATAATTCAAAAATTAATGCACCTTCAAATTTCCACGCAAACTTGCACAACGTAAATGTTGCAGCTCAACGCATGCAGGTGCTAACAGCTGATTTAGTGGCAGTAATAATCATACAAAATAACATTGACGACAATCAGCTATACAAACATCTAAGAACTAACCATGAAAGAATACTGCAACAATCACTACTGCATGAATGGTTGCAACTACTTGCAACCAGGATGCAGGCACCAATTGCAGAGGGGAAAAATGGATATTGTTTGTTAACTACTAAGTTAATTTAATGAAGTAGATGTTTTATAGATTGGGTATTTATTTCAGGTGGGGGGGAAAAATGTTGTGTGTATTTTGGCAGAATTGTACAGTGTCTCCCTTATAAAAATTGTCGCCCTCAGTAAGCCTCAGGCACCGATATTTTCACGAGTGAGACAATGTCATACTTTACTCACTCAACACACAAATAACTAGACTAATGATAAGTGTAAAAAATTATTTCTTACCGTACAAAATTTTAATGTCAAGATGAAATTATTAAACATGACAAAAATGTTTGGAAATTACCCTCTTATGGCCATTAAAATTTTAAGCTGATAGGCCTTTATGATATTTTTTAATAATCGTCTAAAGTTAAGATTTTCTCAAAAACTACGTAAAAACACCGATATTTTCCAATTTTTCTATTGTTATATAAATTATAAATACCCCCATTGCAGCAGACCTGCATACTCAGCGAATTTCAATTGCAAAGTACATGTTTCAATCCAATATAGCGAGATTTGACACGTTTTTTAAGCTCCATAAGAATAACATGGGGAATGAGTAAGCAGGTTTGCTGCAACAGGTATTTTAAAACTGGGTGGTTTTAATTCAATGATTAGTAGATCTGTACTAGAAGAAGCCATACACCGAGTTTTATCAAGATATGTTGAGAAATAAGGAAGATATTGCATTTTTTAAATTTCCCATAAGGATAACATGGGGAATGAGTATGCAGGTTTGCTGCCATAAAAACGGTAATATCCGGGATTTTATACTAAAATACATTAGATCTTTCTCTACATGAAGCCACAAACCAAGTTTCATTAAGATATGTTGAGAAATAAGCGAGATATAGAATTTTACTTCTTCCCCATAAGATTGACATTGGGACAACGTACTGTGTTTACAGTACACCTCGGATTATCCGGATTAATGTGGCGGAACACCGATCCGGATAGCAAAAAATCCGGATAATCCGAGGTCATTACAATACCGCCTAAAAAGCGATCGTGTACCATAGCCCCTGCTAAATTGATGCTGTAAGCGGCGTGTCGAGACTGTACATGTTAGTCTTTCAAATTTTACGGTGGTTTAGTTTTGAAACAAATTTAAGAACCAAACTTTTTTATTAATCATACAAATATAATGTTTAATTTTACCGTACTTACGGTTTAGGTTTGGAATAAAACGCCACATTAAAATATTTAATTTGTTAAAATAAATAATCATAACTCAAAATAACTTAAACTTGAAATAATCATGGCGAAACCAACCCAAATCTCAAAACGTATTACAGTAACTCTTTTTATTAAATAACGCAACACTTCAAATGCGCAAAATTGCCGTAGGCTACGCCTTTGTTGATGACTGCTAGCGCCCCAAGTAGCAATTCAGAAAACTACGTTCACGAAAATGCTGCAATGTATCATACTGTTTAGGCAATTCCTTCAATTATTGTGATTCCCAATTCATACATTAATGTATTATATTTGCAATTGACTTTTAGAAGGCGCATTTCACCCGCAAACTCGCTAAAATCATGTTATTGCCGTGATTTGAATTTTTTTAATTTCTCGGATGGACCGGTCCGGATAATCCGGGATCCGGATAATGTGGGGTCCGGGTAATCCGAGATGTACTGTACCACTTTCAGTATCTCGGTGTAGCCAATGGTCATAGAGCAATGATTCAAAATACTAAATTGTTTGTTTTTTCGAGCTGAATTTAATGGTGCTAACCAAAATTCGATAAACTTTATTTTTCTATATAAAAAATTTGAAAAACCCATTTTTGGGTGGGTTTACCCCGCTTTACCCTCCCTTCCGGTCAGGGCTTAATTTGTAAAGAAAAAAGTCGAATTTCCCCTATAGGGAAGAAGCTATTACCGTAGGTCTCATGGTAAGACCTAAGCTCGGAACCACTATAACTTTTCGTTTTGGGGCCCCCAGAAGCAAGAAACACTATTCGTTCGAATTTTTATATATATATAACTATATATATATATATATATATATATATATATATATATAAAGGGAGGGGTGGCAATTTATAAGCATGACAGCTTTGGCTATGAGGTTGAAAGTATAAATTTGGAGGATCTCAGCACAGAACTTACTTGCGAAATGACAGCAGTAAAAATCAAGTTGGAACAAAAAAGACAGCTCTATGTCATTGGCATCTATCGTCCCCCAAATTCATCATTTGATTATGCACTTCAATCAATGGCCAATCTCTTAGACCAAATACCACAGGAGAACGGTGGCATTTGCTTAATGGGAGACCTCAATGTGGACTGGATGGACAGGTAAAAAAATAAGGAAAATCAGGTCTTGAATGAATGTTTGTCCTCGTACAACATGTCACGAATTCTACTGCCCCCCACAAGAATTACGAGTACTTCAGTTTCTTCCATAGACGTGGTATGCACCAACTTAGGTCATGGCATGCTGAACGTTGACGTGCTTCACCTGGGACTATCTGACCATACAGGGCAACTCACCACTCTAGACATTCCATCAAAAAGAACAATACCCCCTTCAGTAGCTCGAAGGCGTCTGAACAAGAATAATCTCTCCTGCTTAAGGGAACTGCTAGGAATCCAGTCATGGGAAAGGATCTATCAAGCAGCGGACGTAGACGATGCATATACCAACTTTGTGGACACCTTCACAACAGCCCTTGACATAACCTGTCCAATTAGAATAACACGTGATAAGCCTAAAAAACGACATAATCCAGCTGTGTACCTTGAAGCCGCAGCCCTCAAAGCTAGTTTCCTTGAAGCTAATGACAAATTCATCAGAACTAATAAGGAAGAGGACAAACAGGAAGCTTGTCAGAGGAGTTATGACTTAAAACTAAAAGAGCTCAGAAAAAAAGAAAATGAAGCCCGGATCAGGGAAGCTCCTAATAAGAACAAGGCGATATTGGAGGTAATTAATTCTGAAAGAACCACAAGAAAGAAAGGAAAAGAATGTTCATGGCAGTTAGAGCATGCAGGTGGAGTTACCGATGACGTCACTAAGGTAGCTGAACTGTTCAATGCATTTTTCACCACTACAGCGGAGGAATTACTAAAGCGGAATAACCAGGTCATGCCTAAGACCTTTCAAAACATTGCCCTTGGTGACCATAATCTTGAATTCTTTCCACTAGCAACAACTGAGGTGGTAAAAAAATCCATCAAATCCTTGAAACTTAGCTCATCAGCTGGTGTCGATGGAATCAGTTCAAAGATGCTGAAATTCTGTGAAAATGAACTTTCTCATCCCCTAACAGATATTATAAATAAATCAATGGCACAAGGTCACTTTCCAACAAAAATGAAAAATTCAAAAGTCTATCCTTTGCATAAAAATGGCAGCAAAAGCAACATACAAAATTTCAGACCTATTTCACTTGTACCTACAGTATCAAAACTTCTGGAAAAAATTGTTCTCACTAGACTGTTTAATCACCTCATTTCATACAACCTGCTTCCTGTAAGGCAGCACGGGTTCTTGGCTGGAAAATCAACTACAACTGCTTTAACGGAGCTGATAGAACTGATAACTGACTACATAGAACAGGGCAATACCGTCACAGGCACATTTCTCGACCTGAGTAAGGCCTTCGACTCTCTAGATCACACATTACTTCTGTCCAAGATCAGTTCTCTAGGAATCTCCGGATTAGCACTCCAGTGGTTTAAAAGCTATTTAACAAATAGAACGCAAATTGTTGAGGTCAATCAAACCATCAATGAGGAAACAAAGGTAGGAACCTCAACTCCTCTACCAGTGAGAAGAGGTGTTCTTCAGGGTTCTGTGTTAGGCCCAATTTTATTCTTACTATTCACTCGAGACCTCCCACTCACTGGCTGTTGAACCTCTAAGCTCTTCTGTCATGTATGCAGATGATACTGTCCTTGTCAGCAAAAGTAAATCCTTAGAGACACTGGAAATCAATACGTTCGTCTCAGTAAGCAAAGCTGAACAGTATTGAATTCAAAACGACCTTGTGTTCAATGAGGCTAAAACTAAACTTCTAGCTCTAGGAAGAAACAAAGACCAACTGTCAGGTTTCCCGAATGTTGCCACTGTTCAAACCTTAAAACATCTTGGAATGATTCTGGATGACCGCTTGTCCTGGAATGATCATGTAGATAACGTGTGTCTCCGACTTGGTACCTCTTTATTCACTTTGAAAAGAGTCCGGGCTATAAGTACTCCAGAAGCCTTACGAACAGCTTACCATGCGCTTTTTGAAAGCCACATTAGATATGGAATCATTCTCTGGGGAGGTTCATCGGCCCAAAACCTTTAGCGAGTCCTCGTCCTACAGAAGAGGGCCATCAGAACTATGACCGGCTTACAACAAAGGGATAGCTGTAGAGAAGCCTTCAAGACCCTTGGCATCCTCACAGTAACATCTCTTTACATACTTGATGTGATCCAACACACCAGCAACATAGATCTTCTAAAACACAACAACATCCACGAGCACAACACCCGCCATGCTGATGACTTTGTACTTCCTAGTCACAGAACTGCCCTTTTTGAACAAAAGCCTTCTTATGCCAGTGTAAAACTCTACAATGCCCTCCCGGCTAACATCAAGAGAGGAAGCAATGGATCATTCAAGGGAAGACTGCGAAACTGGCTATTGGAAAGATCGATCTACAACCTCAATGAGTTCTTTGCCTGCACTGAGAATCTCAACTTATACCCTGCATAAAAACATTATCACCACTACTTTTAACATGCATTTGGAAATTTTATGTACTTGATTTTTATTTTAACATTTACAATTTTTAATACTGTTACCACTGCTCTTTAAATAATAAAAAAAATTATGTGTCACCTTTCAAGATAGTTGTATCTTTAATTCTTGTAATCTTTACTTATATTCTAAGTTTGACGCAATTTATGTAACTTGATGTTATGAAAATAAAGAGATTGATTGATTGATTGATTGATATATATATATATATATATCTATGTGTCTGTTAGCACGATAGCGGCCGCAAAAATGGTCTGATCTTTATGAAATTTGGTACGGACGTGTAAAGTGGTAATCAATTGGACGAGTTTGTGAACCAGCCCGATCGGACCACCGGAAGCGGGGATAAAGGGGAATAAACCCCCCCCAAAAATGGGTTTTTGAGTTTTTTACATAGAGAAATAAAATTTTTCGAATTTTTTTGGACACCATTGAATTAAGCTCAAAAATACAAACAATTTAGTATTTTGAATCACTGCTCTATGTCCATTGGTTACCGAGATAATGAAAGTGGTAAACACAGTATGTTGTCCCAATGTTAACCTTATGGGAAATAAAGAAAATTCTATATCTCGGTTATTTTTCAACATATCTTGTTAAAACTTGGTAAATAGCTTCTTCTAGTTCAGATCTACTAAATATTGAATTAAAAGCACCCAGTTTTAATATAGCTGTAGCAGCAAACCTGCATACTCATTCCCCATGTTATTCTTATGGAGCTTACCAAAACATATCAAATCTTGCTATGTTTGATTGAAATATGTTGTTTTGCATTTGAAATTTGCTGAGTATGCAGGTCTGCTGCAACGGGGGTATTTAACGTTTATGACCACAGTTTAACAATTAGGCCGAGTTCACTTTCGCGATAGCTAGGTTTGCACTGCCGCGGCTATAGTGTACTTATGTGCCATAGTGATCGTGAAGGTTGTGATCTCCAGCGCTACGTGTTTAGCGCCACTCACGACTCATGGTGGGAATTTACTACTGTCGAACAAGGGCGCACCTGAATTGTCCAAACATTTGACGAACTATTTGTCGCAAGAGGCCTTAAAAGATCGACGTAGAAATGAGTACGGTAATGCCGAACGCACCCAGTACACGCTCGTATTGGCCTGGGTTGGATTTGCCCTTGATTGAAGATAGTAGACTTCCACCATCACTTGCTAAAGCCTATCTCGAGTTTATCAAGTGATCAGTATCCAGAATGGAGATTAAAAAATTACCATCTATTACCTTGCGTGAAACTATGTAAAGAAAAATAGAGTTGTTAAATTGACTTAGAGGATTCTCAAATTAGAAAGAGTTGTACACTTTTATAAAATCACTTTTTAAACAGTATTAATAGATTACGAGGCCAGAAAAAGGGTCCGGAGCCATACCGGTGAGTTGAGAAACCGCGCTCCGGTGGGCTCCGGTTTCCCAAAAAGTACCGGAGCTGCGCTCCGGTGTGCTCCGGCTGAAATTAACCCCTGCTTCCGGTGGTCCGATCGGGCTGGTTCACGAACTCGTCCGAATAATTACTACTTTACACGCCTGTGCCAAATTTCATTCTGATCGGACCATTTTTGCGATCGCTATCGTGCTTACAGACACACACACACACACACACACACACACACACACACACACACACACACACACACACACACACACACATATATATATATATATATATATATATATATACAGTGCTTGATTTGCGGCGGAACGGCGTTCCGGGACCTCTTTCTGCCGCAAGAGTCGATATTGTAAATCTTAACCGGTCGGAGTATTTTTAGTAAGAAACGATCGCGTGCAATCGGACGGATAATTTTCCGTAAAATGCAATCACGTACAATCGGCCGGAGGATTTTGCCACGAGAGAGGATCGTGTGTACTCGGGGAGTATTTGTCGTATAAGAGACAATCGCGAGTAATCGGCTGGAGAATTTGCCGCCAATGACGATCGCGTATGAACGGCCGGAGAATTTTGACGCTAAAGACGATTGCGTAAGATCGGCCGGAGAATTTTTCGCAAAAGGCGATCGCGTATGAACGGCTGGAGAATTTTGACGCTAAAGACGATCGCGTAAGATCGGCCGGAGAATTTTCCGCAAAAGACAATCGCGTATAATCGACCGGAGTATTTTTCGGAAGGGTCGATCGCGTGTACTCGACCGAACTTTTACTGAAACTACGCGCGGAGTTTCGGCCTGAAATTAGCCCACTTTTGTGTAGTCTTGAGCTAAGCCGAATGTTGAAAACGCTAAAAAGACCCGATACTCGCACAAGGCATCATTAAAAAATCCTTTAGACTATTTATTTTTTGGTAAAATAATGCTTTGCTAGTTTTTAATTTACTTATTCAAAGATTTGAGTTAGATAAAATGTGGCTTTTTAAATCGACCTAATTATTCACATAGACAAATAATACTTTGTTGAGGGGAAGAATGATAAGGGGGGGGGGGGGGTTATGTACAAACTGGCAATTACAGTTCCGGTACCTCAATTTTTACAAATCAAGCACTATATATATATATATATATATATATATATATATATCTAGAAATTTGAACGAATGGTGTTTTTTGCTTCTGGGGGCCCCAAAACGAAAAGTTATTATGGTCTTGGGCTTAGGTCATACCATGAGACCTACGGTATGACCCAGCTTCTTCCCTATAGGGGAAATTCGCTAAAAGTAAAAAATGTTTAATACAAAATTTTACAATATTATCCGTAACTTGGTATGCCTCTAGTTAAAATTAAACGAGCTGTTTCAGAGATGTAATATCGTTAATTCAAGTCTCCAAAATTTCTGCGTGGACATTAGGGAGGTCAAAAGCCTAGAATATTTTTAATATCCTAACCTGGGAGGATATATTAAAAGGATGTACTGTACAGTAGTGAGTGAAAATTTGTTATCGTGCCCTTTTAGAAAAAACATTTCGAAAATTTTTTCTTTTTTCAAAACTTTTTTGATATTTTTTTATTGATTGACATTTGAAGATTCATAGATTAGAAAAGGTAACGCAAAATCTTGTGTGTATATTCAATGATACAGCATCTTTCATGAAAGAACACGAATTTTTGTCACTGACCGTAACCAACATAAAAATGAAGATTACAAATATTTAATGTGGTTTGATAAATATGTTTTGCTGTAAATAGATTTAGTTTTCGGGCAATATTGCAATAAACAGCTCATTAAGCCTTTAGTAAATTTGGTATTTCTAAAAAAAATTCGAAAAACTATAAAAAAATCAAAAAAATGCAAAAAATCTATTAAAGTTTGTCTAGCTCCAAGTAATCATTCCTGTTATATGAAAAACCTTTATGTCCTCATAGGGGTGTCTGTTTTGTGTGTGATTATTGTTTTAAATATTGATAATATATCAATTTTTGTATTTTTTATAACCCAAATCATGATAGATACGGTCAGGGACAAGGGGTACGGTCTGGGACAAACGAGAATCGCCGGTCGATTTACTCAATTTATTTAATGCCTTTGTTTTAAATTATCATTTTAAATTATCCTTGGCACTTTAATGGGCCAATACCCTGGTTATTTGGGAGTTGACTGTACTCTATTCCACAAAAATTTATAATAATATATAAGCATTACCTTCAATATTTACATATTTCAAAAATTACAATTTTCCTTTTTCATAAATCCTTCAATTGTACTTTATAAGATAAAATTGTCTTTCACTTCAACTGAATAGTGCAATTTACAACGAAATTTATAATGATTGTCACGACCGTACCCCCATACAATCGATAAGGCTATCGTGGTCGTGACAAAAATGGTTTCGGTCGTGACAAATACGGTCAGTGACATTACAATTATTTGTCCCTGTTCTGGTGTTAGCCCTGCACCTCGTGTTTGAGAAGACAAAGTGGACTTCTAGGTTACCGTAGCAATTAAAAAATCATATCAACAAAAATTAACACCATGTCTACTGTAACAAACGACTAGTACGGTCTTGGACATATCAAAATTACCAAAAACACAAACTTACCTTTATCAACCTTGACCAGTTTAAAAACAAAGAAAAATCTCTGGAGCAACGTAAAACACTCCCGTTCACTTATGTCTCTTCAAACCAACTGACTCTTATCGCCACCAGGCTCGCCACTGTCGTGTTCCAAAGTTCCAAATTTTGCCGTTACGGTCGGGACTTAAAATCGAGGGACAGACTTATTTTGTCGTAATACTCAGTTCGCAATAAATAAAAAATCATTAAATACTCTTTTTTTGTAAGTTTACTAATCCATATAAAAAAATAGCATTATTTATTTAAGCAGGCATAATTGTTCTGAAAATAACATGAAAGTTGAAGAATGGACCCTAGGGACAAGTTATGGTCGTGACATTCGTGACTTTGAAAATACGGAAAAAATACCTGGAACCCATTAACAATCAAATAAATATTTGCAAAAAGTTGCCCCCGTCCCAAAAAATATTAAAACACATAATATGTGTACTAAAAAACAGTATCTACGAAATAAGGGGCCAGGGACATTAAAGGGCACGATAACAAATTTTCACTCTAGTAATTAATTATGTTCAATGTATTTTTTATGGATTTTAGTGTGAATGAGATTACTGTATTGTTAAGTGCTGGATGAATGTAAATTGTGCGTCAAAGAAGGAAAAAAACATAAATAATGTAGGTTAAATAGAAATAAGTAGGTTAATGTATACCTGGCACCAATTCTTGGGGCCCACGCCATCCTTATGCCCAATGCTAAAATTAACATTAGTCTTATGGACGGTGTGGGCCCCAAGAATTGGCGCCAGTTATAACTTCAAGTAGGTTTCTACCCTACTTGAAAACTACAGAAGTTTCAATACCTCTCGAAATAAGGTGTAGTTTAAACACTAGAAATAAAAAGTCCAAAAAATTGAATAACAATACAAATCCTTCGCTATAATGAATTTTAAAAATAAATTTGCATAAATGTTAATGCTGACTACAACAGACCTGAAAAAGAAGGAAAAGTAGGAAGACTAGTTTATCTGTATTCAAGAGAAGCAGGCTACAAATCTTAAGTAGGGTAAATACTAAAAATCTATTTATTTTTAAAAAACTAATTCACTGTACATTTAAAAATTCTTCAATCATCGTTAAAACCACTTAAGAATAGCCAGGATACATGGTCATTGGTGGTTTTATGTCTGCCAAGCAACTTCAACTTTGGTGAAGGTACTTTTTGGTGAGTCAGTGGGTAAGTCGGAGGAATAAGTTTGTGCTGAGTTTCGTTCTGATGACAAAAAAGGATCATAAAAAATATCCGACTTCCTGACTACGAGTTAATTTAATAATACAGTACAGTTTTATAAACTCAATATAATTAAAGTGTTAAAATGCCAAATCAAAGAATTTTTATGAATTACCATTTTTAGGAATATTTCCAGACCAAAAAATATTTCCGGCAATATTCCCATTTTACATGCAACTTCCCTCTCACTGAGATTATTTCCACCCTACATCAATGGATACTTGGCCAACTTTAAAAACATTCTGTTTCAATGGAGTTTTTTTTTACATTTATTTGATAGTAAAAAATTTATAAAATCTTGATTTTTACGGACATTGATTTTTACTAATCAGTGATGGCAAATGTCCGCAAAAATCAAAATCAAAAAATAATATTAAAAGGTTTTGTAAACAAAATGTAACTTATATATTTATTCATATATTAAGTTTTAAAGTTAATATTATAAATCCATCCCAGAGTCCGCCCTTTCCTAACTGACACGAAATTTGACGGGGACGTCCATAAATTACATCATCACTTTATGCTCATTTTTGGTCCCCCCTCCCTAAAAATTTTTTGATGTAATTTGATATCAATCACCTGCTAAAAACTGGACTTTTTCAATAAAAACAAATAGCTTTAATATCATTTTGAGGTAATTTTATATCAAACAACTACTAAAACTAGGACTTCTTCAATAAAAACAAATTATCAAGGTTAACTTTAAATTCTTTTTAGTTTGTAGTCTACTAGCCTACTAGTAAATCTATTACATTTACTGCAGCGGTTCTCAAACTGGGGTTCGCGAACCCCTAGGGGTTCGTGGAGAGGTTTACGGGGGTTCGCAAGAGATAAATCAATAATGGCAGACACGAAAAAATTATAGCCTTATTTTGTAAAATTATTTTGAAATAACTATAACAATTTTACCATAACAGTCAAAATATTTCCAACTGTTAACAGTTTGAAATATTTTAAAGGTCAAAGACGTTTCCAAGATCAGCGTTAGGCCTGTTTCATAATAATTAGTCTGTCTATAGACTCAACCACTCAACTCATTGGCAACAATTTTGTAAATTTGGCAATATTGCTCATTGCCCGTACCTCTCCTCTATGCTGCAACCTCTTACTCATTAATTACTCATTTTCCAGCAAATAAATAAGCTAAATCTTGGCCTTCAAGTCACTTCTGTTACTTTGTTTAGCGTCGCAGAGAAGATAGAATCCATGATTTAAAAACTTGATTTTTGGAGCTCTTGTGTCATTAAAGGCCATAGACTGAAGTGTTTGAGACATTAGATGAGTTTATAAAAGAAAATGAATTAGAACTGAGCTAAGTTAAAGATGTTATCAACTAACACTTGCAAGGATTGAAATTGTCATTTAGGAAATATTTTCCCAAACTCAATGGAAACATTCTTTGGATCAAGGATTCTTCTTCTGTTGGAATCATCCAACCTAAATTTCAAAGAAAAGTAAAATTTGATCGAACTTTCCTTGAAAGTAGAATTGAAGAGAAAACATTTGATCAATTTTTGGTTGGACATGAGTGATGTATGTAAATTTGTCCAATTTAGCAAGCAAAGTTCTGCTCCCTTTTTCAACTAGGAGCTCGTAGAGCGAGCATTTTCCTTATTTGCATATATTAAAAATAAATATAGGAGCAAATTCGATGCAGCCCCAGATAATATGTCTAGTCTAGTATTTTTCTGATCCATAAACTTTTGAAGCTTTTTGTAAAAATTTCCATTGCCATTTTTTTAAATTTAACTAACTTAAAAATGTACTCAAAATATAGTTATAACTTACTTATAAACTTAATTGTTCACAAAGTACTTAAGTATTAGTTCATTTACCCCGAGCTATAATAAACGCTATAGATAAGCTATTACTCAAGTAGTATTAAATATGACCTAGGGCCCTAGGGCGGCCTAGGGGTACAATTCATGAAAATACATTGGCTTAGGGGTTCGCAAGGTGAAATAGTTTGAGAACCGCTGATTTACTGTACTGACACAGATGAAGAACTATACAGATTGGCAACCTAATGCATTTTTTCGTACTCGTTTTTTCTAGCAGCGATAAGATTGTTAAGATGTTAAGCCTCCCAAGTTCAATGGTATCAACGTTATTATTTTTGTTCTTTGGGACCTAAAGATTTGATATTGACGAAATTATCCTTGATACCAACGCAATATGTGCGACTAAACAACCCAACAAACTTGACACCGCCCAAAAAAACAGGCACGAAAAAGTGCATTGGGTTGCCAATCTGTATAGTTCATCTGTGATTCTGATAAGATAAACACTACTACCTGCAGATCTAAAACTTTGATCATTACAATCTGCACTTAGGTAGAGCCTACTTTATTAATATACTTAATTTTGACCTGAAGCTAAAATGACCATAAAAACGGATATATTTTAAAAACCGAGAACATACTTCACATGAAATTTCTAAGCTGATTAATTTAAATTAGGCCTAATTGGAATGGAATCATTTTGAAATTAGCCTAGTTGTAAAACACAATTTGAAAAAATTAAGTCACCTCAACGTCAAACTTCCCCCCATGCACATCATCCAACCATCATTTTCAATCTGGACCCCTCCCCCTTAATCTCAGATTATGTCATTTACAGATAGCTCCTAAGTCGTGAAGCAGTCTGCGAAAAAATCAGGCATTAAAACCGTTCACATACTGTTTTGCCCGACTATTTACACGGTTCGGCCTGTTTGCACACTCACATGTAAACACATGAGACTGACTTTTGCTCCTAACCAAAGTTCTTTAGTTGGCCGACTAAGATGTTTGTGTGCTCAAGTCTTAATTTCTCTTGAATCAGAAGCGCCGTAGTTCCTTTCTTGTGAACTTTTGAAGTGTTCCAAACAAGATTTAATTTCCCAAAAAGGTGATTTCATCCAAACAAGATTTAATTTCCCAAAAAGGTGGTTTCATACTTTATTTTTTCAACGTGCCAATTAATTTAAGTAATATCATTAAACTTCCTCAATTTTAATAGGCTAGGCTATGGTTATTAATATATGCAACATTATCAAACTCATGATTATTTTTACTTTTTTTAGACAAATATTAATCTATAGGTAATGCCTAACTTATTTTTAGCATTGTTCTTTGAGTTAATTGCTTATTATCAAACAAACAGGATGTTCATCCATTTATTTCATGGTAGGCTTGTAATAAATCAGTACACACTTGACATTAATCTTGATCAAATTAGTGAGTCGGTGGGTAGCGCACTCGGCCCCGGTTCTGTGGCGGCAGCGTCGCAGGATCGAGACCCGATGATGCCGCATACTTTTAGCAGTACTGATCATCCTTGTACTGTACCGGCTCACTCCTTGGGTTTGCTTGATAACTCCCACGCACAGGCCTGAGGCCCATGTGGGGGGGCAAATGCAAGGTAAAAAGAGACCGCTACCCTCTTTTTAAAAAATTAAAAAAAATTAAAGAAGTAATTTAAGAAAATAATAATCTATCAGTATGCAACTAAGAAAGTAAACTAAATACAGTAACAGAAGATACAATAACATTAGACAACCATCTGAACTCTAACAGACTTGAGACATTGACTGAACTTCATTGAGCAAAGTCTCATTTTTGGGCAGGCTCCTGTCCAGTATCAAAGCCACCTAAAGAGCAATTTAGAGGCAGCCAAGCCAGTACTGTCCAGACATAAATGACATACTCTTACTCTGACATGAACCTTTTAATCTCTATCCTTTTTAAAAACCATTGACTTAATATTTTGAAATTAACTCTACTTTGTTAAAATGCTGTAATTAGACCTATGATCATTAAATAATATTTATTTAGCCTAGCATATTTGTCATCCTTATATTAACTTAGTTCTTACTCAAATGTGTATTTTTGTGACTTGATCCAGGATCAAATACCAAGATAACAACTTTTACAGTAAGCCCTACCTTCATATTTAGCCTAGTTTATATTTAGCCTATGTGCATCTTGAATAGGCCTAACAAAATTCAGCTTTTTAAATTTTGTCCTACCAAAGTTTTTAAGCATCAAAATTTCAAAAAATTTCATTTTTTTATATATTTAAGTAGAAAATTGAAGGAGGGAAACATACTTATTATTAGGCTATAGCCTTTTTTCTCTTGTCACAGATGAAGAACTTTACAGATTGGTAACCTAGGCTAATTTATGAGATGGGGCTGGTAAATACTCAGCGGGTAGGTAAATATAAAAAGAATATTCACCCTAATCTCGGGTAATTACCCAAAAATGGGCATTTATGATTTTTATTGAATATACTAGAGACAGGCTCGTCTTTTTGCAATTCCCTAGCTGTGAGTATATTAAAATGACGATAAAAAGTGTTTTCAAGTTTTTTTATGTGGTTTCCACAAACATTTCACTTAGCATGATCGATAAAGGTACCAGTCCTGGGTATTTATGATTTTGGGTCAGTCCACTCCAAGTGGTCCCAGAACTGGCTGCTTGACTATCTCAGAAAAATTTTATAATTTGTAGGAAAACTCTTGAATGTTTGGGAAGTCAAAATTTTTTTTTGAATTTATTAACGTACCCTTTGAAAATGGCAGCCATTTTTCTATAAGGCTGCATGCCATTTACGTTTACAAGCATTTGCGATTTCTTAAAGTATTCTGCAACGAGTTGTCATAGGCTTTTCAAATGAATTTCATTATTTTTATTGCATACTGGCATACAAATTAATACTATAATTACTCACGGGGCCGGATTTAAGCATAGGCGCGCGCCTGGGGGAAATAATCGATAATCCAGGAATTATCGTCGTTTGGTAGGTACTCAATAAACCTCGACCAAGAATAAAAAGATAATTAATAATTGTTATCCTAATTGAACATGAAACATAAACAACATAATTTAAGTACTTAAATAGGAGTAGCAGACAGCTCAAAATAAATGACATCAACTTATAGGTCAGATGTTGCAGACGGCGCCGCTTCGTAGGCCGCAAAATTCTCGAAGTGGGAATTTTTGTAGTGGGGGAAAATGGGGGAAAGGTCTGTAGTGGTGAAGAGAAGAAAATAATAATAGTGTTCAGGTAATCTCAGTCGAAAATGTAAACAAATCGTGACGTCTTTTGAGGGCCGGAAACATAACCTGCAGCTAGTACAAAATTAATGTTAGCCAATTAGATGAAGAATTATATTCCTCACACTTCATTTAAGCTATATTTTACCCAATAGGCTAGTAGAACTTGCAGAACCGGATATGAGTCTACGATGGACCTTGGCAGTCTCTGAAAACACCTCTTTCTATGGCAAAAGGGTGCGCAACAAGCCCTCGTGGCTGAAGCGCCTTGGGACTACGGTCCGCCCTTCAAAATGAATGAATGAGTCTACGATTGAAGACACAAGTTTTGGTTCCACCACAGGCCATACGGGAGTTAGACAACATGACAGGATAATAACAAGCAACAGGATAATAATTTGCTGGATGGGAGTATATTCAGCAAATTTTAATGGGGGAGGCAAGATTTTCAGACCTCTGTTCAATTATAACCCCCCTCCTCTTTAAAATGTGTTAGACGGTGTTTTGTTGAAAAATCCTTGCCAAATATATGACAGCCGTGAAAGGTCTGAGAGATTTACCGACAGCAATACGACTGATGTTCGCAGGTTACGATCTAGCGTAGCCTAGCCAAGAGCTGTTTGTTATCGCCATAATGTGACCGAGAAATCTGCTGGCTGCTGTAAACTTAAAGCAGGGTGTTAACCAGATTTCACACACATACTATTCATTTCCAACTTTTTTCTTACTTTTCCAGACCATTACAAAACCCCGACCACTAAAATCAGTAATGTAGCTTTTAAATCGAACACTTGAGCGCTACCTTTGATGTAAAATACAGACGGCCGCAACGCGACCGACAGATTTACCGGCCACGATATGTTAAAAGGTTTACCGACCGCAATGCGACCGAGAAAATTGCTGGCCACGAAAAGACTGCACGATTTTCCGACCACAATATGACCGAGAGATCTGCCAGCCGCGGTATTATGACCGAGGTCCGCGATTTGACAGCCGCGATTCGACCGACAGATTTGCCAGGTGCGGTATAAACGACCAGGTATAGATTTCCCGGCCGCAGTGTGGTCAGTAGATTTCACAATAGAGCGAGAGACTTGTCGGTCGCGAAACGACCGAGAAATATACCCGTTAACTGCTGTATGCCGCAATGCGACCGACATGTTGGGAAGGACTGAGGACAATGGTTAAAAAGGAGGACATGTCCTCCTAAAAACGGACGGTTGGGTACTATGGCCCTGGGGGCCCGCACCACTGAGTGAGCCTAAAGGCCCAAAAGTCCTACATCCAGCCCTGATTACTCACCTAGATGATCTCCTATATTTAAAACAGCTCTAAATCGCTGATTGCAAATGAACATACTTGGTTTTAAAGGATATCTTCTCAAAGAGGGAAATTTTTCTCAGCTTCAATATTTTTCCTCTGTTACACGATATTGTTTATAATATTTATAAAATATTACAAGTAAGAAACTCACCCCTCAAAAAAAATGTTTTAATTGATTTTTTTTGTTTTTGATCTTTAATAACTCTTTTAGAGGACCAGACAAAAACCTGAAAGTTTTACAGTAGAAATGTCTTTATGATATAAAAATCTTCAGTAAAAATTACAATCTCAACATTTAAAACAGTTATTAGACACACACGGACACTTATTACATTAATACTAAAACGATAAAAACTTTTACTGCCGGCGCGGGTAAAGTACATATTCTCACGAGTTCCGAAGGCCTACACAGAGAACTAGAGTAGGCCTACTAGAGTAGGCCTACGGAAGTCGTGAGAATATTTTCTTTACCCGCGCCGGCAGTAAAAGTTTTTATCGTTTTAGTATTAATGTAATAAGTGTCCGTGTGTTTCTAATAACTGTTTTAAATGTTGAGATTGTGTTCCATCGTGTGAACTGTGACAAAAACGTCTAATGTGTGAAGTATAGTATAGGTTTTCAGCGACCGAAGATGCATTGTCAAGATGCGAAACGCGCCTCGCAATAATGAGAACAATTTTTGACATCTCAGGCAGGTTAGTTACCTTCAATAAATATAAAAATATAACGCCATGCAAAACATTTAAAATAATAAAATTTTGGTTTGACATGATTATGACAATTATTACAGTCGACTCTCACTAACACAAACCTTGATATCACGAATTATTTAAAAAAAAGTAAACCTTGGAAAAACCTGTCTAAAACAAAGTAATTACTATATATAACACCAACTAATTTTTCAGTTATATTTTACCCCTATAACTCAAAGGGACACAAAAATTACCTCTATAATACGAAGTTCAGTAGATAAGACAAATTTGATTCACTCTTTACCTCCATAACTCAAAGTTTACCTCTAGGCCCTATCAGAATGGACCTCTGTAATAGGAAATCCTGGCATTCAGGATGCAACCTGTCGGTGAATCATATCCGGGGTCAAGGGCATGTTTTAATGAAATTATAATCGATACTTTAATTGTTTTTACAAAGAGGAAGATTACGTTTTTTTTAATCAATGGAATAAATAAAAGTTAAAAGTTTATTTTTGTAGCTGTAGGGGATGAAGTGAAGTTTCTTTATATTACAGTGGGACCCCTCATATCCGGCCTCGGTTTTACCAGTCCTCGGTTTATCCGGCTGCTTCTTGGGAGCCGATATCAAAATGTATTTCCCTCGGCGACTGGATGCGAAGTAACCGCGACACGAGCGTTTCTCACGGTACACCTGCTTCCGTGGTAGTGATTGTTTTATTTTATTTGATTTCGAGAGTATTATTTACGCCAGTTGCACTCTTTATTAACTCAGTTGACCTCTCTCTAGGCAGATGATTTCTTAACCAGTGCGGTTATTAATTAGTCAGTGTGGGATTTTTTCGTCTATTCTCGGGAGCACCGAATTAGGCCGGTGAGTGAGTGTGCTATTGGTGTTTTTGGTAGATAATAAACCACCAAAGCAGACAAAGACAATGGCTGGTTTAGGCAGACGATTTTGAGAGTTTACAGTTTTTGCCACCCGCCTAATTTTGTGGTCCTGATAATAGTGTTTTGTTGCAGTTTCGGTTAAGTGCACTGTACTGTTTGACTGACGTGTTTTTTTTAACTATCTTTAGCTCTACGTTGATTATTATTTATTAACTAAGAAAGGTTGATTGAGATTTGCTTAGTTAAAATGATCGATTTTGTGGTAAGTTGGATTATCCGGCCAAATTGTTATCCGGCCTAAGCTCAGTCCCGAGGTGGCCGGATATGAGGGGTTCTAAACTGTATTATTTAACTGGATGTAAATAAAAGACGTCTTACAACACTTAAAAATATATTTACACTTATACTGTATTTACATACAAGATGGTAAAAATGTACAAAAATGGTGGAAAATGGCGATCGATTTCGGTTGGTCACACCAACCATCATCAGGCCCAATGAGAGACTCATTGGGACTCATTAGAGTTTCTCATTAGGCCTGATGATGGTTGGTGTGACCAACCGAAATCGATCGCCATTTTCCACCACCATTTTTGTACATTTTTACCATCTTGTATGTAAATACAGTACAAGTGTAAATATACTTTTAAGTGTTGTAAGACGTTTTTTATTTACATCCAGTGAATACAACAACACGTATCACGCTAATCAAGAAGTTATTTATTATTTTAATAAAAATTATGATCGATACTGAAATTGTTTTTACTACATGTTTAAGCAGAAGAAGATCACGGACTAGTTAATCAGAATTAATATGATCTTATCTGTTTTTGTGTTTTACAGGTTATTATAGTGACCCGCCAAGGGAAAAGGGACTTTATCTTCTCAGACAAAATTATACAGGACGGCAAGTTTTAGAGGATAAGGTCTAAAAAACACATTTTCTGATTTTTATTGTTTCTTATTGTTTATGTTTCCAGACAATATTTGGGACATCTCACATTTGAATTTAACTTTTAGTTTTAACATGGTTAAATTATTTTTTTCAAAACCTTTGCAATCTGGAGAACAAGGACCTTGACTTCCCCATGCTATTTCAACGCTTTGAAGTTAAGAAAATCCGTGAGTTCTGTGAGGAATAAATGCAGGACTTGCTAAGCTATTGGGAGGAGTAGCATCCTGGAAACATATTATGAAAACATACAGGATCTTCCAAAAGAAGTAATTAATAAAAGGTTTAAAATACCTGTGCCGTCAAGTGATCCTATTTTGTAGTAATGACTACAGCTGTTTCGTGCCTTTTATTAGCACATCCTCAGGTCCAAGAGCGTCAAACGAAGTTGCAATCCATCTTCATTGTCGTCAGATTAATTAAAATTGTCCGAAGACACACAAAAAACACGCAAAACACATTATTTGGCCAAAAAACAAAAACACGTAAGACAAACACGCACGGCGCCGGTGATACAGATGTCATGACTGTCGCGTGCCGCCGGAAGCGCTGACCCCCTCCCCCCCTCCTCCCTTATCAGAACTGGTTCCTTTTGTTTGGTTGTCTAAAATGCGGATTGCGGCGTTATAAATTATATTCGACTGGAAAGAGAGTTTTTCATTTAATACATGATCAGGGTGTTCTTTCGAAGCTCTATAAATTTCGAATTCTTCGATCGTGTCCATGTATTTCCCTTTTTTGCACAAATGTAAAATACTGAGGTTACTTTGAGCATCCGTGTAGTTGTGGTTATTATTAATAAGGTGGTTAGAAAAAGCCGATTTTGACGAAATTCTAGGCAGGTGTTCCTTAAATCTAGTGGCGAACGATCGTGACGTTTGGCCGATATAAAACTTGGACAGTCATTGCATGTCAATTTATATATTCCTGTCTTGTTCATTCTATTTGCTGACTGTGGTTTCCTTGGCCTCAGCACAGATTCAAGTTTGTTTGTGGTCTTAAATGCAACAGTCACGTCGTTTCTAGCCATTTCGCTCCTTAAGGTGTTATTTAGTGCGACACCGTATTCTGCACAAACAAATTTCTTACTCTCTGTACTCATTCTAATGGAGCTATTATTATTCTGTTTACTTATGAGTTTATCAATCATGGATGACTTATAGCCATTAGAAACGGCAATGTGTTTTAAAATGCAAACTTCATTATTATATTCGGTTGTGCTGAGAGGGATGGACAAAAGTCGGTGAACAAAACTGTTGTAGGCGGCAATTTTGTGGCTGTAAGGGTGATGAGAAGAGGCGTGGATCGTTAAATCAGTTGTGGACCCTTACAGCCACAAAATTGCCGCCTACAACAGTTTTGTTCACCGACTTTTGTCCTCTCAGCACAACCGAATATAATAATGAAGTTTGCATTTTAAAACACATTGCCGTTTCTAATGGCTATAAGTCATCCATGATTGATAAACTCATAAGTAAACAGAATAATAATAGCTCCATTAGAATGAGTACAGAGAGTAAGAAATTTGTTTGTGCAGAATACGGTGTCGCACTAAATAACACCTTAAGGAGCGAAATGGCTAGAAACGACGTGACTGTTGCATTTAAGACCACAAACAAACTTGAATCTGTGCTGAGGCCAAGGAAACCACAGTCAGCAAATAGAATGAACAAGACAGGAATATATAAATTGACATGCAATGACTGTCCAAGTTTTTATATCGGCCAAACGTCACGATCGTTCGCCACTAGATTTAAGGAACACCTGCCTAGAATTTCGTCAAAATCGGCTTTTTCTAACCACCTTATTAATAATAACCACAACTACACGGATGCTCAAAGTAACCTCAGTATTTTACATTTGTGCAAAAAGGGAAATACATGGACACGATCGAAGAATTCGAAATTTATAGAGCTTCGAAAGAACACCCTGATCATGTATTAAATGAAAAACTCTCTTTCCAGTCGAATATAATTTATAACGCCGCAATCCGCATTTTAGACAACCAAACAAAAGGAACCAGTTCTGATAAGGGAGGAGGGGGGGAGGGGGTCAGCGCTTCCGGCGGCACGCGACAGTCATGACATCTGTATCACCGGCGCCGTGCGTGTTTGTCTTACGTGTTTTTGTTTTTTGGCCAAATAATGTGTTTTGCGTGTTTTTGTGTGTCTTCGGACAATTTTAATTAATCTGACGACAATGAAGATGGATTGCAACTTCGTTTGACGCTCTTGGACCTGAGGATGTGCTAATAAAAGGCACGAAACAGCTGTAGTCATTACTACAAAATAGGATCACTTGACGGCACAGGTATTTTAAACCTTTTATTAATTGTTACATAGTGATCCAGAGGCTATCCCATAATGGCAAAAGAAGTAGTCGACGACGTAGCTCCTGGTCCAAGTGAAGTTTCAAAACAAACAAAAATGTACTAGAAGGTCAACAAATAAAAAAGTAAAAACTCAAGACACCTATATAATGTCATATTTTGTCAATATTTTTATAATAAATTCTTATTCTTATTCTAAATTATTAAATTCTTATTTGTTTTTTTTCTATCTCCGAATACTTGAATAAAATTTTATATATTTTTAAATAGCAATACTTTTTTTTCCTATTGCAAATTTTTTATTTTTTTATTTTTTTAATCCAAAACAATGCATAACGACTTGTACCCACTCACAGGCTTTGGCCCATGTGGGTACATTTCCCTAGGAAAATGAACAAATAAAATATACTTGTTACTGTACCATTTATTTTTATTTTTAAGTTTATTACGCTTCATGTTTGTAACAAGCTGTATATCTATCGGAAATAAAATGATTTTGAATTTGAATTTTTTTTTTGATTTATTTGAGTATAAAATTAATATTAACTATAATTCTTATCATGTAACAAGACACTTTGTCTGTAAAAACGTTGTGTTTTTTTTATTACTTCTATCTTTTTCAGCGACATTTGACAAAAAATACAAACAGTTGACACAAATGCAATGGTGGATTCATATTCTGCTTTAAATTTCGGACAAAATGATATATAAAACATAAGAAACAATGTAAGTAGTAACAAAAAAAAATTCAGGTTAGAAATTTGCAAAACTTTAGACCTCTATTTCCTAAAATTGATGTTTTTAAGGGAATATCGATTTTTTAAACATTTTATAACTCAGGCATTTTTTAAGATATCTTTAAAATTCTTCACCAGTTTATTTGGTGTTTAAAGTAGATTAACCCATTGGCCTTTTAATTATTGTGCATATGGGCATCACTGGTTTATCCTATTAACCATTTAACATACCAATTTTTCTGTTTTTTCTCAATTTTTAATTGTAATATGTTTAATTTTGTCTGGTTATGTCTGGCCACACATTTGCAAGCCTAATAGGGATTGCGCATGGTCAGGATTCAAACCCACGCAACTCTGAACGGTTTCAACGCTATAATCGTCAGTATCAATCAATCAATCGATCAAAATCTTTATTTCAAAATAGCCATATACAATTATTAATATACAATAGTGCAAAAACCACACGAGGTTTTTCTGCACTAATTTTTCAAACATCACAAAATATTACAGTATTTATCAAAACAGAATGAGTCATAGTCAATCAGTCTTTGTAAGAGTTTCCATCTGCCTCACAAGATAACAAGCTCCATGCACTTTGCACTGTTTCCCTATCAACTAAAACCCTATCATAGATTGCATTATAGTATAGCGCCATAACCGAAACAGCCACGGGCACCACGGTCGGCCTGGAGAACGATTGGCGCATACATCGACCCTAGCAGCAAACCAGTGAACTACTAGGCCAGATGTTTGCGGATTTCCCCGATAGGTAGCAGCATCGAACGGAACAGCGCAGCGGCAGGCGTAAACAGTTCTGTGATGCAAAATTTGGGCTCACGTCAGCTGTCACGGAACAGTTCCGTGATACAAGGCAAATGGGTTAAGGATATACTAATAACTCAATTTCGAAAAAATGCAAGTTGAGGTCCCTTTTCCCTTGGCGAATCACATATTATAAATACTGTATTTTTCATTGATAGGCCAAGTTAAAAGCTTAGATTTGTCGAAGATGTAGGGAATAAACAACATTTTTCTTAACCTCTGTATCACGAATTTTCATTTGGTTTACCTCTATAAAGAAACAATGGAAAACAGGCTAACGGGAACCGAAACCGCGGTCTCTGAGACCGGCACATACTTAAAAATCGAGAAGTCGAGTACAGAAGGACCACTCAAACTGGAAAACAACTGTGCGAAGGTCAAGTGGAAGGGGAGGGAGGAAGCTATTGGGAGGAGTAGAACCACCGCTTCGACAGTGTTGCCAATATCAACAAGTGAAATTTTCCTGAGGTCTGTAAGACCGGGGGTTTCGGTATAAGTGTTAAAAAAAAACATTATTAACAATACAGATAGGTACAAACGGAAAAACGAAAAACAAACATTTTACCTAATAAATGGTTAAGGGGTGACTCAAATTTGCGGGGAGAGCGAGCTGAACAAAAATGTGTATGAAGATTCAATATTAAGTTTTAATGGAAATACAAGCAAAATGTTTTTTCTAAAATAGTTCATAACGGTACTCAAATTGTCGAGGAGAGCAAGCTAAACCACAATTGCCAAGAATTTCAAGATTCTAACTTAACGATATAAACGAAGATATGGCCGAAAGAAAATTACTGAGACCGTAGTGCGAGTGTGCGGACCTTGGATATCGCTCATGACGGTCGCTTGATGATATACATTCGGATATCTGGTTGCCAAGCGATCTCCAGGTCACCGGCTATTTGGTGGATCGTCTATGAAAATCGAGCAATCACTCCATCGCCGAGCGACCTCGAGATTGCTGGCAATCTAAACGAAACAGCCCCATACATTGGGCGATACTAGAGCAATTTGGTCTGAGGCATTGATTGCTGGTCGATGAGAGACCAAATGTCCTAATGTATGGCCGGCTTTAAGATATTCCAGAACGTAATACAATCAACAAAATAACTTCTTTCAGGGATAAAATCAATTAAACTTGTATTTTTTAATAAAGAAAATACCTGGGTATTTAAAAACTTTGGTTATCTACCCCAACTATTTTGAATACCTTGGTATTTTACATCACTAAACCTAATGTTTTTATGTACCCTCTTTTCTGGCAGTGTTCAGCCAGAAACAATTTTGCCCAAATTGCACAGGTAGGCCTATCGAAGTAGTTCCACATCTGTTCTTTGAGACCTAAAGATTTTGTATTGACAAAATGTCCTGTGATACCATTGCGACATGACACCAGACACCAAGTGAAAAAACTGGCAAAGAAATACATTTTTGTCAGTCAATAAGTGTCAAGTGTCAACTTGCTTTCTAACAAGCATGCTCCTAACTAGCCATCCTGCGTCCATTACACATGCAGGGCTTGTAACGGTTCTTGAGGTTGAAAAAATAAAAAAATAAGAAAAAAATAACCTTTTGTAAACAAAAAATGTTGCTAAAAATTAGAAAACTGACATTATATTGGGGATAATACATTCTCAACCTTGGTAAAAAGAAAATCTCGACAGACTAATCACAAATCTGCCTAGATTTGACGGTGAGAGTTGGTTTTCACGCAACAAGACTTGTTTAGGATGAAGAGATTCGTCTGCCGCGATGCTGCTACCAGATCGTCTGACAGACAAATAGTGTGAACAGGGCTTGTAGCAGTTCTTGAGGTTGAAAAAAATAAAAAATAACCAAAATTCCAAAAAAAATAAAAAAATAGCCTAACCGAATTCCAAACAAATAACAAAAATAACCAAAAGCAAAAAAAATTACGAAAAAATAAAAAAATAACCGTTACAAGCCCTGCACATGGCTATGAAGCTAGGAGAATCTAAGCAGATTTAGGCTATAGGCTACCATTGTTCAACTGTGGAAGTTATGTCATCGGCTAGAAACCGACAGTAATTGTTACTATTTCATTTGCCCCTAATAACATAATTTATTACAACCTAAAGAAATAGGCCTAGATATGGTAGTAAATTTCTTACGAGTTCCCGGTGTGACCACTCATGATGTAGGACTAAAAACCTTGGATGATTATCGGTATGGCAAAATATATTAGGCTTAAGCCTCACTCTTTAAAAAAACACTAGTTTTCAACCTGGTAAACTATTTGGTAAAACTAAGACAAATCATCGTCATTTCAATTAGGTAAGAAATAAACACAAACGAGAAAATTTACGTTCAACACTTGACGACAGGTTGACAGTTTTCCGTTTGTGACCTTTGTTCGTTAGTAAGGCAAATTTGAAATTTCAGATCCCACGATCCCACCAAATAGCCGCCCCCACCTAAGCCAGGCAGGGTTGCCAACGTACATGCAATTATGGTTGTTAGAAATACAACTATATACAACTAAGTAGTTTTTTATACACATTAAAACCGGCTTCATTTAACCGGTTTGGACCACTTTCACACTTCTGGAAATCCAAAAAATTAATATTGGAACATGTTTGTTTTCAATCAAACCATTATGTTTAGCAGTGTAGACGGTAACGAGACGAAAACATTATAGTCAGGGCGCCAGCAAGGAGGACCTGGAAATTTGGGTGGACAAATGTTTTTTAACTGATTCTGACTCAGTTTTTTGCGCTGATTACAAATCTGCCGGGTGCAACTTTGGCACCCTTGGGCAAACGCCGTCATATTGGAAAAATGGCGGCAAAGAGGTTTTTCAATGTTAACACTATAGAATCCGTAAAAATGGTCCGATCTCAACGAAAATCGGTACAGACATGTAAAATGGTAATCCCCTATTCAATTTAACAAACCAGCTCGATAAGACCACCGGAAGTGGGGGTTAAGGGGAATAAACCCCCTTAAAAAGGGTTTTCTTGGTTTTTTCACATGGCAAAATTAAAATAATCAAAATATCGTTTCCACCATTGAATTTAGCTTAAAAAAACTAACAATTTGGTACTTTTAATCATTGCTCTATGTCCATTGGTTGCCGAGATATTGAAAGCGGAAAAACCGTACACCGTCCCTATGTTATCCTTATGGGGAAAAATGTAAAATTCTATATCTCGCTTACTTCTCAATATATATGAATAAAACTTGGTGTATTGCTTCATCTAGTTGAGATATACTTGATTATGGCCTTAAGTACTCTATTTTTTCATTCACACTGCAGCAACCTACGTACTCATTCCCCATGCTATCCTTATGGGAAATAAATAAAATACTAAAACCTCCATATTTTTCGACATATCTCGATCAAACTTAGAATATAGCCTCTTCTATTTGAGTTATACTGGGATAATGACTGAAAAACACCCAATATTTACAAACATGCAGTAGCAGACCTGCATACTCATTCCCCATGTTATTCTTATGAAGAAAATAAAAATATGTCATATACCGTTTATGTTGCGTTTAAATATTATTTTAAGTGTTTTAAATTCCCCAGATATGCAGATCTGCTGCAATGGGGTTATTTTTTTTAATTCTATTCAATGAAAAGGTGGTCTCTTTCATGATATTTAAACTTTTGAGTGTCCCCCTAAAATGGGGGATTTTGTGGGCAACTCAAAATTTCCAGCGCAAACCCCTTTCGAATGACCCCTCATTTTAAAGAGCTTTAAAAAAATAGGCGAATGGAGGAGGTTGGAGGTCGCTAACGTGTTTCAATCAAAATTGGCAGCTTGTAAAATTTTCAAGGAGTCGTATTCAAAACTTTGACAAGCTGCCAATTTTGATAGAAACACACGTTAGCGACCTCCAACCTCCACCATTGACCTATTTTTTAAAGCTATTTAAATTGAGGGGTCACTCGAAAGGGGTTTGCACTTGAAAATTTTGAGTTGCCCCCAAAATCCCTCATTTTTGGGTGACACTCAACATTTTAAATATCACCAAAGAGACCACTTTTTCATTTCCCAGGTTCGTTTCATTTTTAAGTCACCAAAGGTGAATTTAAACTCCAAACGTCCTAGACGCCAGGTTTTGAGGATGTGTTGTATTCAAAACTTTGACAAGCTGTCAATTTGGATAGAAACACGTTAGAGGCCTCCAACTTTCACCATTCATCTATTTTTTTTTTAACTCTTTAAAATGAGAGGTCACTTAAAAGGGGTTTACATTTGCAAATTTTGAGTTGCCCCTAAAATCTCCCACTTTTGGGGGACACTCACAATTTTTGGTAACGTAAAAAATAGTTTGGGTTGAGTTAGCATCATTCCCCAAAGGTTATTTGTTTGTCTTAACAATAAAAAAATCAAAGATGGGGGACGGATTTTTTTTACACACTGTATAAACACATTATTCCTTTTTGGACCACATAAGTTCCAAATTTATTTTTTGAATTTATAAATATGTAAATATTTAAAGCCTTTTTGTTAACAGTCAGGTATTGTCTGTTAGAATGTATAGGTTCTAGACTGTATGTTTGGCAATTTATAAAATTCAAAAAGGCAAACGTAAAATGTAAAATATATTTATAAAATATATCTGTAATAGCATAGTCCATAAAATAAGTAGGTGCCCATTCAAATATTTGCATCCAATGTGATTTACCAAAGTACCAAAATAGGCCTATATTAAATGACTCATTGTACGAACTCGATTAAAAAACTGCTACTTCATAAACAAGGAAAATCACGAGGACGTTCACCACAGTTAAGAAAATTTCGTGTAAACGTATCCAGCTGTTCTATTTCAAATGTCCCTCGACGGAGGAGCGGGATTCTCATAAAACAACCAATAGAATTTGGGGGTGTGGCTAATATGGCGGAGAGTACAGTCGATGACTAAATCGGGATGTGGCCAAAAGTGGTTAGTTCCGTTTGTGTGCGAGGCGCCAAACCCGGACTGTTTTAAAACAGCCTTGATTCGTCGGGAGCGTCAGGTGCCAAACCCGGACTTTTTCATTTTTGCACAGAAACGTCAAAGTCGGACAGCGCCAACTCAGGACGGAAAAACAGTCCCGAGTTGGTGCTGTCCGACTTTGGCACTGTCCAACTTTGGCGCGTTCCCTTTTAAAGCGAAGGGAAGGTAAACAAAATTATTTTATTCGCATGGGGGGCCAGGCTTAGTGAGTGTAAACTTCAATTATGTTGTGTTTGGTAAGTACTGCTAATCAAAGCAATAAATGTTGTGTTTGAGGACCGAGTTAAAAAAAATAAGGTCAGGCTCGGCGGTCCCGAAATTTAAGTTAAATTTTGGGAACAGCTCTTCTGGCTGAAATAAATTTTTGGGAATTTACAATTATATTTTTACTCAAGAGCTTTGGAAATTAATGAAATTGTTAGACATCGTAAATAAATCCATTGCAGCAGATCTACATATATAGGGAATTTAAAACACATAAAATAATATTTAAACGCAACATAAATGGTATATGACAGGTTTTTATTTTCTTCATAAGAATAACATGGGGAATGAGTATGCAGGTCTGCTACTGCATGTTTGTAAATATTGGGTGTTTTTCAGTCATTATCCCAGTATAACTCAAATAGAAGAGGATATATTCTAAGTTTGATCGAGATATGTCGAAAAATATGGAGGTTTTAGTATTTTATTTATTTCCCATAAGGATAGCATGGGGAATGAGTACGTAGGTTGCTGCAGTGTGAATGTAAAAATAGAGTACTTAAGGCCATAATCAAGTATATCTCAACTAGATGAAGCAACACACCAGGTTTTATTCAGATATATTGAGAAGTAAGCGAGATATAGAATTTTACATTTTTCCCCATAAGGATAACATAGGGACGGTGTACGGTTTTTCCGCTTTCAATATCTCGACAACCAATGGACATAGAGCAATGATTAAAAATACCAAATTGTTAGTTTTTTTAAGCTAAATTCAATGGTGGAAACGATATTTTGATTATTTTAATTTTGCCATGTGAAAAAACCAAAAAAACCATTTTTAAGGGGGTTTATTCCCCTTAACCCCTACTTTCGGTGGTCTTATCGAGCTGGTTTGTTAAATTGAATAGGGGACTACCATTTTACATGTCTGTACCGATTTTCGTTGAGATCGGACCATTTTTACGGATTCTATAGTGTTAACATTGAAAAACCTCTTTGCCGCCATTTTTCCAATATGGCGGCGTTTGCCCAAGGGTGCCAAAGTTGCACTTGGCAGATTCGTAATCAGCACAAAAAACTGAGTCAGAATCAGCAAAAAAATCGCTGTCCACCCAAATTTCCAGGTCATCGTAACTTACAATGTGTTGGCACCCTGACTATTATACCAATATCTCAAAATCGATTTTTTGGAACATGAGCGCTTTGATTCTACACCCCTCATGTAATTGTAATGAATTGCCATTTTTCGAACGGCAATTTATAACGAGTTGTTTAAAGTAGAATCTTAATAGAACATCAGAACGACAAAAGAGTCAAATAAGTTCTTGAAAATATGACGAAAATGCTTTCAAGATTATTATCCTTGTAACGGTTATATACCAGTTGACCTACTCTCTAGTTGATCACACTGCCAGTTGGACTACCTTTGAAAAATAGTTAAATAAATTATATATACCAGTAGACCTACTTTCTAGTTTATCACTTTGCCAGTTGACCTACTTTTTAAAAATAATTAAATAAATCATGTAAACCAGTTGACCTACAAGACAGTTGATCTCATAACCAGATGACAGTATCGTAAGTTAGTTAAAAAAACGAAATCGGACTTTTATCTGAACAAAATTGTAAGTTCTGAGAATAGATCGGCCGAGGCTTGGAGGATCATCAACCAAGCCAGAGGCTCGACAAGCAAACCATTCAGTAACATTACCATCAAATCTGATGGAATTCAAATCAAAAATCCCGAAACTGTCAGTAACGTCATGAACAATTTTTTCTCAAACATATATTCTCACATCCATTCCGACTTGCCAACTAAATGCCTTTCTGGCTTCCCCAGAAACGGTAATCAAACTTTTTCCACCTTTTCCCCTTGGAGTCAATCTGAAATTCTTAAAATTATCTTCAGCATGAAACCTAAGACCTCCTGCGGGCTTGACGGTATCTCAATGAGGACCGTCAAGCTGTGCAGTGAGGAATTTGTTAAACCTCTTTGGGTCATCTTTGTGGATCTCTGTTCACTTGAAACTGGTGTCTTCCCCCAGGCTTTCAAAACTGCAAAAATAAAACCCATTCACAAGAAGGATGACAAAGAGGAAATCTCAAACTATCGTCCGATCTCACTCCTTCCATCTTTTTCCAAGATTTTTGAAAGGGTCGTGTGTGATCGGCTCACTCACTACCTGGAGACTAACGCTTTGTTTTCCTCGAGACAGTTCGGATTCAGGAGGGGGATGTCAACCAAATCAGCTCTCATACAGTTCATTTCTGATTGTCTCGACTGCATGGATGGCGGGGGCAGCATAGTTGGATGCTTTGCGGATCTTTCCAAGGCGTTCGACTGTGTTGTTCCCGACATCCTCATCGAGAAACTTGCTTCACTTGGAATTATCAACACTCCCTTAAATTGGCTTATTAGTTACCTTACAGACAGACAACAGATTACTGAAATTCAACACCAAACAAAAAATGGTTCCAAAATTTCCGTCACTTCTGCTCCTATGTCAGTGAGGAGTGGGGTGCCGCAGGGCTCGATTCTCGGGCCCCTACTCTTCCTGATATACATAAATGATATTCACCATTTCCTTCCTGGAGATGACTTACTGGTGTATACCAATGACACGACCCTCTTCACCAAAAATACCAACCACATTCAACTTGAAATAGATTCCTTTGTCAAAGTAAATCAGCTCTCTCAATATTTTTCCGATCTTAAACTCTCTCTCAATCCTCACAAGACCAATTATATTTTCATTCAGTCAAAACAGCGCCACAATTCAAAACTTTCCAAATTTCCCCACCTTGAAATAGCAGAAACCCAATTGGCTAGTGTCAGTTCTGTGAATTTTCTGGGAGTGAGACTGGACGATAGTTTGTCCTGGGAGGAGCAGATTTCCCACCTCAGAAACAAGCTCTCGGTCGGTCTTTTCGTTCTCAGAAACATAGCCAGGATGGGCAGTATTGAATTGTCTAAGTTAGTTTATTTTAGTTTGTTTGAATCTCATGTTAACTATTCAATAATGACCTGTTTCTGTGCGGAGTATAAATTTCACACTGCATTCCATTAAAAAATGGCAGCCATTTTTATTTCTCTAAGCTGAATATCCCAAAAACTCCAACTAACAAATATTCTTAACAAGCTAAAAAGATTAAATACCCCTTGCAGCAGACCTGCGTACTCAGCGAATTTCAAATGCAAAACAACATATTTCAATCCAACATAGCGAGATTTGACATGTTTTTGTAAGCTCCATTAGAATAACATGGGGAATGAGTATGCAGGTTTGCTGCTACAGGTATATTAAAACTGGGTGGTTTTAATTAAATATTTAGTAGATCTGACCAAGAAGACGCTATTTACCAATTGTTATCAAGATATGTTGAGAAATAAGCGAGATATAGAATTTTACTTATTTCCCATAAGGTTAACATTGGGAAAACGTACTTTGTTTACCATTTTCAATATCTCGGTAACCAATTGACATAGAGCTATGATTCAAAATACCAAATTGTTTTATTTTTCAAACTGAATTCTATGGTGAGATCCAAAATTGGATTACTTTAATCTTCCAATGTGAAAAATGCAAAATACCCATTTTTGGAAGGGTTTATCCCTCTTTAACCCCCTTCCTGGTGGTCCGATCAGGCTGGTTTACGAACTCGTTCAATTGATTACCATTTTACACGTCTGTACCAAATTTCATAAAGATCAGACCATTTTTACGGCCGCTATAGTGCTAATAGATATATATATCTAAAAATTCGAACGAATGGTGTTTTTGCTTGGGGCCCCAAAACAAAAAGTTATCATGGTCTCGGGCTTAGGTCTTACCATGAGACCTACGGTAATAGCTTCTTCCCTATAGGGGAAATTAGCTAAAATTTAATATACTTTTTTTAATGTATAGTTTTATTACAGGTTAATTTCAAAACTTAAATGTTATTATAAAAATACAACAGCAGCAGCAAACTTGGGCAAATGTTTGCAATTTTCCATGTTTAAACTTGTTAAAGTTTACATTTTCTACGTCTAGATAATTATTCTTGAAGCGATGTCCTTAGAACTAAATATGCCTTTGTGCCACGCACATGTATCACATATTAACATACATTATGACATTATTTTTCCTGAATATCAGGTAAAATTGAAGAGCAATTCTTCAGACCTCAAGACCCAGGTCCTTAATTGACTCTTTCACTTAAACCCTCATCGTATGGAGGTCCTTTTAAAATCCGTAAAAATATCTCAGCTCCAACCAGTATTTATATATATAACAGTGTTTTCATTGAAACGGTACATTCCTAATCAAAATATTCTTTGTGTTTAAAAATTATCATATGACTTCTCATTGTCAAAGATTAAACTTTCTTCTTGAATAGTTTGACAATACGCAAACTGTCAAGTTTGCAAATTTCTTAGAACTTTAAGTACAGAAAAATCAGCAAACCGGAAAAGCTGGCAAAAAGGGTGATGAGTGAAAATTTTTTATCGTGCCCTTTTAGAAAAAACATATGCAAATTTTTTTTTCAAAACTTTTTTTTATTTTTTTATCGATTGACATTTGAAGATTCATAGTTTAGCCAAGGTAACGCAAAATCTTGTGTGTATATTCAATGATACAGCATCTTTCATGAAAGAACACGAATCTTTGTCACTGACCGTAACCAACATAAAAATGAAGATTAAAAATATTTAATGTGGTTTGATACATATGTTTTGCTATAAATAGATTTAGTTTTAGGGCAATATTGCAATAAACAGCTCATGAAGCCTTTAGTAAATTTGGTATTTTTTTTTAAATTCGAAAAACTAAAAAAATCGAAAAAATTTAAAAAATCTCTTAAAGTTTATCTAGCTCCAAGCAATCGTTCCTGTTATATGAAGAACCTTTATGTCCTCATAGGGGCGTCTGTTTTGTTTGTGATTATAGTTTTATATGATGATATATCAATTTTTGTATTTTTTATAACCCAAATCATGATAGACACGGTCAGGGACAAGGGGTACGGTCTGGGACAAACGAGAATGACCGGTCGATTTACTCAATTTATTTAATGCCTTTGTTTTAAATTATCGTTTTAAATCATCCTTTGCACTTTAATGGGCCAATACCCTGGTTATTTGGGAGTTGACTGTACTCTATTCCACAAAAATTTATAATGAAATATAAGCATTACCTTCAATATTTACATATTTCAAAAACTACAATTTTACTTTTCATAAATCCTTCAATTGTACTATTAAAAGATAAAATTGACTTTCACTTCAACTGAATAGTGCAATTTACAACGAAATTTATAATGATTGTCACGACCGTACCCCCGTACAATCAATAAGACTCTCGTGGTCGTGACAAAAATGGTTTCGGTCGTGACAAATACGGTCAGTGACATTACAATTATTTGTCCCTGTTCTGGTGGTAGCCCTGCACCTCGTGTTTGAGAAGACAAAGTGGACATCTAGGTTACCGTAGCAATTAAAATATCATATCAACAAAAATTAACACCGTGTCTCCTGTAACAAACTACTAGTACGGTCTTGGACACATCAAAATTACCAAAAACACAAACTTACCTTTATCAACCTTGATAAGTTTAAAAACAAAGAAAAATCTCCGGAGCAACGTAAAACACTCCCGTTCCCCTCTGTCTCTTCAAACCAACTGACTCTATCACCACCAGGCTCGCTACTGTCATGTTACAAAGTTCCAAATTTTGCCGTTACGGTCGGGACTTAAAATAGAGGGACAGACTTATTTTGTCGTAATACTCAGTTCGCAATAAATAAAAAATTATTGAATACTGTTTTTTGTAAGTTTAATAATTAGTGAAGATATAAAAAACAGCATTCTTTATTTAAGCATGCATAATTGTTCTAAAAATAGCATGAAAGTTGAAGAATGGACCCTAGGGACAAGTTACGGTCGTGACATACGTGACTTTGAAAATACGGAAAAATTACCTAGAACCCATTAACAACCAAATAAATATTTGCAAAATGTTGCCCCCGTCCCAAAAAAATATTAAAACACATAATATGATACTACAAAAACAGTATCTACGAAATAAAAGGCCAGGGACATTAAAGGGCACGATAAAAAATTTTCACTCTGATGTACATGAAAATTATGTCAATCTTAATCTCAATGTTGGCTCATAGTTATCATTTGTCAAAACAAAATATTGTAATTAAGTCTAATTACCAACACGAATGAAATCTTAAACAGTATAGTTACATTTTTTGCGCTCGATTCCAGATACCCATAATTATATTTCACAGACTCAGCAAGTGAACTAAAGATATTCCACATCATGATTATTACGACGAAAGGGAAATTAGGTGTTTTTTCTGTCGCTGCATCACTGCATTTCATTATCAGTCTTACCACTGTCGGGGAATACTATGAAATGCAGGGGCGGAATGTCGCCCCTAAAAAATTGCAAAAGAAAGAAATATAAATTTAGTACTTGGTTTCAATTTTATATTTATTTCATTAAAGAGTTCGAAAGTCTAATATTGTGGTCGTAGAAGTGTACATAATCTCGCTAAATCATATTATGATTAATATATTTAATTTTAGCCAAGACGTTTTGAAACGGCTGTACCTAATCTTCTATCTATATAGAGAAGAAGGGGTTTTCTAACGGACAGCAAATCTCCAAAACTATAAGACCTACAGAGCTGAAATTTTGTATCTATACTCCTCTTGGGCCATAGATGCGTACAGTTAGATTTTTTTTAACTAGAAGCGGTCAAGACGAGGAGGACTATCTTTGGTGATGAACTTTTTTGTTTGTAATATAATCACATGTTTCTACCTGTCAAATATTGAGGTTAGATTTAATCAAAACAAACAATATTCTAAGCCATTTCATACAATTGTTTATTTTTTTAAATTGTAAACAAAGGCGTTACAAGATAAACATAAACACATGATTTTACTTTAAACAAAAGAAGTGCATTGCCAAAGATATTCCACCTCGTCTTAACAGCTTCTAGTTAAAAAAATCTAACTGTACCAAGAAACGATTTTACAAAATTCCTTTATGGTTATTCTCTACGATACATCAAAGTTTTAATGTTAATCTATAGGGATGTTTATAGGTTGTCATGGCAACCTTGAGGAGTATGAAAAATTAAATCAATCTCAAGTCAGGCTTAAATAATTTTTCCGAATTTTGGAATCACTGAAACCATTTTGATTTTGACTAATAACTCATATTAATTAATTTTGACGAAAACATACTTTGGTAGGCTTTCAGCCTGATTGTAATCAGTATGGTAACACGAATAAGGTACCTTTTGTACACAAGATAATAGGAAGCAATTGTTAAAACTCGGCTGAATACAAACTTATTTGGATGTACTTTATCGTACGCAAAAAACGAACGTAAAAAAGTACTTATTTGTTTGAAAAGAGCTTTAATTTGACATACACAATTTTCTAATAAAAATTAGTGATATATTTGGAATAAAATTAACACTAATTCTTATAAATTATAAATCCAGTATAGCAGCAGCCGACTCCAATGTCCTCCTAAGATAGCTTGCTCAAAATATATACGCTACCCTAATATTTAACGTTCTGAATACCTGTATGTTATGAATGAATGTTGCCGTTTTAACAGTAGTGGCGAGGTGGCGTTTCTGGCCCAATCAAACTTTGACAGCCAGTCAATTTTTTGACAGCTACTTCCGGTCACGTGACCGGAAGTGACGTCATCAGCTGTGACGTAGCTGTGACGTGTTGGTGGTGGGTATTTAAAGTTTAAATGCCCTGCTGTGCTGGGTATTTAAATTTTAAATGGCCGGAAGTGTGTCAAAGTCGTTTGGGGATGTTTTTAAAAAAGATCTTGCATTTTCTGAAAATCCGAAAATGCAAGATATTTTGTTTTTTTTATTTATTTGTTTTTTTACAAAAGTATTATTTTACAAGTTAGTAAAGTTTGCTCCCAAATTTGAAAAGTAAGTTGTTGTCGGTGCTGAAATTTCTTGTTTATTTTCATTCTTCTTGTTGTTGTAAGTTGGCAAAAACACATTTTTTTCGTTTTGATTGTTTGTTGCATAAAGTTCTAAAGATAAACCAAACCCAGTGGTTATAAGTTGTTTTAGTTCTTCACTAAAAATTTCCAAATCCTTGTAGGTTGTAAGATTGATAGTGTTGTAGTGAATCCCGCGAATGTTGAGAGACATGACTAGAGTTGTTTACTCGACGAGAGGTGTAGCAGGAATGACTATTGCAAAGCCGGTGCTGCAGGTACCTCCGATGGTAGTGGGGGTAGTGGTGGGGGTAATGGCAGGTGTTTGTTTAATCACTTTGAATTTAATCGTTGCCACAATAGACCGAGTCGATGTTGCAATTCTTCTAGTTTATCCAACCGGTTCTTTTGATATGTTTTGCAACTACATTTACAATAGCTGAAAGAATTACATTTTGTACAAGCTTTTCCGTCAACTTGATCTTCAGGTATTCTAAAACATTTTTCTTTGCAACAATAAGTTATAAGTGTTAGATTATTTCTTTTGGATGACATGTTGGTTGTAGCTTGTCTTAAACAGAACTGAGCCTCTCAACGTTAAAGTTTCGTATTTATGTAAAGTATTCGAATAAAACTATCGAATAAAATAATCGAATAATACTATCGAATAAAATAATTGAATAATACTATCGATTAAAAAGTTCAAGGTCATCCGTTTGAGGTTTTAAAAAATACAACATATCAGTATATAAAAACATATACTGATATGTTGTTTTTTATCTTTTTATTTAAAACATTTTTTTTACAATGTTATTTTTGTGCGATGTGCAGAGTTAGTTCCGTAGAGTTGTTTCCGCTCATTCCGTGTGACACCAAATATAATGATCCTGGTTGAATTTCCCGCAGATCTTCATTTTGCAGCAACTGGACGAATCGTTTTGGAAGATATACTTGAAACTTTGGTTCATCACCCGGTGTATATGGTGCATCGGATAAAGATGCGACGACTGCGTCTCCATGCGTTGTATCAATTTTCTTCATTTCATGAACAATATAATGTTTCTGTTCTTTTAATTCTGAACATTTCTTGATAATTAGAGAATTTGATTTTGAATGCAAGTTGAATTGTTCAACTAAACATTGGAGAAACTGTTGTGATGCCATCCTTCACAGGGGATGTTGTCTGTTCGGAGTATGGAGTTAGACTGATACTCGGGGTGTGTTGCCTCTTCGTTTATATAACCTTCGGAACCCCCAATACATTCTTCCGTTTGTTGTTGTAAGTAAGCAGCCAAGTGATACGCGTTTTGTAATGCGCATTGAGATTGGTTGTGTTTCGGATTTATTGTAGAAACACAAATATTTCTAGCATCAAAGTGAAATGTTTTGTCCACTTTTATGTTTAAAACTTCTTTGTTTGTGTACTGTCGTATCCAATTCTTTTGTTCCAATCCTCTGGTATATATGTGTGTAAATTGTTTGCAAAAATGAAACATAATTTTGTGTACATTGTTGTACGGTAGGAAACCTTCATACCAATGGATATGATGAAAATTATTTGTTAGCCATCTGTTTGTTATTTTAGCTTTTGACTTTAGTTCATGGACAGAACACGGTGCTTCAAATAAAAATGGGTATGCTACTTGTGTAAGCAAATCCAAAATTACCAATTCTTTTATGATAAATCTATCATCGTTTCCGCGAAATGCTTGAAATTCAATTACACAAGGTTTTGCTGCCATTTCTTCATCCTGTCTGCTGATCAACTGTTTTCCACACCACGGTAGGTTAGATATATATAAACCAGGCCGTACAGTTGTAGGCGCGTTGGTGTATGTTTAACGTGGGCACCATCCCCAGTAGGCCTACCCCACGGTTTATTCTTTTGTTAAATTACATTGTAGTTTTAACCTAGCAAAGTTTCTTCTTCTGTATTATTGTTGTTGTTGGTTTCTTCTTCTGTACTGTTGTTGTTGGTTTCTTCTTCTGTAGCCTCCGTTGCAACTTCGGTAAAAGGTTCAAAGTTTCTTAACTGCCTCCACATTTCCACTTCGTGAGGTATTCTATTAAAGATGGATGTATCTATTGGTCCGTATTGTAAAGTGCTTTCTGGTTGTTTTTCGCATGCATCTACCAGATATTCCTTAATAACAGAGCTTGAAAATACTAATTGTTTCATATACCTGGTAATAGGTGATGTTGCATAGTTTAAAATGTAAAATTCTTCACGTGTTAGAAGAATTTTATTTTCAAATTGTGTCGAGTCTCTAATTCTTACTTGTTGTTGACCACGATGTTTAATAATGTCAATTTCATTGTCACAATCCAAAAGTCGAATGTTAGTTTTTCTTCCAAAGAAACTGTTGGCTAAATAACATTCAATAAGATGTAGATGTTTTAAAAAGGAATCCCAAGCATTTTCTGAAAATAAAACCATCTTTGTTCCATGGCTTAGGATTACTGCGGGAGAGTAGTCTAATGATTTTACCAATCCTATCGACACACTTTTACTCATGCAAGATGAAATAGGATAAAAGATGCGAAGGAAAACTTCGGTTAAAATGTTTGGGGGAATATTTTCTTCAAGTTTTCTTTTCTTTCTTACGTTTGTTTTATTATTTTCCAACTTTTTATTTTGTTTTCCAAACTTTAAAAAGTCATCAATTTCCTTTACAATATTTTCTTCAAAATGTTTATCATCATTTTCCAATAAAGGTGCTGTTTCGGAAACGTCTTGTACAACTGATAAAGAACTCATTTTGTTTATAATGCTGTAGACGATGTTACCCATACAACTGTAGACAGTAAACTAAACAATTTTCGTTCCCGCTCCTGCTTTTATAACCGAGTGGTGGGGGTATTTTTTTTTCCTTTTCATTTTACAAAACTGCTTTTACAATTCCTGTTAAAGGTGTATATGTAACAATTTTGTCATGTAAAATTAAACAATAAGCAGATGTATCTTTGGGTACATTTTGTTCAAATTCCATTTCTATTTTTATATCTACACTGGAAGATTTTACAGATTCGTTTTGTTTTGAACAATCAACTACAACAATCGGATAGTTAGATTTAAATTGGTTTGGCGTTAATAAAGGTGTGTTTGTTTTTCCATAATATGAATTTTGGAATCTTGCGTACATATCGTACAAAACGCTAAACCTGTCTTTTGTAAAGTTTATGTTGAAGTTGTCGTATGGAAAGAATTGAGAGTTTAGAAACACCTTAAAATTTGTAAGTTTGCAATGATCAAATTCACCAGCATGTTTAGTTATTTCATTTCTTCTTTTTGTTTGTAATCCAAATATTACATATCTTGCCTTTTCCAAATGAGTAGAAGTTTTTACAGTCCATGTATGACGTTGTGTTTCCGGTAAAACCGGATATTCATGAAACTCCCAACTTCTGAATGGTATTACGATATCACGATCTGATTTTAAAGTTCTTAATAATGAAATTATATTCTGATCGTTTAACCGTACATGCGGTACTCTCCAAACAATCTTGTCTAATTGCATTTTCCATTCTAAAGTAGCTTCCGTTGTTCCATCAGGCGCCATAATAATATCTTTGTCGTTTGATGATCTTAACAAAACTAATTCTTGTTTTACGTTTATTATTATTTTTCGGTAATCTTCGGCAAAGCCTAAAAGTAATCTTAAAGGAATGTAAAAGTCAAAATTGCCTGAACTGTTTGGAGTGATTATATTGGAATCGGGCGCTACCCATCCTGCGGCGGCTAGCATATTTTTTTCACTCGGTGTTAAAGATGCTAATCCTTTTAATGTACTTGTAATTCCCACCTTTTTTGTTGAATCTACTGTAACTCCGGAAATTTCATATCTTATTTCATCAAACAAATATGCCATGGGGTTATTTATGAACGGAACAGTACTTGCAGTGCTTCCATCTCTTTTTGTTACTCTTCCTTCGATATACAAATAACTTTCACATGGAAGTGTATAAATATCCTGTTGTTGTATGGGAATTCTAATTTCATCATTATTATTTAATTTTGATGAAGCGTAAGGGTTGTGCGTATGATATTCCTTTTCCCATAAGGTTTCGTCGAATGTCGGACCCTGCGCTATATCCAATATTTCCATTATTAATAAGTTTTAATCCAATTTCTTCTAGAAAACGAATGTTATCACTTGTTAATCCTTCTATAGCTGAAGTGCTACTGACTTGTTTACCAGTCAGCTCTTTCTTTTTAAATGATAACCCCATTGTTATACGGTTGATTTTATATGTATTCGTATAGTTATAGGTTCGTCTCTAAAATCAATATGATTTCCGTCTTGATCTAGTATGTTCACCACAATGTCTGAAATAAAACTGGTGTTTAACGGTAGGTACACCAAGTTTTGTGGCTTTTCCACAATTTTAAAACCCGGAGCGACCGTTGGATAAAATGTGTGCAATATATGAGTATTTTCAACATCTCTATAAGAACCATGTATAATATTACATGTAACATCTATACTGTTAACTTTCATTATTGTCACAGTTCTAGCACCTGAATGGTTAATATTAGGATCTAAAATTTTTGTTGTTTTAGGAAATCCTAATAAACTACCAATTGAATGTTCTTTGCTAAAATCTATATAATATTTAGATTTAATTTCAGCTTTCATAGTATTGTTATTTCCTTTTATTGTTATATTATCTTTTCCCATATGATTTTGTATCGCTTCATTTATATCATCAATTTCATATGCTCCAGTGGGTAAACTAAATACTTGTATATCTGAATATTTGTTTGTATTTTTATCTTTTGTTTTGTAATAATGTATTTTGTCATTAACATTTTCAGTAACGTTGGGAATAGAATTATAAGTTGTTATATCTAATAATGCGGCTTCCCATAATTTATCTTTTTCCAAACGTAACGCAGGGAAAAGAACACTTCGCAAAGTAGATGAAGTTCCAGTTAATGATACTGTATAGGAAGACATCTTAAAGTTGACTAACGCTTTTTGTTAAAAAATCTAAACATAAATGTCCACAGATTACCGTATCATCAGGTTGCTCTCTTTTATAATTGTATAGTACATTTTTAGCTGTTTTAAAGTAATATTGTAGTTCTTTTGGTGGTGGGAGATTACCAAAACTATCAAAGTAGTAAATAGTTGATCCTAGTTTCTTATAACATACCCAATGAGTGCCTGATCCTTTACTATTATCTAAATTTAATATTCCGGTTTCATTTTTCCATATTTTAACAGGTAATGCATCTTTCATAAACACTCCTCTAAAAAATGGAATTTTTAAACAAGAAACATAAGTAATTAATTCTTTATCTGTTAATTCTTTATTTGGAATTAGTAATTGTTTTTTTTTCTGTTTAATACACACGATACGGTCTTAGGTATAATCCTCCTCCTTTTTTTATCATTGACCATATTGTTTGTTTCTTTTTATTTTTACCTGCGGTGGATCGTCGTTTTCTTCTTATATTTCCTCCACGTTTCTTTGCAGGTTTTCTCCTCCTTTTTCCACCTCCTTTCTTTTTTCCACCTCCAAACATCGTTTTACCCTTCATTGCTGCTGATACCGCTAAAGCTGCTGCTTTTTCACCGATACTAGCGTCACTGGATGTTACTCTTTGCCAAGCTTTTTCAGCAAGTGCTCTATCCGCTATTGATCTATTTTTAGTATCTGCAAACTTTGAATATGCTATATCGTGTTGTTTGCAGGCTTGATCAAGTTTATTTATTCCAAGATCTCCTCTAGCAAGTCTTTTTTCAATTTTGTTCCAGGACCACAATATTGATAACCTCCTGGTAAATGTAGTTCTACAGGTAATAAATCGATAGCTTTATTAACTATAGCTCCAACCGGCTTAGTAATAAGAGAAAGTGCTGTTGATGCTATTCCTCTTCCTCTCTTTATAACGTGTCGACTATGACTGATGCGTTGAACTTTCAACATGGTCTTTTATAGTGAAAGGAAATGTCGTTAATTGTTTATTTTATAAATGCTTTATAATGAATGATGCACTTATCCTTTGACATTGTTTATTTATAAGTATGTTTGTTTATGGGTAAATAATTTTTTTCCAGTTTTGTGGAAGGATTGTATCTTCTTCATCATCATCATCTTTAGAAGTTCTTAAAGTATCAGTTTCCTTATTTTAAAAATATTTTTCCATAACATTCTTTTTAACGCAATTTAATTTTTGATCAGATTTTATGGGCTTTATTGTGTTATAAATATCATATAATACTATACTTAAGAGTCTTACAATGTAATTTACATTAACAGCATCAGTAAAATTAATAGGGTCTTTTAAGCTAGTCAATCGCAAGTCTTCACAAAAAAAGACTGCTTATTTAAATCTTTTCTTAGAAAAAGATTATAGTATATGTTTCCCTTCTCATGCATTTGTGCTACTGTAACTACATCACTGTCTCTTATTCCTTCTGCAACATTGACTAGTGGTTTCCCTTTGCAATCAAAGTATTGTTTACCGTCTTCATATTGTTTTATTACAGGAACTTGTCCAACTGTTGCTACATCAGTTTCATCCAACCCTTTTTTAACATTAGTAATTATTTTTGCATCCGCATTCCATTTGTTATCTTTTAATTTCATTATTTGACTTATTGTAGCTGCATGTGATTTTGCAGTTCCTTCCTTAACGTTAGTTAACACTTTATTTTTGCAATCAATTGTATTAATATCATGCGTAATACAATGATCTGTAAGATATTGAAGGTTTACAGCATCTTTCATATCTTTAGGGTCTCCAATATCATGTATTACAAAGTTGTAAAAGGAAAATTTATCTGTTTTTTCAGGGATGACTGAATGTAAATACTTTTTTGTAACTGAATCTTGATCATTAATAGGATCTGCTATATTGGCTATTCTAAGATCTTTTGCATCATATACTTTATTATTACTCCTAGGGTCATATCGTAAGGTTTGGTTTATGTACCACATTAAATATTCTTTATTTACCGAATCATTCTTATCTATTGGTTTTGGAAGATTTACAATTCTACAAAAATTAGCGTTATACACTTCATTTTGAAGCTTTAAGCTAGGTAATGTTTCACTTCTTAAAGCTTTAAAATTTACCGCATCATTATCATCTTTTGGATCATTTACAAACTTTAAACGTTTGTTATTTATATCATAATCTCCATCGGATGTTAGTGGTAAACCACCTCTTTTTCCATAAGATCCTGATTTGCTTCCAGTTTCGGAATACCGTCCAAACTTATCCACACTCATGGTTATACTGAATATTTAATCAGTTATACTTGTATTATATATACTCATATTTTTTTTATGCAATTACTCCTCGATTTCGCAGTTCGCCGACCAAAGCTACCCATTCATTTTCTAAACCACTATGTCCGGCTTGTTTAGCTTCATATATCAACTTTATTCTGTCAACCAATTTGTTTATATCGTTGTAGTATATTATATTAGTATCATACAAGTTTTTTAATAATCCTTTTCCTGATAAACTTCATTGATTCGTTTTTCTTCTTTCATGTAAAATATTTATTTCAGCAGAAGATAATGATTTTCTTTTTATGGGTTCCCATCTTTTTGGTGGGAAATGTTTAGCAATAATAGTTTTATATTTTTCTAAAGCATTTCTATGAACACTGAAATTTTTAGAATAATTTTTCTTATGCGCATTTGTATCCTCCAATATTTGTTTAAAAATTTTTAAATCCTTTTTAGTATATTTATTAGGTTTCGGCTTAAAAATAAGTTCAAACAATCCTTTTGTACCCTTGTATTGTTTATTATTTATAATAATATTGTCATGTTCGTCTACATCAAGTTTGCTATCTCCAATCATTAGCCCATTTTCTTCTATTCTAGCACCAAAAGTATGATATTTTCGAGTTGGTTGTGCAGAATGTAACATTTTTAATACAAATTGTCTTGCAAGCGGCCCTTTATACGCAATATCCGAGCCCAATTTGCTCAAGTTGGATGGATTAATAGGCTCTTCTTCTTCTTGATAGTTTGAAGGACCGCTGACTATACATCGTACAGTGTTTGGAAATAAACTGCCGTGTTTACCATTGTTGATTTTAACGTTATCTACGGTTAAATCATCAATGTTATTAATATTAAATTTATCTTTATGGTGAACAATCTCCATCTTATTCAAAGGCAGAAGAGTAAATAAGTTGATTTAAAACTAAATCAAATCTTTTATAGGTATCCACGAATCTTCAGTTTTATCAAACCCCAACCAACGTACTTTAACTTGGTCTTTTTTCCTTTGCAACACCTTTTCAACAAGATAAACATCGCCTACTGTTGACTTTAACAATTCATGTCCGTAAAAACCGCCTTGTAACAAATTTCCTTTGTTATCTTTTAAAATATAAGTTTCCGGTACAGTAGGTTGTACTTTATACACTGTAAAAACTTCGTTTGTCCAATTGGGCAGGTATTTTTTAGTAAACACTCCTTTGTATTTACTAATTCGAACTTTATCATTTACATTAAATTTTCTTGGTTTTCTTTGTTCCGCTTTTGGCTGTGTATTCTTTTTAATTCGTTGTAAAACTAGTTTAGCGTTTTTCTTATTCACTTTGTTAGGTGCCATACCGATAGTTCTATGAAAATTGTTGTTGTAATCGCTTATTAATTTTGGTAAGATATCAACCCATACGTAAAAACCTCTTTTCGAAAACATTTTATACATTGCACCTTTTAAGGTTCTATTAAATCTTTCAATTATAGCTGCCTTTTTCTCAGAATTTGTGGAATAATGATTTATGTTATATTTTTTCATTAACAAGGCAAAAGGTTTATTAAAAAATTCTTTCCCATCATCAGTTTGTAAATGTTTAATTTTATTTTTATCTCTTTTTATAGCTACTTCCATAGCTTTTGTTATGCTGTTACCAGTTTTGTCTTTTAATGGCAAAGCATCTGCAACTTTAGTAAAACAATTAATAATCGTAAGTATGTATTTAAATCCTTTATTTATTTTACTATGCGGTTGCATTTCAATTAAATCTGCTTGATATAAATCATTTATTCCTTTTACAACAGTATTTCGTCGTGGAAACTTTATTCTTGCAGGTTTATGAAGTTCATTAACAATCTTTTCCTTTAAGTCTGTCATGATGATTTTACTAACAAAGTCAAGTTAGTATTGAGTGTTTCTTTTTCTGCATCCGCTTTTATAGTTCAAGGTCATTTCAACATATTTAAAAAAAAGGGAAATCACAGCGAGCATGCTGTGATTTCCCCTTTTTTTCTTTTTTTTCTTTTTTTTCTTTTTTTCTTTTTCTTTTTACTCATTGATAGGATTGAGAGAGTAGTGGCCGAATGGTAGAGTGTGAATTTTGTCTGGAAGAATGTGTCGTTTGTCATCATTGGAGCAGAGTGCTTTTTTCACTTCTGTTACGCTGTACAGTTGATGGTTGAAACTTCTGATGGTGTTGAATTTTGCAGTTATAGTCGTTTCTTCAAATAAGCATTGCTTGTAGTGTTCAAAATTTACATTCTTCTTAAGATACAAACTTTTTACTCCCTTAGCTTTTTTAATAATATTGTTTTCTTCTTTATGCAATTGTAGTGAATACAATTTTGACACTAGTGCAATAAGTTCTTTCAGTAAAATTCCTTTTGCTTCGTCTTTAAATTTTCCAAGTTTCTTTTTGTTCCGATCATTGTCATAATTTAAATGATCTTTTGGATAGTCACTAAAATCAAATTCATTTTTGTGAACAAATGTTCGAAGATCCAAATACATATCTTCAGTAAGAATCCAGTAGATGAAAGCGTCCGTGTCCATGTAGGCGATTCCGATGTTATCTCTACCGTAGAAGGCGACCATTTTGTTGTAGTGGAAATCATACATGTGGGTTTTGGAAATATCCAAGATTGACATTCCAACGTACAACGGACGATCCATTTTCACGCTTGTCTTCTTCATAGATACTGCCACAAGGTTTTCATTGATGATAACGGATGTTCCAAAGTTTGGTTTTTGTACAAGTTTTTCTAGTTTTATAGGATCTGTAATTAATTTAACATTTTTGTGTTTTCTTTTGTTTTCCAATGTTTTTCAAATATCGCATTATTCATTAATTTAAAAAAGTCCTTTTGAAATGTTGATGTTGCAGCTGCTCTTCTTCTGGTGTTTGAATCAATGTACGGTTTTAACCAGCAAGATTGGGAAAATTTTAAAACCCTATGAATTTTGGTTATACGTAAACCCAATTGGAGTGCTTGTTGAACAACCCAAAAGTGAGCTACGTATCTTTGTTTATTTTCAAGAGTCATCATTAATTTTGGATGTTTGCCAATTGGTGAAACTTCTGTTTTTGCAAGGAGCGGAAGATCGTAATGAAGATCATGCAAGTGTTCTGGATATTCAAAGTCACAGTCCAATATGTATCCGGTGTCTCCGTCTTTTGAAATTTGCGAAATATCACCAATAGAGTCTGGATTAACCCATTCAAAGTTTCCAAAAGGAAGTGGATTAGACATGGCCCATCCGTATAAATTGTTGGCATCGAAATATCCTAAGAACACTGATGGTTTTTCTTTATCGTAGTTTGGAAGATATTTGTTGTTAGCTTTAACATGTCTAGTAACACTTTGGGTCAATCCACCTCTAACGCCCGATTCGATCATCAACACCATGTCAATATCTGTTAATAATTGAAGGTTGCACTTTGTTTCTTTTAGCATAGCTTGCCAAGCTAGTCCTGGAGAAGTATAAGAATGAAGAGGGTCTAATCCGTAGGCTTCAAAACAAGTGTTTCTAAATTCTTCCATCACATCGCATAGAAGGGTCACATCAAGTTTTACATAAAAGTCAGAATAATCTCCCAGAGTGTTCATTTCTAATTCGTCCCAAACTTTGCATGCGTGTTGATAGTCTTCAGGTAAAATGTCCAAATCGGTAAGTTTACTTTTGAAAGCTGCTGGTGGAGGAAGTGACGTTTCTTGAAATTTATGTAGTCCATCGATGTAATCATACGGGAAAACTCCTTTCCGAAGAACCAAATCCATTTTTTCTGCAGGTACAATTTTGCTTGTTTCTATTAAATTTTGTCTTCTTAAATTTTCAGAAAGTTTCATAAGACTGGAAGGCATAAATCTAAAAGAATCAACAAATCTAAGTTTAATTTTGCCCACCTTTTTTGAAAAGCTTATAAATTTTTCCATAGTTTGTGCTATAACGTCTATTTCACCGTTGTCTCTTGCTAATTCGGGAATGATAAAATGTCCATCGTATCCGCTAAGATTGTGAAAAACCACGGGAATAAAAGATGGTAGTTTGTAGTTGATGTTACATCCGTTGCAAGCTGCACCTCTGTAGGCTCCTGTCAGATGGTCATGGTCGCGAACTTTAACTTTAGTTTCTGTAAATTGATTGTTACACAAATAGCATGTTGTTGTCGAATCATAAAGATAAAGTTCTTCCGGTGTCATAGGTGACATAGGAACCACATTGCTATACATTGCTTCCACTTTCCCAGCGATGTCGTATAAATCATCAACAAAGTATCGAGCTGCTTCTTCTCCACGATAGATCTTTGGTGTAGATGTCAAACCATATTCTTGAAGATGTTCTTCAGGCAGAGTGGATTTTACTATTAAACAGTAGCTGTTTGGTTTGTGAAGTTGATACTTTGTTCTGCTTGTAATTTCCTCTCCTTCTTCTTGTTCAAGTGGAAGCAATGAAGATTCAAAATTTGCATACACTACAACGGGAATTCTGTATTGTTGGATAACTTTATCAAATTTTACTTGTGATCTGCTAGGGTGTGGTAATTTAATTCTTACTTCATAGTTTCCATTGCATAATCTTTTATGTTCTGTTAACCATTCTGAACCTCCTCTTCTTAAAGGTTTGTTTACAAAACAGAAACATCTTTTACAAGTTGCTTTTGGTTGTTCACGTTTTGATAACTGTTTGCAAACTAGAGCTTCAAAATCTTTAATATATACATAATGTGAGATATCACCTTTAGTTATAAATAATAAATCAGTATGATCTCTGCGTTCGGTGGGTGTTATACGTAAGGGATAGACATTGTTGGATGAATCTAAGCCAAAGATGTTTACAGATGCAAAAGGATTTTTCTTTTCAAATTTTGATATGTCTTGAATTGAAACAGGATAAGTCATGCCTTGAAAGTTATACATATAGCAAACCTCATCGTATGCTCTACTCGGTCGTTCCACATGATCTTCTACATATTTTGCAAGCATTTCATACTTGAAACATTAAGCATTTTCATTTTGTACATTAACACAAGATTTGGTTACTCGAATCTTCCTTGGCAAAGCAATATAACTACTACCTCTCATTCCATATCCATGTTTATGAACTCTCACATCTAAGCTTGTTATACTTAACAAACTCCATCCAGAACCTCTTCCTTCATGTTCTTGTAATTTTGTTAAAAGTTCTTCAAAACAATCATCCACAATTGAGCTCATATCCGATGCAAACATGATAGTTTTGTTTTTAGTTAAAAATCCTCTTGGTGATGTTTCATTCTGAACATTTGTAAATACAGTATCTAATAATATTCCAAACTTTATAAAATTTAATCTTCTTAGTTCATTTTTCAATGTTTCTGTTACTAATGTTTTTGCTTTCAATATAAATTGTGCTAGTTGCAATTGAGCATTGTCAATCTTAAAATGAGTTACTACACTGCCTGGTAAAGCTCGGGCGTATAATTCCACATCCAAAGATGGTCCGGGTGCGTATTGAATAACACTTGGTCTTGAATTTAGTTGTTGTTGATGGGTAGCCAGCATTTGATCTAATTCTTCCAAATCTTCTTCTTCTGCATTGTTTCTTGTTTCGTTGTTATGGTACACTTCTTTGTGTATTTGTAGTAAGTTTTCATTTTCAAAAGATTCTTCACAACTGATGCAGTAATACATGACGTAGGTGTGCTCTCCACAAAAGTTGCAGTAATAATAAAAACTACTCTTAAACTACCCCTATTTATAGACTACCCCCACCACTTTTTCTGTATTAAACACAAAAAGTGTTAATAACAGTTAAATTTCTTATATTTCAAAACTCCTAAGTGTCAAGGTCAAATAATGCAAGTTTAAAAAACATCTAAGTGTCAAATAATGCAGGTATTTAAAAAAATCTAAGTGTCAAGGTCAAATAATGGAAGTTTTAAAAAAAATCTAAGTGACAAGGTCAAATAATGGAAGTTTAAAAAAAATTCTAAGTCTCAAGGTCAAATAATGGAAGTTTTAAAAAAATCTAAGTGCCAAGGTCAAATAATTTAAGTTCAAAATAATACATATTATGCGTCGTAAGTGTGATCATCATTGCTGTTGTTTAAATATGTTATTTCCAAATCGTTATCGCTTTCATCTTCCTCCATGTCCGATGCCGGAAACAAACGTCGCCGAACAAGAGCATGTATATATTGTACTGGATCATAGTTAATTGTTACAACATGTGTTAACGGTGTTTCTTTGCCTATTGCTACTGGTACTTCCAAAATATTTTCTTCATCAGTTGTAGCATCAGACGTAGCATCAGATGTAACATCGGATGTAGCATCAGATGTATCTTCTACTGGAATCAAACTATTTTCAAAAATACTTTCGTCATCCGTTAAATCTTCTGGTTCAACCATTTTATATATTTTTTCACAAATTGTACATCCAAAAGGAAAATTGTTGTCTGTTGGAGGCATTATAAAAGAAACTTGATATTGTAAAATAAATATTGAAGCAAATGTTTGAAAATCTTTCTAAGTCCGAAAGTATTAATTATTAGGAAGTTTTACAAGTCCAATGTAAAGTAAAATAAAGAAAGAAGTGTTGTTGCCTGTTTAAACAGTTGCAAAAGAATGATAGGTTTGAAAATTTTTCAAAGTCCTAAAATATTAAATATTGAGAAGTTTTAACACTTAAAATTTTTACAAATGCAATGTAAAGTAAAGAAAGAAATGTTGTTGCCTGTTGGAACAATGGCAAAAGAATGATGGAAACCAAACCCGCAGCAAGGATCCTGTGGTTTGGGAGGGGGTAAGCGAGGAGGGGGGATGACCTCAAGCCGAGTTGGGGTCCGGGATCTGCGCGTGTGGTTCGGCATCAGTTGCTCGCTAGACAGTGAGGTGGTAACACGTTCAGAAGGCGCCCTGAACATTTTATCATTTTTGCTGTTTGGTGAAAATATCTTGGTGTTATTTGTATAATAACATCTTGACGTAGGACTGATTAATTTTAAGGCATGGTAGTTGTTTGTGCTTGTAGATACCCTAGGGTTTGTAGTTTGTTTTTAATTTGCTGGTTTGGTAGTTAGTATTATTTTAAAATCTTTCTTTTACTTACAATATATTTCTGCCTGGAATGTTTAAATTTAAAGTAATATTTTTGTTTTTAAGAATGTTATATGATATGTTTTTAATACCTTTCTATTCCAATTTCCTTTTTCCAACAAGCTTGTTGAGGGCATTCCCTCTCTTGTCTTGTACTCCTTTTTAGTTAGGGACACCTTTCAATTCCAATTTCCTTTCCTTTTTTCCTTCCATCTTTTGCACGGTAAAACCAATAATGGTAAAACCGGCTACCGCTTTTGTAGTGATTACGCTTACCAAAGCGGGTCACTTACAACCTCTATACGTGCTGGATGGGTAGTTCGCCTACCTCCGGAGTTTCGCTGGACCCCAGTTGGTTTGCGCCTTATGGTGAGTCGCTGGCTCCTTTAGTGTTAGGAAATAAAAAACATATTTGTATAACATTTTTTTTTAGCTTAGCGTTGTGCGGTTATGGTGAGGTGTAAGGGATGGCTTATGTCTAGCTTACACCGTAATCATTCTGTGCAGCGTTGGGCTGACTAGATATTTTTTACTTTTTAGCTCAGCGTTGTGCGCTTATGGTGAAGTGTGAGGGATGGCTTATGTCTAGCTCACACTGTAATCATTATGTGCAACGCTGCGCTAACTATTTTTTTTAAACTCTAGGCAGGTTGTATTGTAAATTAGCTTATCTTCTTTTAGGTTTCCGGGGTGTACGGTTCTGTCAAACCGTACACCCCCATTTTCTTTTAATTATCAAATGACCTTGACCTATTTATTTTCAAGGTCAACAAAAGAGTAAGCGAAAATTTCTAAGTCCCATGGTCATTTTTATGTAAAATAGCTTTTCTTCTGTTAGGTTTTCGGGGGTGTACGGTTCTGTAAAACCGTACACCCCTTATTTTTTTTTAAAGTTCTGGATGACCTTGACCTACTTATTTTCAAGGTCAATAAAAGTTAGCGAAAATTCTAAGTGTCAAAAGTAGGTCAAGGTCACCAAAAATACCCTATGAACGGGGGAATAGACCGCTAAGTAATTCTTTTGGAACTACAAAGTGGTCTATTCCCCCGCTCCTATTTTTGTTGTTGTTATTTTTACATTAACCTCACAATTTTAACAAATGAAGATATTTTTTGTGCACACTGCATAATGTTTGATTCACACAACACATCGTTACACATTTTTTACCTTTTTTTAAAAATATATAAACATTGTTCTTTTCTAAAACTGGATGATGAAGAAGAACCTGTCATGTTGCTAGATCCTAAATAGTAAAAAGTCATTCTGTTATTTTGCTTTTATAAGAAATTACCCCTCCATTGTAAATTTTGAAAATAGGTCAAGGTCATTCAAAAATACCCTATGAGCGGGGGAATAGACCGCTAAGTAATTCTCTTGGAATTACAAAGTGGTCTATTCCCCCGATCCATTTTTTTTGTCTTGTGTTTAATTTGACCATTTAACTTTATCAGATGGAGATTTTCTTACTAAATAATAATGAACATTACTGATATTTGGAATTTGAAGATTTACTGGTAATTTGAGCAAGTAGAGTTCATCACAACATCTAAGAACAACATCCCTGTTACTGATCTTTTTCACAAAAACATATTTGTGGTTTAATTTCAATCTGTTGATTTTAATTCTTTTATAGTTTTCAATTTTTTCTGGCAATTCACTTTTGGAAGGTTCAATTTTGACTTTTTTAGAAGGTTGAATTTTGACTTTTTCGGAAGGTTGAATTTTGGAAGGTTCACATTTGTTATGCAAATTACACAATTTTTCACCTACACTACACAACTTCACACACCTTTCACCTTTGTTCGCTCCTTTTTTTAAAATATGAGCACATTGTTCTTTCTTAAAACAGGATTTTCTTAATTTTTGAAGTTTTTGAAGTTTTTTAGAAATTTTGTTAGGAGATTTTTTCGGTGAAGATTTTTTTGGAGAAGGAGATTTTTGTTTCACAATAGAAACAACAGATGATGATGATGATGTTGTTGATGACGAGGAAGAAGACCTGGACGAAGACGAAGTGCCTGCCATAGCGCTGGATCCTAAGAAAGTAAAGATTACTCCGTTTACCCTGCCTTTATAACAGCCCCCCACCCATTTACCCCCTCTACTTTTCGAGGTCAAAAAAATATTCATCCAAGCTTTCTAACACTGGCAAGAAAACAGTTTCAAAAGGTTGATACAAAATTTCATAAATGTCTTGGTTTAAATTTTGCGAAGTTTGAAGATATTCTTCTATTTCCTGTACAAATTTCTGTTCGAATTGTTGGAATTCTTCTATTTCCTGTAAAAATGTCTGTTCGGATTGTTCAAATTCTTGTTGTTCTAAGTTAAATGTTGGTAATTTCAAGTCTTCTTCCAATTTTTTAATGTAATCTATTGCATTTTGAACTATAGATTGTCTGTTAATTTTTTTTTGTTTTTGACTTTCCGGTACAACTAATTTTAATTTTTCAAAAGCTTTTTTTAATCTGTGTTGTCTTCTTTGTTCCCTTCGGTTTCTACTTAATTTTTGATCAATCAGGTATTTTTGGAAAGATTCCATAACGTTTTGTTGATTCAAAATGTGGCAAACTATTAATTCTATAAAGCTTTTATCCGCTCAATATATACTGGAAACCCGGGGGGGGGGGGTCCTTCGCCATCAAGGTGATTGGTACGTATTTAAAGCTTTGAGGTTTGCATAGCCAGACCATAACTATGAGCTCCTTGTACGAGTTGTGTCTGCAGCGGATCTGCACCGATAACCCTATGCTCCGGCATATCAGAAGGGTGTCAGAGCCGCTGCCGCGTATTTTGCAAGGAGAGCTCATTTATGAGCATAAAAGACGATGCGTCTACAAAACCAAAATTTGGTTTGAAGGGCCAAATGTTGGCAGAATATGTGCCGTATGTCACATGGTACGTTTTTTCATTAACTGCATTGTTTTTTGTTAACAGTATATATTTTTTTAAAATTTCTTTATATTAATAATTTTTTTTCAGGCGCTTCCTCTTGCCGGCCCGGGGGAAGAGCTTTATCGAACTATTGCTTATAGAAGCGGAGTAATTGGGTATAAACTACAAATGCCGGCACCTCAAGAAAAATGTCATCTCTGCAATTTCTGCCCCCTGGCAAAATACGAAATTAATTGTATGTGTTTATAAACACATATAATTATGAGAAATTAAATAGGGACGGGGAACAGAGCAGTTTGTGGTCTAACCACTTACTGCTCTGTTCCCCGTTCATAGGGTATCTTCAGATGACCTTGACCCACTTTTAAAACTTTATGGTGGGGAAAATGTATATATAAACCGTGGATTATATGAAGAGGCATCACTTCCCTCACCGATCATCATGGAAAGTTTCCGTATGTTTTACAATGTTTTTTGCACTCCTCAACAACATATTCAATTTATGTTAAATTTAATCCATGTCCTCCAGAATATTAATTTTCTTACGATTAATGTTACTGGGGAAAGAATGGTAAATTTAACATATCAACGTTTATTAGTTACCATCAACCCTTTGGTAGATCCGAATTGGTTTTCAACACTTGAAACATACATTGATACTATGGCTTTTGAACAAGGATTCCATTATCTTTGGGTTGATGTAGATTACATCAACTTTCAAAATGAATCAGATGATGATGGATATGATTCTGCCACATAAAAGTAGACATTAACGGAACTTCTCCCCCTGCCTTTTAGGAAAAAAGAGAGGAACAGTGTTAATTAATAACACTGTTCCTCTCTTTTTTCCGCTTAAAGTTAAATGACCTTGACCTACTTATTTTGAAGGTCAATTGTAACTTAGTGAAAATTTTCTAAGTCCATAAGTAAGTCAAGGTCATTTAAATCTTAGCGGAAGAATGAAAAGAATAGCTACCAACATGCATTGTTGGTATCTATTCTTTTCTTTCCTCCTAGAAAACCCCTTTAGTCCGTGTCAACTTTGATGTGAATTTTTGTACAAAATTGTACATAATAAAGGACCCATGTTTCGAGTCCTTCGTAATCCATAGGATCCGAAGTGCAACAGATTTTCGTACCGTCTGCTTTAACAGCTTCAAGTACTCCACTAATGCACTTCAGATTGCTATGATACGTTCTTATGTACCATAGTACTTTCTTGGCTTCGACAAAGTTGTGCACAGCACCAAAGATCATGAGGGATTCCATGGCAAATGTAACCACAAGACTACAGCACACCTTATATATATACTGTGAGCCCAAGGCTATAGCCTCGATTTTAGAGTTTTTGCGTCATAACTTTTATACCGTTGGTTTTATCAAAAACTGTTACTGGACCTTTTTTGTTTGTCTTTTAATTCCGCTTAATTTGACTACCCGCACGATAGATTTGGAGCATTTTTGTTATATCCACTGCCATCGTGTACGGCGACGCAGTTCTAAAGTTGAACGGCAACGAAATCAAGTTGGCGACCTCCCCCCCCCCTCCCCATCAATGCGGTCAAGGTCAAGGTCAAGGTCAAGGTCAAGGTAAAAAATATTAACCCCCCCCCCATCAATTGATGGGGGGGGTCGCCAACTTGATTTCGTTGCCGTTCAACTTTAGAACTGCGTCGCCGTACACGGTGGCAGTGGATATTACAAAAATGCTCAAAACCTTTCGTGCGGGTACTCAAATTACGCGGAATTAAAAGACAAACAAAAAAGGTCCAGTAACATTTTTCGATTAAACCAACGGTATAAAAGTTATAACGCAAAAACTAAAAAAACTTAACATTTTATTTTTTTTTTACTTATTATATTTCCAAATTTTATCAGGTGGGTATTCAAATTACGCAAAATAATCTAATTTACAATAAAGTCCGGTAACAATTTAATAACACCAACGGTATAAAAGTTATAGCGCGAAAACTAAAGTTTCAAGGTCATTAAAAAATTTTAAAGTTTAAGAGTAGGTCAACCAAATATAGGTCAAGGTCATTTAAAATTTATAAAAAAGGGGGGTGGGGAAGCGTGGGGTCCCTACTTTATTTTATACTACTTTATTTTATACTACTTTATTTTATACTAACATGCAACGGTTACTGTGTGTGCTACACATAAGCCATCCCACACACCTCACCGCCTTATTATATCTTATGCTACCCCTTAAATGCTAACATGCAACGGTTACTGTGTGTGCTAGACATAAGCCATCCCACACACATCACCGCCCTATCATATCTTAACCCCTACCTAACGTTCCCCCTATTCTAACTTATACTATGTAATATTACAGTTACGATGTGTGCTAGACATAAGCCATCCCACACACCTCACCATAATACTACCCCTAACTTATACTATGTAATATTACAGTTACGATGTGTGCTAGATATAAGCCATCCCACACACCTCACCATAATACTACCCCCTACGTAATATTACAGTTATGGTGTGTGCTAGACATAAGCCATCCCACACACCTCACCATAATACTACCCCCTACGTAATATTACAGTTATGGTGTGTGCTAGACATAAGCCATCCCACACACCTCACCATAATATTACCCCTGATAGCTAAACCACGCAGGAAATGGAAAGGTAGTTGGATTGCCATTGCGGCCGATCATTATAGAAGGGCGCCTCTTCTACAATAACCGAACGCGATGTGAGCTAGACATAAGCCATCCCTCACACCATGGCGAACATTACGTTACAGCATAACCCTGCTCATAAGAGCACGAGCTACACCTTCACCGTAATGCTAAAGCGAAACGCTGCGCGCTCGCCTATATCAAGCTGAAGCGGGCGGCCTTGACTTGAAGGTTGACATATCCGCCTGCTGGGACGGAGGTGGACCTTCACCTTAACCGCGCCGCGGTCGATGACCGAGGGGGGGGCGTTGCCGTGACTTTGCCACCTAGTTCACCTTGGACGCCGAGCCGGTAGCTTCCGCTTACACTACCTTGACTACAAGGTTGCCGTGTCTGCTGCCTATAATAACCCCACTTGACCACCTCTTGTCATTCTGCCACTTGCCACTTGCCACCTTTGCTGTTAAATTTTACATTCTCATTTTTTACATTTTTCTTTTTTATTTTGCATTATGAACTTCTCATCCTCATCATCCAGCCATGATGCTTCTATCCTACGAGGTTTGCTCGAACAAGAACTTGAATATACTATAAGAAGCCAACTTCAAGAAAAACAAGTGCTGGAAAATGAAAACTTCATGTCCGACATGTCCGAATTTTTTATTTTTCATCAGACTCCGCCCGCTCAACTGTCTCAGCCTGCTCAGACTCCACCTGCTCAACTGTCTCAGACTCCACCTGCTCAACTGTCTCAGCCTGCTCAACTGTCTCCGCCCGCTCAATCATCCAATCAAGAAACTCCGCGTCCTTCACTAATAGTCAAAATCCCCTATCCATTTCAACCCGCACCATGTAAAAGACTGCCAACAAAAAAATTGAAGATCAACAGGCTGAAAAAAAATATTGTCTACAAAATTTTGAAAACCAAAAACAACCTTGTTCACATCCTCAACGAAGAAAAAAATACAATTTTTATCATCGACCTGCCTAAAAAATTTCGTATTCCTCCAAAGCCAAAAATTACAAAGGACAGCGGCAAATTAAAAATCAATCTTTTTTAACTAATAAGTACGGGTTTCTCCATACCACAGGTTTATTTGGTCTAGGCCTGTGGGAACCTCTTTACCCTAAAAAGAGTGACCTCTAGCGTGGTGGTGAGGTTGACGTTCCTCTAGAGGCTTTAAAACTAACGAACCACCGACCAATAAATGTCTTTACCCAAAAATTTAAAAAAAATAATAAACCTAACAAAAAATCCGGCAACATTTTATAATCAAACTAACAGTATAAATTTTACTATGCAAAACTGACAAATTTTATTTTACATTATCACTGAGCCACCTTTCTATTTCTGGTGAAGCGGAGGCTGTTGACCCGACCACTGACGCCTGCGCCACCAACCTTGTAGTAGCCGGTTGGTCGACCTTGTTGCGTCAGCTGGCACAGCAGATGGTCACATCCTACACTCAACAGTTCATTCTCCGCTTTGCCACCAACCTAACAACTCCTGCTTCAACATGAACCGCTCCCAGTATTTCAAAATCTGGTACAATTGTTTCTCACGTTTACAACTGCTGGGGTATCGAGTTCTTCAATCTAATAACAATCGTGATTAGATTGAAGAAGAGCCAAAACCGGTTGGACTCGGAAAAGAAAAACCAATTTTTTAAAATATATCTATATATTAAAAAAATTTGGTTTTTTTTCCGAGTCCGTCCGGCTCTTCTACTCAACCGATTTTCATAATTGAGGTCTTAAATTAAAGGTATTCACGCGCAGATTTGCCATCAGGCATCCGCATTCATTTATCTGCCGTATTACTCGAGTTATGCACAAAAGCAACTTCCTCCCTGTACATTTCTTATGGGAGTTAAATATGGTTTTCCTTTTCCGAGTTCGTTTGGCTCTTCTACTCAACCGATCTTCATAATTGAGGTCTTAAATTAAAGGTATGCACGCACAGATTTGCCATCAGGCATCGGCATTCGTTTATCAACTGTATTACTCGACCAGAAAACATTAATTTGATTGTTTCCGGGATTTTGAATTCAATTTAAGTTATCTTTCCCCAGTTATAATTACGTAAATCTATATGTTTTGGACTAAGAACCTTCAGCGAAATACCAGCTTTCATTTAAGCTATTGATTATTAAGATCGGACGTACCTGAAGCACGCTGCTGAATTCCGAACAACACAAAAAAAGTTTGTTTTTCTTTTCCGAGTCTGTTTGGCTCTTCCATTCGACCGATTTTCATAAATAAGGTCTTAAATTAAAGGTATGCACGCAACGATTTGCCATCAAGCATCGGCATTCATTAATCTGCTGTATTACTCGACCAAAAAACATAAATTTGATTATTTCTCGAAAGATGAATTCAATTGAAGATAATATATTTCCCCAGTTCTAATTAAGTAATTCTGTATGTTTTAGTGTAAGAACCTTCAGTGAAATACCAGCTTTCATTTGAGCTATTGATTATTATGATCGGACGTACCAGGAGCACTCTGCTGAATTCCGAACAACATAAATCAGTTATATATATAAATTAGGTTTTCTTTTTCTGAGTCCGTTCATGGACTGATCTTAATGAAATTTGGTACAGACGTGTAAAGTGGTAATCAATTGGACGAATTCGTGAACCAGCCCGATCGGACCACCCGACCGGAAGAGGGTAAAGGGGGATAAACCCCTCAAATGTGGGTTTTTGAATTTTTTACACAGAAAAACAAAATTTTTCCAATTTGTGTTGGCACCATTGAATTCAGCTAAAAAAAGAACAATTTAGGATTTTGAATCACTGGTCCATTGGTTACCGAGATATTGAAAGTGGTACACACGTACGTTGTCCCAATGTTAACCTTATGGGTAATAAGTAAAATTAAATTTCTATATCTTGCTTATTTCTCAACATATTCGTCTTGATAAAAATTGGTTTATGTCTTGATCTAGATGAGATATAATGTATAATAGTATAAAATCCTCGATATTTCTATTTTCATGGCAGCAAACCTGATGCATACTCATTCCCCACGTCAATCTTATGGAGCTTACAAAAACACGTCAAATCTCGCTGTGTTGGCTTAAACTATGTTTTTTTGCATATGAAATTCGCTGAGTATGCAGGTCTGCAACGGGGGTATTTTAGCATGGTATATAGTTAGTTTGTAAAGTCGTATGTGCCGGGCTGACATGTCGCTGTCCCGAAAACTTAAGTACAGAATATCTCATGAAAGTCCTACGTTTTCCTTTGTGGAACAAATTATTACCAACTTGGTAATAAATCGTGGTTTAATTGGTTTACTGAAATTCCAACATAACCGGGCCCAGCTACATGCACCTCTTTTTCAACTTAGGCAAGTGTCGGGCAAGTCATATTGACTTTGTTAAGCTCCATTGCATGTAATTAATTTTGTAAATGAAGAATTATTTGATTTGAGTTGATTTTGTGTCTTAGTACCAAAATTTACTGCTGCGGAGCAGCGTGGGTCCTCTAGTCTATATATTAAAAAAATTGGTTTTTCTTTTCCGAGTCCGTTCGGCTCTTCTACTCAACCGATTTTCATAATTGATGTCTCAAATTAAAGGTACACACACGCAGATTTGCCATCAAGCATCCGCATTCATTTATCTACCGTATTACTCAAGTTATGCATAAAAGCAACCTCCTCCCTGTTTATTTCTTATCCTGGGAGTTAAATATGGTTTCCCTTTTCCAAGTTCGTTTGGCTCTTCTACTCGACCGAGCTTCATAATTGAGGTCTTAAATTAAAGGTATGCACGCACAGATTTGCCATCAGGCATCGGCATTCGATTATCTACTGTATTACTCGACCAAAAAACATTAATTTGATTATTTCCTGGATTTTGAATTAAATTTAAGTTATATTTCCCCAGTTCCAATTACGTGGTAAATCTGAATGTTTTAGTCTAAGAACCTTCAGCGAAATACCACCTTTCATTTCAGCTATTGATTATTAAGATCGGACGTATCTGAAGCACGCTGCTGAATTCCGAACAACACCAAAAAATTTGTTTATCTTTTCCGGGTCTGTTTGGCTCTTCTACTCGACCGACTTTCATAAATAAGGTCTTAAATTAAAGGTGTGCACGCAAAGATTTGCCATCAAGGAGCGGCATTTATTAATGTACTGTATTACTCGACCAAAAAACATAAATTTGATTATTTCCCGAATTTTGAATTCAATTGAAGATATATTTTCCCAGTTCTAATTACGTAATTCTATATGTTTTAGTCTAAGAACCTTCTTTGAAATTCCAGCTTTCATTTGAGCTATTGATTAGTATGATCGAACGTACCTGAAGCACTCTGCTGAATTCCGAACAACACAAATCTTATATATACATAAATTAGGTTTTCCTTTTCTGAGTCTGTTTAAGGTCTGATCTTAATGAAATTTGGTACAGACGTGTAAATTGGTAATCAATTGGACTAATTCGTGAACCAGCCCGATTGGACCACCAGAAGGTGGGTAAAGGGGGATAAACACTCCTAAAAGTGTTTTTTTTTACATTAAAAAATCGAAATTTATTCAATTTTCTTTGACACCATTGAATTCAGCTCAAAAAACGTCAACAAAATAGAATCTTTATATTTTCCTAAGTTGGCACACCTGTACAACCCGTTCCAAGGCCACACTGCCTTGCCCGTTCCTTATTTTACAAGGGTTTGCAAGTAGTGATCTTTCGGATTTTTTGTTTAGGGTTTATAATTGCTATCGTATTTGTGAATTTATCCTATTTATTATAATAATCATAATTTAAAACGTAGAATCTAAGTTATTGAGGAAAAATGCGAACACAAAGTTTTCGAAGTAGCAAACTAATCGCGCAATATACACTGAAGTCGTTTCGCCGAGTTACAGACAACAGCGACAGTCGAAAGAAGTTGGTCGTTTTGGCATATACTTTTCGACTGCACGGAACATATGATTCAATCTGCTGTTACTCCCCTGCAATCCTTAGTCGCCGTTAGACAATGGAACCATCCAGTCGTCCGTCAGTAACTAGTTTTCCCACCTATGAAGTGCGTTTTAAGACTTTTAATTTCTCTATTTGAGGTACTTAAAGGGTTTTCCGCGGCAAAATTCGAGTTGATTCTATAATAAAATAGTGAAAGGAACACATTAAGACAGTTTTCATCAAAATCCATGAGGTTACCGTATACGGAACATTTACCCTAAATTAGGTGTTAAGCCTTTTGATATAAGATTAGGTTTTCGTCGATCAATGCTTAACCTCCCTATTCCTAGGACTAAACTAAAAGATGTAACTTTAGAAGTCTTACCTTAGTCAATTTTCTCTCACCGGTTTTAAACAGAGCATTAAATTATAATTTATTTTCAATAAATAAAGTATACATAAATAATTACGTTATTAAAACAACCAGTCGGTGTGTACCCGGCGGGGAAATTTCATTTTGAAGAAATCTGTTCTCTAAAAAATAAGCTGTCTGCACATTACATCCCCTCTTTTAGGAAGCAGAGAGGGGATTAGGTCAACTTGCAATGTGATCAACTAACTTGTAGGTCAACTGGAAAATGCGAATTTAATTATTTGATTTTCATAATTAGGTCAACTTGCACTGAGATCAACTGGTATGTAGGTGAGTTGGTTTAACAATATTTGGTTATTATCAAATATTTATTATTTTTCCCCAACCAGTTGGTCAACTGGTTATGAGATTAACTATCTTGTAGGTCAACTGATTTCTAAGATTTATTTAATTATTTTTAAAAAGTAGGTCAACTGGCATAGTGATCATCTAGGAAGTAGGTCTATTGATTATTATGATTGATTTACTTATTTTCCAAGAGTAGGTAAACTGGCAGTGTGATCAACTAGAAAGTAGGTCTACTGGTGGGCCCCTACTTATAACTTGCTGCGTGATTTTCTTAATTTTAAGTAAGAGAACATGATTAGAACAATTTAATATCGTTGAATCATTGAAAATGTGTTTTTATGGTTGATCAATCAAATGTTTTCACTCCCATTAATGAGTCGTTTGATTTCGAGTTAAGTTAGTTAGTTATGCAATGCAAAGAACGAAATTACTCCTCCTTTAATTGCCATCTTGACAAAATCAAAGTGCCGCCATGGAGTAATAATGAACTTCGTAAAGAGTTGGCACTCCCATGTTAACTCGGTGGTAAGGGAACAGTAACGCTGTCTGATAAAAGTGCTACGAACTAAAAAGATCGATGCGATATATCGATCGTCGTCGATGCGTCATATCGATCGTCGTCGTCTGCTTTATTTATTGGAGACGCTACAAGTCGGTCCGTGCAGAGGTCCGTCCGCGCTATCTACCGACCTAATCCAATCTGTCGCTGTATTCAGAACTCAGTCCGTGCGGCCTGTCAAACTTCAGTCCACCGTGAGTAATGTGTTTGAAGTCGGCCAGCCAATAGCGAGTTGGCAGCCCACCCCCGTCACGCCATTGAAAACCGCCCCTTATTCTCCACTCCGCCCTCCTTTCCTGGAATCCGCAGGTTTGCCATTTAACTACGAAATAATTATCGTATCCCGGCAAAGCTTATGATGACAGGGTTTTCATTCATACTGAGTAAAGAATGTGAAAATTCTAAACTGGTGTCATCTTGGTTTATCTGGATCTGCTAAACTGCAACAAGGAATTACAAATTCCAACAATTTCAGCTCTTATCTCAAAATTAATTATTATGATTAACATTACACCTCAACATATCTATCTGTAGACACATCTTCCTCAAATATTTTTTTAGATATTTATATAGACATTGCAGTGCCTTGTTATCTAAAAAGTATTGAATTAATAGGTTACACATTTTTATTAAACTATTCTTCGTCTTCTGATTGGCTAAAACACGATGACGTACAGTCCTTGTATATCAGAAGACGAAGCTGAGCAGTTGCTGCGCAACAATAACTCCCGGATATACGGTCGGCTTTGTTGCGCAGCGACTGCTCACCTTTGTATTCTGATTGGATAAAAAGCAAAGACACGCATTCCTATCAAATCAGAAGACGAACCTTGAGCAGCACTTGAGCAGTTGCTGCAAGGCTTAGCCCGCTTAGCCATGCTTAGCCGTCCCGTAGAACCGAGACCCTTACGCGCAATAGTATTTAATTCATAGAGTAACAATAGGTATTTCTGCAGCACCACCGGTCTGACACTTAAATGGAGCCAAGTGGTAAGCTTATTGGAGCGGGTTAGTTCGATGCACTTTAGTTAGATGTCGTTGTAAAAACATGGATTTCTTCTTCTTCACTGAATCAGCCAATCAAAACGACGATAACGATCTGCTAACTTCCTATTCCGTTTCCCCTGATTTTCTATCACGACGCGACGTGTACACAACCAAAACGAGTTGGAATTAATTTGAGTGAGGGAAAATACCTAAAGTACGTTTGCCACTAGTGTAAGTTGTTTCGCGAAATACTGTACTGCGTGATTCACTTGTGCTTGAAGCTATTGATAGAAAATAAATACGTAAATGTTTACATAAAAGCACATAATAAAAATTAACTAAATTAATTTTTATTAAGTGCTTTTATGTAAATAGCATCTACGTATTTATTTTCTATCAATCGCTTTAAGCACAATATGAATCACTCAGTACAGTACGGTATTTCGCGAAACAACTTGTACTAGCGGCAAACGTACTTAATCAATTTAATATAAACAAATCGGTGAAGTCGTTATAATTGAAAGTCTACACACCAATCAGACAATAAACGGGAACGCACAAGTCAGTCCCTCCCGCACTCGGTCCGCCAATGTTAAATTCCCAGAAGGCTCAAAAACAGGCAAATATTGACTTCTGGTCCGCGCTACTGGGGTGTACGTTCCCCCGCGTTCTGTCCGTCCGGAGCTCCGTCCGTTTTCATTGTTATAAGTCCCGCCCTCATTACCCTTTCCATTCTTATCTGTCTTTTCATTGGAGAGACACTCCACCAGTTAGAACGAAGGAATAGCCTCTGTTCCTCTTCTTTGTTGGTCTGAAGCTATACCACCGGTCTGACACTTAAATGGAGCCAAGTGGTAAGCTTATTGGAGCGGGTTAGTTCGATGCACTTTATTCAGATAGCGTTGTAAAAACATGACTTTCATCTTCTTCACTGATTCAGCCAATCAGAACGACGATAACGATATGTTAACTTCCCGTTCCGTTTCGCCTGATTTTCTGTCACGACGCGACGTGTACACAACCATAACGAGTTGGAATTAATTTGAGTGTGGGAAAATACCTAAAGTACGTTTGCAGAAAGTTGTTCTAGTGTAAGTTGTTTCGCGAAATACTGTACTGCGTGATTCATGTTGTGCTTAAAGCTATTGATGGAAAATAAATACGTAGATAAATACCATCGATATATCGCATCGATCTTTTTAGTTCGTGTAGCACTTTATTCAGACAGCGCTGCTGTTCCCTTACCACCGAGTTAACATGGAAGTGCCATCTCTTTACGAAGTTCATTATTACTCTATATACAAGCCTCTCCCTAGTCTGAGATATTAGGGTACATGCGTGGGTCGTCGTCCCAGACGAATATTGATTTGCACCCTCTTTAAAGTCAAACCTCTTTTTAAAAAGGGATCTGAGTCGGACATGGGGAACTATCGTTCGATTTTACTCCTACCTGCCATTTCTAAACTTTTTGAAAGAGTGGTGGGTGGGCAGCTGACCCGCTATCTCGAAGAAAATAAACTCATTTGCACCAAACAATACGGCTTTAGGAAAAACACATCAACTAAATTGGCTCTCATCGATTTTACTAATCAATGTATCGATGCAATGGAAGCCGGTGAATCTGTAATAAGCTGCTTTGCGGATTTATCCAAAGCATTTGATTGTGTTGAGCACAAAATTCTTCTCGATAAACTGGGGGCGCTGGGAGTGGGGGGATGTGTCCACCAATGGATTACATCCTTTCTGCACTGCCGCTCACAGTTTGTTGAGATCCAACACCAGTCAAAATTCAAAATCCAAAATTTTCAGTCGAGCAAAAAATTGGTAACCGACGGAGTTCCGCAAGGATCGATTCTTGGCCCGATACTATTCCTGATATATATAAATGATATAGCGGGGACGGTGTCGGACCAGAATCTTTTCATTTTTGCATATGATACCACTATTTTCATCAAAAACAAAGACTTGACAAGTCTTGAAATCGAAACCTTTTTCAAAATTAATTCTCTTGCTCAATTCTTTTCCAGCAACGCTTTAAAATTGAATACAGACAAAACTGGGTATCTCTGCATTAGCACGCATCAAAAAAGAAACATTTCTGAAATTGACAAAATCAATGTTTTTATAGGGGATGTTTTGCTGGACCCCACAGATTCAGTCGACTTTCTAGGGGTGAGGTTGGACGATGGTATGTCATGGTCCGACTAAATCGAGAAAATCGAGAAAAAATGGCAACTGGGCTTTTTGTCTTAAGAAGAGTAAGCAAACTTTGTAATTTTAACGTTTTCAGAACAGTTTATTTCAGTCTTTTAGAATCACATATAATCTACTCTATAATATTATGGGGTGGTTACAAAACCCTTATCAATAGAATTTTCACTTGGCAGAAAAAAGCTATTAGGACCATTTTTAGTCTCCCACCATGGGAACATTGTACAGAATTTTTCAGGCAATTGGGCGTCATAACAGTTCCTTCCTTGTATTTTTATGAATCAGTTATTTATGTAATAAATCAACAATTAATCAATCAATGTCAAAAAAATCACACCTATGAGACCCGTTTCAAGTCAAGATTCGCTCTTTCACATAAATTGTCCGTTTTTGAGAAAAAGCCAGCATATGCTGGTTTGAGGTTCTATGAACTAATTCCCAATTTCATCTCTGGAATTGTGGATGACAAAAAATTTAAAGACACTTTGAAAAAATACCTAATTTTGCACTGTTTTTATTCTGTAGACGACCTGATTGACCATATGAAAACCTGTAATGTCAATTGCTCTCTCCTAAGCCTACCATAACCCGACCTAACTTACCATCATAACCTAACTTAACCTTGTGGCTAACGTTGAGTTGGCACATTGACCAGTCCAACGCCAGTCGGCCTACGGATGGAACTATCTAGTAACAAGTAAGTAACAAGTATTAAAAATAAAAAAGGAGTTTTTTTAATAAAACAAATACTTTTACATTCTTTCCTTGTGGACTGCATTTTATCATAAAATATTAACCATGCCTTTAATTCTAGGTTTAATGATAACCATGATAAGAGAAGCATACAATGAGGATATATTTTAAAAGCGATTTTTCTTTGGAATAGTGAGCTATTAATTAGCATCTCCTGTTCGACTTGCGAGCATGGGACCCAAAACGCCATCAGTTTGAAAGTTATACATATATTTAGTCATTTTAGCCGCCGCTATTTTTGTCCAATTTTCTTTAAATTTGGTCGGAAGATTTTGTGACATCTTGAAAAATTTGTTGAGCAACGAATCACAGCACTTGCAAAATTCCATTTTTGGTGGGTAAATGCTTCAAATTTTGAGTTTAAGAGTAATCCAAGCCTTCAATCAATCAATCAATCAATCAAAAATCTTTATTTATACACGTTGTACACCTGTACAATAAATAGTGTCAGTTACTAACCGAACTAAAAAATAAACAAAATATTATTATCAATACAGTATTCATAAATTATACAATTTTACCTAAGAAATAAGGCAATCTATTAAATTATTACTAGAGCTTAAATATAATATTCCTCCACTGTATATGGTGATTTTTCTATTAAATATTTCTTTAAATTCCGCTTAAACAGTTTAGTATTTATTTCGTTTTTTATAGCTTCTGGCAATTTTCTCATAAACAATGAACCAGCATATGTTGGTTTTTTTCTTAAAAAATTCAAGATTGTGGGTTGAGGTTACGATATCTCTTTTATGCCTGGTATTATAATTATGAGAATTCAAAGGCTCTAATCCTATTGCTTCTCTTGCTAAACATATTGTTTCATAGATGTACATACCGTATACTGTTAAAATGTTTAACTCTTTAAATCGTAGTTTTACTGATTCTTCAACTTTTAATTGTAACATAATTCTAATTGCTCTTTTTTGTACTATTAAAATGTTGTTTAAACTTTGCTTAGATGTCGCACCATATAATGAAATACCAAAACAAATGTGAGAATGAATATGAGCAAAGTATATATTTTTTAAAGAATCTAAACTGCATAACCTTGACATCCTCTTCAATTCAATTTCCTTAAATTCAATTTTTACTATAGCCATTGACTATGAATGTATAAGGTACATTATATGAATGTATAAGGTACTTATACATTCATAGTCAATGTATGCCTCTAATCACTCTCCCACATTTTTTTTAACCCTACATGAATATGAATAGTAAGTGGCTGTTAATAAGGTCGCAATCTTCTGTCTAAGGGGCCCCATTTCAAAGGTTAACTTCACAAAATTTCCAAACGAACAACAAACAATATTTCAGCAAAAATAAAAAGTTTCGTGAAAGCTTCTTAAAACTTTGTTTCTGAAATGTTTTAGACGTTTTGTGTTCCGCCTGCACTATCGCCTGAAATATTGCACTAGGGTCATACGACCCTGAACTTGAAACACTGTAATCGTTTTCGGGGATCGTTTCCAACATATCGTAGTAGCGAAATATCATATTATTATCCCCAAGCATATCGCGATATATTTCGATACAGTATCGCATTTCGCAAATCACTAAGGGCAAATAGGCGAATAGGGTCGTTTGACACTAGTGCAATATTGTACGCGAAATCTAGTACTGTGCAGTTCAAAAACGAACTGAAATGTTCTTGAAATATAGAGTGGATAATCTATATCCACACTAAAGTTCTGGTTTGTTAATTTATTAATTTGTATAAAGTACTTTTATGAAAACATGTATGAAATTACTTTCTATTAATCGCTCTTATACACAATATGAATAGCACAGTACCATATTTCGCCTGCAATATTGCACTAGTGGCATACGGCCAACACCTCCTAGAATACAAGGCCGAGACACTGCCACGTCATTACCTACTAAGATGACGTATGCAAGATCAGCCAAATGATGACGTATTAGGTTGCTGTCAACAACTGAAAAGCATAAGACAAAAGTAAACATGCTATTCGTACTTCGGCAGTGCTGTGAGATAGTTTGCAATTCTGTGGTTGTGCCTTTCCGATACTACTCAACACGGTCTTGGGTAAATTAACTATGTAAATACTTTTACTACTGTCCTTTTCTATCAAGTAGTACACCTTATTATTTTTATCTTCCTTCCATTATCATATTTAAATCACATTTCTGGCCCATTTATCCGTACAAGTCACGGCTGGTCCTGACATGTCGTCAGGTCTAGCCGACCACATGGATAACCTACAAATAGAAACCGATTTAGCTGTTAGTTCAATTTTGTCTACAAATAATGAATCAAACCATTCTGACAATGAAAAGAATATTAAGCGTAAACATTATGATCAACTAAATGATGAAAATAAAAGTAATGAAAACCTAAATCCACCAAAACCCAAAAAATCAAACCAGATAAGATTATATAAAAAAGATAATAAAGGTCCATTTGAAATAATAATCCAAGACAAGAATAAAGCAAAAATCAATCATTTCCAGATAGGAAAAATCATTAAAAATCATCTTACTGACATTGACTACATCCAAAGATCTGGCCGTAACGTGTCTGTGTTCTGTAATTCCTATCAATCTGCAAATGACCTAATCTTATCACAACATCTTATTCACTACAATGTTTTCATTCCATCTATTAGGGTGTACACATATGGTGTCGCAAATATTGATCCTTCAATCTCTGAATCTGAGATACTTACTGACTCTGTTTGCAACAGTCCCATTCTTGAAGTTAGCCGTATCAAGCGGAGAGTCAACCAACAATTACAGGACACCCATTTTGTAAAAATTACCTTTGATTCTGACACCTTGCCTGAATCCATCTCCTTAAACTATGTTCGTGTACATATTGAGCCCTACATGATTCCTGTCAAACAATGTTTTCGTTGCTTTGCCTATGGGCATGTTGCCAATTCCCCTTGCCGAAACACCAGAATCTGTAGAGATTGCGGTGACATTTTTCATTCAACACCGTGCGAACTTCCACGTAAGTGTGTTCATTGTCTAGGCCCCCATAGTAGCAATTCTAAGTTCTGTCCTGAATACATCAGGCAAAAGAAAATAAAAGAAAGGATGAGCCTAATGAGGGAAGATTACTTTAAAGCCAGTAAATTATTCCCTATCACTTATAAGATTGTTAAACGTGTCTCAAAAAGATCACAATCTTTTGCAGAAGCAACCAGATCTTTGGAACTAACAAATCTTACTAAATATCCAGCCCTACCAGAAACTTCATTAAATACTAGTCAAACCCCTCTCTCAAACAGGTATTTACCACTAGATACTGTACCTGAAACTCCCTCGGCTAATGTTGCTCCACAAACGCCACTCCAATTCCGAAAGCCATTATCTAATACAGCTAATAAATCAAAAAACACAACTCCTCGATCTAGCCCCACGAGTTCACGACAAAATTTAAGTAACATCACTATACCCAATGTAACAACTAAACCTAATCCCCCAGAAATTACTCAAGAGAAAAGTGAGTACCTAAAATCGCTTCTTAACGCTCGAGTCGCTGAAATTAGAAACAAATTAAAAACTCTAATATCACAACGAAAAAACAGCTGGATGATTTACTTGTTACTTTTATTGATAGCCGTCTTCCTGACATTAAAACTAACATTTTATCTAATAAAAGCAACACGACAAACAACTTAATACTAAACAAAAACACCAGTGCTGCTGTTCCACCAGATAAAAAAACATGGCACTTCATAAACTAAATATATTACTGTGGAATTGCAGATCTCTGAAACCAAATGGCCAGAGATCTGTCAATATTTAAATGAAAATCAGATTCATATTGGATTAATTCAAGAAACCTGGCTTTATGACAACCTTAATTTATCAGATTGCTCTACTTTGTGAACATATATGTCTTCTCAATCCAAGGGTGCTTCATCCTGGCTATCTTTTTTTCGGGATAGGTAATGCTTGAGCGGCTCAAGCGAAGAAGACATCCCAAACCCTCCCTATCATAAAAATCCATCATTTCATTAGATTCCTTTTTTCCCGCTATTACTAACAAAAGATTACACAAAATACACTACATTATTGTATATACATTACTAACTCCAGAAAAGATGAATATAATCTAACAAATCATTGCAACACTAACCAAATTATGTCAATAATAAGTTTATATTTTTACTAGAGAGACTAACCAAAGGGAAGGACAACCATAAGAATAGTGAACTTCGGGGCCTCATGGGCTAAGAACCCAGGCCGCCAATTTTGGCAACTAGAAAAAAAAGTAAACAAACATGGCTGCCCGTAACAACTAATCCGTCACTGAACTTTTCAACTTTTCCGTCCGTATTTATTTTATCTGAGCTAAAAATGCTAACACTAAACAGTTTTTTGTGAATTGTCTCTTCCCTATTATCCATCAATTGGGAAAAAATCATTGTTTTAAGATGAGGACACCTATTTGAAGGGAATTATTGTACAAGTAGCCCAATCTTAGAATCTTCCAAGCAAAAGGTAAGTTAATCTTTAAGTTTTTCATACCCTAGACATATTATTATTATTGATTTCTTTAGGGAGGTTTGAATACTACGAAATTTAAAACCAAAATCCACTATCTATTGTATTTCAAGAATTATCTTTGCCCTCTGAATTAGGTAGCTGAACGACAAACTATACCGTAGGCTAACAAGGATTTCCATCACTAAATTACACCTTTCGATAATTGATTGATTCTGTATTAAGTCACAAAGATCTGTGAAGTGCCATTTTTGTCTTTGGCTACACAAAAAGACATCGGCCCTAGGCCTAGCCTAACTGGAATGCGGAAAATTGTAGGCTTGATCATTAATTGAACTTATTTTAGGGCCTACCAATATTTTACAAAGGATTTGATTAATTTTGAGATTTTTATGTCAAAGGACCCTGATGTAATTTACCAACTTAATTTTTATCACGGAATTGTTAAGGTGGCCTTATTACTGTGTACGCCATTCAGGAACATGTCAAAGACAAGGTCAAATGATGAATTTCTGTTCCGTTTGAATTAGAACCTTGTCATTTTTTAATTAAAAAAAAATTAAAAATTAAAAATCATTCAATCAAATCATAATGGGCCAAGTCTTTAACTTAATATTGGTAGGCTATGCTTTGAATAACTTACTGAAGTTGGCTGTAAAGGCCCAAGTAGACAATTTTTGATCCAATATTTTATGGTATTTTTTGATTCGATCAGGTTTTAGTGAATTTCCCCTATAGGGAAGAAGCTATTACCGTAGGTCTCATGGTAAGACCTAAGCCCAAGACCATGATAACTTTTCGTTTTGGGGCCCCCAGAAGCAACAAACACTATTCATATTTTGATTAGGATTTTTTGTTTGTGGATTTTTGCCAGTTATCAAATCTTCAGCAGAAATTTTATCATCGTCATGGTTCAGCTCAGCCTTCTTTAATTAGGTAGGCATTTAAACATTGTGCAGGCTGTCAAACACCCTACAGTGTCCACTATGCAATAAGTTACTATAGTGTATTTTTACTATGTTTATATGGTAGGCCACTCCGAGGCCCAATTCACACTGAACGGACGTGAGGCGCAGCAGAGGCGAGTCGCAGGTGCACAACGGCCGTTCCCATGTTGTTATAAATGGGAACGACCGTTCCACGCCCACACCGTACCTCACGTCCATTCAGTGTGAATTGTGCCTCGGGGTTCACTGACATCTGATGAGGAAGCCTCGTACCATGTTCAGTAGGTGTAATGTAGACTTAGTGGACCAGTGGTGCCTGATCTTTTCAAGAAGTGACAACCTAAGATATGTCAGACCCACTATTGGTATAAATTTAGTTGTAGACCTAAGCTACATAAACCATGGTGAAAATTTAAATGCATAGCCTAAACTTAATCTATAACATCGGGCACTGAGGCCAAATTCAAGAATTTTGTATTAGTATCGCAAGTTTGAACGCCACACTTCAAACTTAATTTTGTAGATTAATGTCGTTTGAAGCGTGTATCTTGGAGAAAATCACCGTATGCTGATGAAATAATAATTTTCTTTAGACTAATTTATATTTGGTAAAAATTAGCAAATTTTAATGTACCAAACCACCATTACCATTAGCAAATGTAATGTGTATGTTTTTTGTATGTATATATATATATAGGTAGTATATATATATATATATATATATATATATATATATATATATTGTATAAATTATAAATATACAGTAATATTTTTTAACTTTTGTAACCTCATACCAGAGTTTGGGAAGGGATGGTACTTTGCGTTGTTATTTTCAAAGATAATAGTTGTTTTTCCTCTTCCACAGTTTGAAAACACTGTTAGTTTTTAATACTTTTTGAAGACGATCAATTAATTTACTTATATTATATTCAATCCATCATAAATTAACATCTGGAAGCAAATCGACGTAATTGTCTAGTAATTTATTTATTTTATAATTTTACTTATTCTCAAACTTGACAATTTTCCTAACTCAAATTTTGACAAACAGTATCAGAAATCTGACACTTTCTCCTTTGTTCATACAAATTTTACAACTTTTAATTTTAAACCTGAATTTTTACAAACAAGATGGTATATCAATAAGGTGCCCAAGGATTTATAAATTAGCCTACAAAATTTCAAACAAAATTAATAAAACCCAATTTTAAAAAGTTTTGAGCCTTTTTGGGGGGTTACCACCCCCAAGGCGGGTGACACTGTACTATTAATCTGGGACCGAGCTTGATTTTTACTCGGTCTGAGTTCATCGGACAATTGTGAGCTAGTTAGTGCACTCGTATTGAACTGTAAACATATTCAATGTTAAAATAATTTCAAAAACATATTCAATGTTAAAATAATTTCAAATCGCAAAATTCATATCCATCCGAGACAATGTCAAATTTTAAACTAAATTTATAATTTAACTAATTTAACATATCCAATGTTAAATTAAATTCAAGTCAAAATTTGTATACGAAAAATTATCTTCATCCGACTAACCCAGACCGAGTTGTTTACATTCGAGGTAATTAGTTTTTTAACCAATGCCTTCTTGGATGCATTGTTGCATGGTTTGAGTAGTGTCCAAGAGATCTTAACTTCTCAGTCTTAATGCAGAAAAGGGGATGTACAAGAAAATTATCTGATCCTAAACATTAGTTGTGTTGGTTATGCATTTAGAGGTAAACCAAATATTGATTTTAACAACTTTCCTCAACAATAAAAAAATACCCCCGTTGCAGCAGACCTGCATACTCAGCGAATTTCAAGTGCAAAAGAACATATTTCAACCCAACACGGCGAGATTTGGCATGTTTTTCTAAGCTCTATAAGAATAACATGGGGAATGAGTATGCAGGTTTGCTGCAACGGGTATGTTAAAACTGGTTGATTTTAATTAAATATTTAGTAGATCTGAACTAGAAGAAGCCATTTACCAAGTTTTATCACGATATGTTGAGAAATAAGAGATATGTAGAATTTTACTTATTCCCCCTAAGGTTAACATTGGAACAACGTACTGTATTTACCACTTTAAATATCTCGGTAACCAATGGACATAGAGCAATGATCAAAAATACTAAATTGTTTGTTTTTTTTGAGCTGAATTCAATAATGTCAACGAAAATTAGATTATTTTTATTTTTGCATGTAAAAAACTCAAAAAACCCATTTTTGGAGGGGTTTATCCCTCTTTGGCCCCCCTTCCGGTGGTCCCATCGGGCTGGTTTACGAACTCGTCCAATTGATTAGCACTTTGCATGTCTGTACCAAATTTCATAAAGATCGGATCATTTTTACGGCCGCTATCGTGCTAACAGACACACATATATATATATATATATATATATATATATATATATATCTAAAAATTCAAACGAATAGTGTTTTTTGCTTCTGGGGGCCCCAAAACGAAAAGTTATCGTGGTCTTGGGCTTAGGTCTTACCATGAGACCTACTGTAATAGCTTCTTCCCTATAGGGGAAATTCGCTAATTCTGTAATGTTAAAGTGTTTTAAACAAATTTCATTTTCAGCAACCTACAAATAATATTTTTATTGTTTCAGATTCTTCTTTCATGGTGCTGAGAAAGTGGACGACTTCAGCGAACAAATTAACGTCAAAACTCTTCTATGGGCTACCTGTTTTGTTGATATTATTGAAATACATTCCTTTAAATAAATCGGCATTTTAAAAATATTTTTTGTCCTTTTTTTCTCGGAATGTAATACAGATTGAACTTTACTATTTCAAGTCTACTAATTTATTTTACCTAAGATAGTTAGGCCTACTTCAAAAGTAATGATTTTGCCAGATGTCTACCAGTCCTCTAAGCCTTTTGATCGTTAAGTCATACAAATTTTTCAATTTCATAAATTAATAAACTAATTTTTTTATAGATTTTCAATAGTTTTTTTGGGGTGCTAAAATGTACTGCTGCATTTTTTCCTTCCACCATGTTGCTGCATAACAATTTTGGCACCGTTCCAGCCTGGATTGGAAAGGGGTACGGGGGATAAGCCCTCTAAAAATGTGTTTTTTACATAGATGAATAAAAAATATCAAATTTTGATTTAGATAGTTTTTTTTATTTGGATAGTTTATACCATTGAATTCAGCTTGAAAAACAAATAATTTAGTACGTTGAACTATTGCTCAATGTCCATTGGTTACCGAGATATCGCAAGTGGTAAACACAGTACGTTGTCCCAATGTAAACCTTTTATAAGGAATAAATAAATTTGTACAGCTCGTTTAGTTCTTGACATATCTCAATAAAACTTGATATATGGTTTCATCTAGTTGATTTACATTGGATGATTACAAAAAAACCAATTTCACATGGCAGCAAACCGGCATACTCATTTCCCATGTTATTCTTGGAGAAAATCACCGTATGCTAATTTTAGGATTTAAGTTGATTTTACTTGAATTGAGGTTTCGTCTAGCCTACATGATTTATTTAAGCATTTAATAATTGCTGAGTATGCAGGTATGCTTTTCCTTTTAGAGAATTTGGCAAACAGTCCAAAAACATGTCTGCCTTATAAGGTATAGGCCTAATTTTAAAATTTTTCAGTTTTAGGTTTTCAACTTGCCTTTGTGTTAGAGTGTTGTAGTGATGAATTTTACTACCTAGTGCAGGGATAAAGCATATTTTAATAATATTTACAAATATTTTGAGCCTAAAACCGTAAATATTTCAAATTCAGGAAAAAAATATATTTATAAGGAGTCTTCATTTTATATGCTAGGTGAAATGATTCTCAGAGCCTCTTTTGTTGGATTGAGATTTTATCCATGTTTCAGCCAAATTGACATTATAGATTTTTAATGACAGGGTTATTCAATGTAAAGAATGCTTTGTAAAGCTAGTTCATCCCTGTACATCAATTATATGGCCTATATTTTGGTATATACTTTTACTTGAAATGGGGACATACGATAGGTATTTGCGATAGGTTTTACGATATGCATTTTAGGCCAAGTAGGCTATGAATGAGAGATGACTGTAGAATGACTATGGCTCAATCTTTTAGGCTTGTTGCTGACTCTTCCTAGCTTTCATTTGACAGGCAGTTGATTAATAGTCCAACAGCCAATGGAAATTAAGGAACCTAGTTTGACGTGGGATACGAACCTTTAATTACGAAATGGTCTGATTATGAGGATGGACGTGGTATTCCACAAGTGTGAAAGTTAATCCCCCACAAGGGAACATCACACCCACAAGCCATCTCTTATAACTATTCACAGTCCGTGAGTTCCAAGTAGTTGGAATACAGGACATGCCACCATCCAAGACTTTTTACAGTCTATGTTAAGTTACAAAGAGGTTTATAAAAGCTTAATTGAAAATAGAACTTTTACAATTGAAACAACAATGCAAATATACAATGTTCTGAGCGTCAATTTATTAAGTACATTAAATACAGAAAAAATAGCCTATATTTCTTTTACGACTGCTCTATGGATAAGCATCTCACTCTTCCCTGTTTGCTAACATAGTCAAGTTCCCTTAACTTTTAGTATATATTTGCTTAAAATTATTAAAACATTAATAGGAATAACTGCACATGTAGGCCTATGATATTATGATCATGGTATTAAGTTTCGGATTTGATTTGACTGTCTAAACAAACAAAAAAACTGTTGATTGTAACTAAACCAAAGACACAGTTTTACGTTCAGCTAACTTTTAATCTAAATAAAAATATACAAAAGTACTTCAAATGTTGTTGTATATTTAGTATATCACATCACATAACCTATAAGGTATATTTTAATAGTTCTTCAAATATAAGTAGCTAGCAGTGCGAACTATAAACACTGTAAAGCGATGACAGATGAAGATGAAATTAATTTGAGGTTAAGTGACGCAGTGGTTTGGGTCGTTTCAACAAAAACAAATCTCACTCCGCTCCAATTATGATTTTCATAAATGCTATTCATCGTAAATACGTCATCTTAGTAGGCACAGTAACTTGAACATCTATACGGTAAGTATCATAAACAATATGCACAGTAGACCAGCCAATGAGCAACCGTTCTGCTGGTCGGTGGTGCGCACCAGCGACGAGACTACTTTTACACTTATTATTGCGCAAGTCGACGCACCAGCAAGTCTCACTGCAAGCCAAATTTGCACCAACCACAGACAGCTGATTTATTATTATAACATGTTTCTTAAGCTTCTAACTCATCTTTCATTTCAAGGTTAAATATTTATTTGTCAACAAATGAAGGCTATGTTTCATTCTAGTAATGAAAAATCTCACGAGATTTGGCGTAGTTTCACAAGATTTGCACGTGAACTTGCTGAATCTTCTTTCAAGTGTTAGACTACCATGACGTCACATCTTTTTCTTACTCTCACCTGCGCAATATACCTACCGAATAAAGATTCTAGGTACTATGTTAGTAGGTAATTTTTGACGTCATCGTTTTCGTGTCATGGCATATCATGGCCTTGTATTCTAGGGGGTGTTGATACGGCCCATAGAATTAACAGAGGTTTGGGTCGTATGCCACTAGTGCAAGTTGTTTCGCGAAATACTGTACTTCTTGTTTCATATTGTGTTTAAAGCGATTGATAAAAAATAAATACATAGATGTTTACATAAAAACAATAAAAAAATGAATTAATTAATTTTTATCAAGCGCTTTTATGTGAACATCTATGTATTTATTTTCTATCAATCGCTTTAAAAACCATATGAATTACGCAGTACAGTATTTCGCGAAACAACTTGCACTATTGCAACTTTTTTCGCGAAACATTTCACAAGAAACACAAAATTTCTGAAACGTCTGAAACATTTCATGTGAAACTACGTATTTTATTAGGGCTAAAATTTCGCCTTACTTGCCGAAACATTTCGCGACATTTTTATATAGACTTAGATATAGATATACTTAACACGGTTTCGTGAATGTTTCGCGAAACGAAGTTGCGTTGCACCTGGTTGCACTAACGGCATACGGCCTTTAGAAGTAGGCAAGGGTAGGCAAGGTAGGCAGGGAAAAGAAAAAGAAAAGATGGAATAATTTTTGACAAGTAGACAAGATCAGGATGAAAGTAGTGAGAGTATTTAATATAATGAGTATGAAGTTCTTCCTAACAAAAAATTGAGCCTTTGAGGTGAGTATTACGTCTTTACACTTGACTTAAGCCAAGTCAGATATTAATGTTTATTTTTGAGCTCTCATATTAGCGTTGAGACTGGTGTAATGTAGGCCGAGAGGTTATGTTTGATGTTCCTAAAGTAGGCCCCTAAGTCGATTGGAGAAATTAATGGATAGTTTTCTTTCATTCACCAATTTCAAGTCAGTGACTAGATTTCTAGACATGTTAAGAGTAGCATCTGAACCCCTAGTGAAAAGTTAAGTAGCTAGCCCAAGATATCAGTTATTGGCCTCTGCCATTATTTAATAAACTATGGACTATCCTAGCCTAATAGGACTAGGCTATTTTAATTATATTAAACCATGAAGTGGGAGAAAGAGGGTAAAATACATACCCATCATTCACCAGCAACAGCCCGTCGAAAACATAGGCCTTTGTGAGGTACCCCTATTCAGAAATCTCAGGAAACAACAAAGAAATCTAGCAAACAGGTAACCCACTTTTTGAACAAGAATAGGCTGTAACAAAATGATTTTAATTGGAAATTGTGATAAAAACAAAACTGCTTCAGCCATTGATATTTATTGGTGTAATTTTTTTGACACCCTATCACTAGTGTACTGGTAGCTCATCCTTAAGGCACAATTATAAAGTCACAATAATTACCAGTCATATGAAAAGAAGATATCTTGGAAGCCTTACAGATAGGCTTCACTAGTTATAGGGTTGTTGAATAGTTGTGTGAACCGACAAATTGGTCATCTAATCTGCTGCCTATGGTATTAGGTAACAATGGACCTATGAAGCGGGAAAGGGAGGGATATTACACTTATTATGCATGTTCCCTTCACATACAATAGAAGGTAATTGGGTATGGTAGTCATTTTCCGCTCAAAATGGTGGAAAACCCCAGGAAATCACAAAAACAGGAAAAAATGCTGTCTTAGAAATAGGTTATGGTGGGTACTCAAATGAACCGAGAGAGGGAGTTGAACAAGAATATGCAAGGGTTTTTGAGATCCGATGCATGTTATGATAAAGTTACAGTGAGAAAAGTGTCAGAAATCTGCACAAAATAAGTTTTTTGATTAGTTTTTGATGACATTGATTAATTTGTGGTAAGATAGCTAAAGATAGCCTGTGATATGTTAACTTAGTTTTGGCAAGTAAGGGTTGGGTTAGGTTAGTTTTGGTAAGCTTAAGTTGGGTTTAATTAAGTCAGGGCTGGCTCTAGAAGTTGCGGGGCCCTGGGCTGATCCGAGTTGTGGGGCCTTTCAATGCTGTTGCGTGTTTTTGATTAGTAGGCCTAACCAGACGAAGAAGTTTTATCATCGCTCATAACCTTGAAGGTTTGTTTTCAAGTTCGTTAAATAAATACAGTAATCATATTTTAATAGGCCTATAGGGTTTATTTCATTGTGAAGTGTGGTGAAAAAATAACGCTCGCAATTAGGCAGAAAGGGTTTTGGAGCTCTCAATCGTTATAAATTCTCAACTTCATCTCAATTTTGAAACATGATCTCGAGCCCGCAAATCGAAATATTCTCATTTTCTGCCCTAGTTGCGAAATATACTATTTCGTTTTCAAGATTTTCATTATTTTCAAACGTTTTCTGACAGCAAAACTATCATTTCCGGAAATAGAGTGTCATTTCCTATATTTACATAATTTACTCGGTGACAAAATTATTCAATCATATAATTTAGCACAATCGTATGATGCCTTTGTATGTTATTCCATTTATTTTGAGCAAGCTATAAATTTCATGCTCTTTAGTGGCAAAAACTAATTTTATCCCTTTCAACTACCCCTGACCTAATCCCAGTTAAGCCACGACCACGGCCTTGGTAAATCCGGCATGATTGGAAAAGTCTCAGGCCCCGACCTGATTCAACCTACCTATTTCATTAAAGCATGCTGCAACAGCATTTTAAGACGAGAAAATTATTAGTAATCCTCATTCATTATCGCTTTTGCAAAAACATCACTTAAGATAATACACATCAGCGTGCATGCCGTACTGATAGTCAAATCCAGACAGGCAACAACATCGCGTGCAAGTGCAAACTGTGCCATTTAGCATTTAGCCGCAGCAGATGACTGACGTCTGGACTTGTCTCCCGGGATTTCCACTGACCTTTGTCTAGCGAAGTTCTAATAAGGCCCACCTTTGTCAATCCAATTTTATTTGCATATCTGAATTTGAACTTGTTGTGTTATCAAGGTTTTTAATCACGTTTTGAAACAGATTAGTCTAAATACAATCCATAATTTAAATTTGATCGTGAACATTATTCACGCGTGCTTCTCGTAAGCACGGGGCCCCCAAAAGCGCAGGGACCTAGGCAGCTGCCCTGCCCGCCCCTGCCTGGAGCCGGCCCTGAATTAAGTTATAGTAAGATAAGTTTTAATTGCAGAATATGTGCATGGATTTAGATATTTCTGTCAAGTTCTTACTTTCCTAACCTTATCCTTAGGCCTACTTTATTAACTTTATTATTTTTAAGCTAATTCTAATGTAAGTTACGGTAACTTAACATAATGTAACCTAACCCAATCAAACCTGATGTAATCCAATCTAAACTAACAACTATTTTAATCTAACTAATTCCGACGCAATTAATGTTAATATAAACTGAAACAACCTAACAAAAAGGAATTTTTCAAATTTTTTAATAAATTTTGGATTTGTTTCCGCTACTGTATGTTAGATCATGAAAATTCTTTCATATAATTGTTCAGCTCTTAATTTCTGTAAATTTGAGCATCATCATTACATATTTGGTCAAAGTTTTCTTCTGCTTTTCCAGCCACATCTTTGGTAATATTCATCGGATCTTGCATAGGTATTCTTGTTCAACTCGCTCTCCCAGTTAATTTGAGTGGCTACCCACATGATGCGCTTTGGAAAAATTTGATTTTTTTCGGTTTTTCCGATTTTTCATGGTTTTTCCGCCCTTTTGCATGGAAAATTACTTATTTCTGGGATCAGCGTGTCATACCCTAAGTATAATAGGCCTATGTAAAAAAAAATTCATTTTCGTATGAGTACAGTACACTTCCGATTATCCGAGCCCCGGTTATCGGAGACTCCGGATTATCCGAGGTTGTTCTAAGCTAAAAAAATATATTATTTTTATGTCCGGTCGAAGCATAATAATAACGTGATTGTCATTGGTTTTTGGTAAAGTAAATATAAATTATATGTAATTTGCTAGTTGATTCGTTTATTCAAGTTTATAATTTAAATAAACATTTGAAGGAGGGCCTATTATTTTATGATACGAATACTACCAATAACCTAAATTTGTGTTTTAATAAAAATCATTAGTGGAGGAACTCACTGAGTCGTCTTCTGCTGGATGCAAAGCGGGAGTTCACTTTCGTCGTTACTCGCCCAAATATTTGGCGAACTATTTGCCACATGAGGCCTTATGAAAATGACAAGAAACGAGTACATCTCACCAGTTTAATCACCACATTCGTTTTGGCCTAGATTCACCCTCCGATACTGAGCTTTCCAGTAGTGAACAAATGTGTGTGCGAATATAGACGTTAATATGACGAATGATGATTTTCCTTGACGAAGTTTATTTTGCTACTCGTTGTTGTTTTTAATTACTGGTATTGGTATTGTATTGTATTGTGTTGTAATTTTTTGAGTATAAATTCTGTTTTACTGGCCTAGATACTCTAAAACAAGTATTTTACCAGCAATGAACTTCCTGTTGTGGTCTTGTGACTCTCAAACCTCAAAATATAAGCAGCCTCCGTATTATCCGAGATTCTTGGTATTCGAGGCAGCCTCGGTCCCGACGACCTCGGATAAACAGGAGTGTACTGTATCGGAAAGTAAGCAATTACTGGAACGTGCAAAAGAGTAATTTCCATTAATTATACCAGAGGCAGCAGATTATATGGCGAACTAGGCGGTTCACACAACTAACTATTTGACAATCCTATCAGTAATGTAGCCTGTCTGCAATGCTTCCAAGGTATTATGTTTTCATTTCTTAGATGGGGAGGCTCTGCACACCTTTCAGACTTATTGCTTAGTATAGGCAGTCAAACCCTGCCCATCCTGTTGCCAGGTCAACCTGCCTTGTTCAAGAACTGAGCTTGCTCATTGCATGACAGTTGATTTAACTGGCTCTACGAGGACCTGCTATTCTTCATTCTGTCAAAGACCATTAAGATCCCATTGAGATCATGTTTTTTTGTAGCTATGTGTTTCCTTAACATTTTACTCTAGGCCTAATTAAGTTACAAATCTGTTATCTAAGCCAAACATGATTAAGCCTAGCCCTATTTTAAGTTTTTTTATTACTTTTGAAAATAATTACTTAACACCTTCATTATTGAACCAAAATAACATAGGCCTAGTTACATACATTGTTCTTTTAATACAAAATAAAAATTGTTTTAGGCCTATTACATACTTAAGTTAGGCCTAATAAAAAACTCAAGGAGGCCCTACCTAAATTATTGGGGCAATTCTCTATGTGTCACACAGGACGTTCAGGCACTTAACACATTTTTAAATATCACAAAATAATAATTAATATTACTTTCTTTATGCAGGTAAAGTTTATTTTACACTGCAGATACTACCCATTTAAAAACAGATATTTTTTTAGTAATATGAGTACCGTGATAAAAGTTAATATAGGCCTACTAAAAATGTGATAGTGATGTACGGGACTCAGAAGTGCAAAGTTTCGTAAGTAAGACGAATGTTATGTGATTTATGAGGCAAATCTTTGATTAAAAAAATCATAATTTAACATGTTTTTAATCAATTTTTTTCAAACTTTAATTGCAGATTGTTTCCAGGTATACCACCCCCTGCCTTCCTCTGGACCAAGGAAGGCAGTCCTGGACCTATTTCTCTAAAAAAATAACATTAGAATTAACTTGTGTATGCACATGAAATAAAAGCAACGTTATAGATAGAAATGTTATCTCTTAAGCTTTAGATAAAGGTGAAGTCAACTGACCCGCTTGTCAAAATCCTTAAGAATTTTAAAATTTTAAGTTTCTTTCAAATGGGGCACCTTTGAACATAGGGGCTACTTTGAACAAAAACTGGAAAATGTTTCCTGCATATATTTTGAGTATTTAAAATCAGTTTTTTGATAACATTAACATATGAATTTATCGTTCAGAATGTGTATTTTTAGAAAAACATAGTTATTTAGCTAAACAAAAATTATTTAGCACTGTAAAAAACTAAAAAATAATAATCAAAATTTGGTTGAATTTTTTTAGTCTCAAAGTTGTGTCTGTAGATCCAAGGGTATGACCATTGAATATCAACCTTGGATGTATATATAATATGTACCTTGGAGAGATGTATGATCAATGGTATGAATCTAGTTTGCTAAAAAATACATTACAGCTAAAGCTACATCAATTGCCTCTTTAAATACAAATTTTCATACAATTTATTTCATTTCTATATATTCTTTTTATTTTTTGAAAATTGCATGTCTTTTTTTCCGGAAATTGGGGTTACTTTGAACAGCTGATTTTAGTGGCCGGAGAAGGAAGATTGTGATATCATTGACTCATATGACATTATCAAGGTTCTACCAGAACCTAAAATCAACAACAGAGGTATTATTAGGTTTGGCGGCCTCTCCTTTGATGGACTAAACATAAGTGAAATTTAATATAACAACAATAGTACATTTTTAAGCTTAAAAAAAATTTTGTTTGTTTTAAAAATTTGGATTTTTTTCAGTAAATAATTTAGTGTTTTCCTTAATAAAAATATATAGAACATTTGAAAAAGTGTATTTTTTATAGTTATACATAGAATAGAAACCTTTATGTCAAAATAAAGTATGCACTTTAAAAAAAACTTTTTTATTACTCCTAATTAATTTAAATAACTGAAATGAAATTATATTAAAATGTTCATTGAAATCCCCTTTTCTCAACAGTGTGTCAAACAATCCCCTGCAATTAATGGTTTGCATTCAACAATGGTGTTTTTTTTTGTTTAAAGCAACCCCATTTATGGAGTTACTTTGAACAGGCACATATATATTTTTTTTCAAGGTGTTGGCATTATCTTAAAAATTTGGCAACCATACTAAGTTATAGTACACTTGTGTCCCATGGTTTTAAAAATCTGAAAATAGGCCTTGTCTTTTGTTAAGAAAATATTTACTATAATACGTTTTTCCTGTATCAAAGTAGCCCCATTTGACGGTTCATTAGGAAGCTATAAGCTTAAACGTGTTTTGTTATGTTAACAACTCCGTTAACATAGACCTTACATGAGAGAAGTTGGGAGAAAATTGAAGGGAAGTCATTTTTTTTTGGTTTATTAAACATAGATTAAAAGTTAAAACTTATTATTAGGGATTATTCTGGAAAGTGACAGCTTCGGGCTCAGTGTTATCTTTTTTTTGCAGGGAAGCAGTATGGTGCTGATTCACCAGGAGGAGTTAGCATGTCAGTGATTCATGAGTGGAAGCAGCATGGCGTTGTCCTCTTCAGGTCTGGAACCTGGACAATGTTTGGAGCTGATTTCATGGAAGGTAGGAATCGACTGATACAGTATCATGGTATCTAACTATATTAAATTTAAGCTGCACCTAAATATAACTGTTTCTTGTCAGAGGAAGGATGTTTAGATATATAATATAAATAGTCTTTGATATTTAAGTCAGCTGGTATGGCTGAATGGCAATTTGAGATGGAATATAAGTCCTTGTATCAAAACAGAAATTAAACCAAAAATAAATTTCAGATAACTGTATTACTTTGAAGTGTGAGGACTCAATATCGGGTCTTTTTCGAGCTGAGTTTATGTTGCTCAACTCGAGTCAAAGTTTTGAAGTTACTCAATTCGAACTTCTATAATCCAAAATTATTCTTCATTAAAAATATTATCTAGCATTTGGTATGGCAATAGTGCTAAAAAATCATGAATAGTAACTTGGATGATTTGAAACTTATTATAGAAATTTCAAAATTTTAGCAGTTTTTGGACTAGTAATTCCTGAGAAAAGATTAAAAATTCGTAATCGAAAATCCACTTGGAACACAATATTTTTGTAAGAGAGATACAAACTGATTCCAAACCCGCTCAGTGTTTTACCACACTAATAGAATCCATAAAGTAGCCTTCCTTGCGGCCGATCGCCCTCAGTCTGTCATCATCAAGGTACCTTACACTTCTGACTCAAAATTTCTAATATCTACTGTTAGCTTATGACTCAAATAAAATCTAGTATGGTACGTCTACCCTCTGCATTTACACTAGTCCGATATAGCATGTTTTTGCAACGTAGTTTTCAGTCCTCAAGTGCAGTTTTGATCTTTTATGTTGAGCAGTTATGTCATTACCTAAGCTTCTGTAATGAAGTAGGCCTAGGCCTATGTATTACTTGTTGATTACTATGTATATTTTTTTTGTCTTGGTGTTTTAAATCGCTTACCTCACAGTTATAAAATAATTATAGAGTTAAATATACAAAAAACTAACTAAACTGAATTAATTGAAAAATTGTAAAATAAAATTGAATTTAAATTAACTCTAGAGAAAACGTCCGTTATTCATTCTGTCTCTAGGCCTGGGTCTTATAAGATTTAACTGGACCTTCCTACCTGAAGAGTGGTCTCATTTGATTTTGTTATGATGTGAAAAGGCTAATATTTGCACTAAGCTTAACTTTCCATCTGGCTGCCAAAAATCTCTGTACTGGCAGGCCCTTTTTACACAGGTAACTTTAAAACTGTATAAGTTATGTTTTATTGAACAAAAGTATATACTATTATATATTTTCTTTTTCAGGACATACAGAGAACAATTATACAATAATGATGGATAAAAAAAAATTTCAGAACTGTTTACTTGTAAAAACATTAAAAAATCAAACGACTACTGGGTAGTCGTTTGCCAGTGGGGAAACACTTTTAAAAGACTACCCGGTAGTTGTTTGCCAGATGCAGGGTAAATGTCTGTTTGTGCATAGGTGGACGTAGAGTGGTGCAGTATTCTGTTTCCTCAATCCCAATCATCTAGTTCCAACTTTGGGACTGATGTGGATTGGGAAACATTTGTTGCCAGTCTGGGAGTTGCTGGAAAAATTCCCATATCATCCTCTCCAGTTACATCTTCCTACAGATCAGGTTAGTTAGTAGTAGGGCCTATAGCTTAGTCAGATGAGGAATATAATGAAATAATAACAATATTTATAGAGATGTTAACACACTAATTGCCACATTATTTTTGGCCTGATTATGGTAGTGCCAAACACATTTAATTCCTATATTTTATAATGTCATAATGTTTTTTATACTTGTTCATATTGGTTATGTATTTTTCTTAATAAAAACTATTTGGCTGAAGAAAAATGTTAAAACTAACATTGGACAGTGGCATTAACAGTGTTGGGTTGGCACTGGATTAAATCGGGTTGGTCTTAAGCAAATAATTGCCAAAAAAAGTAGTGCCGACATGATCAGACACCACATAATTCAAATAAAACAATTTTAATGTTATAACATACAGGTATTGTTGTTTCATTGATACATACCGAAGTAAGAACTTATTTGTGAGTATTTTGTGTTTAAGTTTTTATAATAACCTCACATTATGTACACAATTTTTATTCTTAAAGTAACTTTAAAGTATTTAGGCTTATGAACTAGGGACAGATCAACAAAGACTAACTAAAATGAATGTTTAATGTACAACTGTCGGGTTTTAGTTGGATGATTGAAAAATTATAAAAAGTGAAATATTAACAGTTTTTTTTTATTTGGATTGAGATAGGATTACTATTTTCGAAGCATTTTTAACTATAATAAAGAGGAAAAATTTGATTTGAACCTTCCTGCCCTGAGGCTCAACTATCCTGCTCATCTATAGCTGCACAGATTGTTAATTGATTATTATCATAAATAAATTATTTTTATTGTAAAGCCAGTTTTATTAATTTTATGTTATATAATACCAAATGTTGATGAACCTTTCAGACCATAACTGGCTTTGGGGATATTTTTTTTTGAGCTGGTGTTAACTTGAGGAGTATAAAAATTAGTCTATTGTATCTTTTAACCCTTTGCCATCGTAAGGCCAGCAGGAGTGGCCACAACACAGTCAGGAGCAAGCCAGTATTAATTTCCGTATGGCTTGGTTCCGACGGTCGGACGGCCAGCTCTACTGGCCAAGCCCCACTCCGTGCCAGCTCGGCATTCATTATGGCGGATCACTCCCGTTAGCTGGGAATTTTGTTCACACACGGCAGCTGGCATCTGTTTTCATTGAAAACCTACAATGTTATCGTAGGGGATTTTTATGATTCAATGTTGCAAGCCTGCCGATCATTTAGTTAAATGACTCTTCACTGGGCTGCAGCACTCTACAGGCATCATGCAAAATTTGGGAAAACAAACAAAAACATAATATGTTATCAGCACGTATCAGCCAGTCGTGCTGGACACCCGAGCATCTGTTGGATTTCATGTTGACCAGCACTGCTGGCCGTCCGATTGCAAATGACAACTGCTATGAAAAAAACCTGACTCTCGCGTGCTAATGGTGGTGGCCAGTAGAGCTGGCCGTGCAATGGCGAATATCCAATCCGATCGCAAAGGATTAAAATTAAAATCAAGCTCAAGTCTTTTGACAGCATTCAGTTTCCGTTTTCGTTTTTACTAGGGGTGTGCGAGTATTCGACTGGTCGAGCTTTTTAGGTCGAGCTTTCCAGTATTAGGCTCGGCTCGGCTTTTTCCGAAAAAGCTCGACACTCGAGCCGAGCTTTTGATAAGAGAGTAATTATCGGAAAGATAATTATTGCAATCTATTTTTGGACACGTTAAACCGTAAGAGCAGTTCCTTCCCACGAAAAATGTAAACAAAAAATATTACCCCATTAATAAGGAAAGGACATTGACAGGTAATAAGAAATATTATCTCTATTTAGACGTAAATTGGAGCTATATTTAGATGGCCTTGGAGAACCAGAAATACGGCATTAAAGTCTATTGTTTTATCATGGTTTATCTCTTAAACGGTATATCGTACAAGTTTTGTTTTGGTCTCATTTGATTTATAAAAATAAGACAAAAATACGAGCCGTCATTTATGTCGTATGACAAGTAGTTTGTGTTTTTGCATTTTGAAGTAAAGATTCCTTATCTCCTAATTAGTTCGCTCTCTGACATACGCACACACTGAGTCAGACAATGACAAAAAACCTGGACAGGGCTTAGTTGGAGTAAACAACCTCCAACCCCCCTCCCTGACCACTGATAAGGAGAGTGGAGTGAGAGAGAGGTAGCTGTTTCTTTCTTTCTATTCCTTCCTGATCTTTCTTCTTCATATACTTTTAACATTATTTTCTTCACAAAAGCTAAGTAATACAACTAATTTTAGGATGACAATAAATTATTGTTGTTATTTAATATTATTTCATTCATATATTAGATTGCTCCACAATCATCTTTCACTCCCCTGTCATTCATACTTGGCTTAAAATACCTACCTGGGTAGGTTGCTATTTCAAGTAATGCATCTAATATATATTCTGAAATAATAAGTTTAGCCATGATTATTATGCCACAATTGGGACTGCTATATTTGTAATCATCTTTACTTTGTGAACATTAAGAAAATCAATCTTGTGTTTGGCTAAGTGTAAATATGATACTTTTTACTAGATATAACCATTAACTTCCTTTCCATTAACTCCCTTCTACTCTTGAAATTAATGCTGTAGTACAACATTAAGAAACTATAATAAAAATAAATTTATAAAAATATATTACGTTAATGTAACAATTTATTTTATAATGAAAGTGGAATGGGGAGCCAAATAATAAATGCAGATTTAAAATTTTATTTTCTACATAAATTATTTTTTGAGCCAGTTTAATCAATTTAATGTAGCTTTATACAAAGTATTGATGAACCTATCAGGTAATTAACTTATTTTGGAGATAAGCTTTCTAGTTTTGAGCTGGCATTCACTTAAGGTCTATTGTATCTTTTAAAATTAAAATCAAGCTTCATAATACCTTAATAATTTGGAGGTTGTTAAAAAAAGCTCGGCTCGAAAAAGCTCAAGCTCGAAAACTTTTGAAAAAGCTCGGCTCGGCTCGGCTCAAGTTTGAAAATCACTATTCGCACACCCCTAGTTTTTACTTTTACAACCACTCAATTTGAAACTCAATAACAATTCACAAAAAGAGTTCACAACCATAAACTCATCAAGTGTCAGTAATAAACTAACTCGCAAAATTGCCGCAGACTACATTTTTGCTGATTACTGCTAGCGCCCCAAGTAGCAAACCAAAAAATTACGTTCACAAAAATCCTGTAATGTTCTGTTTAGGCAATGCGACTCCTTCAATTATTGTGATTCCAAATGCGTACAGTAATGTATTGCATTTGCATTTTACTTTTAGAAGGCGCATTTCCCTCGTGAACTCGCTAAAATCACGTTTTTGCCATGATTTCAATTTTTTTAATTCTCGTATGGACTGGTCCGGATTATCTGGGATCCGGGTAATGTGGAGTCTGGATAAGTCCGAGGTTTAGGCCTACCGTAAAAATAAAAATAAATAAAATTAAATAATACTGGCATATGTACAGATGTGTGGAGTGTCAAGGTCATTCCTTCCCTGCCCCTCCTCTCACCTGCTCCTAGACCCCTCCTTCTCTCGCCACACCACACTTCGTCGATTCTCCAGAGTTGTCTTAACCTTGTTATGACTTCCGAGGAAACATACGCTTGTATTGCAATGCACCACATTTATTGTTAAGATTTACGATCGCCATTTTAAATGTTTTGTAATAGTCAATGCTTTTAAAGACTTATTTACTAGGTATTCATGTTTAATCAATGATGAATTCAAAAATATATAAACCTTCTGCCACAATCCCCAACTCAATGGACCTGCCCCTGGTTATAGGAAGTTGACTGTAATTAACATGTGGTATGGGCCAAGTTCCAATGCATATAAAGCACTGGGACAATATGAGATGTTATAGGAAATAACACGTTTTAACATGCCTGCCACACCCGATGTGCTAAAGAACTCTATACCCTTGTAACCAAGCTTTAGCTCTTAATGCAGTTCAATCAAACCATGTTTGTCAATGCCTGGCTTTTACACCATGACTCATTTCCTCATTTACCTAGAGACTCTTTTTTTACAGTGAAAGCAACAGGTGTGGTACTGCTACTAGGCCTTGGCAGCTATCTGTGTTACAAGCTGTACAAGCTTTGGCTCTACCAGCAGTTCCAAGGCATAGGCTTCAGTCGAAGGGATGACAATGCACCTCCCCCTCCCCCTTCGTCTCTCGCTGAGGGCACTCCCGCTTTTAGCTATCACCATCTAGCCAACCCACCCGCCACAATAAATGACTTTTTAAATGTAAAGGTAAGTTAAAATTTACTTTGGGACAATTGTTTGACCAGTTTTAAAGAATACTTGGGTAAAATTGCTGTCTTTGAGTAATGTAAACAAACTCGTTTAAAAAAATCCAGTTTAGTTTTAATAAATACGGTACATAAAAAATGTGCATGTATGTATTTTGGATTTTTTTTATTATCTTTAGTGTTTTGATATTTCAATTTGTTTATATTTTTTGGTTTATAATAGAAACTTTTTTGTTCTATCCAAATTTTTTTATAGTTATGAATTTGTTATAATCATTACCTGTGCTTTAAAGAGTTATATAAGTTATTTCATGATGCAGAAGACAAAATTTTTGCTTATTTATGTAATGCCTGTAAGTAGGCCTATGTTTTATGTTTTCGGAAAATAAATAATATTTTTATTCTTATGTCGCTGAGCGCTAAACAGTTAAAGCGTTTCTGAATGTGTAAAGTAAAATTTGAAAATAACTGGTAATTAATTTACGCTTTTTGTTAAGGAAAGGAATGGGATTCAGGTAGCATACCTGAAAGAACTTTCTTCAAATCAGCACAGAAACGCAAAAGAAATTACAACATTTTCTGACGTTTTCCCTCTTGGAAACTTCTTCAGAGAGAAAGATAATGTTCAAGACAGATAAGTGTCTTTCTTTCAGAATAAACCCCCATAGGGACGGAATATCAGATAAAAAATTTCCTTTCTGTTTCTTTGCTGACTGGAAATAGGGACGGACAGGATTGGATTTTCAGTTCAAGACAATTTGGGACAGGATATTTTCCTTCTCTCAAATTCGAGATGAGGTGGGACGGGTTTTTCTTCCCTAAAGCTTCAGGAAATGTTCATTCACAAATTTATTTTATTTTATTATGATAATAGCAATAGGTTTAAATAATGTCAAATATAACTGATTGTACTAAAGTACCAAATGACTTCAGAAAAATATCAAGAAAAAATTTTAGGTTAAAATAATAGTAACCTACATTATATACAATGGGCAAAATAGCAAATAAAAAAACTGTCCAAAGTGTTAAAAACTAGTAACTGAATTGATTGTTTGTTATAAGTTAAAATACAAACTTATACTCGTATAAAATTGCAAAAAACGTTATTGTTTATTCATTATTATTGTTATTTTAACTTGGAGTTTTACTCTTTCTATACACAATTCCACGTGCACCTTTTAGTACATGCCTTGTGGGACATTGCTGGGTCAAAATCTGAAAAGGGTACAATCACTGTCCCTTCATAAAAAAATAATGTTGCCTACTGTAATTATTGCTAAAAATGTTTTATTTTTGAAGTTTAGGTCTTAATCGTTTTGTCTATACTGTTTAAATCATGAATTAAGAAGAGGTTGGGGCAAAATTCTGAGAAAAAACTGGCCAAAGTAGTGACGGTCACGTGTCCCCAATCCCAGTTTTACCGCTATAGATACGATTTAAACAAGTTCACCAATCAAATAAGTGAATATAAAACCCACGTTTATATTGTCGGATATAGGGAGATCATCAAATAGCGCTTATTACGGATGAAACTATGTTATTACGACGCCGAGCTAGGTTAAAAGTCGTGTCCCCACCTTAAGCAGTAGTGTCGGTAGTGTCGTCTGTTTCTCATCGTACAGCGACACTAGCGCTAGTAGCAGCCGACAACGAGTTTAATTCAGGAGTATCATGGCGGCAAACAACGACGGATGTCGGAGTTCGTCGTGTTAAATGAATTTGGACGTGGAGGAAAATAGTTTTGTTCATAAAAATTGCCGTGTCTCATTTTTTTATGTAGCATCGGTACATGATTTATTCTTAATCAAAAGTAAATCGCAGTCCATCGTAATAGTTTAATTCGTGCGTAATACGGCCCGGTTTCAAATGCCGATTCGTCACTAGCGATAGCGTTCGCCATTTTGAGGTTAGCAGACACAACAAGCGAAATTGTAGCGTCGGTCTGGGAAGCGACGGTCGCGAATTTTGGTTAATTTAACGTGAGATCCGCTACATTTTGTGACCGGTTTTTCCATTTGACTGATATATACCTTATATTCTTAATGGTGATGTATTTTTTTTATATTACGGCCGATTGTAATACTTATTAGAGTAAAATGAATTAGTAAACAATGTGTTAATTATGAAAATAATGATGCAGGGTTGCCACCAACAGGGAAAATCTAATTGTGCGGGCATTTTTAGTTCCAGAAGCAATTTTTTACAACTGTTATACATTCTTTTATTTAATCTGAAAATGAAATTAGCTGATAGAAATTCTTTATATTCTTTTCATAGCTTATTCTTTTTAGGAGTATTTGCCCTTGTTTCTGATTTTACGGTATAAATTTTCAAAATAATGATAAAGGTATTTTAATGTAGCCTATATTTAAAATCGAATTTGGGTGAAAGTTTTTGATTGATTGTTTTTAAGTTTGTATTAGGCCTATATATGCTTTAGATTAATTTATTAAGTTCCATAGCTTTTTTGACGTTTGTCACCTAGGCCTAACCTTTGTTTAAAATGTTGGATACATAAAAAATGTAACATGTCCAACATTGAAACAAAATTTTTTTTAAATGCTTCTAAACATTTTTTAATTAAGTTCATTAATTAAAATACAGCATGTCTTAATAATATATTTTGAAATTTAACTTTTGAGTAGCATTTTTTAATTATGACAAATAATTTTTTAATGAAAAGATTTTTAATTCCGTTTGGTCATCTGTTTTTGCTGCAGTTTAAAAAGCAATTTAATACATTTTGAAAAATATAATGATTTTAATGTGTTTGAACTTACTCAAAGAATAGATAAACGGGTTTTCTTTCTTTTTTAATTTTATTTTTATGCTCTAAACTATAACTTATTCAGGCCTAAGCCTATTTTTAGAAATTTGTAATGAAGCCTTCATTTAATCGTTGAAACGTTTTGATACGTAACCACATTAAACATACTGTGATCATTTAAATGAAATTTTGAAGAATTTCAAAATAATTTTTCATGACTAAGTAATAACAATGAATGATTTTGGAAATAGAACATCCTATACATCATAAGTCATTAAAAATTTTGTATTATGCACCTAATGATTCAGTTAAGGTTATTTTAACACTATTGTATTGTCTTGTAATTAATGAAAAAGGCCTATATTAGAAATCAAATTCTTCCTATTTCAGACTATGAATGGAGCAGATGAAGATTTTATATTAAAAAAAATTAAACAACAAACATATAATGGAAGTCATATCCATGTAACTGAGGTCACGCGTTGTAGCAGAATGTCACATTTAAAATTTTTTATTTAAAAATATGTATGGTCAAAAAATATATAAATGGTTATATTTTTTCAATTAAGTACAGTTTCAAGTTGGTACACAATAATTTTCATGACAATGGAATGGAGTAAACACATTGTGAGGTTAAAAAACCTGACCAAAACTTGTATTTTTAGGTGAATTACATCTTTTCTAAGCTATTATTAAGATATAGGTCAATCAAAAGTAAGAGGGCTGTAATATATTTAAAAACAGTATATGTGAGCAACAAAAAATATGAAATACCATGGGTTTTCCCTTTTATTTCATTATGTAATATTGATTTATCTGGGTGTGACCTCTATTACGAAAAATGGGAGTTTCCAAAATAAAACTGCCTCTCTCATTGACATACATGGGTAATGGTGCTTTCTTTATATTTTCTCATATTCTATAGGGTTCAAAGTATTAAAAAATGTAACTGTCATTTAGATACCAAGTAGTAACTTTTTAGTTTTTTCCTACTTTGCAATTGTACCCTTTTCAGATTTTGACCCTGCTATTCAATTACCTACGCTGGTGCATTTGTTTACTGATATCTATAACATATTTTTATAAAATTATCAGGTAATTTTAAAATAGTTTGGCCAGTACAACTTAAATTGCCATATTAAATAAATGGCATAAGGAAATTACTGAAAGGTAAATGTGTAGCTGAGTATAATTTTTATGCGTTGAAAAATAGTTAAAAATAATACATTAGAAGAAATTTAAATTTATACATTTGTTATATCAATGTTTGAAAATTTTGATTAGAAAACAATAAAAACTAAAGTTTTCAAGTTTTCAATTTTTATTTCATTGTTTAGTTTCCACAAAGCAAAATATTATAATATATTATAATATTGTAAATTATTACAATAGAGTGGTTATTGCATGTTAACAATATAGTGTTATGCATAATAAATGAACATTTTATAGTATTTTCCATAAATTTAAAAATTTGAAGTTCTCATTTTATTTAGAGGGAATCGAGTTAATTTTTCCAGCAGTTCAAAGTATGGCAAATCGATAAAAATCAATTTTGTTCAAGATGACAACCATAAAGACTAGTTTTTTTAAACTTAAACTAAAAATTTGAAGAATACAACTTTAAATATTTGGAAATAACTGCAACGCTCCCAAACTTAATCTTTCTCAACTTAAATAAAATATAAATTATATATATTTGAGTCTCAGGTTTTTTTTTTAATTTTGATAACGGTATGAACAGAATTTTATTAATTTAAGGAAAATAATAATATTTTCGGGTGGGAATGACATCTGAATTAGTTTGAAAATAGAATCAATTGCCGTAACCGCAATATGCAGCTGACCAATGTGGCTAATAATATGCACAGTCATCTCTTCTAATGCCTCCTGACAAATTATTTATGTCAGTGACAAATTTTAATCAATAAAAACCCACGATTGTTCATCACACCCGTTTGCGAGTTTTGCTACATCACTACACCAGCTGTTTATCCGTGATTGGCGGTTTCAGCTCTAATTTTTCACAGCCGTTTGTAAATTTCGCAAAGATGTGTTTGCCGTTCATCTAGAACTGGTAAGGACGCGGGATCGTTTTATGCGGCTGATCGCGAGTCTTGCAAAACTGTAATATCAGCAAACAGGGCCGGATTTAAGACTTTTGGGCCCCTAGGCTCAATCAGTGGTGCAGGCCCCCAGGGCCTGAGTAACCAAACGTCCGTTTTTAAGTGGACATGTCCTCCTTTGCTACCATTGTCCTCTGCCCTTTCCCGGCTAATTGGTCGCATCAAAAACAAACCGATCGTTCTTTTCGTGGCCTTCACATCTATTGGCCGTACCGTGGCCACAAAAATCTGTCGTTTATGCAGGAGCTGATAGAAATATTTCTTGGTCGTTTTGCGACCGACAAGTCCTCGCTCTTTTGTCATATCTTCTGACCATATTGCGGCTGGGAAATTTGTCTTTTATACTGCAGCTGGCAAATCTGTCGGTAAAATTCTCGGTGCTTTTGGTCGGTCATGTCACGGCTGTCAAATCGCGGTCATTTACCATGGCTGGCAAATCTCGCGTTCACATTGCGGACGGTAAATCTTTTGACTTTATCGCAAGCGGTAAATCTGTCGGTCGCGTTGCGGCCGTCTGTATTTTACATGAAAGATAATGCTCGAGTAAGTATTCGATTTCAAATCTACATTGCTGATTTCAATGGTCGGGATTTTTCTTAATAGTCTGGAATGGTAAGAAAAAGTTGAAAATTTATTATGTGAAATGTGGTGGGGATCCTGCCGTATAGGTTTACAGTGGCTGGGAAATTTCTCGTCATATTATGGCAATAACAATTAGCTCTTGGCTAGGCTAGGCTATAAAATGTGACCTGCGAACATCTTTTGTAACACTGTCAGTAAATCTCTCAGATTTCGCGGCTGTCATCTTTAGAAAAGCTTTTACAACAACACTCAGCGTCTGACAGATTTTCAAATGGAGGGGGATTAAAATTCAGCTATAGAGCAGATGTCTGAAAATCTTACCCTACCAATCAAAATGCTGAAATTACTCCCATTAATATTATTATCCTGTCATGTTTCCTAACTCCCTGAGGCCTATGGTGGAAACAAAACTTGTGAGGTAAATTGTAGACACATAACCAGTTCTGCAAGCTCTATTAGCCTATTGGGTAAAAATATAGCCTAAATGACTAAAATGAGGTGTGATTAATATTCTCTCCCTCTGATTGGTCAGGATTAATTTTTGGCCTTGCTGCAAGTTATGTTTCAATCCGTTCCTTTCTCTGTTGTTTCAGGTCCTCAAAATACGTCACAATTTGTTGACATTTTCGACTGAGATACTGAATACTATTATTATTCTCTTCTCCTCTTCGGACCTTGCCCCTCACCCCCACTTTGAGAACTTTGCGGTCGACAAAGCAGCGCCATGCGCAATGCTGCTGACCTGCAGTCTACTTGATGTTTTATCTTTTGAGCTTTCTGTTATTTAAGTGCGGGAATTACATTGTGTACGTTTCACGTTCAGTTGGAATGACAGTTACTTATTATTTTTTTATTCTCGGCCGAAGTTTATTGAGTATCGAACAACGTTAATTCCTAGATGTAAAAAATAATGTTAATGTAGTTTTGTGTGGCGCGGGCCCCTAGGTGCGGGGCTATGCTCAAATCCGACCCTGTCAGCAAATATGCATAATTGTTTTTAGCGCTCGATCGTGAGTTTTGCAAAACTAAACTTGCCTTCATTTGTGATTGGGAAATACACACAATTTTTTTTGTGGGCGATTACGATTTTTGCAAAGCTACACTCGCTTTTTAGTTGTGATCGCTAAAACAATCCTGTCCCGAGAATTTCCTTAAGTAAATACAAATCCTGTCCAAAAACCAAAATTTCAATTCTAAATTTTTAATAAGTTTTGGGACTTGACATCATAAAACAATTTCTTTTAGTAAGCTTAGCTTAATTCTGTTCCTTTCATCAACAAAATCCTTGTCAGATGAGACTTCCTCCACCCTGTTTACAAAAAAAAAAAAAAAACTATGAGATGTTTTTTAGCCACAAAATTGGCTTTGATTTTAATGTGGTCATCTGACTTGTATTTCGTAAAAAATTGTACAAATAATCTGTTTTTAATTACAGACTCGTTATTTTGGACCTGCGCACATGAGCAATGATGACAATTATACAGATAACGAAATGACTCATTGTCATGATTTTACATCAGGATCAGTAAGTACTGTTTTTTAATATATCTTATGCCAGAGGCCTACATAATATTGTTGGGACTATCAAATTACCTAGAAAAAAGTTCTAATACCTGGTTAAAACATTTAGAGGGGTTGACTGTGTTAGTGTTACTGTCGTCGCTTTTTTTTTTTGAGGGAAGGGTGAAGTTTTAGTTTATGCAGCTTTTAAAATAACTTCGAAGATAAAGATGGTGCCTTGGCTATTTCCAACAAAGTCATAAAATGTCAGATGAAAAGTTTGAGTACCTAACCTAGCCACTCTGTATACTCTATGGCACATGCTTACACAGTTTTCCAGCATCATACTACTGTAAAAAGGACTAGATACCCCTGTTGCAGCAAATCTGCATACCGAGCAAATTCCTCATGCGGATCATACTTCAACCTAACATAAGCGTGTTTTGACTTTTGAATTTTCTCCATAAGAATACCATGGAGGAATGAGTATGCAGATCTGATGCTGCAGGTATGTGAAAATTGGGTGGTTTTAATTCAATATCCAGTAGACATCTGGACTATAAGAAGCCCAAGATATGTTAAGATATAAGGAAGGAACAGCAATTTTTTAAATTTCCCATAAGGATAACATGGGGAATGAGAATGCAGGTTTGCTGGTTTGGTAATGTAAAAATCGTGGATTATAGGCTAATATACATTGGATCTCATCTAGATGAAGTCACAAACCAAGTTTTATTAAGATATGTTGAGATAATAAGCGAGAAATAGAATTTTACTTATTTCCCATAGTTATAACATCATTACAAAAACAAACTATTTAGAATACTGATTCATCGTTCTATGTCTATTGGTTACGGAGATATTGACTGGAAAAACACAGTACAATGTCCTGATGTTATTTTTAAGGGAAATAAGTAAAATTCTATTTCTTGCTCATTAACTCAACATATCTTAATGAAACTTGGTTTGTGACTTCATCTAGATGAGATCTAATGTTTAATATGTATATATAAATATACTGTGTGCCCCAAAAGTCCCGGATATGTTGCATACCGTTTAGTCCTAAAAAAACTACTTCTTGATGTATATGTCACATCTGCCCCAGCCCCAAAATTGGATTTTTGGGGGGTAGCCCCAAAATTTTAAATCCAAACCCCCATCTTGTGACTACTTATTCTAAAGGGCTTGTTAAAAGAAACACAATGCCGCAAACCGGACGTCAATATCATGCTCCAGTCCAAAATGGTGGCCATTCAAAAATTAAAAAATGCCGTCCGTCAATTAAAATTGAGTATTTTCTGTGTTCGGTAATTCACATTTAAATCAAATAAGAATCACCAGAACACATTTTAACTACTTAAAAGATATAAAAATAATAATTTCTTGTTGTCATCATCAAGGCTCAACCCTCCAAAATTGTTTTGGGGGGGGTGTTGTCCGACCAACTCCAATATCAACTCACATCGTAGGACCACTCATTATAATATGCTGGATGAGTAAAAAATAAACAATAGCTTGTTTTAATAACATTCAATAAAAATAGTTATTTTTGTGGTGGATATTTGGTACTTCATGAACCCAAAGTAGGCTACCAAAGTTGCCAAGGTACCAAGTTGTTATGTGGGGGTTTCCTAAAAGATAACACACAGATGACCCACCGCAGGTATCGACCTATGCCGCTGAGTCAAAGGTCGCATCAAGGCAAAAATCTATTAGTCTGTTAGTTAAATAATTTTGACACTAATAAAATTAATTTATTTATTACAATTGAGGTAACTTTTATGACATTTCATTAAAACAAGCTTTGGTTTTTTTTTACTGACACACCACCCCCCCAAAAACAATTTTGGAGGGTTGATCCTTGATGATGACAGCATTAAATTATTATTTTTCAATATTTTAAGTAGTTAAAATGTGTTTTGGTGATTCTTATTCGATTTACATGTGAATAGCCAAACACAGAAAATACTCAATTTTCTTTGTTTTAAATTCATTATTGGTGATGGTGATTTTATATTTTGATTAGGATTTTTTGCAGACATTTGCCATCACTGATTAGTAAAAAACAAGATTCACGACGTTTCGGGATCTGGAATCTGATCCCGTCTTCAGGTGGAACAAAACCTAGAACATAACAAGATTAGTAACACAAGGCCAGGAAAACCTGGACAAAAACACAGCTGAAATAGAGAACTGTAAAAGCAGTCACAAAAACACTATTCTAAAAAGAAAAACAATAACACAAAATAACAGAAATCACAAGTATCAAGAATCACCAGACAGGAGAGAGCACGTCCACACCCAATCAGAGCTGAGCTGAGATTGGTGGGAGGAAAGGAAATGGCGGCGGTGACAGAAATGGCGGCGACCACAGCCAACCAAATCACGGCGCGCTACCGGTGGAAAAAAAAACCTGAAACAGAGACATGTGATATGCAAATTCCGTGTGTCTATTTGTGTTTTTTTAGTTAATTTTTAACCTGATTTTGTCCCTTGGCCTTGCTAAGAGGTTAACATGTTGTGAGAATTTTTAACAGAATTGTTAGTAATTACCCTATTTTCTGACACTTTATTTTCCTTGTCTTTCAACTCTTTGTTTAATATTGGTAGCCATACTGGCCTTATTTCAAGTGAAGATTGACTGATTGGTTGGTCTGCTAGTTTTATGTATGAAGCTTCAATTAGTTTTCTTTTGAAAAATGAGGTTCGCGGTGTACTATTTTTGCTTCGTCAAAATTCATCTGGTGATTTTCAGACCAGCAGTGTTGAGCAATTTTTGATTTATCCACTAAGCCCTTTTCTCGTGTTATCTCTGTGTTCTTTGATTCTAATATTTAAAGGCCTTTTTGCTCGCCATAGTAAGGCCTAGAACTATTGCAGTTTATTCTGTAAACAAAGTTTTTTGATCCCTGAGTGCCATTTTTTGGTTTTGTTTTTACGAGACATTGCCTGTGTTTTCTGTCTTAAACGCGGTTCTAACTTTGAACTTCCTAGCAACTCTTCTAATTTTTTCCAATAATCCCGGCACATAGGGGATTGACATGGGAACGAATTTTTCAGTGTTTTCTGACTCATTCTGTTTAGCCCTACGGTTTTTGCACTTTCTTATTGTGGATTGAGGGTATCCATTCCTAGCCAAATCTTGCTCTACTTTTTTGATTTCCTGATTTAATCCATCTTGATTGGAGCAAATGCTCTTTGCTCTGTCAAATAATGAGTAAGCTACCCCTTCTTTGACAGATTTTTGATGGTTGGATTGAAAATTTAAGTACTGTCCTGTGTGTGTCTTTTTTCTGAAAACAGTTGTCCTAAGCGTGTCCCTGTCCTTTTCTATGCACACATCCAAAAATGCTAGTTTATTTTGGACTTCCTATTCCATTGTTAGGCGGATGGAAGGAGAAATACTGTTAAGATGCCCTAAAAAGTCTTTTAGTTCATCGTCTCCATGCGGAAATACCACAAAGGTGTCATCGACGTACCTCCACCAAATCTTCGGTTTGAGTTGAGCCAAAACGGTTTGAGTTGGAGGCTTTTGCTTAAACTCCTCCATAAAGATATTAGCAAAGATAAGCGACAATGGCGACCCCTTGGCCATCCCCTCATCTTGACGGTATAATTTACCCTCTAGTTCAAAATAGTTACATTGAGTGCACAATTCAAGCAGTTCCATAATGACGTTAACAGGAAGTTTAGTACGTTCAGTTAGACTTTCATCTTTTTCAAGCCGAGACTCGATTATTTATAAGGTTTCAGGAACTGGGACATTCGTGAACAGACTTTCAACATCAAAACTAACCAGCTTATCCGTCTCAGCCAGCACTATGTCCTTTGACTTCTCAACGAAGTCTTTAGAATTTTTCATGTACGAGTCAGTTTTACCTACCAATGGTTTCAGGATGTCCAGGAGGACTTTAGACAGTTCCCTACACGGTGAGTCACGAGAGCTAATTATAGGCCTAAGAGGTACATCAGTTTTATGAATTTTAGGTAACCCATACATGTGCGGGATTTTCGAATGATGCGGTGTTAAACGAGTTCTTTGTTTATCAGAAAAAAACTGTTTCTGTGGTCGCCGCAATTTCCGTCGCCGCCGCCATTTCCTTTCCTCCCACCAGTCTCAGCTCAGCTCTGATTGGGTGTGGACGTGCTCTCTCCTGTCTGGTGATCCTTGATACTTGAGATTTCTGTGTTATTTTGTGTTATTGTTTTTCTTTTCAGAATAGTGTTATTGTGACTGCTTTTACAGTTCTCTGTTTCAGCTGTGTTTTTGTCCAGGTTTTCCTGGCCTTGTGTTACTTATCTTGTTATGTTCTGTTTTGGACTGGAGCATGATATCAACCTCCGGTTTGCGGCATTGTGTTTCTTTTAACAAGCCCTTTAAAATAAGCAGTAACACGATGGGAGTTTACATTTAAAATTTTGGGGCTACCCCCCCCAAAATCCAATTTTGGGGGCAGGGGCAGATATGACATACACATCAGATATGACATACACATTTAGTTGTTTTGTTTAGTACTAAAAGATATGCAAAATATCGTTTTGATATCTGGCTTACTTTAAAAGATATTAAACCGGTCCGGGACTTTTGGGACACACAGTATATAAATGAATAGTGTTTTTTGCTTCTGGGGGCCCCAAAACGAAAAGTTACCATGGTCTTGGGGTTGGGTCTTACCATGAGACCTACGGTAATAGCTTCGTCCTTACAGGGGTAATTCGCTAAAAAGTTACGTCAAAAGGTTTACATTATCTGCAACAGTTAAGTCATTTAAAATTGTACTTTTTCGACTACAGCTGTTTTCGTTTTTAATAACACATCTTTGGGTCGAAAAGTCGTTGCATTGATTTACATGTCTATTGAGATGGTCAATATTTGAATCAATCCAATGACATCTCAACCCAAAGAAGTCTTATTAAACTCGAAACAGCTGTAGTTGAAATACATCTTTGAATCATTGGACGGAAAAAGGTAATTTAAACCTTTTGTTGTATAAATTAGTGATCCAGAGGCTATACTAAAAATAAAATGAAAAAGTTAGTCTCCAGGTTTGAGGCTAAGACCGAGAGATTAGGTCACATTTTTATCTGTTTCATTGTAATCAGAAAAAAAACATTTTTGATTGATTAAGTACTTATCAACTCACGTCTTGTTGATTGTTTTGGTTTACTTTAAAAAACTTTGTATTATTTGAGGATCAGTCAGGAACGGAGCAAGGGTGGAGGCAATGGCCCAGAAGGAGGAGACAGAAGCTGAGCTCCCCTCCGTCAGCCAATCCCCGCAGAGGCTGGTTGCTGCACAAACTTCAGCCCCTCGCTCCCGTCAATCACCAGGTCTGAATTCTCCCCTTCATGGCAATCCTTTTAGCGGCCTTTAAAAAGCCTTGAAGCAACCTCAAAGAAAATCTTAGCTAAGAGATTTTAATTAGTTAAAGTTTATTCTCACCCTAGTTGGGCCACTACAGAAATGCACCTCAATATCTTATGACCTAGATCGTTGTTCTCTTTAAAATAAATTGGAAATTTAGTCTTGTTTACATTTAACATTTTTAAGAGTTTCGTTTTGTAGGGCTGGAACCTCGGATGAAATATAACTGGATCGCGCCTTTCAATGCCAAAGTCAGGCGAAAACCTTGCCATCGTTTTCACCGTTGGGTGGCAAAAAGGTCTAATCTGGCGGGACCCCGACGCCAATAGAGTGAACAGCGCTTCAATCAAACTGACATTTACCAAACAATAAACTGAGTAAACAAATATAATTTTATATCACATTTTACAGCTTGAAATGACGAATCTTATGGTAACCATTGTGATTCCAAAAACTAATTGCATAGATTTTAATAATTTGTCTAGCGCAAAATGTTTTTAACACTCTTAAAATAAGAGATGAAAAATGTAGGAAGCGAGGAAGTTTTTTATTGTTTGGTCAGGTAAAAAGTATCAGTGCCAGAGTTGTAGATAACATTCCAGAGATAATGTTTTGTCTCAACAATTATTTTGTAGGATTTCTCGTTTTTGCTAGAGATTAATTTAAATAATTGATTATCAGGTGGCACGCGAAACAGCAAGTCCTCATATGATAACGCATGGGCCGACAATTGTCTTACTATGCCAGGCTTGCTTACATTGAACGAACATCTTTATTATTTGTTTTTATTAATTTCCAGCTAACACATTGCCCCTTATCTTTGTTAACCCTTTTAGTGCTACAGCGTCGCTCACAGCGACGACGTAGTTATCGCCCTCAGTGCGATCGTCGCTGACAGCGACTATTCGTATTTCGTATATTTCGCTTTAAATCCGAGGACTTATTGGCTGGTTAATGCGTCAGTCTGTTCCAAAGGCTTTGTATTATCGATCGGCGAAGTATTTTGCTCCCGTACTGTCGCTAAGGATCATCTGTTTACGTTTCAATTCTTTGTTTTTCTTTTCATGGCGTCCGAAGGTTAGACATCGAGTTGCGTAGTTGCGTTCATATTTTGCGCTGTTTTGATTTTTAAAAGCTGTTTATAATAATCCGACCTTCTAGTAATTAGTTTATAGTTGTAAATTTGTTATTTCGTACGGTTATTCGTTTATAGTTGTTCGTGTAGTGTAAATAATATCAATAGAAGACGCAGTGTACGTGAATGTTACTAAGACAATGGGTCGGGAAAACTTAGCCGGTGATGATGAAAGACTTCGTGCTTTGTTAAGTGACAATTTCTTCAATTGAGACTGGTTCATTACTAAATGATCACTCTTTTATAAGTGATCAGTTGACAAAATTTTCTGACTTTGAAGAGGAAAATGATGATGTGCCGACAACGGATGGTGATGAAGAACCTGTGCCAAGTGAACCCGACGATACATACGAAGACAAGGACTATGTACATCTTCTGAGGGTGAAAGCTCCAATGATTCCTTCGCACAAGGTAGGCCTAGGCCTAATGAAAAAATCGTAACATCAACACCTCTAAAGAGGAAATTGGCAAACAATCTATCTGGAACAGAAAAATTAAATTCTAAGCGATGAAGAAAACAGCCTGTCCTCCAATAAGTCCAATTAGACATATTATTACCAATAATATTTAGGAGGAAATGGTTGACGACCCGGATGAAATTGTTATCTCGACCAGACAGCAGAACCCTATAGTAGGCCTATAACAAGAAACTATTGCCCCGGAAGACCCCACAGCCGTTGATGACCCAGGTGAAATTGTTAACCCAACCAGACAGCAGGATCCTGTGTTTTTAGACCAACAACCACAAGCTATTGCCCCGGAAGCCCCCTCAGCCCAAGAAGATGTACCTACTCAGGAAGACCCCAATGTTCCACGTAGTGTCGAGGAAGAAGAGGAGGAGGACCTTTGGGAAGAAATTGGACCTGATGATGATTTCCCTCTCCGCCCAGTCACATACCACGAACTTCCAGGACCAAAACACATGCCTCCACCAGATTCCCCCCCTGTCTCGTACTTCAATTTATTTTTCACCGCTTTACTTTTAAGAAGCCTTGTTCGTGAAACCAACAGGTATGCTACTCAGTGTTTGGAGCGTTCGGAGTTTAGCGACCACTCTAGGACCAAAAAATGGCTTCCAACATGTATACCAGAGACAAAAGGTTTTATTGCTTGCATCATAAACATGGGGCTCATTAGGAGGCCAACAATCTTTTCCTACTGGTCCACTATTCCCGGAATCTCAACACCATGGTTTTCACAAATGTTCACTAGGGACAGGTTCCAACTTTTATTGCGTTTTTTTCATTTAGTGAACAATGAAGTGGTGGCACAGAGACGGTTTGATCCGTGTGCTAAATTTCAACCCATTGTTGACCATGCAAACATCTTGTTTCGACATTATTACAGTCCTCATGAGCAACTTTCAGTGGATGAATCTCTTATCGGAACAAAATCTCATACAGTTCTGCAGCAATACTTACCAAAAAACAACACCACAGATGGGGTATCAAAGTTTGGATGCTTTGTGATTCTGTGACTAATTATGTGTTGGGGTTTTTTGTGTACAAAGGTGCTCGTGTCCCATCAGAGGAAAAACAAGAGCAAAAGGAATTCGGCCAAGGATTTGTTGTGGTAAAGAATCTCCTTACTTTAGGTAATTACCTGAACAAAGGTTTTCATGTTTTTACAGACAACTTTTTTGCCTCTATCCCCCTTGCAACTCGACTATATGAGCTTGGCACGTACTACACAGCAACAATCAGAGCCAATCGGAAAGGCCTCCCTGAAGCCATAAAACCGAAGTTTGATGTCGGTATGACTAAATTTTTTAAGAAAGGATTTCTACTTTTGTGTGGCTGAAGAGATAGGAAGTCCCAAAAGAAACAAGTCATGTTGATCTCTACAGCATCCAAAGCCACAACTAGTGAAATAACATGTAGAGTCAGAAGGCAAGCAGGAGAGGAAACCGTTAGGAAGCCAGAAGTGATTTTAGAGTACAATAAATATATGGGGGGTATCGTCATCTCTCATATGATGGTGTACGCTTACTTAGACAAGAGAAAAACTGTCAAATTTTGGAAGAAAGTTGTTTTTAGTATTTTTTCCCGGATGATACTAAACTCCTACATCCTCTACAGAGAAAACGTAAAAAATCCCCACAAACCGATGCCAAGACTGAAATTTATGGAAGCTCTTGTTCATGACCTCGGTAAAGAATGGATTTTGGCTAAAAAACAATCTCTGGCAGCTCCACCACAACCTCAAGCTGGTCCATCAAACCTCTTCGGCGTGAAGAAACTTCCTGGGAGAAAATTGAGGATCTGCAAAGAATGCAGTAATGAAAATGCAAGACACCGATCGGCATTTGTGTGTGTACGCTGTGACAAAGGACTACATCCTGAATGCATACAAAACCACAAGTGTAAGTAGACTAGCAATAAAAGAAGTGGACTCGTTTATAGTGAATGAACTTTATAGTGATAGGAGACTTTTTTGGACTGTGTTACCGGTACCTTTCGTTACCATGGAAACAAACTTTATAGCCGAAATTGTAAGAAACTTTTATTTTTTTAGAACTAGCATTTTTTGTTGTTTTATAAGCAATTTTTTCACAGTGTTTAATTGTTTCTTACTTTGTAATAATTTACATCTACTCTCACAAACTACAGACAGGTATTTGAAAAAACAAACCAAGTTCCATTTTGTACATTTTATTTCATAAATCACTTCATTACAAACATAGAATGATAATTTTTTCAACAAAATCTTCAGAAAATAATTATCTTTAGAATTATAAAATTAGTTTTACTGTGTAAAACATACCAGTAATTTTCATATTATGTAAAAATAGAAAAATATACTTTTGTAAATAAAATATTGTATTTTTGTCATTTTGTTTTATTCTTATTCCATACTATATATCAAAAATATTTTCAAATATTTTAGCACAAACATAAATGTGATATATAAAACTAATCTGGTACATATATTTTGAAAAAAAACAGATAATGAATATTTTATCAATGCTTGCGATTTTGGAAAAAGTGTCACAAAATTTGTTTTTTTGCCTAAAAAATTTAGTTTATGGTGTAATGACATAGTATATTGCGCAACTAGAGCGGGAAGTAGGTGTTTACGTGCGAGCATGATAGTTCACGCGCGACGCTTGCGGAGCACGGGAATTTTATGCGAGCAACGTAAACACCTTCCCGGATGAGTTGCGTACGATAGTTTTCGCAACACTACCAGCAACAAATATACAGGGTAAGTGAAAAACAACACTTCTATGAAAGTTAAAAGATTTAAAAAATATTAATTAAACTGTAGAGAGAAAATTCGAACAAAACTATATTTATCTGTGCGGGGAAGATGACAAAAAGCGTTATCTCTGCTGTTCAGCGACCGAGTAAGCCTTTCTAGGAATACTTCTTATCGTCACACAGACGGCAACAATTGATTAAATAATCCTGCTCTTTATTAACTTATCGCTATTAACTGTGCGTAGTCGCAACCTGGGAAACCAGATTACAGTATTTAAAATTGAGATATGGTCATCATAGTAAAATGTGTATGTTTTGTTTATGTGTAATGTATGTAAATTGTGTGATACACTTTTTTTCTTGAGTTGGCAACATTGAGCATTTACCACACTCGTGCGGTAAATGCTCAATGTAAACTCTTTACCGCACTCCAGCTGATTTGTTACCTCACTACAGCTGATATTTGCTGTACTCTTTTGTAAACGGCGACTTCCCACACTGAAACGGAAGCGGAAATCGGCTACTTACTAGTGTAGTGTTGCGAAAATTTTTTTTCACCAGTTTGCTCATAATTGCATATAATTTACAGTAAAATAATTGGTTATCACATGATAAATAGTCCTGAAGCTTTTATTTCCTGTCAAATTATAAAAATAAAATTTTGTAGAAATAAATTTCAAATTCTTTGCAACATTTTTTGGGGATTAAAAATTGAACTAAGAGTATCATTGTTATTTAGTAGATTTATTGGTGAACAAAACAAAAAAAGTTTTGTAAAAATCTATTGTCAAATAAGGGAGATATGATTTTTTTCCTAGAACCATGCATAAATGGTCAGATTCCCCTAGCACTTTTCAGCATGGAACTAGGGAGAAGCAATAGCACTAAAAGGGTTAATTATTGCAGTTCAAATTTATGTTTAAATTAGGAAATATTTGTCTCTATTTTTACGAAAAATATTTATAATATTTAAAACTGATACGGGTATCTTTTAAGACAATACTACATCTCATTGGACTTTTTAAATATTTTATCATACACCTACTTGCGGATGTTGAATTTTACTGTTAAAAAAGGAAGGTTAAAATATAGCATTTAGGAAAAACTCGCATTCTTCGAAAATAGATAAGAACGAAGTAATGTGTTGTTAATATTATTATTGTATGCTTTTTCTTCTGTTCCTATTTACAATTGTTTGTAATAATTTTAAACTTATACAAAATGAGAAGTGAAATAAAAATACATTAGATACTAGGAAAATACACACTAAAGTATTTTTAAAGTGAAGTTATTGTTTTAAATTCTTTTTCTGGAAGCAAAGTTATCGGCGCTTCCTCATAAACAGGGTTGCGGTGGGTGAAATTCAACTTCAGTAATGATAAAATAAATATTAATTTTATTTTGGTAATTGAATACACAAAACTAGTTTATCAGAGCTTTATCTTTCTAAAAATATAACGTTTACCTGGTCTCAACATCAAGATTCGCTTACAAAAATTCGAAATTGAAAATTTATCAAGAAACGGGTATTTCCGATTATTTTAAAGAAAACCAGACGTTTTCTTTTTATTTAAACCATACAAATTATATGTCAGCATTCTTTAAGATGTATTCTTCCCATTCTCACAGCTTTTAACATATTACAGTGACATATGAAGGCCTTAGAGAGACTTATCTGATGTAAAGACTCAGTGCACGGCGGCCAGTTTAGACCTTCTTGCAACCCAACGGCCTGGGAGGCTGGCACATTTTTCTTCCATTGAGAGCGCGATCCACTTACAGTAGACCCCCTCTTAACCGACCCACACGGGACCGGACCTAGGTCGGATAACTTAAAAGGTCGGTTAAAACGGGTAATCCTCTAAACACCTAAAAATGAAAGCTTTATTGATTTAGGGTTCTAGTAGCATCATTCTAAAGCCGTTAGTTGGTTATTTAGAAAATAAACTATAATTTTCAACCTTTTTACCATATCAATTAATGTAGAAATGTCACAAATAACCCCAAAACACGGTCAAAACAAAACCTTTTTATAAACTAAATATTAGACGTGTTCAAAAAAAGGTTCTTTTGTTGGCACCTTTAATAACGTGTTCAAACACTTGTTAAAAAAAGTTTGTAATGCAGGATGTATGTCAATGCGTCTGCTGTACGTTTTTATAAATTAATAAATGCTGTATTCAAAATTGTTCAAACTCGTAACAACCTGTAGTGTGGAGCGTGACGTTGTGTGAGCGTAGACGGAAATGCCGCTATTCCTAGAAAAGGGCGGTTAAATCGAACTGTTCTTAAAACAGGGTCGGTTAAAACGATCTTTAATCTTTGATCAGCAAGGGCGGATAATCCGATCGTCGGTTAAAACAAGGTCGGTTAAAAGGGTCTCTACTGTATATTTAATCCGAGGCTGGAACAAGGATTTGTTGAACAAGGGGGCGAAGTTGATTTCGCCCCACCTTGCAATGTATACTAGTATGCATACTAATATAGTAGGCCTAAATTAGTTCTCAGCTACCAACTTTAACTTTGTTTGATCTTTAACTATATTTGAGGTTAAGTTTACATAGAAAGGAAATAACAAATGAAGGATTTATTTAAATTTTGTTGTTTTCAGTAACATGATAATTTTCCGATCTAAATTAAAATATGTAGCTGTTTGTCCCTCAGTTCTTTGACACACCATGTTCTTTTTAAGAAAGCCTGAAATTACACTATTCACTGTGGTAAAGTGTGGATAGAGATGTATTTTAACCATTTCAATATGCTTACATAGTATCCTTAAACTGTCAGGCTAATATATGTGGAAAATGAAAGTAAAGGACGTTTTGTCTCTGCAACTAGCCCTGTTGCCTGCGACTGAGATGCAGTCTAAAGCTCCACTCCTGGTCTCAATTCAAGCCAAGTCTTGTTACCGACCAATAACAAGCCATTTCATTTTTACAGTTTTTCAAAATGGCGATGTCCATTGAAAATCATGCCAAATGGGAATGAGCTGATTTCAAAAGTATTCTGCGGCCAACAATGTTTATTCCATGTTGAATTTGAGCCTACAGGAGAAAAAAGTGAATTCGAGTCCAAGGGTCTCACCCTTCTCTCTTGCTCTCTCTAGTCTGCACTAATTTCTGGTTTTTGTCTCATTCAACTTAAACCATATTTTATCTTCGGTTTAAAATTTTGTATTAAATTTAAATTAAACCAAATTAAGTTTCGGCTTTCTTAAACCTTATGTATTATCTTCTTCACTGAAGTTGTAAATAAAACTATTTTAGATGAAAATAAATTACTGTTAATTATTGTTGTTGTCATAAAATATAAAATATTATTTTATTCATGTATTATATTCTGAAATAATAAGTTTAGTCATGAATATTATGCCACAATTACGACTGCTGTCAAAAGAATTTTTTGTACTCATCTTTACTTTGTGAATGAAAAACAATCTTGTGTTTTACTTAATGAAAATATGTATATTTTTACCAGGTACTATTAAAAATTTTTTGTCATCCAAACAATTTCTTTCAACACTCGAAACCATTGATGTAAACCATTGATGTAATATATATATATTACTTGTCTAATTATATAATTTTAACTTTAAGTACTTTACTCAATTAACTTTAACCAAAATTTATTTTTAATGTGAAATTGTGGTCTTGAGGAATCAAAAAATAAATGCAGGGGAAATTTATTACTATTCCAAATCAATTATTTGTATTTTTAAGCCAGTTGTATTAACTCTTTGCGATCTTAAGGCCAGCAGGAGTGGCCACAACGCAGTCAGTAGCCAGTCGGCTTGGTTCTAACAGTCAGACGGCCAGTTCTACTGGCCAAGCCCTGCTCTGCATCAGCTCGGCATTCATCATGGCGTCTCACTCCTGTCAGCTCGGAATTGTTTTCATGCCCAGCAGCTCGGAATTGTTTTCATTGAAAACCTGCATTGTTATTGTAAGGGATTTTAACGATTCAATCGTGCAAGCCTGCTGATCATTTAGTTAAATAACTTTTCACTAGGTTGCAGCACTCAACAGGCATCATGCAAAATTAGAAAAACAAACAAAAAGACATGTTTTTGGCACTTATCGGCCAGCCCTACTGGACACGAGAGAGAGAGAGAGAGAGAATACTTTATTTACAAACTCACAATGACCTGTAAAGGCGTCAACAATACAATATAAAATTTATTTATTTAGTCTCTTTACATAGGGTTGTTTGCTCAGTTGATAAACTCATCCAACTTGTAAAATGGATTGTCAGAAAGCCATCCTGTAAGTTGAGTCTTCAACGATGAAGGGTTAGCATCCTTAATCTTCTTCGGCAGGATGTTAAAGAATTTTGCACCTGCGTAGGATGGTTTCTTCTCGTACATCTTCTTTCTGTGGTAAGGCAGGTTGAAATTACTAACACTCCTAGTATTATGGTCATGAACCTGGTGATGTCGGATGGACTCTGTCGATGTAGCCGCCATGATGACAACCTCAAGAATATACAGGTTAACGGCTGTAAGAATATTCATGTTCTTAAAGTGTGGCCTGCAACTGTCTCGCCAACCAATGCCAGCCAGAAGCCTCACGGCTTTCTTTTGAACTGTCAGGGCGCGACACAAATTTTGCTGAGAGGATGAACCCCAGACAGCAATACCATATCTCAAGTGGCTCTCAAAGAAGGCGTGGTAAGCAGTGAGTGCGGCCTCGAAAGTACTGACGGCAAGGATTCGTCTTATGGCAAACAGGGCACTACTCAGTTTTCTGCAGAGAAAATCTAGGTGGTCATTCCAGGAAAGAGCGTTATCCACAATAACTCCGAGGTGTTTAGTGACCTCAACTGCCTCTAAATAAGGGATCTCTGAAATATCTTCTTTTTTTGTTCCCAAAGCATAATTGTTTGGTCTTTTGCTCGTTTAGTACAAGGTCATTGGAGTGACAATATTCAAGCGCAAGATTAACTGCAATGAATGTGTTTATCTCTAACTCTTCCACCGATTTGCTAGAGGTCAACAGCACCGAGTCGTCTGCGTACATGACCACTCTACTCACAGGTTCCACGTACCGAGGCAGGTCGTTGGTAAATAAAATAAACAATACTGGTCCCAGAACGGATCCCTGTGGGACTCCTCTTTTCACTGGAAGGACTCTTGACCGAGCCTTTGTTATGCAGCCATTTACTGTCTGACTAAGTTCTACTAGTTGACTGCGATCTTCGAGGTAACTTGTGAACCATTTATGAGTCACATCCTGGAACCCCAGATACTCAAGTTTCTTCAGGATTAGGGTATGACTAAGGCAGTCAAACGCCTCGCTCAAGACAATGAAGATGCTAGTTGTGTTGCTGCCCTCCTCTAAGTCATCAGTAATGCTCTCGAAGAGTTCAACAAGGGCCGTCTGGGTGGATCTTTTTTGCAGGAAACCGTGTTGTCCATCAGTCAGAAGGTCGTTGCGGTTCATATGTTCAAAAACCCGCGTCAACACCACTTTCTCGATTATTTTCGAAAATGATGATATCAAGGAAATTGGCCTGTAGTTTTCCAAGCTGTCTTTAGAACCCTTCTTGTGTAGAGGAATAACTTTAGCCATTTTAAGCCTCTTGGGGAAAATGCCATGCTGAAGAGAGAGGTTTGTTATATGTAACAATGGTAGGAGTAAAACATCTTTACAGTGTTTGATTATCTTGGTTGATATTTCATCAAGACCAGCAGAGCACTTGTTTTTCATACCACTTATAATCTTATTTAGCTCTGAGAATGATGCTGGCGAAAAAGAAGAAAGTGGTTCCTGGACCAGAAAAGGCACGTTACCAACTTGCCGAGGACCACTGTGAGATCTGGTGAGGTCGGACTGAAGAGTCTTCTCTGCCATGCCTGTAAAGAACTCATTGAAATTGTCTGCTATCAAGGCGGTGTCCTCAACTAGAGTACCGGAGACATTTAGACACTTTATATCTACTCCTGAGGATTTCTTTTGTGGCCTCTCAATATTAATGGTGTCCCATATCGCTTTACTCTTGTTTGTGGAGTTAACTATATAAGTTGCATTGTACTCACGCCTTATGAGCTTCAGCTTATCATCATATGCTTTCTTAGATTGATTTGCTATTTCCTTGTTTGCTGGGGTGTTCTTAAGAATGTAATTTTCTTCAGCTTTAAGAAAAATATTTTTTAAGGCATGCAATTCTTGATTAAGCGACCAGTCAGGTTTTGATGATTTCTTTATCCTGGATTTCTTCAAAGGGCAGGCCCTATCTAAGGATGCAGTCACAGTAGCAATAAAAACTTCAAATGCAGCATCTGCCTCTTGGGACTCAAAGACTTCTGTCCAGCAGGCCTCCTCCAAAAGTGACTGAAGATGGTCTATGTTTCTCTGGTGCGTATGCCTTCTTACAGAGTTCAAAGAGCACATTTTGTTATGTGGTGATTTGACTTCGCACAACTGACCTGTATGGTCTGAAAGGCCAGTCTTCAGAACTTGTACATTAATTTGATTTGCATGGCTGGAATTGATACAAACTGCGTCAATGGAGGACTTTGATAAGGGAGTGATTCTTGTTGGGGGGAGTAAAATTCTTACTATATCATGAGACAAAAGCATTTCATTCAGCTTGGCAACTTCAGAGTCATCTTTCATAATGTCAATATTAACATCTCCGATTATCAGCTTCAAGCAATCACCAGTAGGAAGTGTGCTGAGTATCTCGGAAAGAACATCAAGAGCCATTTCCACATCATTGACAAGCTTGAGAGGAGGCCTGTATACTCCTACAATAAAGAGTTTTTTCTTTTTCGTCAGCTGAATAGATATTCCAGCAACCTCAAATTTAAGAGGAATACTGAACCGATCAATATTCAAGTCAATAGTGTCAAGCTGAAGTGATCTTCGTTTAAAAATTGCCACACCTCCCTTTAGGAGGTTCCGAGCGTTTGTTGGATTTTGTTGGCCAGCACTGCTGGCCGTCCGATCGCATATGACAACTGCTGTGGAAAACAATCCGACTTCCGCACGCTTATGTGGGAATTCCGTGCGATCGCTACGGAATAGCGGCAAATAACCAATCCGATCGCAAAGGGTTAATTCTGTATCACATAAAACAAAATATTGATGAACCTATGAAACCATTAACTTGTTTTGGAAATAAGCTTCCTTATTGTGTGCTAGTGTTCACTGTAAGGTATATCAAAATTAGTCTATTGTATCTTATAAAATTAAAATTAAGCTTAATAATTCAAATGCTTAGTGATCGTTAAATAAGCTCGGCTCAAAAAAGCTCGGGCTCAAAAACTTTTAGGCCTAAAAAATGCTCAGCTTGGCTCGAGTTTGAAAATCACTACTTGCAAACCCCTAGGTATCCATTGTTTATATTACTCATTTTCAATACAATTCACATTTTTATGAATAGCTGTCAAGAAGTGATCATAAATTGGCAATGCTCTTATTTTTTGTTACTTTTACTAAATTACAGATGGGAAACAACAACGAAGATAAACTCAATAACAGATATTCTCCTCGAGGCGACGGGAATAGTACTGGCACCTCATCCTCACAATCAAGCCCTATGTCTTACCCCCACCACTCGCTGTCACGAGATCTCTCCTATGACTCTCTCGGGCTCTTCTGTCGCACACGGCGTGAAGGCTCCATCGACAGTATGTCGTCCGAACTGAGCTTCGATATGCCTTCGTTCACCGAACAGTCTGCAGAGAATCCCACAGTCACCAGACTGGACAAGTTGCAAGAGGAAATCGATCAATTGAAATCAAACTGTCTACTTATGGATGAAGAGTTTGAGACAGTCAAGTGCAATCGCAACCTCCCAGGATTGTCAGACCTAATGGAAGCTACAGAACTCCAAGGGGAAGGAGAACTAACTGTTCAGGACATTGTCAGGAGACAGAGCGCCAAAGCTTGCTTCAAAGGTGAGTGGTTGTATAATTTTTTACCTAGTCCCTCAAAATTTGTGTTATACAGAGTGTTCTTAATCAAAATGGACTCCTTTTCCTTTTAAAATTAAAATTTGTGTATTTTCACTTATTTGTGTATTTTACTCCTGTGGCCACTCAAATCCAATTTGATTTTTGGCCTCACCAAAAAGTAGCCTTATTTACTTTATTTTCTGTGTTATTTGTTGTTATACCGAACCAACTTGGTACCGACAAAATTGGCTGAACATTGAACTTAGCTCATATCAGTTTTTCTTTGCGCCATAGACTAGTATCTGCGACACGTGGACGTTGCTATAACCGTTGCATAAATATATCTAGGTATGAACGTTGCTAGATAGACATGGATGAACTGAGGCGAACAGGAATCTGGTCAATTCGAACAGCCAGTACACTTAGCAGTACAATAACAGCTTCTGATGTGTTGACAGGTCTGTACAGCCTGACGACTATCAACCGCAGCATGTCGATGGACCTGTCGCTCGACGAGGACTCTCCCCAGACGAGCACTCAGATCGGCCTCGCTCAGCTGGACGAAGAGCGCCTCCCAAGTCTTGAGTGGGACGAGGAATATTGTCCTGACGAAGAAAACAACTGGAAAGACCCCACCCCTTCTAGTCCCAACCAGTCAGTACCTAAATAAGCTAAAAGCAGATAATTTATTTTTCATCATACTGACACAGGAACATATGTTTGCTGTTCATTTTTGTTGGCTCGAAAGTTACCCTTTGCCAATACTAGTCCAGAAAGCGTTTTCTGTAGGGATAGACGGGATTGGATTTTCAGTTCGGGACGGGATTTTTTTCTTCCCTCTTAAATTCGGGACGGGATTTTTGTCTTCCCTAAAGCTTTGGGAAATGCTCACTCACTAATTTTTACTTTATTACAATAATAGCATTAGGTTATAAACAATGTCATATATAAATGTTTGTACCTTGCTACTCAAAAAATTTCAAGAAATAAATTCAAGTGAAAAAATTCTAACTTATATGCAATTGACAAAATAGCAAACATTGAAAACAATTTAAAAAAAATTAGTAACTCAATGAAATTGTTAATTATAAATAAAATACTAACTTATAACATTTGTAAATAAATGAATAGTTTATTTATTATTATTTTTTATTGAATTTGAATTTTTATCTATACCTATAAAAGGCAAAGCCCTCACTCACTCACTCACTCACTCATTCACTCACTCACTCACTCATCACTAATTCTCAAACTTCCCAATAACCCAGAAGGCTGAAATTTGGTTCACTGTTTCTTTAGGCATTAAATAGGGAAACTAAATGGTTTTCATCCTGATCTGACCCTCGGACTCCGCCATGGACCCTCCCAAAGATCCCATATTATCCTTATGGCAGAATACAAATTGGTGAAATGTTTATATTTAAACAGATGTAAAATGCAGGAAATTTAGTGGAATGTCAAACCAGCTGTCAGGAATAGAACATAAAATAAATCACTGACTTGAGATAAGACCTTTCTTCCCCGCAACAGCTGTTAATGAAAGAGCTAATTTAAACCATTTATTTTATCTACATCCTTTGGAAAAAATACTTTGCCTTTGTCTTTTAGAAAATTTCATTGATGGAATTATTGCCATAGGTCTCACGGCAAGACCTAAGCGCGAGACCATGATAACTTTTCATTTTGGAGCTCCCAGAAGCAAAAAACACTATTCAAACTATATTTAAAGCTGAAAACACAGTACATTGTCCCTATATAAAAATTCTATATCTCGGTTATTACTCAACATATCTTGATAAAACTTGGTATGTGGTTTTTTTGGTTCAGATTCACCTGATATTGTTTTAAAACCACCAAACTTTTGAATGACTGTTGCAATAGACCTGCATACTCATTCCCCATTTTATTCTTATGGAAGAAATGAAATAAGGTCATGCACGTAGTCTGGAGATCTGCTGAAACGGGGGTATTTTTATGTTCAAGATAGACCCTAAAAACCTTAGAATTTTTTTGACATTAAGTCAAGGCAATTTCTACATTTTACGTACATAAACTTTCATGAAACAGAAAACTGCTTTAGAATTCTCTAAGTACGCAAGGTCTGCTGCGACGGAGATTTTATATTCCTGCTTAAGGGTCACTATACAGTATACCATGCATACGAGCAGATTCAACGATATTGGGCATAAGCCTTCCCAGGGCAGTTGCACCCTTGAAGCCTTTATCGGTGGGGCGCTGAATCTGCTCATATGTATAGTACAGGAAGGCCAAATAGAAATACCTCCTGCGGGGGGCAGCAGACCTGCGGACTTTGAGGATTCCTGAAAACTAGGGGTGTGCGAATAGTGATTTTTGAACTCGAGCCGAGCCGAGCCGAGCTTTTTCAAAAGTTTTCGAGCTCGAGCTTTTTCGAGCCGAGCTTTTTAACAATCACCAAATTATTAAATGGAATTATGAAGCTTGATTTTAATATTAAAAGAAACAATAAACTAATGTTTGCATGCATACCTTAAGTGAACACCAGCTCAAAACTAGAAAGCTTATCTCCAAAACAAGATAATGATCTAATAAGTTTATCAGTATTTTGTATTATGTTACATAAAATTAATGAAACCGGCTCAAAAAATAATTTATGAAGAAAAATACCAATTTAAAATCTACTTTATTATTTGACTCCCCAATCGCACAATGCTTTATTTTAGAATAAATAGTTAAAATTACATAATTAGACTAGTTACATATAGTTACTACAACATTAATTTCAAGAGCTGAAAGGAGTAGATGGAAAGGTTTCAAAATGGTTATATCTAGTAAAAAATAACATATTTACACTTAGTCCAACACAAGATTGATTTTTTTTATGTTCACAAAGTAAAGAATATTAGAAATTAAATAGCAGTCCCAATTGTGACATAATGTTCATGGCTAAACTTATTATTTCAGAGTATGAAATAATATTTAATAACAAAAATAATTTATTGTAATCCTAAAATTAGTTGCATTTTTAAACTTTTGTGAAGAAAATAATGTACAGTTTAACAAAATTAGGAAGAAGAAAGATAATAAATAAGGACGGAATAGAGAGAAAGAAAGAAACAGCTACCTCTCTCACTCTCCTTATCAGTGGCCAGGGAGGGGGGAGGGTGGAGGTTGTTTACTTCAACCAAGCCCCTGTCCCGTTTTTTGCCATTGTCTGGCTCTGTGCCAGCGTGCGTGAGTTAATTAGGAGATAAGGAATCCTTACTACAAAATGAAAAAATACAATCAACTTGTCATACAACTATAAATGACGGTTCATATTTTTTGTCTTATTTTTATAAAACAAATGAGACCAAAATGAAACTTGTACGATATACCGTTTAAGAGATAAGCCTTGATAAAACAATAGACTTAAATGCAGTATTTCGCGTTCTCCAAGGTCAACTAAATATAGCTCTGATTTCCGTCTAAATGGCGGTAATATTTCTTGTTACCTGTCAATGGTCTTATCACAAGGGAATATTTTTGTTTTTTTTCGTGGAAGGGAAACGCTCTTCCGGTTTAACGCGTCCAAAAATAGATCGCAATAATTATCTTTCCAATAAGAACTCACTTATCAAAAGCTCGGCTCGAGTGTCGAGCTTTTCAAAAAATGTCGAGCCGAGCCGAATACTGAAAAGCTCGACCTAAAAAGCTCGACCGGTCGAATACTCGCACACCCCTACTGAAAACATCTTTCTGGTTAATGAAAGTCCATCTTCTTTATATTTGTCCAATACCACTTACCTATCATTGCTCAGCCCAAACTACTAGACTTAGAACCTTGGACCTTTGCATGGACGATCTTAAGGGCGTAAGCATCCCCTAAGAACGGGTTTTTTAATTCAAAGTTTTAAGGGTTTTGGCGGGGTTGAAGTTTATAAATTTTCCTACGCAAGTGGAATGGATGATCTTTTGTTTAATTTTCAATGTTCATTTAACAAGCAGATGGTTCAGCTTCACACATGGATACAATTTTACAGCTGATTTATTATTTGGTTACTTTCATAATGGTTTTATAGTTGTTTTGTTGATTTTTTAGGTGATATGTACTATGTTAAATATATAAAAGTTAAATTTAGTTTAGTTAGTTAACTTAAAGTCGTCATTCGTTTTTGTACCTCATATGTTTAATCATAAACTCAGTATGTGGCCCTATCTTCATTTAGGCAGCGGGAGTTACAGTTTTTATCGTGAGCAAAGCCACGGGTAACTGCTAGGATTCTTTATAATTTGAATGCATTGAAAAATATAAATAATATGTAAGATATAAGAAATAAATAAATATAAGATACATTTTTTAACTTTTGATAGAAACACAATAGTTTTTAAGTTTTTGCTCTTTGTTTTATTGTTTGGTTTCCAAAAAGCCATAAGTAAAATACTAGAGTACAATGCCATGTTGACAATATACTGTCATGTATAATCAGTAAACGTGTTATTGTATTTTTATTAACTTTGGGCTTTGAAGTTATTTTTTTAGGAAATTACTCTATGACTCATAATTTTTCCAGCACTAAACTACAGTAAAAAATTAAAATAAAAATCAATTTAGTTTTTAGATGACAACCATAAAGACTAGTTTTTCCAAGCTTAAAATTATAAATTTGAAGTACACAACTCCCAAACTTAATATTTTTTAAGTAACATAAAATATTAATTACCTATATAGCCTATTAAAAATTTCTTTCAAAGTCTCAAAGTCTTTACTTTTCTCAGCTGTCTAAATTTTTTTTTTACTTATTTATTAAAAATAATCGCACTTTCCTTCTGGGATTCAAAGACATCTGAATTAGTTTATAAAATTGAATCAGTGGGCAGAACCACAATTTGTAGCAGACCAATGTGGCCACCAATATGAACAATCATTACTGTCACACCTTATAGCAAGTTATTTATGTCGACTATCAGTGAATACCTAAGATTGCTTTTCACACCCAGTTGCGAGATAGCAATGCTACATTTGCCGTTTATCAGCGATCAGCTAATACACATGATCGTTTTTCGCGGCCGATCGCGAGTTTCGTAAAGCAACATCGACCATTAACCCGCGATCGGGAAATACGCGGCCATTCCCGAATTTCACAAAGCTAGATTTGCTGTTTATTCGCGATCGGCAAATACGCGGCCGTTCGCGAATTTTGCAAAGCTAGATATGCCGTTTATTTGAGATCGGCAAATAGGCGCGATTGTTTTTTCATGGCCGATCGCAAGTTTCGTAAAGCTACATCGGCCGTAAATCCACGATCAACAGATACACGCTTGCGTATTTCGCGGCCGTTCGCGAACAGCACAAATCTTTACGACGAATTTACGATCGGCAAATACGCACGATTGTTTTTAACGGATGATCACAAGTTTCACAAAGCTGGCATTGCCGTTTATCTGCGATCGGAAAACACACGAGATCGTTTTCCGCGGCCGATCGTGAGTTTTGCGAAGCTACACCCGCTGTTTAGTTGCGATCACTAAAACAATCCCGTCCCGAAAATTTCCCAAGGATATAAAAATCCCGCCCGAAAATCGGGAATTTAATTTTCTAAAAAATTTCCCGAAATTTTGAGGCCCGAAATTTTGATCCCTAGTTTTCTGGACTACTTTTACAGGAAACAGAAGTAAACAATCAGTGATTTGCTGCAAACCCACGTTTAATGCATATTTATAGGTTACTTTTTAGAGGAATATAGTGGCAGCACTGGCAGCGGTAATAAATGTTTCTTTGTTTATTATAGGTTAGGTTTGAAGAATTGAGAAACAAATTGGTCGATGCAAGGAATATGTTATGATTAAAAATATGCTTTTTCTAAGGAGTATGATGAAAAGTATCATACTTCACACGGCCAGTAAGTTTTACCGTACTCGCATGCGAAATTGTCATGCTCGTCAGGTAAAACATTACTTTTCGGCCTACTATTGTATTATACTATTCCTCTATGAAAATAGCAATATCAGCGCAATTTATTATGCTGATGAAAGCCCATACTTGCACATACACTTAAAAAAAGTGGTTGTGTATGTACTAAAGTATTCCATGGTATTTTTATTTTTTGATTTTTTAAAGCTGTGTTATCAGCTTATAAGCTGAAACACAGTAATGCTGTAGTAACAATAATAGTCTACGCAATATAATATTATACATACAATATATTATACATACAAAATATAATAATATACAATATAAAATTAACTTCCAGTTTTACTCTTCTAATGCCTCAATAAAGATTTGTTCTAACCTTTTTTAATATTACGTAATTTACTTTTAAAGTTAGGGATACTTCCCTGCCCCACCCTGTATAATATAGTTATAAATAGTGTAAACTTTTTTTGTTTTTTCAGCAGTTTATTTACTACAGTATAGTCAACTATTAACTAGATTGGATTATATTTTTAACTTTTATCTTGGTGGACAATCTTGTCTAGAGTTGCATTGTTGCAGGTCATCTAAACTGGACACTAGTGGATATGGTTCCACTTCTTTAACTGGTTCTCAGTTCAGTTGTTTAGAGTCCCCCACCTCCCCAATGGAAACTGTTTACAACGATATGATACGGTAAGTCTTTACCAGTAAAAAATACCTCGTATTAATGACAACAAATATACGAGACTTACGGTACTTTTTTATAACGAGATTTTGAAACTCTTCTGTGTTACCAAAGTGTTAGTTTCAAAAATTATTAACAAATTTTTACTCGTCATAATATTATTTTTGAGTCGTCATTACTAAAATAATCGTGAGTTTTCTTTAAGGTAGGCTACCACTATTGGTAGAATTTTTGGCAGCTGAATTCATTCACAAGGTTGGAAGAGCCTCAATCCTCAGCTTTACCCAAGGATGTTGCTTTGGTGGCTTAATAACAAATGTCTAGCTCGATGTAATTTGTGAAGCAGTTCCAGGCTAGAGCCCTTTGTGTTGAGGGCAAAGGTTAGTCGGAGTTAGCGGGAATTTTAGCTTGCAAGAGTCAAGCACTACTGAGAGGGCTGTGTATGTTGCCTAACAAGCCTCTCAGTGTGCATAAGCACATGCACCCCCTATCAAAAAATCACAAGATTTGCATTGTGTAATAGGTCAGGGTTGGAATGCACTGCTGTAAGTACAGAAAGCAGCACTACCCTCAGATGTCATCATTTGGTCTCATTCAGTATCAAAATTTCACCAGTAGCCCAGTCCTGTAAGATCCTGAAAAAAGAAAACATCTTGTAGTCCTAAAGAATGGCTTTAAAATGTTCCAGTTCAAGTTCAAGTTCAAAAATCTTTATTCGACAAAATTCAAATACAATTTACAAATTTACTTTCCTAAAGCACCATTATGGTGCGCGCAGGAAAAACAGTTAGCATTCATTCTAAATTATTACATGTGCATAGGCAGTTCAAGCAGTTTTCTTTTTTTACAAGGTAAATATATATATATATATATTTATATATATATATATATATATTTATATATATATATATATATATTTATATATATATATATATATTTATAAAGAGGCACACAGAATACAACCAATGACTATTTAATGCGGAGCACCTAGTATTAACTTTAAAAATATAGATTAATAATAAAATTTAAAATTTATAGGATATTAAGAGTACAATAAAGCTCAAATAAAGCAACAATATAACAATAACAATACATAAACTATCAACAAAACAACAGACAATAAGAAGTGAGTATATCTTATCAACCAATTAATCTGTGACGCTTAACAATTTTTATATTAAAAAAATGTGTTTTTCATCCAAAATGTTTTACAAAACTGAAAACTTTCATTTCATCTTTATGCTTTTTTTCAAAAAGAACTTTATTACCGTTAATGACCACAAATCTATTGTACAGTTTAGGACCTTGATAACAAAACTGATGCCTGCAAATTCTTTAGTGGAAAAAAGGAATGTATTTTTAAGTGTATATTTCAACATACCAAAAAGGCCCCACTGATCAAGAAGTGGCTGCCACCTTGGCTTTTAGGTGTCGTATTTAGGTATTTGCTTAATACCCTGAAAACTTTTATTATGTCCGATTATATTTGAAAAATGGCAGGAATTAAATTTCCAGCAAGAAAAGTATATAATGTTTTAATTTGGTCCAACCGTTTACAACATAACCACTAATCTTATAAATCAATAACCTTCCATAGGAAATATATGTATTTTTATGAAATAAATGCCCAAAGGGGAAACGCCTATTCACCTAAAAAGAAAATGAACTATATTCATGAAATCTGGACAAAATTTCCAGTGATTTGACATCCCAATCATAAAAATTTGTCCAAAATAAGGGCCTTGTTGGGCTCATATAAAAGTTACTTCTTAAGGAATTATTACAAATATAGGATAACTAAACATTTTATGTGAGCTCATCCACTCGTTTATTTTGGACCAATTTTTTATGATTGAGGTATCAAATTACAGTAGATTTTGTCACGATTTCATGAATGTGGTATATTTTCCTCTATGTGAATTAGCGTTGCCCCATTATGCATAACTTATATTTTACACACAAATTTATATGTATTTCTTATGGAAAGAATATTTATTTATTAAGATAATAATAAAATTAGTGTTTATCTTGTCCAAAAAATCAAACCGAAATAAACTTGTACTTTCTTTTCAGGAAATTAATTTCTTTTTAGTTTCAAATTTAATAGAGTTTATTAAAAGTTGATAGTTTTCAAGATATTAGGAAAACCTAAAAGTGTTCATTAAAATCCAAGATGGTGGCCATTTCCGGACCAACCACCATAAAGGCTCTTTGGTATGTTGAAATTTATATCTAGAGGGACTAGGGATGTATTCAATCTGAATCTTGATTCTCAAATCCACCGATTCTTTAGAAAAGATTCGGATTCGAGAATCGATCAGCAAGATTCAAGAATCGAATCCTTCGAAACTGCCGAAATTGTTCGCTTGGTTATTATTTTATCATAAATCACGCTCGTGTGTCAATAACGTGATGGTCACAAGCCTACTATCATCGGTTGTCTAGCTTCACGAGTGATAAAAGATAAAAATAATATCGGTCGGCTGATAACAACAATATTTCAACTGATAAAGGAAAGGATGTTGACAGGTTTCAATAAAACACGATTTCTTGGGATGCGGAAAAAACAGGAAACAGCTATATTTAGTTCTGAACTTGCACTCATACAACTTGTCTTATTTTTAATCATCGTTTATCTCTGGAATGGAGTGTCGCACAGCTTTCATTTTTGTCTCATTTGATTTGTAAAAATTAGAAGAAAAATATGAAACGTCATTGGTTCTCAGACCAGTAGTTTAGGTTATGATATTTTTATATTGGGGGGTTTTTATCTCTTTCTTATCTAATCACCGACGGTTGTGTCGCTCAGCCTCAAAACAACAGGACGGGCAGGGGGGTGGGGTGGCCATGAAAAGTAAGCAAACATTGCTCTCTCACTTCTTGACTTTATTTCTTTTGTCAACATTTCCTTGGCTAAGCTTTTAATAACTATTATTTTAGGAGGAAAATGAAACATAATTAAATCATGCAGTTGTTTAGATCTTGTAAATGAGCATTATTATACACAACTTAGGTTTTTTGTTTTTTATCTTAAAATAATCTTAATTTGACTGAGTGTGAACAGAGTTAATATTAATAAATGAGAACTGAAAGGAAACAAATTTTTAAGACCTAAAGGTCTTTAGAAATGTAGTTGTTGAATAAATCTAATAAGGATATCAAACAAACCTTTTATTTACTAATATCTTGGGCTATGTTTAAAGTTTTTTTAAAAATAGTTTAATGTAAATGTAAAGTAGGTTTTTGTTTTATTAGTTATTTATGAGACAAATCTAACAAAAATATATGATTCACTGACATTCTGAAACTTATGTTTTTGAGCTTCTTTGAAAATAACTATTACTAGTTTATTTGAAGTGGCCGAGTTAAATTTGAATAATTGTAAACAGTACCCAGGCAAGCAACTTAAGAGTTTCACAATTTGGGATTCAAGATTCGAGAATCGAGAATCAAGTTTTTAAGATTCAGACCCGGATTCGAGAATCGAAATTCCTGGAATCAACCATCACTAAGAGGGAAATTTTAAAGTAAGTTCCAGAACTGTGAGATTTTTTCACTTTTCATGCGAATTTTGAATATAAAATGCCTGGGCTACAGGTTACTTAAAGTAAAAGTTACTTTTCTTGCATATTTAGCACAGTAAGTATTCTTAATGTATATTGAAAATAAATACTGCAATCATTTTTTTTGCAAAATTAAGATACAGTGGAACTTGAATGTAGGCCTGATTCTAATCTCAGGAACTAGTACACAAATTTGAATGACAAAAATAATCTAGGAACTGATCAAAAAAATTCATCCAATATCTTTGCTGAAAATGAGATCAATAGTTTAATTATCAAATATTTGACTAATTTTAGAAATATTATTAGTTGTGACACAAGATTTTGGGACATTCACCTTATATGGTCATATAATGAATATGGACCTACAAATTTACCATGTTCACAGTTTGAGCTCCCATTGTACTGCAGGCTGGTTGTAACTCCAATTTTAACGAGTTGCTAATTCAATATCTTGCTGTAGGAAAATGAATCTAGACATTTTTCATGTTCTTCAAAGCATTTCATGCTTAGACCCTGATGTATTTCGTAGAACATGAATGATCCCTATCAAACAAAAGAATTCTGTGAGAAATACTCACAATCTTATGATCTCCAGGTCAACGTCCTGTGAGAGTGGAGCGGAGATGTGGAGCATTTCCAGCAGTGAGAGTGAACCCGAGAGTCCGATGACTGGAGTGGTGGACTCCAGTTTCAAACCAGTCAACATCGGAACTCGAGTGGACATCCTGTCCTACGCGCAGCGAGAGTGGACTGGAAACACTCCGAATGCACACACCATCCTCAGAGTACGTTAATACTTGTTGCTTGTTAGTTATTTATTTTGTCAAAATATATTTTAAATTTTGCATTTGTTTTGAAATTATAATTTATTTTTTGTTCACCTTAATTCCTCTTCAAACTTGTAAGTATTGAAGTTTGGTTCGTTTATGTTTGCACTTGCACAATTATGGTTGATTTTTTTTACCATTAACTTGAGTTCTAAGTTATTTTGGTCAAAAGTAAATAATGAGAAAAATATAAAAACTCTTAGCATTATTGTTTATTAGGCTTCTTACAAAAAAAGCTTGAAGAGGATGGATACCAATCATTAAAGCGCTTCAAAATGAATCTAAGGTAAACAACCCAAATTCCGGTCGGTTAAGGTAAGAGAGAGTTAACATTGTCTATGAATTTGAACCAGCTGTTCAGGCTGTATTTATTTTGGCTACTTATACTTTAGAATTTAATTGAAGTTTCGAATAGTATATTTATGTCACAGAAATAAATTGTATTATTTAGTAAAACATTGTTTAATGAAGGCATAGTTATCCAACCTAAATCCCTAATACCGGTCGCTGCATTCCTAATACCGGTTTTCACATGCCTGATTACGGTCGCGGCCAGAACGACATTTTATAAGTTAATTTTCAAAGTAAAATGGATTATATTGAAAGGTATATGTGGACTGACGTGTTTATTACATAGCGAAATATAATATATGATGAGCCAAGATAAACCTTTACCATCACCTACAGATTTGCAGTAGTTCGAATATGGATAAAAATAACATAGTGAAATCTCTATTGCCATGGTGTTTTGATGCATGACGCTAAAGCTACTAATTATTTATTACAGTTAGAGGTGTGCGGATAGTGAATTTTTGGATCGGATCGGATTCGGATCGGATAGCTTATGTTCGGATCGGTTTCGGATCGGATAACAACCGGATCGGATAATACCTGATTCGGATATTTATGGTGCGGCGTTGTGAGCAGATTTAAGTTTTCTCATAAGCCTAAGATAATTACAAGGAACTACCATATTATCCTAATGTGTAAGGTAAGGTTTGCCTTGATATGCTTGAGTTGTTGATTGCTGTGATATATTGTTTCCAATATAGGCCAAATGCCAATTATTAAAGTATGCAAAGGTACAACTAATTAATTATCTGTTAAGAATTTAGAAAATTATTGATTCCCCTTAAGCATAGGTAGTATTTAATTGAATAAGCTTATTAGGCCTAAATCAATTTCAGGATTTGCAACTTAAAAATTCCTTTTTCAATGCAACCTAAATTTGTTCACTATTTGGCCTCTATATTTGTTGTTCTTTTCCTTATTTGATCAGTGACTACGCCTGTGATTAGACAAAAGAATTAAATATAAAACTTGAATCACCAATCACTTCATATTTTAAGAAAGCTTTACATTTTTATTTATGCATTAATGCCTGACAACCAAGATTTTGATTCACTACAATAATAATATTAAAACAAAATAACAAGTCTGAGCAATAAAACTTAACCTAAATTTCAAGATAAGTTTCAAATGTTGTAGGTTTCAATATTAAAGCTTGGACATTTAATTAGAACAAAGGTCTATTTGTTTTAGATAACAAACAACAAGCAAACTCACTAATTATTTTCATAGGCATAGGTTGTCAACTCAGCATTGTACTGTTATCTTACAATTGTCCATTTTAATCACGTATATAAAATACGGCCGGCCGGCTTTTGACTGGGCTTAATTCGACAAAGATCAATATTCCAGCAAAATAAAAACTTATTTTTTGATCATTCAACTTTCAATTTCTAGGTGGGTAATTGCTTAATTGAAAAATAAAGTAATCTGTCAATTGAAAGAAAGACGTTCTTGAGTTAATTCAGTTTTTAAGCAGACGGCAGACGACGACATTCAAAATCAAAAACGAAGTGAGATGAAAAGACAAACAATGAAATGAACAGGTTAGCCAACTCTTTGGTAGCCCAAAATTATTGTAGGCTTTTTATTTTATCGTATCAACAGGCCGTTTCAGATATTTACGGCCTGAAATAGTCGTGTGAAACATCAACACGACTATTTATTTATGGGGTATTTACGGGATATTTCGTTTTGGCAATTGAAGACGACTGTTGGACACTGTCGACACTGTCGGATGTCGGACAATGGCGAACTCTGATTTGGTTTGGTAGCGATTCTCTTTCATACCAATCGATGATGTTACGTCGGTAACGGATACTGATCGAGACAGAACTAATAAAGGATGTATTATTATTTGTTAACTGATTTAATGCTACGATACAAGAATTTATCTTAAGAAAATGTTTGTTATCCTGTCGTGTATTGCGCAATCGTATACAACGATCTCGATCTAATTACGAGTCGCAATATCAGCAACCGAAATACATCGATTGATGCATACCACTAGATAATCGGATCGTGTTGAGGCGTTGTTCTAGCCGCTGTCGCAACCGTCACATTTTAAAGCGTCGTTTTTGCTCCGCGATGTTTTCTGTCACTAATATACTTTTGTCGGCAGTGACTTCTTTTGTTCGGAAAACTTTCCAAACTTGAAAATTTGATCCTTCTTTAAAATTTCCCCCAAAATGTACAGTCTATCCGATAGAGTCGGATATCTAGTCAGTCTTACTGGATATTTATAAAACCCTCGGATCGGATTCGGATATCCGATCCGATCCGATCCGAATCCGATCCGAGTTTTCGGATATCCGCACACCTCTAATTACAGTAGAACGTGTTTTATTCTACCATCTACAATTCAAAAACTTTGATTTTAATCATTTCGTTCCTTAGTATTTTATTATTATTGTGTAAAAGTATGCTTGAAATCATGAATGATCGAAATAAAAGCTTGAATAGCTCTATTATTTTGTTACGTGAAACATGCTACTAGAGGTTTGTTGACAATCAGTACCTAAGGAAAAAGAAAACCAAGTTTTAAATCACATGTAAACATGTTATTGATTGTAATAATACTATATACACATGAGGAATATTTTTGTACCAGTTTGCAAAGCCGTCTATTAAAAGTAGTACCGTAGTTGTAGAAATAATAAATTTTTGTGTCCTCAAAACAATACGATTCCCCTCCGCCGCCAAGTCTAATAACTGCAACATCTCTACCCTACTCCTCCCGACGCAGGTGAGCCAACAATACAAATATGACGTCGTAAGCCTATAATTTCATCATTAAAGAATTGGGTGTCGTTCAGTTGTTTTAGTTTTCATTTGTTTACTTTTTATAACGAAATACGGGTGTAGTCGATAAAACACGTAAGTATCCAAAGGTAATGAGTTTTGTCCTCAAAGGACAAATCAAAATGAAACAACAATTACTGTAATGAATTTGTAAAGAATAAACTTAAAAATTATCAATAACCTTAATTAGAAAGAATTAAATCCTAATTGCGGTCGCGGCCATTAGTATCGACCGTAATTAGGGAAAACGTATAAATTACCTTCCCAATTACGGTCGCAAATATTTAAGGGTTAAAATAATTTAAAACCTTGATTTTATTTATGTAATAAATAAAGAATCTAATTTTTTTGAAGCAAAAACTTTTTGTTAGACACAATTTGTATTATTTAGCATTTAGAAGCTTATTTAACTTACCTCGCTTCTAATGGATTCGCACAAGAAAGCAGCAGTCATCCAACGGAAATGACTTACTCATCTCTTCATAGCTTTCTGAGTGATTGTTGCGTCAGCTGATTTTAAAAGTTTTTAGACTCTATGATAGATCGAAACTCGCTGTTTACGTTAGCTCAAGACATTACCAAATAGCACCGACAAAGATTTTATCATGTTTAAATTATTGAGCAGTGACGACCAGCGACCGGTATTAGGCAGGCGACCAGAATTTGGGTTGTTTACCTTATCTATTTAAACTCAAGAACTGAAAATAATGTAATATATAGGAAAAATAATAATACTCATTTGAGGTGTAATATGAATATTCTACTCTACTTAAGGCAGAGAAGTTTTAACGGTTGTATAACATATTACATATTTAAGATCTTTAATGTCAACTTTAAACCTGATTTTTTAACTAGAACTGATTTCTATAAAATTTATTTTTCTATAAAGTAGGGTGATCTAGTATTCAAAACATCGAGCTTTTTTACTCAAGCCTATCAGTATTTGGCTCGGCTCAAAACTTTTTTGAAAAAGTTTGAAGTTCGAACTGAGCTTTTAATACCTGAGTTTCTATCATGAAGATTGTTATTGCGGTCTATTTTTGAACATGTCAAACCGTAACAAAGATTCCTTCTGACAAAAAACATACACAATCAATATTCCTTGAAGTAAGGAAAAGGCATTGACAGGAAACAAGAAATTAATATCTCCCAACAGACGGGAATTGGAGAGTTTCAGCTATATATAGTTGACCTTGAATAATTGTGAAATATGACAAAAAATACCTATCGTTTCATGGTTTCTAGCTTGAATGGTTTGTACAGGTTTCATTTTGGTCTTGATCATTTGATTTGTAAAAATAAGACAAAAAATATAACCATAATTTGTAATTGTATGACACGGAGCTTGTATTTTTGAATTTTATAGTAGGGACTCATCTCTTAATTAACTCATGCTCAGCAACAAGTCAGACGATAACAATAGACCGGGTGGACAGGGGCTTAATCGAGTAAACAAACTCCATATCCTCCCTCCACTGATAGCGAAGGGGAGAGAGGTAGCTATTTCTCTCTTGCTACAGAGAAAAAAGGAAATGCAGATTGTAAATTAATTAATTTCTAATAAATTATTTTTATTTTTAAGCCAGTTTTGTTAATTTTGCAACTTATCAGAAAATATTTATGAACCTCTCAGATCATGTACTTTTATTGGAGGTTACATGTGGGTTCTGTTTTTGTTTTTTGTGTGATTTCTTATTTTGAACTGGTGTTCACTTTTAGTAAATAAAAATTAGTCTATTGTATTTTCAAAATTAAAATCAAGCTTAATAATTCAGATGGTTGGTTAAAAGAGCTCAAAAATCTTTTGAAAAAGTTTGGCTTGGCTATTGCTTGAAAATCACTATTCACACACCCTTACTATAAAATTAAGAATATTAAAATCAGGTGGGTGTTTAAAACATTTTTTACTTCAGGAAACAACTGAAAATTTAATAGCATTTTATTTTTATTTTTTAACTGTCAACAATGGTTAGTCTTAAATAATTTTTCATTACCTTGTGTGATTGCATTAAAAATTTCATTTTGACCCATTCAGATTTAAATTTTAGTTGAAAAAATAGTTTTTATTCTCTGATACCACTGTAAGTGCTGTAAGAGAAAATACCTAAAAAAATAGCTTGAGTAATTGGATACTGACCTCATGAAATACTTATCAACAACTAACTGCAGACCTCAACTCAGTGCCACATTAAATACTACACAGGAAAAGGAATCAGCAGAAAAAAAGGCACAGATTCAGGTCTCTTCTCCTAGACAATTTTCAATATTTTACCAAAGGCTTGAGCTCACTGCACTGCTAATGCATGTTTGGATAAAATGTAAATGTCAATGTGGCACTTGACCATTACTTCATTAATTAGAACTTAAACTGAAGTTATTAAAAGACATTAATAGAAACTGCTCTATAAGTAAACTGGTAGCAAACAAACCGTTGTCAACCCTAGCTGATTCTTGTGCAAGCCCTTGTGGCTGCAGCGCCCTGGAACCTTGGCCCGCCCTTAAAAATGAATAAATGAACCTTTGGCAACAAATATTCTAAATAAGTGATTTCACTGATCAAATCAAAGTTTTTGTTAGATCAGTTTAAATCAATGTACGTCCTCCAGTTTACTTTTTGAGTTGAGTACGACCATTTTTCTTTGCTTTCCACAAATAATAGGGCTCAAAAAAACATCGTCTCAATTATTCTGGATGATAACGTTCCACATGCTTAAAGGTGTTCTTTATGTTTTCTTAGTCAGTTAATAATTTATTTTCAATATTTGACAAAAATACATGGGAAAGGTTGAGCTTTCTTTTTTGTCTCTAAAATTAGGCTGTGATTAATCTCCTATCCCTGGAGAAACTCTCTATTAGTGGTTGACAGTTTGGTAGGTGCCGATTGTTCATATTTTCCTGTGGTTCCACTTGTTGTTTCCCTTTTGACCTGATTTACTTCCATTTAATTGCCATTACAGGGTGTCTACCAGTCGGGAATTCAGGAAAATTCGGGAAAATGTCGGGGATTTTGTAAGGTCGGGAATAGTCGGAAAAAAGTAATGAATTTCAACTTTTGGTCGGGAAATTTGAATTTGGCTATAAAACAAAACGAAATAGCCGTTTTCTTCGTTATTGTCATCATCTCGGCCGGCAGATCACTTGAACGAATCACGCAGACAAATTTTTAGCTAAAAAAACCAGAAAAGCTGTCGCTTATTCCGCTGCCACAAGTTTCTCGGTCCTAATACAGCTGTAAAAACGCTCGCTCGTTTCGCGGCCGACAAGTCTCTTGCTCTTTACGCGACCGACAAGCCTCGCTCTTTATGTGGCCGACAAGTATCTCGCTCTTTACGCGGCCGACAAGTCCCGCTCTTTACGCGGCCAACAAGTCTCTCGCTCTTTACGCGGCCGACAAGTCTCTCGCTCTTTACGCGGAAGTCTCTCGCTCTTTACGCGGCCGACAAGTCTCTCGCTCTCTACGCGGCCGACAAGTCTCGCTCTACGCGGCCGACAAGTCTCGCTCTTTACGCGGCCGACAAGTCTCGCTCTTTACGCGGCTGACAAGTAATCTAGTAATCTCGCTCTTTACGCGGCCGACACATCTCTCGTTAGTAATGCTACCTTAAAATCGTGTGCTCTTTTCGTGGCTATCTCATCTATTGGCCACATGAAGGCCAGAATATCTATAACCCGGCCGGCAAATTCCTCGGTCGTTTCAGGGTCAGCAAACCTCTCGGTCACATTGGGGCCGTCAGATATCTTGCTTTCTTTGCGGCCGACAAAACTGCCGCTCTTTTCGCGGCCATCACATCTTTCGCTTTTATTGCGGCCGGAAATCTTTCGCTTGTTTTGTGGCCGGCAAATCTCTTGGTCACATTTCGGCCGATGACTTCATCCCTCTTTTGGCGAACGTTAGACCTCTCGGTCGTATTGCGGCCAGAAAATCGCTCACTCATTTTGGGACCAAAACATTTTACGGTTGTCTCGTGGTAGACAAATTTTTTGCTCTTTTTGTGGTCGTCACATCTCTCGGTCGAATTGCGATAAGAAAATCGCTTGATCTTTTTGCGGACGGAATATCCATCATTTATACCGTAGCCGGCAAGATTTTCGGTCTCGTTGCGATCGGAAATCTTTCGCTTGTTTTGCGGCAGGTAAATCTCTCGGTCGAATCGCAGCCGATGACCTTAATCATTTCGCGGCCATTAGACCTCGGTCATATTGCGGCCGGAAAGTCACTCACTCGTTTTAGGAATGAAACATTTTTCGGTCGATTCGCGGCAGACGAGTTCCCTGCTCTTTTAGTGGCTGTTATATCTCTCGGTCGTATTGCGACAAGAAAATCGCTATTTTTTCGAGGCCAGAGATATTGTAATTTACAACATGGCTGGCAAATCTTTTGGACTTATTGCGGCCGGAAATCTTTCGCTTGTTTTTCGGTTGCCGGGTGGCCGATTGGTTCTTTATCGTATTGTGTCCGATTGGTTCTTACTCTTTTCATAGCCGTTACATGATTCGGTCGTATTGCGGCCGGCAAATCTCTCTCTCTCGCACCGTGGTTGTCAAATCTCGGTCGTTTATACCACGGCCGGAAAATCTCTTGGTCACAACGAGGCCGGAAAATCGCTCGTTCATTCCGCAGCCAGAAATCTCGGTCGCATTACGGCTAGCAAATATAGTGGACTTATCACAGACATCTTGCTCATCTTTTGGCGATCTTTCGCTTGCATTGTAGCCGTCTAAATGTATTTATTTACAAATATCGTTCTCAATATTCATTATATGAGTTAATGGTCATGTTTCCTAAAGTCGGGAATTTTTTTTAATTTGTCGGGAAAAGTCGGGAAAAAGTCGGGAATTTCATATATGAAATTTGGTAGACACCCTGCATTATTAGAAGAGCTAAGAGCAATAGTGTGACACTGACGCAAAAATAGTGCTGCTGAATGATCAACCAACCAAATATCAAGAATCAGCAACCCTTAGTTAAGTGTTTGGTAAGGGTAGTTACTACTGGACACGACAATCGTGTAACCATTATATTTCTGAAACTATTTTTTGGTTTTACATTTTCCCCATTAAAAATAGGATTTTTTACTTAAGATATGATGCAATTAAAATCTTTTTCTATCTATCAGTACAAGGATTATTATAAAAAACTGAAATTAAATTATGACTTGTTATCTAATTCAGCGATATTTTAAATCAATTTAACAAGATTAGTTTTTATTTATATTGTACCCTTAACATATAAACTCAAACCAAAACTGTTCTCATTTTGTTTTGTTCATTTTTGGTCTCAAAAAACTGAATTGAAAATCAACCGCTAAAATGGAACCCAGGAGTGGTCAGCTTTTGTTTCTTATCTTTTTTGGTTAGTTGTAACAATAACTGCAAGTAAACAAAATAAAGTTAAACTTTTTATCCTAAAAGTTCTGTGATATTGTTTTACAATTTGAATACTTGGGATTTTACCACAGTATTGAGCATACAAAATCATTTTAGATTTTACAATCTCTGTTGTAGAAAGACTGCAAATATTCTGCTTTAGAGACTTGATCTAACCACAGATCATTCACATAATTTTTTATTAAGTAATTCAAAATGTATATGTTTGGTATTAAGGTCAGACTGACAGTCAAAACAGTAACGTCTGTGTTTTGACCATAATTTTCATGCACCATTATGGTCACCCTTGCAGGCCACTAAGCCTCTTGAAGCCTAGAGTGTAGTTTGACTGCCTGAGTAACTATAACCTGTTACACTTGCCCCAAGATTTTTCAACTTATTTTGACTCAATTTACAACTTGAAAAGAACACTAGCCAGCAGACAGTAATTTTTCAAAGAATCCTTTATCCTCTCTGGTTACTACTACTGTACTAGCCTACAAACTGCGAACTTGTTGTGAAAATTGGCCTTAAAATTCTGAGATGTAATGGCAAATATACATAGGGATTACTTCAAATTTATATCTCAAACAAATTTGTCCAGCCATTATTGAGTCATGTCTCCAAAAAGAAAGTCCTTTGAGAATTAATATAGAGATTTTAGTATAGTGACTCCCTCTTATCCGAACACCCTTTAACTGGATAATTTTGATCAGAACATTGATTTAACCGGTTGTGATTGGCAGGAAATGGGACGGTGCTGTATAGATGATTCTTTTGGAAAAATATTTGAGACCAGTAATGACATGTCTAAATACCATGCCCTCTTCAATTTAAGTAAAATGAGTTAGTTTTTGAGTGACTGAGGAACCAAGGCCACACTACACTACAGGCCGGAGTCCCTTTGTGGTGATGTCACATTATCAGACGGAATCGCAGACGATTTTATAATGTACTCTTATGGCGATTTACTGTAGCACTCTTAAATATATCGTGCCCTAAGTAATTCGTTTAAGTTTTCGTTTAGAAACCATTATTTTTTCGAATCTACATTAATCAATGAATAACCAAATGCCGACGAAAATAATTTTAAAGAAAACAAGACTTTATTTCGTAAACTTAAAAACCGGTAAACATTACAGACAAGTTATTTGTTTACTTTTCATCAGGTGATTTATTGGGAATTTGACAGTTTTGTTTCTAATTGTTTTCATTTTGATGTTCTAATGCCATAATTTTTTGGTAAATGTTTACGATTTTCATATGATTTTAGTTGTTATTTCCAACAACTAATAGTAGTTCGGCCGGTGTTGTGACGTGGCATCAGGGAGGAGGGGGGGAGACTCCGGCCTGTAGTGTAGTGTGGCCTTGGAGGAATGGTATTGATGATTCCCGCAGGAAATATATGATAAACAAATAATCATAAAATATATAATTTTTAATGTTTGGAATTAATAATAGTTATTTGTGTATTGAGTAAGTAAAATTCAACATTGTCTCATGAGTGGAAATGTAGGCGCCCAAGATGGTGACAATTTTCACGAGGGAAACAATGTGCTTTACTTTGAAATACACCCAAAATTTTCCCTCACCTACAATAATAAATGCCCAATCTTTAAACATCTATTTCATTAACTTAGTAATTAACAAACAATATCCATTTTGTATCAATTTGCGATAAGTGCCTGCATATGAGTAGCTGCAACCATTCGTGCACTAGCTGATTGTTGCAACATTCTTACACGTTTAATTCGTTGGCGTTCTTACAGCTGATTGTTGTCAATGTTATTACTGTATTATTCCTACTACTAAATCAGCTGTTAGCGCCTGCAATCTGTTGAACCTCAAGATATTTGCATGTCTTGGAAGAAATTTGAAGGTACTACATTTTTGAATTATTGATTTCATTGTTATTTTTATTTGTTTACTTTGACTCCCGCCAGGAAACAAAGTAATCAATTTACTATCGCTGAGAGCAAAATATTATTTTACTCATTTATTACAAGGAGTAAAAAGCTTCTAAACATAGTAGGTCAGGGAAAATAATTTTAGATAACGTCGGTTTAATCTCAGAACCCGTTATCCAGTCAGGACTTGATCTCGAGGGGCCTAGACTAGAGAGAGACTACTGTAGATGGAAAGCTCTGTTCAATTTTACTAACTTGGTCTAACAATTTTTTTTTAATTATATATTTGTTAAATCTAAATTGTTGACATTCAAAACAGAAATTAAATAAGTTTATTAACCTATCATAGACAATGGATATCTGTCGCAAACTACTGATATAAGTTTCAGAGGTTTAATCCATTTTAGGTCAATACTTAATAAATCACTTATTGAAATACAAATGGAAATCACTCTCACCTTTTCTTCTAGAGTTTAAATTGGTGAATTAGTCGAAAATAAATTCTAAATGTTTGTGTTAATTTAGTGTTTTGCATTTTCCTTTTTGTAGATCAGAACTGAAATAGGAAAATACAGAAGGAAGGAACATGAATCCTGATACGTTAAAGCCAAACTCACCTTTTTGAACTGACATTTGTAGACAATTTTTTTAAAGTAAGGTGCATATTATTTCCAATAATTGTTATAATATGCTATATTGAAATTGAAGGTTGAAGATTTGATTGTGTTTTAACTTTAATTATTGATTTCATTGTTATTCTTATGGGTTTAATTTGTCTCCCGCTGGTAGGAAAAGTAATCACTTTACTCCCACCGGGAGACAAATCATTATTTTACCCAGGCATTACAAGGAGTTAAAAGCATCTAAACATAGCATTTGAGAGAAAATGTTTATAGTTAAGGTTGTTGTTGATCAGAAAATTATAAAAATATTTTGCTTAATGGCTATATGAGTATTTTCCCACTTGAAGTAATGTATGTAAATAAAATTAGAGTTTTGTCTCTACATTGCTTAGGATTATGAAATTACTGGTTATTTTTGCGTTTTGAAGGTCAGAGAATCCGAATCAAGCCTTATCTCAATTTCTTTCACTCTTTTGGTAACGCTTAACATTACACATTAGACCGCTTTTCACGGCAGAACTAGAGTACCGGTATGGCTGAACTTATTTTCTGTATTGTATGCACATTTGAGAAGGTTTAAGACAAATTAAAACTAGCGTAAGTCTTTTTGAAATTAAATAGCAAACTTCTAAAAAATGAATTTTATATGATTTCGACCCTATAGGGAAGCTTATGAAGTTGTCATGGCAACCTAAACATTAAATCATGTATCCAAGGAGGTCTTTCTGTTTTTCCACGGGTGAAACCGTGTTGATAAGCTAGTCTGCAATAAAATCAAATACTTCCACTAATAATAATAATAAGTGGCACAGTGCGGTACTGGTTGTCCGTCGTCTCCGAAAGTGCACTTGCGTGTTGGTTCTTCATAAGTGTTAGATGTCCTTGTCCCCCGTAAAAATGTGTCTTGTGAACTATGTATTGTGTTTACGATTGTTTTATTTAAACTCTGACAAACACTCATGTTAGCTGTTTTAACCTGTGTCGGACGCAACTGATGATGTACTGTAAATAGTACGAAACGCGTATCGCCGCTTGTATCTATAATTGACACCTTCAGGCTACCAAAAGGTAATTAAAATTGAATATTCGAATAGGTGTCGTGGCTTCAACAAGAAAAAAAAGTTATAACTTTCGCCCTGAGAGCGTAGGGGCCTCATTTTGAACTCCGCCTGGGGCCTCCGGTGCCCTAAATGCGGCCCTGTTTACTTAAAAATAACAATCAGTTACAACATACATATTGTAATGAGGAAAAATCTTCATTTGGTATGTAACGCCTGTTTACATTTGTTCAAACGTTTGCTAATCGTTTGTGTTTACTACCATCAAGCAAGGGTGAATCTAGGTCAATACGAATGTAGTGGTGTACTGATGTGATCGGCATGGCTCGTTTCTACATCAAAGGCCTCATGTCATGTGGTAAATAGTTCATAGAATATTTGGGTAAGACAAAGTCGCCATTGTTCGACAATAGTGAACTCCCGCCTTACATCCAGCAGTTGACTCAGTCGGTTTGTCTACTTGTTACTTTGATTCTAAACACAAATTTAGGTTATTGTGGAGCATTCATTTGATAAAATGATACTTTGAATATTATTTAAAGTATTAAGTTGAATAAATAAACTTACAAATTAATGATAGTTTTATGTGAACTTTAAACAAAATACATGCTAATCACATTATTATTCTGTTCCGACCGAAAATAAAAATTATATATCTTAGTTCAGAACAACCTTGGAAAACCTGGAGTCCCAGATAACTGGGGCTCGGATAATCAGAAGTGTACTGTAGCATCAATGACTTTTTGGAAAAAAATCACCATTAAATTGTATTAGGATCTATATTCACTGATCGAACCAACCAAACGAGATTTTCAGAGCACTGTTACAAACGAGTGATTTTAGACTATTTATTGTGTTTTTCACTCAACAGGATTTCAATTGGATATTGGATATATGTATAAAAATTTCCTAGGTGCAGTCATATTTAAATTTTATTGAATTCACGTACAAGTTGGTAAATATTCATGAAAGTTTAAATATGGCGATCAGTTTCGATTGATCATACCATCAGGGCCAATGAGAAATTGGTATGTTCAAGATAGCGGCCTTCCTGAATTTTTTTCTTTGATTTAAAATTGAAGCTTTATTTTTTCCCAACCAAAGAAAAGGCAAAATTTTTTGTTCTGTGGCTATGGCTGAGAGAACTCTTGAGAGGTAACCAAACCTGATTAAAAAAGGTAACCTTTCTGATTAAAAAAGGTTAAATTGCTTTATTTAACCTATCCTAAAGGGTTTTGAAAGCGTTTTTTGTTTTAGGGCATTACTTCTTCAGAAACTACAATGGAATTATCATGAGGGTTTGTAAAACCTTAATACGGATCAATCAATCATTCGAGATCAATCAAATCAATCAAAATCATCTTTATTAACATATTCATCAAGAATGGTTACAGCGTACAAACAAATGGCATACAAAATAAACATGTAATTTTAAATCGTCCTTTCAAAAAATTCTTCAATTGTGTAGAAGGGATAGTATATGTATATATGGGCTGTCTTCAGTCTTTGTCCCATTTTAGACCCCAGATCAGATGGCAGGCAGTTGTACATCTTCACCCATGTATGTCAGTTTTTCTGGTACAGGGTAAGATTATGTCTAGGGAGGGGATACAATGCTGCGATTCTTGTGTTGTGGTTGTGTATGTAGTAGATTATTGACTGTTATTCACTGATTTCTCAAAGTGAATTAACTAGAGATTACATTTAGAGATTTCTTATACACAACATGGTGGCTACTTTCTGAGAAAACTGGGAAAAGCTGGATATATCAGGGATATTATTTTGGTGGGAAAACTCATGCAGTTATCAGGAAATTTTTCATTAGGTCATGGAGGATGCCATTTTTTGTGTTTAACATAGAAAATGCTATCTTAAAGTTAGCATGCATATTAGATGGAATATTTGGGAACATTATTCAGGATATCAAAGAAAGTTAGCAGGCACTAAAGGTGGTGGACTGCTCATTGACGACTCAGAGGAACATATTCAGCAATCAGCCAATTTGTTAGGGGTGACATTGGACGATGGTTTGAACTGGATCAGGCAGTTGGGTGACGTGGAAAGCAAGCTGGCGAAGGCTTTTGTAATTCGTCGCCTCAGCACTCTAGAAAACCAGGTTTGCTAAAAATCGTGTACCTCTGTTTGTTCGAGACTCACTTCTTCTACTCAGTTGCACTGTGGAGGAGGGGAAAGTGTAGAAGGGGCAAAAGATGACAATCAGAGTCATGCTAAACTTGCCACCTTGAGCCCACTGCAGGGAGCATTTAAGGCTATTAGGCATCCTGACAGCATCAAGTATTTTTATCCTTGAAATATCTGTGTACATAAAACAATACATTTCACCATAACGAAACACAACTCACAATTATAATACCAGACACAAACATTTTTTTCTGAATTCTACAGACTGTCTTTTTACAATAGACAACCACTTTTCATAGGCCAAAAAATTTTCAAAATTTACTAGATCACATCAAAACAATAGACATGAATTCGAAGCTGAACAAAAATCCTTTCTTCTTAACCAGGCTTACTATTCCCCACAGGAATTCCTTTCACCATCTCACCTGGACTTCATTTTTATCCCGTTTCAAGGCCGTAGCCAATGGGGGGGGGGGTCAGGGGGTCAAAACCCTCCCCTGAAAATTTTGAAATTGCGTTTAAAAATTAAAGCTAGAAAGTTTTTTTTTACTTCCTGTAACCGCAGGGCCAAACTCCCCCCATTTCCTGGCTACGGGTTTGTCCCGTGTAGAAGCTAGAGACTACATGTGACCCGTCCAAAGCAAATATTTCGCGAACTGGAATGAAGATAAGAGTAAAAGTAATGTACAAATTTCAAAAGAATTCAGAAGAAATTTCAAGAATTAGTATGGTGATATTGTTTTTACTAATACATTATGGCAAATGTCCACAAAAATCTTAACTCAATATTTCACCTTGCCATCACAAACAAAGAATTTCAAAGAAAGAACATTATTAATTTTCATTTTTATAATTATATACTGTTTATTTGTAGGCCTAAATGCAGGAGTAGCTTAGTGAAAGACAAAAATTGCTGTAAAAGACAATCGTGCATACTTACTAAAATAAATGGTATATCAGGAAACTGACACAAACTTTCTCCCTTGAAGTCATTGAAAGTCAGAAAATTTATATAATTAAATAAAACAAATTAGCAATTAATTATCTCACAATTACATACCAAATTTTATCAAAATCGGTTGGTAATTATTGGAGATATCGGTTTTTAAATATTTGCCATAAGAATAACATTGAACAACGTACTGCATTTACCGCCAAACTAAAATATCAATCATCTCCGCAGCTAGTTGATGTAGACTAATAATTCAAAATACTGGATTAATTATTTTTTCAAGACAAATTTAATGGTTGTAAGTATATTTTCTTTAAAAGCTACAGATTTTTTGAAAAATGTAACTTTTTAACACATAAAACCCCATAACTTCTAAACCTGATTTTTTACAGAGATGCGGGTGGTGTCACTTTGTTTGTCATCTTGAGCACTAAAAACCGTGAAATTTTTATTAAAATCGTTAGAGCCGTTTTTGAGAAATTTTGATTTTTGTTGTTTTTATGGGATAAATAACATTATAAATAAAATATAAAAATAAATAAATAAACTGTCTGCAGATATCATGTTTTATACCTCCTTGCCAAATTTCAAGGAAATTGGATCACTGGTGACGTCTCTACCTTTATTTACTTCCACACATCCATACACAATCCACACACACATACACACTGACAAACAGAAACCATTCCGAAAACCACTTTTTTGGACTCAGGGGGCACTAAAACAAATATATCCACTAACAACTCAAATTCAAAAATTTTGAAGAAAACAATACTTTCTCCATATATACTATGTATAGGGGAGAGAAAGTCAAAATTCACAAAGAACTGTGCTGAAAATGCACAGTTGGCTATTGATTTTATTTAAAAAATAATTCAGGATATTTAATATCATAAAAACATTGCTATCGATAGAAGAAGATTCAAGTTTTTATCATTCCTTTCATGCCTTAAGTGTGAGTAAGATTTTTAAAATGTGTGATTCAATTAAACTTTTAAAATAAATTTAAAAAAAGGTTTTTTCAAGCTCTTGACTAATATAGTTGTTCTCCTATTCAGGCACTCAAACCATAATAAATACAGTGGTAATCACCCAGGCATTACCCAGGGTGAGACCCTGTGTTTACACTTTAATAATTCATAGCTTTTTCCCTGTGTGGGGCCTTGGGTTTTAAGTTAGCACCTGCACCTCTGATGTTAAATGTTATAATATAATTGTTAGAGTATAACTGTTGTGAATACTGTTCTGTAATCAAGAGAACTATTTTATTATTTTGAGACTAAATAACCAAGCTGACTAAACTCTTTTGAGACAGTTCTTGGTATTTCCTCAACAGCTTCAGTTGAATACCTGTGTTGCCAACAGTCAAAAAGGTTTGAGTAGCTGACCAACCAAAGTCAAGACACAATCAAGTCATTTAATCAAACTATTGAAAGACATATTAACTTTCAATCCTGCTTTTGAGTTAAGGCATGTTTGTTCTATTTCTTAGCTGACTAGCTTTATGGGATGATGTAGTCTTTTTTTCTAACCATTTGGCCACTAACTTTTTTGAAATCTAATTGATGAGAAGCTAACCCTTTACTACTTGCCCAGGTGCCTAGTGCTGTAACAATACCACAATAATGGGCATGAAATTTGAGGGGTAAAAACTTCAAACTCAGCTGAAAGTAAGAGATATTCCATCGCCAAAATTAAACCAAAATCAAAGTTTATAGAGTCTATTCAAAAATGAATCTGTGAAAAAATTTCAAATTCAGATAAAATGTGTTAAATTGCATCACAATTTTTTTTTTTAGAAAAGGAATTACCAAACACATATTACCAAACACATAATACTTTTACCCCTGCCAAATTTAAAATCAGTTTTATTTTTGGGTCTTTGGTTTCACGAAATTGTCTCCCCAAAATTCAAACCAGATACTTAAAAAAATTCTGTGCCTATCATATATAAAATTTGTTATTCACAAATACTGGAAAATGTATAGGGATACATTTTTGAAAAAATTGTATCTGAAAAAACCAGCTTGAAATTTATTATTTTTCAAACTTTACTGTTGGACCTTAAACTACAGTGGATTGATTAATTCGGAATTATTCTTAGTCCTTCAATGAAAGATAATTATAATGCAACCGGACTGGAGATTCCTCTGGTTGTCTACGGATGTTTCGTTCAAGTTTCTAACCTAAACTCTGTACATCAAATAACCCCCCCCAAAAACCGATACAAAATTAATCTTACCCAACATTTATTTTTTACATTGCTTGATAAATAGGTAATAAACTTCAAAAATAAAGATGACTGCACATTTCCCATCAGGATTTTGGAATCCCCAGTCAAAACCTTGTAATTTTTGTTAGATTCTAAAATCATTGTAGTCTTCATACAATCAGTACTGGTTTACATTCACTGATACATTCAATAACACATCCCATGAGTTATTGCAGCGCTCTTATTTTTGGTACCTAAGATAAATAAATTGTTTAAAAAATTTCCAATTATCTTTGTTATTTATAAATACACCCGTTGCAGCAGACCTGCATACTCAGCGAATTTCAAATGCAAAACAACATATTTCAATCCAACATAGCGAGATTGAACATGTTTTTGTAAGCTCCATAAGAATAACATGGGGAATGAGTATGCAGGTTTGCTGCTACGGGTATATCAAAACTGGATGGTTTTAATTCAATATTTAGTTGATCTGAACTAGAAGAAGCCATTTACCAAATTTTATCAAGATATGTTGAGAAATAAGCGTGATATAGAATTTTCTTTATTTCCCATAAGGTTAACATTGGGACAACGTACTGTGTTTACCACTTTTAATATCTCGGAAACCAATGGACATAGAGCAGTGGTTCAAAATACTAAATTGTTTGCTTTCTTGAGCTGAATTCAATAATGCTAGCAAAAATTGGATAATTTTTAGTTTTCTATGTAAAAAACTCAAAAAACCCATTTTTGGGGGGTTTACCCCCCTTTACCCCCCCTTCCGGTGGTCCGATCGGGCTGGTTCACGAACTCGTCCGAGTGATTACAACTTTACACGTCTGTACCAAATTTCATTAAGATCGGACCATATTTACGGCCGCTATCGTGTTAACAGACATATATTTATAGATATATAGATACATAGATACAGTGCTTGATTTGCGGTGGAACGGCGTTCCGGGACCTCTTTCTGCCGCAAGAATCGATCATATGTAATCGGCCGGAATATTTTTTGTAAGAGACGATCGCGTGTAATCGGACGGATAATTTGCCGCAAAATACAATCGCGTACAATCGGCTGGAGAATTTGCCACGAGAGACGATCGCGTGTAATTGGACGGACACTTTGCCGCACAAGACAATCGCATGTAATCGGACGGAGAATTTGCCGCAAAAGACGAACGCGTATGATCGGCCGGAGAATTTGCTATAACAGACCATTATGAGTAACCGGCCGGAGTATTTGATCATGTGTACTCGACCGGATTAATATTACTGAAAACAACGATCGCTTAAAATGTACGGAAATTGTATGGAAATTACGCGCAAAATTTTGGCCTGAAATTAATGCTCTTTTTTCTTGAATTAAGCCGAATCTTGAAAGCACTATAAAGACCTGACTACTCTCACAAGGCGTCATAAAAAAATCTAGAAATTTTTAGACCATTTATTTTTTAGTAAAATAATGCTTTGTTAGTTTTTAATTTACTCATCAAAAATTTTGATGAGTAAATTCATTTCGGATAAAATGTGACTTTTCAAATCAACCTAATTAATCACATAGCCAAACAATTCTTTATTAAGGGAAAAAATTATAAAGGGGGGTGGTTTATGTACGAATTGGCAAATTACAGTTCCGGTACCTCAATTTTTACAAATCAAGCACTGTATAGATATATATATAAAAATTCGAACGAATAGCTTTTTTTGCTTCTGGGGGCCCCAAAATGAAAAGTTAACATGGTCTCGGGCTTAGGTCTTACCATGAGACCTACGGTAATAGCTTATTTCTTTAAGGAAATTCGCTAAAATGTTATAGAAGTAATTATTGGAAAACATATTTACCAAGTTAAAATATATGTTTATTTTTGAATGGACCCCTTTACAAATATTTTCTGCGGATGGACTTAAAACTTTAATTGTGAATGGTCATGATTGCTCTTTTTAGCTTCATAAATCTGGAACAATTAATTATTAGATAATTACTTTATAATGTCTGCTTACTTTTCTATAAGGTAGGAAGAAAAAGATAAAATCAGGTAGGCCTGCTATCGTAAATATGAGAAAAAATTAACCATATGTGCACTGAAGTTCAGTATCACATATGGTACTAGACTTATTCAGAGGCAAAATGTTAATGATTTTGGCTTTGCACTCGGAAGTCTTCTATCACTGGTCAATATGGTTATTTATTACTAGGTTTACGCTTTTGTACCGCGTAATTAAATGAACTCACAAACAATAACAAGCCAGTTCCATTGCCATAACATTAACGTTGAGAAAAAATGCTTTCCTTAAAACATGGAATACAATTGAAGATAATTTCAAATTCAAAAGAAACTATCAATCGTAAATTACTTGTTGTTTGGTTAACGATCCTTCAACTGACTTGAAAAAGGTTTTATAATTATTACTAGTGGAAGAAACTAAACTTAGATATAGAAACCCGAGAGGAAAAATTCTCCCGATTCCTTTGCCTTAACCTTCACAAGTATATTATCTAAGAGCAGCATTACCTGATCCTGATGGGGGTCAGATGCTGCTCTAAAAGCAACTAACAGTGGCAAGAGCATGCACTGTTTTAGTTTCTGTAAAGCTGCTATTATTGATAAATGATACGCGAATTTTCAGTCTAAAATCTGGTCCCATTTTACAATTTTGAAAAAAATTATTTAAAATTGCCTTCCTTTCAGCATTTATTAATTTACTCAAACTTTTAAAAATTATTTCTTTCTTTTCAGGGGTACAAAGCAATAGTAGAGACTCTGAATTACCGACACTTGCGCCAGATCCGAGGGGACAACTACTGCGCGCTGCGTAGCGCCGTGTTCCAGGCGCTGGCGCAAGGCCTGGCGGTGCCGAGTGGCGCTGGCGCCATGGCCCGGCTCAGCCAGGCACACAACGTGGGGGCTCAGTGGTACCAACAGTGGAGGTTCAACAGCCTCCCGTACTCTGGCACCAACGTCCTCCGAGGCATGGAGATCTGTCTGCAGTCACTGGATAATATTTCTGTAAGTAAATATTCATTTTTTATTCTTTCGTTTTCTCCAGAAGTTCTATGAGTTTATTGTAGGGACTGCAAAATAATCTATATTATTACTCGGTCTTAAAATTTGTCAGTGCTTTTAAAGTGAATTTTTGCTTGAATGGAAGATTTGAACATATGTCCTCTTTTGACATTATTCTTTTAGATCATCAGTGTCTACTTCATGAATAAAGAAAGTTTGGATTGAATAGAATTGAAGCACGTTGTATAAAGATAAAATTGAGCCTTGCTAACATTGGTTTTAGCTGATACATTAAATACAATAGATGTGGCTATGTTGAATCATAGTCTAAATGATAGCAGATCTGCTTTAAGGCAATTTTTTGCCATATAACTATTTTAAATATTATTCTGAATGAGTCCAATTGAAAACAGTACAGCTTAGGTTGTATATGGAAAAGTATCCTTGCTATTTAATAGAAAATGTAGAGGAAAGAGTGTGAAAGGCAGGGCCGGCGACGGGGGGGCAGGGGGGCAAATGCATAGGGGCCCGTACTTACAGGGGGCCCGGAATCACATGAAATAAGTAAAAAAGGGGCCCGAAATCACTTTTGACTAGTAAAAAAAAGTCATCAGGGGCCCGAGCTGCTCCATTGCACAGGGGCCCAAAAATCCTGTCACCGGGCCTGGTGGAAGGAATCCTGCCTTCTACAATGCTGTTTGCGGTTTTTGAAAACAAAAGGCATTGTATGGATCAACAAGATTGGTAACATCATCAGTCCTATTGTTCTCCATGAACAGCCAAGCTCAGATTGAATATGTTAAGAGCAAGTGGAAGGTATGGTTTTTGTGCTTGAAGCATTCTGTGCTGCTACTGCATTACATCATTATGATAAGGGTAATATTCTTTTCTAAAAAGTCATTTTTAGGTGGAGTTTGTTTATTACCAAAATACTATTGGGCAAATCCTCTCCTTCAGGTATAAGGCATTTGCTAATCATCTTGAGGTCAGCTCGGTTGTGCAGACAACAAATAAACCGTGGCCGCGATGACTTGTCCCCCTCGTGTGATAGGCCTATCAAATTTCGTTTTTATTAATCTGTCGTATGTACGAGTTGTGTTTTTGTTGTTTAATTTATTTTAACTTTATGACGACCACAGGAACAATGTGTTTTTGTAAGATCGGTGTACTGTGCTTTTGATAATGGTATTCTTATACCGAAATATGTCAGCTTGATTTAACCTGTGAAGATCAAGGATTTGAACTGCAGACGGAAAGGTAATTTTAACCTTATTTTATTGAAATAAATAAAACCAATAAACCACTGATAAAACCAAGTTTTGGGTTGCGTTTTTAATGTGTGTATCTTTAAGAACGATAACTCACGTAAAAATGATCCGATCTGAATGAAATTTGCCACAGACATGTAAAGTAGTAATTATCTTACGAAAACAATTCACAAGATATTCAGCACCTCAAAACAAAAAATAAAAAAAATAATGCAAGGAATTCAAAGAGGTAACTTGCAACACCTGTTCGGGAATTTGATAGAGAGAGCATAACTTTTTATAAATGCCAATGGCGGACTGTTTGAGCACATAATGTAAACTAAATGTGATCAAACTTAAATATTAGGTTGTATAAAATGTAAAGATCAACAAAGCAATACTCATTACACATTCATATGTGCATTATTTAATCTTAAAAATGGGTTGCGTTTAAAAAAAAAAACACCCTGTAGTACTGACAGTCCTAATAAGATAGCACCACCGGTTAACACATAATCATGTAGGGTGTGATTAAAATGATACATTTTATAATTACTGAGAACCTAAATTCTAACTTCATCATACTGAAGTTTTTACCACAGTTTTGGAAAATAAACTATGTCTACGTAATCTATGTATATAGATAAAAATAATTTTAATTTTTTGAACACATAATTTTTTTTGGAGAACAGCATAGCTATTTCTGTCTAAATCAATCATCTTTCATTTGCATACAGACGCCCAAAACTTTTATTATCTACTTACGAAAATAAGTAATGGCTGAATGAGGCAGAAATAACTACACCATTATCCCACATGCCTATTATTCCTAACGGTACCTATAACACGTATTCATAACTGCAAAATTCCAAAACTATAGCTACACGCAGCTATCACAGTTACCACATGCAGAGCTACTATGGAGTTTTGGTTTTCCCAAAACAGCAGTAAAAACTAAAGTGTGAAAAAGTTAATTTTCAGGTTCTCAGTAATCATAAAACTAAATATTTCAACCATGCTCTATCTGATTATGTGATAACCGGTGGCTATGTATTGAGAACTGTCAGTACTACGCTTTTGCATCAGCTCTTGTCCATTGGGCTTACAGGTGTATCGTCAATGGTAATATTCCTAACAAAAGTTTTAGCGAATTTTATCTATAGGGAAGAAGATATTACCGTAGGTCTCATGGTAAGACCTAAGCCAGAGACCATGATATATTTTCGTTTTGGGGCCACCAGAAGCCAAAAACACCATTCTTTGGATTTTTATGTATATTTCTTATGGAGCTTACCAAAACATGTCAAATCTCGCTATGTTGGATTGAAATATGTTGTTTTGGATTTGAAATTCGCTGAGCATGCAGGTCTGCTGCAATGGGGGTATTAGTTAATATCAATGTGAAATAAGCCACTAAACAGGTATGAGACCAGTGGTCTAGTTGTGTCAGGCGTTGCTAAGCAGCAGTGATCGCATCACACAGAAGAGAGAGGACACTGTGTCACCTGCTCAACACAGACCCCACCCTAGATCAGCACCTGCTGATTGTGTAAACAATTTGACCCGGTCTTTTGTGTCAGGCGCTGCTACGCAGCAGTGATCGCAGCACACAGGAGAGAGAGGACACTCTGTGTCACCTGCTCAACACAGGCCACGACCTAGAAGAGCACCTGCTGATTGTGTAAACAATTTTTCCTGGTCTTTTGTGTCAGGCGTTGCTACGCAGCAGTGATCGGAGCACACAGGAGAGAGAGGACACTCTGTGTCACCTGCTCAACACAGGCCACGACCTAGAAGAGCACCTGCTGATTGTGTAAACAATTTTTCCTGGTCTTTTGTGTCAGGCGTTGCTACGCAGCAGTGATCGGAGCACACAGGAGAGAGAGGACACTCTGTGTCACCTGCTCAACACAGGCCACGACCTAGAAGAGCACCTGCTGATTGTGTAAACAATTTTTCCTGGTCTTTTGTGTCAGGCGTTGCTACGCAGCAGTGATCGCAGCACACAGGAGAGAGAGGACACTCTGTGTCACCTGCTCAACACAGGCCACGACCTAGAAGAGCACCTGCTGATTGTGTAAACAATTTTTCCTGGTCTTTTGTGTCAGGCGTTGCTACGCAGCAGTGATCGCAGCACACAGGAGAGAGAGGACACTCTGTGTCACCTGCTCAACACAGGCCACGACCTAGAAGAGCACCTGCTGATTGTGTAAACAATTTTTCCTGGTCTTTTGTGTCAGGCGTTGCTACGCAGCAGTGATCGCAGCACACAGGAGAGAGAGGACACTCTGTGTCACCTGCTCAACACAGGCCATGACCTAGAAGAGCACCTGCTGATTGTGTAAACAATTTTTCCTGGTCTTTTGTGTCAGGCGTTGCTACGCAGCAGTGATCGGAGCACACAGGAGAGAGAGGACACTCTGTGTCACCTGCTCAACACAGGCCACGACCTAGAAGAGCACCTGCTGATTGTGTAAACAATTTTTCCTGGTCTTTTGTGTCAGGCGTTGCTACGCAGCAGTGATCGGAGCACACAGGAGAGAGAGGACACTCTGTGTCACCTGCTCAACACAGGCCACGACCTAGAAGAGCACCTGCTGATTGTGTAAACAATTTTTCCTGGTCTTTTGTGTCAGGCGTTGCTACGCAGCAGTGATCGCAGCACACAGGAGAGAGAGGACACTCTGTGTCACCTGCTCAACACAGGCCACGACCTAGAAGAGCACCTGCTGATTGTGTAAACAATTTTTCCTGGTCTTTTGTGTCAGGCGTTGCTACGCAGCAGTGATCGCAGCACACAGGAGAGAGAGGACACTCTGTGTCACCTGCTCAACACAGGCCACGACCTAGAAGAGCACCTGCTGATTGTGTAAACAATTTTTCCTGGTCTTTTGTGTCAGGCGTTGCTACGCAGCAGTGATCGCAGCACACAGGAGAGAGAGGACACTCTGTGTCACCTGCTCAACACAGGCCACGACCTAGAAGAGCACCTGCTGATTGTGTAAACAATTTTTCCTGGTCTTTTGTGTCAGGCGTTGCTACGCAGCAGTGATCGCAGCACACAGGAGAGAGAGGACACTCTGTGTCACCTGCTCAACACAGACCCCAACCTGGACCTGCACCTGATGGAAGCTGTCAAGCTACACATGATGTTGGCAGCCCTCGATCTACACCAGGCCTCAATCAATGGTCAGTCGTTAGCAAACGATATCCGAACATGTAATTCACAATCAGATGCAGAATGTCTTCATTCAATAAAAGCACACATAAACACAATAAATAGAGTCCAAACTGTTTACTATACAGCACAGATCATGGAAACTTTTTAATATGTGCTTTTTGATTTATTTTTTATTTTTATTTTCCAATTTGATATTTTTCTTGCAGCTGTACACTCTTGGTTATTCAAGCCTTGGGGTCACAACACAATAACTAGAAACAACACGGTAGTGCTCACCAGTGACATAACTGGTTCACAGATAAACAAAAGCGCTAGTAGTTCTCAGTGGATTCGTATGAGTGTGTTCTTCTGTCGGATCTTTCACTTGTAAAAAAGTCAGCTGGTGTTTTGTTTTCATTGCGGTGTTATGATTTTATCTTTTATTTATTTTTAAATCCACTTCCATCTCCTGTTCTTCAGATATTGAAGTGTGCTTAAATTTAAAACAAATTGAATAGTCTTTCTTAAATCCTTGCCCTCACTTCTTCCTTAAATGCAGTTAAAATGTTTTTCCTTGTTAAAACGCAAATCTTAACCTCAAAAAAATGTCATAGTGTCGAACTGCAACATTATTCTATAAACATAAGTATAACCTAGTCAAGTGAAATTCATTGAGGCTGTTGGGACAAATAAAAAAGTGAAAATTGTTAAAGATAACGTGGAATCAGACGATAATTGTGAAGTTCTTTATCCTAACGAACGTACGACTGTTCCTCCTCAAAATTCGCAATGTTAAATTACGTCGGCCTATTATCGCTAACTTCACAAAGAAACCCAACTCATGCACCAAGTTTTTCCTCACCACTGGACATGACTGACACAAGTGGCAAAGCTTATTAGAGTGATAAAAATGAATACGATTCATCAAAATCTCTTTAATTTTTCTACACAATGCCAATACCAAGAATGGGAATGTAATTTGATCTTTCTACAGTGTAATGACCTTTGAAATTTTACTGCTTTTTAGGAAGTACGAAAAAATTTATTAAATTTCATCTGTTCTTGTAAAATACCATATCTTCACTGACAGACATCAAAATCAAAACTTAGGCTCCTCTAATTTTAGATGCACTATCCGGTGACTACAGTAACAAGATTATCAAATTAAGCAAAAATAAGAATACCGCTTTTTGAAACAAATGACTGATGTATAATGCTTAAGCAGTGAAAGGCGGGAGAGTTCCCTTACAAATAATATTTAACCAAACCAGTGTCAACGTAAAAAATCTAATATGGTAGTAAGCACGTTTGAAACAGTGAAACAATTGCACAATCATAACATCCGTTTTTCTAGGAATGTTGGTATCATTGTACCACAATCAAACAAAACTTTTGCCCAATCAAATTCTTTGTATATCTCAAAAATTATTTATCGGTATATGTGTCAGAAGTATAAAAACTCACACCTTATCAACCATAATATTACAATCACCCAATTTACAAGTAAATTTTTATTATCTAAATACTCTATTAAGTTAAATTTTCAAACTTTCATGCCAAAATGATAAACCTAAATAAGTGTAAACAATAAACTTCTGAAAAATACACATAACAAAGCTTTTGGTGATACACTACCCTCTAAGGCAATGCCTGTTTGGAGGGTAGGTTCTACTTAGCAAAATTAATTAAATAAGGAACCTCACACCTCATATGTACAGTAAAAAGAGTGACATGAAATGAAACGTTAAGTTTTCCCATCAGATGCAACAATTCTTTCAGTGATTCAATTATACAGTATTGAAATTTTATTAATAATTACAATTTAAGCCATTAAATCAAGGAAGGCCAAGGAAGCCATTAAAACAATAAGCCCGAGCTGCTATCAGTTAATGATGGCTACATATAAGATAAAAGAGTAATACTTGAAATAACTGTTTTTGGTTGGTATTTAAAATGGGAATGAGTGTGAGAGTTGATGAACGACATTGAATTGAGGTGAAATTTGGTATGTGGATATTTCATGAGCATTGGTTGGCTCAAGGGCCACAACAGAACAGTAGGCCTATTTACTTGGTAAACTAGAATTTTGTGAAGTTATGTGATGGGGTTGGGGGGGGGGTTTTCATGGGTCACGTCTAGTGTAATTGGACGTGATAAGAGCCTCGGCCTCGTTGGAACTAATAGAAAGCAAAAAGTTATTAGAGCGATGTTTGAAAATATTAATCGTAGGCGAATCAAATAAATAATTTGCACTGGTATTCTAGCTTAAATTCCGGAAGAGATGATGTGCAAAAAAAAGTAGTTACGGTTACAGAATTATTTAGATGCAATGCAGATATTCTAACATCCGGGCATATCTCGTCTGCAAACACATTTGACCATTAATAGTACTGGTTTTTTTTTTTTTTTTTTTTTTTTTTTTTTTTTTTTTGGGTAGGAGGTGGAATGCGTTTACGCACACTGAGGGGCTCGTTGTCCCCTCAGTAGTGTCGGACTCCCACGAGCTCGATGTCCCGTGAACTACCGACTAAACCACCTCCCTCGGCACCGAGGACACTAGCCTGGAACTGTTTCACACATTACTTCGGGCTAGGCCTTTTATATTACGCCGCTAGGGCAACCTCCGTGGGGAAATGCTGAGGATTAAGGCCGATCGAGGTCGACCTTTTTCGCCCGAAGAATGGCCTGGACGTAGTGCTTGACACAGTTCCAGTTGCCCTCTCCCTGGAGCATAGCTCCGACGATGTTGTTTGGGCTGACGATCACGCCGATCTCAGATGAAAGCGAGGCTCGGCGGACGTGCCAACGGTCGCACTGAAAGAAGGTGTGCTCGGACGTGTCTGGGATGCCGGGGCAATACAGACAGTCCGGGCTGGCGACTTTGCCCATCCGGTGCAGATAGGCTCGGAAGTACCCGTGCCCAGAAAGAAACTGGGTCACGTAGTAATCGACCTCGCCGTGCTGCCGTTCCACCCATGGTCGGACGGAAGGTACGAGCTTGAAGGTCCAACGTCCCCTCGGCTCGGCTTCCCAGTCGCGCTGCCAGGAGTCGAAGCTGCGATCGCGCTCTTCCCTGGCAGCTGTTTCCCGGCCCACTTCAGGCCTCCTCCGGTAAATCGCCTGCCTCTCCCTCGCGAGGAAGAGGACGGGAATGACTCCGGCGATCACCATCACAGCAGGCTCGGAGACTGTGCGGTAGGCTGAAGCGACCCGCAGAGCTCCTCGGCGCTGGACTCGGGCAAGCCGATCTCGAAAGACTCGCTTCTCGAGTGCGTGAGCCCATACCTCCGCCCCGTACAGCAAGACTGACTGGACGGCAGTCATGAGCAGGCGGCGCTTGCAGGAGCGAGGACCGCCGACATTGGGCATAAGCCTACCAAGGGCAGCGACACCCTTAGCGGCTTTGTCGGCGGCGCGCCGGATCTGCTCGCCGAAAGACAGTCTGCTGTCGACCATGACTCCCAGGTACTTTGCAGCAGGCTTAGTCTCGAGTGTGACGTCACCTATCTGCACCGGGAACACGGTGTTAATCCTCTTTTTGGTGAGGACAACGATCTCCGTCTTACTGATAGCCAGGGACAAGCCGTGATCTCGCATCCACCCGTTGACCTTGGCCATTACCACGCTGAGCCTCAGTTTTGCCTGCTCGACGTTCCTCGCAGCGATCAAGGCAGCGACGTCGTCAGCATAGCCAACGAGGCGGGTCTCATCGGGCATGTCTAGCCTCAGCAAACTGTCGTAAGACACGTTCCAGAGATCTGGTCCGAGAATGGACCCCTGCGCAGCCCCGGAAGTGATGGGAATGCGCCGCTGGCCTTCGGTCGTGTCGTACAAAAGAACACGGTCTGACAAATACGCCTCGATCATACGCAGGAGGTAAGAGGGAACTTGGAACGTATGCTCAAGCGCCCATAGCATATCGCTCCACCTAGCGGAGTTGAAGGCGTTCTTCACGTCGAGCGTGACGAGAAGGACCACGCGGCGCGACCAGTGGTTGTGGTCCTCCGCCCTCCGCACTGCCTCAACTACCTCCTGGATAGCGTCGATGGTAGAGCGACCGGATCTGAAGCCGTACTGCTGCGGGGACAAGTCCCCCGCAGAGACGATGGCCTCGGTCAGCCTGACGCGCAAGAGCTTTTCAAGCACTTTTCCGGCCGTGTCGAGCATACACAGGGGTCGGAAAGAAGAAGGGGTCCCCGGTGTGCTCTTCGCCTTCGGGATAAGAACAAGGCGAGCAACCTTCCACGAAGAAAAGAAAAAAAAAAAAAAAAAAAAAAAAAAAAAAAAAAGAAAACGCCTTCCGCCAGACACGCGTTGAACATATCGAGCAGAAGCCTTGGATTCACCTCCGCAGCGAGCTTGAGCACCTCCGCCGGAATGCCATCGGGACCGGGCGCTCTTCTGGGTCGTAGGGATCGGACGGCGGCGGTGAGTTCCTCTTCCCGGAAAACTGGGAAGGCGCCTACCTCTCCGAATTCCCTGACTGGCCGAACTGGGTGGCTGGGAAACAGTGTATCGACGACGACGGCCATGGCTTGTGGTTCCATGACCGCAGGTGGTGAGCGAGCCCCTAGCTTCTGGGTTACAAGTTTGTAGCCCATCCCCCAGGGGTCGTTGTCGATATCCTGACACAGCTGCTTCCAGCACCTGACTTTACTCCGGTTGATGGCACCGCGGAGCTCTCGGCGGGCCGCTCTGTGCTCAGCCGATCTGGCATTTGCATCAGGGCGGTTCCTGGCTCGCTGCGCAGCTCGTCGGAGACCAAGGCATCTCCTCCGGAGTTCCGCGATTTCAGGCGTCCACCAGTAAACCGGCTTCTTCCTGTGGCGGCGGGAAACTCCGGGCATCGACTGCTCACACGCGGTCGCGATGAGACGCATCGTCGATGCTGCCAGATCTTCGGCACCTGTGAAATTCACAATGCTCTGGTCTTTGATTACTTCTTTAAAAGTGTCTTTGCTCAGACGACTGGTGTTCCAGCGTCGAGCCAGAGGAGCAGGTTCAGCGCGCAAGCGCGCACCCTCGGGAAGGACCTTGAAGAGGATCCCCTGGTGGTCGCTAGAGGAATACTCCTCGCAGACACGCCAGTCGGAGATCCGCTGGACAATCCCTTCAGAGGCAAGGGATATGTCAGGGATCGTCTCTCTGCACCCCGGACGGCGAAAGGTGGAAATGCCGCCTGTATTAAGGATACAGAGGCCCGACCTGGCAGCCGACTCGAGGACGTAACGACCTCGAGTGTCGGTCCGCGGGGAACCCCATTCCACGGCTTTTGCGTTAAAATCGCCACCGACTATGACCCCGCCAGAGATTTTCATGATCTCATCCTCAATGGAATCGACCATGTGGCGGTAGTCTCCGATCGGTTGGTTTGGCGTGAGGTAACAGGAGAAGACGGTGAAACCCCTGCTCCTCACCCAAACGAAGCCGTTGCCCGATCCAGAATCGAGAACAGGCACCTTCCCGAGGTCCAAGATCCATATTGCCGCAGTGCCGGAGGGATCCGAGAACCACTGCGCGGAGCGTCGGTTCTGGTACTGCTCACTGAGAAGCAGTAGGTCAGCACCCTGCTCCGTGGCGAATTGGAACAGCAAGTCGTTTGCTGTCCTGCTCCTCTGCATATTAAGTTGCAGAACACGGATCATTTCTGTTGTTTCTGGCGAAGCTCCTGGATGGCCCGCCTGTACTGCCCGCAACGACCAGACCCAGCGGAATGCTTGACCTGGTCGCCCTTCAAGCCGGCTTCTGTACACAGGACACAGGACAACACTGCATTGCACGCGCTGGCCCTGTGGTCCTGGCCGCCGCACTTGAAGCAGAGCTTGCTTCTATCGGGTCCAGGGCAGCGATTAGCTACGTGACCGAACCCCAGACATTTAAAACATCTGGAGGCCACGAGCTTCTCGCGCACCCGACAGCTCACATACCAGACTTTGAGGTGGCCCTTCTCCAGGAGCTTCGCGGCAGCTCTGGCTCCCAGCGTCAGGATCGCCACCTTCTGTCCCCGAGCATTCGCCTTTGAGAGGAAGGTTTTTACCTCGACGGATTCTCCGAGAACGGCTTTGACGGCAGCGGTCACTTCCGCCTCGGTCGTCAGCTCGTCGAGGTCTCGCACCTCCAGCGTCGTCTTTGGTTCGAGAACGCGGACGGTTGCGTTCGCTCCCAGAAGAGTCCTCAAGTCCTCGCTGAAAGCGGACTTGCATTTGGAGGCGTCCCCGAGTTCGACCAGAAGATCGCCGGCTCGAGTCTTTCTCATGCCCTTGATGACGGCGCCCTTCTCATCGGGCTTCGCTTTGCTGCGAATTTCGCCCAGCACGTCGGCGTAAGATTTCCCCTCCGACGGCTTGATGAGAAGAGCGTCCGGCCGCTGCTTGCGGGGCCTCTTCTTTGGCGCCTAAAATTAATAGTACTGGTTAAATTTGTGTATGTTAATAATAATAATAGTCACATAACACTAATGACACGTCTTAAATAACACTTCAATCTTTAAGAGGAACAATTTTACCCCTTTCCCTTTGAATATTTAACTTCTATGATCAACTTGGCATGAAGAACAGAAAATCGATATTATCCTATTCGAACAACCATTTTTTTAAACCTTTTGAAAATTGTATCCTATTTGCTATTTTGACGGGATCCGGCAATCTACTAAAAAGACGAGTTGCTATCAAATCAAAGGTTTTTTTCAAAGTCATTGTTTTTGGTTTAAGCAATAGCAATTTTTTAACATTCCTCAGCTTCTGTTTTTGATTATTTGGACTAATCTGTAAATCACCACTATTTTTAATACTTTGAAAACATAAAGACATTTTAAATGAAATAATCAAAGTTGTTCAAAAATAGGAAAAGATGCTCTGTCCTTGATTTGCTTTTAACTAGGTATCCTTACAAAATTTTTTTTGATAAAAATCTGGTTTATATACATTTGAAACGCTGCACCCAAAAAAGCAATACCATATTGTAATCTACTGTGAACTAATCTATGCTAAATAAATATTTTTCAATATAGGTCCAGGACAAAGGTTATTAAAGAGTATCCTTATGATACGTTTTAATTTTTTGTTCAGATTTTCAATGTGTGCCCTCCAGTTTAGCTCATTGTCAATTAGCACCCTGAGATATTTAACTTGCCTTTGTTGGGCGACGACTATACATTTGTCAGTATACATTCTAAATCAAGCTTTAAACAATCCATACATTTGTATTTGATAAGCAATTCAAAGGCAACTGAGTTTTTATATGAAACATTTACATAGCAGGTTTTTTTGGGGGCTAATTGGCATTTTGTGTTTTGTAAACCACCACCTAATTGCTTTAAGATCATTTTCAATTTTTTGTTGTACTTTATCTAAGCTATCACATACATAACACAAACACGTATCATCGGCCAAAGAAAGTATTGACCCATAAAATTTAGCTTTGCAAAGTGAGTTTATGTAAATTATCGATAACAATGTGCCAATACAGATCCTTGAGGAATTACTTACATAACTGCATTCACTCGTTTTTCCATTTACTCTAACATGTTATCACCTTAAGGTTAAATAGCTCTTAAACCAATCATACACAACTTCTCTTATACCTAAATTATGCAAAATTGTCAGTAAGATGCTAAGATCTACACTATTGAAGGCTTTAGTGACATCTAAAAAGAAAACACTGATAAATTTCCCTTCATTCATTCCCTTGGTTACCCTCGATAAAAGCTTAAAAATGGCACCTTCAGTGTTCCGTTTCTGTTGAAATCCGAATAGATTTTCTCGAAAGTATTTATTTTTGTTCAAAAAAGACAATAATTTCTTTTTCATTACCTTCTCCATCACCTTTGATAGCATAGGAGTTAATGAGATGGGTTTGAAATTATTACTATTGGTAGTATCGCCCTTTTAGAAGATAGGCATTCCTACCGAAGGAGAAGTTATAATTTCTCAATAATTATTAAATATATTCTAAAGTTGAAAACCTCATCTATAATGACAGTTCAACCACCTAATACTTTAATGAAGCAAATCTATTTTCTGATATTTAAGTACTCTGTGATTGTTTCTTAATTTTAAAAGTTAATATCAAAGAGAAAATAACACAGTCTTTGAAAATATTAATGTATTAATATTTGCGTATTTATTAGAATTTTTTGTAAAAGATTTAATAACATTTTTTAATTAACTTTTTATTGTTTTAGGTCAAGATGTTCCTTTGTTTTCAATCCTCATGTATGCAAGAGACACGTCTGAGGTCCCCTTGGATTTCATGAACAATCATCTCATCAAAGTCGGGGATTCTGGGGGCTTAGAGCAGGTAAGTTTAAAAAATACAGTTTTTCAAACTTGTTTCTCTCCAATCATTGAGAAAATACATATTTTCTCTATTTATGCTATGTATTTTCAAGTGCTTAAGTATTGCCTCAAGTATTTTTGCTCTGAAATTTTACAGCTGACTAGAATAACTAAACTAAACCAAACGGTGATATTTCTTTAAGGTAGACATGAAAAAATAAGCAGATGAGTGAGACTGCATGAATTTCATTTCAATGAATATTTTAAGCTTTGCAGAGCTTTTTACTCAGCTGCTCTTGATTAGATGAGTATTACCCTTGAATTTACAGTTATAGCATTGTTGATATTTTTAATTAACAATAAATAAGCAATACATATTTTCTCAAGTTAACTTCTAAAAACAAAAATGTAAAAATACATAGGTATAAGTATACATTCCTGTCAGAAATATTGTAAGCAATTATTATTTCCTACAACCGTGCGTAAAGTGTCAGTTTACGCACCGAAAACCAATCGTAAAACAGCTGTTTACTGAGGAGCGAGCGATTAAGTCTTTGATAGTCTTTGGAGCGAGCGCAAAAGTCTTTTGCGCTCGCCACGTGATTACTTTCACGCTCGCCAGCTGATTTTGCATTGTTACTCGGCGCGCAACAGCACTCCTTTCCGTTTCCGACTGGGCTAGACTTGTTTATAAAATAAAACTGGCGCATTCAGCTACAATGAATGTCATTAGTGATGACGAATTCGGACTTACTCCACCTGATACTAGTGGATTAGTGAAAGAAGTTTCATGAAAATTATTACCTCGTAAATCTAGAAACCTTTACGAAAAGAAATATGATGAATCTATGCAATAATAATGGCGCATTCAGCTACAATGGACGTGAGTAACTGTGATTGTATTTATCGTTTAAGAAATTAAAACTGCAGTTGTAGGAAAAATTTTGTATGTATTTCGCGTGTAAAGCGTCTTTCTCGCTTTCGCTAAAAATACTGTGCTCCGCTACGCGTCGCGCGGTATTTGTTTAGCTCAAGCGAGGAAGACCTACTTTACGCTCTTAATACATAAATAACTATTTCATGGCTAAGAAGTAGTTTGAAGTTTTACTGAACACTTTAGTGCTGACACAAACCTGTTGTATTAAACCTGGAGGGCAGAGCTGTATACCACTTGTCTTAGATCATGTGATTCTGTGTACACAACATGGGTAATATCTCTGAGGGTTTTATGTGAATTGTCTTTCTGTAAAAGTGGAGATAATTTGATGTGTGTTATGCTACAAATTTGCCACGTCACATTTTTTTAAATTATACAATTTCAACTGCTCTTAAATTAATTGCTTTTAAGATAAATCACCATATATATGTTATACTATGCTTCCAAATGATTTTTTTAGTTTTCACAGTGAACATTAAACACAGTTACCCACTTATTTAGATTCCACGGCCTCAGTTTATTGGTCGCTGTGGAAATCATGTGATTTTGCTACCTTATTCTAGCCATATCGAAACTGAAATCGGAAAGGCCAGTAGGCATTTCCTAGTAAGATATATTTATGTTTTACCACTTTTAAAGTTTAGTTTTTCAATTTATAATTCTTTAACTAGTATTTTGTCATGGTATAAAGAAAAAAGAAAGGTGTGTACAGAGTCAGCGAGTAGGACGTAGTTGGGTCACGAAACTAGCGGACCTAGCGGTATGAGAGCAGAACTAAGACCATACATATAATATTTTGATTGAGTTGTATGAACTGATTTGTTTTGCAGTCATCATAAGCACTAGTTACTTGAGCCAAATTACGTTACACCACCTCACTTTGCACAAACCTTTCTTTTTTCCTTACACCATAGGATTGTGTAAAATATCAATGTAACATCAGATTTGAAAGTACTAATTTTAACCTTTCTCTAATTTTCCTAGGACATTCATTCAGTAAGTATGCATTGTGCATATGTTTGCCTGTTTTTGCAGCATGCTGCAGAACAATTTTTTAATGTCATCACACTGAAAACAAATTAAAATGCCACATTTAGGCGGATTTATACGAGTCCAGTTGGCAGGCAAGTTCGACAGGCGAGTTACTACATGCCTGTTTAACTTGCCTGGTGTAATCAGTCTGAGTAAGTTGTGTAGTTTTAGTGATTAGGAACATTTAGAACGGGCGAGTTGAGTAGCGTTATAGGTTAGGAACATTAAGAAAAGTAAAACAGGCAACTGTGATGTGCACGTGTGATTTGCACAAATTCAGAAAGATAAACACATCTGCAATCATCCAAAAAATTGATGTGTATTGCGTCTTAAGTTTGGTTAAAATGTGGATGAGTGAAACAAAAAAACCTACTCGACCGCTAATTCGCCCAGTTTCACTCAGCCGTCCAACTCGACCCGTATAAATCCGCTCTCAGTGTTTAAAGTTATTAAATAATACAAAATTTGGTGATTGTTTAGGATATATACATAACATCATTTATTGGGCTTGATTTTATGATTTAATTTCTCAAGTTTTCCTTATCAGTATAATGAATTGACTACAAAAAAAAATAAAAATGAGGCTTTCATTGAATTATGATAAAATTGTAGTTAATCTTTGAATGTTATCACTAACTTTAGTGAGGTAACTGATGTAATTAACATAATAAGAGCTTTATGATTTTGATTCTGACATACAGTATCCTATTAAGGCCATAAATTTGATTTCAATTGAAACATCACCAGAAATGAATGTAAGTTTTTTCTAATTCTTATACTTATTAGAATAATGTGTACTTATATGGAATAGGTAAAAACTTAAATTCATGTCTGCTGATGTTTCAATTAAAATCAAATTTATAGCCTTAATAGAGGATATTGTATGTCAGAATCCAAATCATATACAGTGGAACCTGGATAATTCGAACTTGTATAATTCGAAATCTTCTTTAATTCGAATATTTTTCTTGGTCCCTGGCATTTTGTATCTAAACAATGCTAAAAATTTGTCGATAATTCGAATTTTATTTTGGATAATTCGAATTTTTTAAGTGCCAAATTAAGGTACATCAGTTTCATTCCACAACTGGAAATAGTTACAAATTCATTGGAAAACACTGTTTTACTACGACGTTCAATAAAAGTTTAACGCCAGACTAATGGCGTGTCAGGTTATGGTCAAATGACTCATCCCTTCCACCTCCCAGGCTTCACACCCTACCCCAACATCGCTTGTAACTCGACACCAATAATGTAAACTAAAACAGTACAGAACGCTGACTGAGTTCGGAAAAGGGTTGCGCTCGCCGTGGCAGCGCCACTAGTCTTTTCGCACTTGATTCTGTGTAGAACGGCTCCCGGCAGACGAGCCATGCGCCAGACCTGATGCGCAGTTTTCTATGTCGACACAAAGGCTACTCAACACTGCGACCCCCTTCCCTCCCCCCACCAGCCAAACTAACTTGCGAGTTCCAGTGCAGCAATCCGTTTTTTTCGATCGTCCTTCAAACAAAGTGTTTTTTTTATTTGTGCAGTGTCTTGTTTTTAAGTGTTTAAAAGTTTTTACGTAACATTAAATAAGTGTAGTGATCATTTCGACAAAATCTCGGACCTATAAAACACTCACTTTAGCGGAAAGTCAATGAGCGTGCAATTGTCAATGTTACACGAAGTTAAGTTGGTAGCCTGAATAAAGTTCAGACGTAGCAGAACGTACTGTATTTTTTCTAGCAGAAATGCTTCTTTGTATTATCGTACGTCGCGTCGTACGTAGTTTATACTTTAGGGTAGTTATTTCTGTTTTATGATTACTGTTTTTGAACCCTTATAATTAGCGTTTGTTGATGAATTTATTCTTTTAGAATGTCAATTTGATAAAGAGGTTAAATTCACAATTTGAAGTTTTAATGTCTTGGCCTCATTCTTCAGAACTTCTTTAATTTGAATTTATGGATAATTCGAAGTTTTTAGCTGGTCCCTTGAGGTTCGATCTATCCAGGTTCCACTGTATCTCTTATTACGTTAATGACATCAGTTTACTTCAAATACATCAACAATCACAAATATAAAACTAACAAAAGAGAAAAAAATAAAACAGTAAATTCTTATATTTTGATTTGGATTTTTGCGGACATTTGCCATCACTGATTAGTAAAAAACAAGTTTCACCTTGTGACTCACCTTGTTCACCTTGTGTCTCAAGTAAATTCTTAATTGATATTAAAACACAGAAAAAGAAAAAGTCATCCGCACTTTTGAACTGAATTATTTTAGCAGTGACAGAAATGTTTCAATTGCGTAAGAACTATTTTCAATCCACAATTCTTTTAGTTTGTTTGTAAAATATTTTTTTATTATCAAATTTTTATAGGCAGCACATTACAGGGCTCCAGAGCAGAGTAAGCAGAGGAGGGGCAGTCTATGAATTGGATAGTCTATATTACCCTCATACACTGTGTTGTACTGATGCCAAACAATATTTTTTCAAGAAGGAGGGTATTTTTCGAGAAATGATAAAACAGAATTTATAAGCTTGGAATAGTGCTGAGATTTAAAAAAATGGTTTGCAGTGGACACAGTACCCAGCTCTATACGCGATCCAAACATTTATGTTTTAAAGCTTAAATAAGCTCAGCAACTTATTTGAAGATCCCCAAAAAACAAAGAGCATATTTCATCCTGCTGTAAATGTAAGCGTATTGAAGAATGTCTATTTACAACAGGCATCAAAACTTTAACTACAAATTAATTGAGGACAGTTGTGACAGAAATATTTGAGGACAGTTATGTTGTAGAAACATTACAAATAGTATAAAACTCCCTTTTACAGAGAAAGGTAGTCTGAGCCAACAAATATAAAGCTAGAGGGTTTTTTGATATTGAATATATTTTGATTTTAAATTTCGCAAACATTTGCCATCACTGATGACTAAAAAAACAAGTTTCATGACATTTCGGGATCAGATTCCAGTTCCCAAAACGTCGTGAAATTTGTTCTTTACTAATGGCAAATGTCCGCAAAAATCAAAATAAAAATATAAAATCGCCATCACCAACAATGAATTTCTAACAAAGAAGAGGGTTTTTGGAACAATTATTAAAAAGTTTAAACATTAAAACCAACCTTTAAAAACCCAAACACCTATATATATGCATTATTTTAAAAGGGGCTATGAAATCCTTTTAAGCTGTTACAACTGTTTATGACCAATAGTTCCAAAAAACTATTATACTATTGTTTTGATTAATGTTCCTAACACATTCAAATTAAAATCTCTTTTTTTTTTAAATTCATAATAGCGAAGGATTTGTAATTATTATTTAATTTGTTGGACTTTTCCTATCGCTTCTAGTGTTTAAACTACACTACGTTTCGAGAGGTATTGAAACTCCTCTCGTTTTCAAGTGACCCTACTTAAAGTTACATTAACCTACTTATGTTTATTTAACCTACTTTTTTTGGGTTTTTTGTTTTTTTTGACATACAATTACATTCATCCAACATTCAACAGAAATCTCACTCACACAAAATTTCATACAAAACACATTAAACATACTTAATATAGAAAGAAAATTAAAACTAAAACATATTACATGATAAAGGGCACAGAAAATTAAAACAAAAACATATACCTTACTGCCGGCAATGCCTCCAAGCTGGCAGTGGCACGACACGCACACACGTCCACTCACACTCACATACGCAACTCGAATGAAGAGCGTCTGTGAGAGCAAGTGGAGGGGGAGCGGCCCTACCCCCACCACGGGCACAAGTTGACGTCAGCGGTCTAGGACCCGCCTCCATGGTAAATCTCGGGAACATGACTCAGGCATCGGCTGTGTGTTTCCTCCAGGCACCTATATGGGCACAAGTACAGCAATTCCAAAAAATATACAGCACGCCTCCTAGCTACAGGTGGGGAACAGGACGCACAACCCATAGCAAGAGTTTCCTCCAAGCAGATTCACGGGCGCATGGATCTTAGGACCATGTGATGGACTCTGGACGCGGGAGCTTCTGCAACAGACAAGTCTGGAGTGGGTTTTGGGGCTATTTTTTGCTCAAAGTGTGATTTAATTAAAGGTATCCAAAGTGGCCTAACATCAATACTGCTCTTACTAATTGGGTTTTCATGTAATTTTATTAACGCCCCTTCAACAAACTTCCTTTTGTAGTAATGAGATTCATGGTGTAGTATTTCTGCCCCTTCAAAGTTGAATTTATGTTCTTTCTCCCATGCGTGTTTGGCTAATTTCGAACTGGTTGTTTCGCCATTTTTGGTGTTTCTTTTATGTTCGCCAATGCGAACTTTTAATGGCCGTTTTGTTTCTCCTATGTATTCACCTTCACATTCACATTTAATACTATAGACACCATTTTTTGAGGCTTGCTCTGAACATTTTGGTTTTACTTTAGTAAGATGCTGTCTTAATGTGTTTGATGATTTGAAGGCAGTTTTGATTTGGTATTTCCTGGCAACCCTTCTTATTTTTTCTGATAGTTTTGGGACGTATGGAATACTTATGAAAGCTTTTGGTTTGTCAGTGATTGGGGATGTATTCGATTTTGTTTGCCTATTCTTTTTGCATTTATTGATAATTTTCTGTGGGTAACCATTTTGCTTCAGTTCTTGGGTAATTTTGTTTAGCTCCGCGTCCAAAGTTTCTTTTTCAAAACAAACAGATTTAGCTCTATCAAAAAGAGAATATGCCACTGACTCTTTCACTGATTCACTGTGATTTGATGTGTAATTTAAGTACCTGCCTGTGTGAGTTTTCTTTCTAAACACTTCAGTTTGAAGGGCATTTGTGTTTTTGATTACGTTTACATCCAAAAATGCTAGTTTGTTAAGAGCATAACTAAGACCCATTGTTAGCTCAAGAGATTCTCCGAGTAGGGAGCTATGTAGGTTTCTTCTGCCCATACTAAAACCACTGTCAGGAAACACTAGTTCAAATGTAGTAAACACAAAGCATTTTGTAGAAATCACAAAAGACATGCAAATTTCCGACTCAGACCAGTTAGTTAGTTTTGATGTAGAAAGTTTGTTCCCTGAAAAAAAAGTTTGTATCCCTGTGAAAGAGACACTTAAAATAATAGAAACACGCCTAAACAATGACCAAACACTAAACACAAGAACAAACCTCCCTGTAACGGTAATCATGGAATTACTCTCTCTTTGTACAGAATCAAATTTTTTTGAGTTAGAGGGCCAAATATTTCGCCAGGATGAAGGCATGGCAATGGGATCCCCACTATCACCTATATTTGCCAACATTTTTATGGAAGAATTCGAGCAGAGCATTTTTGGATGTAAACGTAATCAAAAACCTTTAATTAAATCACACTTTGAGCAAAAAATAGCCCCAAAACCCACTCCAGACTTGTCTGTTGCAGAAGCTCCCGCGTCCAGAGTCCATCACATGGTCCTAAGATCCATGCGCCTGTGAATCTGCTTGGAGGAAACTCTTGCTATGGGTTGTGCGTCCTGTTCCCCACCTGTAGCTAGGAGGCGTGCTGTATATTTTTTGGAATTGCTGTACTTGTGCCCATATAGGTGCCTGGAGGAAACACACAGCCGATGCCTGAGTCATGTTCCCGAGATTTACCATGGAGGCAGGTCTTAGACCGCTGACGTCAACTTGTGCCCGTGGTGGGGGTAGGGCCGCTCCCCCTCCACTTGCTCTCACAGACGCTCTTCATTCGAGTTGCGTATGTGAGTGTGAGTGGACGTGTGTGCGTGTCGTGCCACTGCCAGCTTGGAGGCATTGCCGGCAGTAAGGTATATGTTTTTGTTTTAATTTTCTGTGCCCTTTATCATGTAATATGTTTTAGTTTTAATTTTCTTTCTATATTAAGTATGTTTAATGTGTTTTGTATGAAATTTTGTGTGAGTGAGATTTCTGTTGAATGTTGGATGAATGTAATTGTATGTCAAAAAAACAAAAAACCCAAAAAAAGTAGGTTAAATAAACATAAGTAGGTTAATGTAACTTTAAGTAGGGTCACTTGAAAACGAGAGGAGTTTCAATACCTCTCGAAACGTAGTGTAGTTTAAACACTAGAAGCGATAGGAAAAGTCCAACAAATTAAATAATAAAATCTCTTTGTTTATGTATATCTAAAGTCCAGAGTGTCTATAAAAGAACTCCGAGGTTTTGAGGCAAAATATATTAATGAAGTAAAAAAGTTGTATAGTTGTTTAGTACATGATTGGAAAGGTTGCATTTTCAAGTTTGTTAGCAATTTAATGAAGTTCAATATGAGCCCCATAGTGGCACGGCACACATCGTAACGACATTCCATCTTTTCCCATGTCCTAGCCAGCATGTCTGGGGGACGTTTGCCAAAGAATTGATCATTCCTTGCCTGAGATAGTCAACATCACGAATTTTCGAAATTTTCTTTGTACTGTAACAACATATTTAGTTTCTATTAGCCAAATAACGCATTGAGCCTTTTGCTGCGGCGTTGCCTTAGCTTGGCAATCCAGACAGCACTGAGAGCCGCGCTACGTTGTTTCAAGATCAACGCTCCGCAGCGCTGCCATCTTTTGACGAAAAAATTCCCAATTTTTATGAGTAAAACTTGATGAGCTTCTCGTTTCTGAGAAATTAACTACATTTTGCTATCTTCAACAGTTATTAAGACATGAATTCTTAAAATCCCGGAGTCCTTTTATAGACACCCTGTATAACACATGTTAGTACTGATACAAATATGTCTTAAAGGAATTAAATGCTTTGCTTAACATATATTAGAAAATAGCATGTTACATAGCTTGATATATGATAGACAATTAGCATGATGATAATATAGTTAGTTACCAATAGATGTTTTAAAAAGTCAAAAATATAACACATATTTATTTTATATACATCTATAGGTGTATTTTGCATGTTTTAAAATCTCTAAGTTAATCCCAAACTTCAGTGAAAAGGATCTTATTAATTGAATAAAAATATTTTAGATAATCTGGTGAAATCTTTGTGAAAAGAATGATTTTTTTTCTCTACGGCTTCAGTACAGGGATAAACCTGGTATACAACAAGAAAATAGTTTGTGGTCACTTAACAACTTATGAAGAAACTCTTTTCAAACTGAAATATTAAAAGTGAAATACATTTACTTTCATACGACTTCTGCTTCTGGTTAAGGGTTGTATGATGAACCCCCCAGACCCTCCCGCCATTTATTTCCTTTAATAAGCAATTACAGAAGTACCCACTCCCTTCAGGAGGGGTACCCCATGTCTCTTTTGCGCCCCGCTCTCAACCACAGAGCCAACACTCAACCGCCCGCAGGCGGGTTCTCTTGTTGCCGGGCTTTAGGAGGTTGGGGGGCTTGCCTAAATGAGAATCTACTCTTGGTAAAAAATCAGATAGAAGGTGAGATATTTCTTGGCTATTGATTGCAGGATAGGACCATACATCATTAAACTTTAAATATATTTCAATACAATATATCGAAATTGTTATGATCATTCATCATCTTAAAAAATACACGGTTCCTAGGGTTTTCTTTAACACAGACCTTTTTAATTTTTAGGCCGAGACATTTTAATCTTCCGAAATAAAGATTGTATGATGTCTTAAAAGAAGTTTATAAAAGCCTCCAAACTATGTCGAGTTCAATTTCTCCGAGGATTTTAACTGAGGACCTATCTTTCTTTAGTTCTTCAAATAAAATTGTGTGCTGTAACACTTAAAGCAATTAATCATAAAGATTCTTTATCAGATAATAAATATTTCCTTACTGTATAATCAACCTATATGGTGAACATGTGACATCTTTTTGAATCACCTTGAAATTAAAGAAGATACTTCTGTCAGGATTCTGGGCCTGACCAGGGGCGTGCCAAGGGGGGGGGACGAGCGGGACCAGACCCCCCCCAGAGCTAATTTTTTTATTTAAAAATAAAAATCTATAAATATTTTATTAAATATTTATTATTTAATGCCTCGTTTATGGATATTATATAGCATTTTTGCCCAGTTCCCGCATCATTCCTTCCGAATTTGACCAGGAATTAGTTTACTCCCCAAGCTCGTAAATGGACTCATACGAACTTTCCAGCTCTGGTCGTGCGGCCTCCCGCTTTCTCATATAGCCTAAACCAGCAATATTGAACACCTAAGGCGCCTTACAATACACACCGATGTTGCTGACTTTTATTCTACTCAGGCAACTGGCTGTTGTCTTGATGAACAAAAATTATGGTATGATTCTGGTGTTCATCGCATCCGTGGATTGCAATCTAAAAGGATGCAGGGATCCGTTATTTGTCTTAACGGCAAGAAATATTGTGTTATTGTTGTAACGGCAAATCTTGGCCGTGCCCGTGACATCATGTCCGTGACACCGGTGTGTAAAGCTCCATTTGATAATATTGGTTGGTTTTCGAGTGGCATGTAACAGACAAGAAAAATGTCAGCGACATCGTGTCCGCGACACTGGTGTGTAAGGTGCCTTATTTTTCACAGTTTTTGGGCGGAGAACTTTCAGCTCCTCCGCATGGCTCGAAATTCCAGCTGTCCCAAAAATACCTAGGGGGCCGTCCATAAATTACGTCACCTGGAAATAGGGGGGGTCCAGAATGAAAATGACGGTACGATGATATGGATGGGGGAGGAGGTAGTTAATGAGATGAAGTCATTTTTCAAATGTTTTAAAACTAATTTAGATAGGAAAATTGTAAAAATTCTATGTAAATTCTTTAAAATATAGTTAAACAGCTTTAAAACCATGTACTTGATTTTTACAATATCCGTTAAAATGGTCATTTCAGCTTCAGGTAAAAAACAAAGCTACAATATTATGCAATTTGAATGAACACTTTAATCTTAGATTTGCGGGCAGCGTCAGCGTCCATCACTATAGTAAATGTTCAAACCACAAAATTCAGAACGTTCTGGTTTGAATCAATGATTAACATAAAATTAGCCCATAATAAGTTTTTAGACTTAATTTAATGGTTTCAACAATTTAATGGTTTAAACAACCCAACAGAAAAACCATTTAGTAGAGTTTTTCCAAAGACTGGCATTACTTTAGGAGTTTGACCCCATGATGTAATTTTTCAGTGGTTGGGGGAGGGTCAGGCGGATTATGTTGGTAGGATGATTGTAGGAAGGGGAGTCCAAAAAAGGCTAAAAAGCGATGACGTAATTTATGGATGGCCCCTAGGCCTCTAGTCTAACCCTCCCCCCCCAGGGCAAAATCCTGGCCACGCCAATGGGCCTGACTGTGGACTGTAATTTATCATGGTCTTCACACATTCTACAACTATGCAGCAAACTGAGTCGTATCTGTTACGCACTCAGAACACGTAATCCTATTTTAGATCCAAGCTCAATTCTTATGGTTTACCACGGCTGTTTCTCCTCTGTCATGTCCTATGGCATTGAAGTGTGGGGAGCATCACCTCATGCTCAAAAGGTTTTCCTGGTTCAAAAGCGGGCACTCCGTATCATCAACAGGCTACCCCCATTGCACACTTGGAAAGGAACATTTCGCTCACTAAATTTTCTTACATTTCCATCTTTGTACATTTTTAAAGTGATCTTGTCCACGTTAAATACCCTTGATAACTTATCTGTTGTGGGCGCAAATCAAAGGTATCCGACTAGGCATGGCGAAAATCTCCGCACACCTAGACATCACCTTACCCTTTCTGAGAGAGGAATGGTGTACACGGGACCCATCTTTTTCAACAAAATCTCTGCTGAAATCAGGGGTCTGAGGGGCTTTTAATTCAAGAAGGCGTTGAATAGTTTTTTGGTCGACAGGGAATTTTACAGCATTGACGAATTCCTGTCTGCTTGAATGCCTGACATACTTTTTCTTTGTATTATACAAATGTCCGCTTAATTTATAGTTATGAGCATTTTATATATTATGTTGACGACTGAGAGGTACATGTTTTATGTATTTTATTAATAAAGAATGTCTATGTCTATGTTTTTTTAACCTTAAATAAACAAAACATCAGTACTTTTGCATGTTATCAACTGATATGATTATTGGTTGCTCTAACTTCACTTTTACCTACGATGTATAAAACACATGTCGTCTAGCAGTCTTTAAAATCTTGACAGTCTGAAATCAGTCTTGAATTTCATAATAGTCTATAGTCTATAGCATGTCTATAACAAGTATATAATAGTCTATAGCAAGTCTGGAAATCTACCTGCTATTTAGTTTTATATTGATATATTAAAACATATTTAAAGCAATGTAAAAAATTCAAGTTTTTTGCGCTGAAAAAATTTTGTTTGAAAAGTATCAGCAAATACAACTAACTTCTGGCTTAGTTCATCGCAACGAAGAGTCATTGTTTGACGGAGTTTCTTCCTCTATGCCAAATAACAGTAATTACTTCGTGGATCATGGTTAAACTTGAAGCAGCTTCTGTGTATTGCTTCATAGTAAAATATCTAAAAAATTAAGATCAGGCCTATCAACTTGACAATAACACTTTTATTTCATAACAATATTTAATCAGGTAAAAGCAGCATAATATTTCTCACCAATTGAAAATTAAGTTTTTCTATCTTGAGATGATGATAAAATCATCAGTGGTTGTTTATGTTTATGACTTACATATATATATTTGGAAACAGGTCAAATAAAATATGACTAAAATGTATGACTATGTATGACAAAAATTGTCATTATCAAAATTATATTTTTGGTCTTGAAAGGTCAGGAAGTTGTGAAAGGTCATGAAAAAGTTTGGAATTGCAGTGGAACCCCTGTTAACCATCACCCTTGGGACCGAGAGTCTGTTGGTTAAGAGAATAGATGGATCACAGAAATTTCATTATAAACTGTTTCACGATGATTAATGAATATTACTCGGGTTTTAACAACTTTAAATAACTTTATTTTAACATTGAAATAAAGTCTAAACTAAAGCAAAACATCATCACAACAAGTATTTGTTTTTCACTCGTTTACATAAATCAAAACATTAAAACATCTGTTTTGATTTACAGACTTTATGAAACATCCCCTTTCTTAAAGGTCGAGTCTCCTTGAAGATTCTTGATAGAGTCAAAAGCCTTTTTTTTGCAGTTCGTCCCAAATCCACTCATTGTTTTTCCTGAGTAGATCGTCTATAGGCTTCAAAATCTCTGACCTGTTTGGGATGTACCTTCAAGTGAAATTTATCATCCCTAGATATCTCTTTATTCCTTTTAAATCAGTTGGAGGCTTCATGTCAGTAATTGCCTTTACTCTGTCTTGATCAAAAGAAATACCTCTTTACTCACTTCAAAGCCAAGGAACTTAATTTTTGGTCGAGAAAAGATAGTTTTCTTTTTATTCAAAGTAATACCTTCCTTTTGAAATTTTTTGAGAACCTCGATCAAGACTTGGTCGTGTCCAGCTTGAGTGCTTCCCCACACCAGGATGTCATCTATGTAAGCTTTTACATTTCTTTGATCTCCGAGAGCAGCATGGATGCGTTTCTGGAAGTATTCTGGCGCTGATGTAATGCCAAAAGACGACCTTGAACTGAATCGTCCCCAAGGTGTCAGAAATGTGGTAAGGTCATATCTACTTGCCTTTTTCCGGGTGCTGTATGTAGATTACTGACTGACCTGTACCTTTCAAAGCGTTTTTTCCAGGCACTCCAATCATAGGGTTTGAATGAAAAGGGTAACCTGGCTGGGGCCGTGTAAGGCTATGGAAAGCGGTAGTGTTGACACTCTGAACTGGCGCAGGTGGAGATGTTCCTGCTGGGCCACACGCTGGGGGTGACGCTGAAGGTGGTGCGGCCGTCGGCCCACGGCTCGCAGCAGTTCGTCTGCTACTTCCCCGACGACCACCTTGGCTCCTGGCCCGAAGTGGCTCTCGTCGCGGAAGACGACAGGCACTACAACGTCCTTTGTTTATAACCTCGATGATCATTATGACCTAATCTCTCTCTCTAGCCCAAGAGTGAAGTCCAGATTAATTATTTTAAGAGTGAATTCAATGGAGATGATAGCGAGTAATATTACCTTTGCATAGCTAAGGGAAAATATCATTTGTATTTGCACACTACTTCACACCTACATTTACTCGTCGCATTATATTTCTCATAATTGGTATCGGTTACATTACATTTTTAATAAGAAAACTTTAAATGAATTGATTTGGGGTGTATAAATTGAACAAGTCAACAAGTCTTAATGACATAAAAATATGAATTTTTGTCAACTGCACTAATTCAATGGATTGTAAACCTTGCATACCTTGTGACTGCCTTCAGTTCATTATGTAGTCAAAATATACTTTAGACTAAACATTCTTTATTCTTTTTGTAATTTTCAAGGTTGTACAAGAATTAATTCCCCCATTACACCATCTTGCTTTTGATACGAAGATACTAAAAACAAAAATTTTATTGATTCTCATGCTTTTTACAACTCTACTGTACGACAAGCAAAGAAGGACCACAATCTTTGAGTCTAATAGAGTTGTAAGAATTATTTGTATTTCTTTATGATTGTTTTAGTGTCTGTGTTTTAAAAATGTGAATATTAATGAGTGAATCAATCATTGTACAACCATGAATACGACATGAAGAACGTTGAAGCTTCATGGACTACTTAATGAGCTCAAGGCAGTCAAAATATATAAAAAGTTGTTTAGATTACATCAAAATAGTCATTATAAAGGGCTTAAAAGAGGCTTCAGCATGTCGTTGATATAGAAAATCAGGGAACATGAACAAGTCTTACCATTCTCGTTCTTTCAGTTTTTAATTTTCTGGATTGGTTGAATCCTTGAGTTACTTGTAAGATTCACTTGTCTAGACTCTACTAAAGGGTACATGTTAAATATTTATGGTTATAAATTAATAATATAAATTTAAAAATTACTACAGATTGATTTTAATGCAAATTATGACTTATTTAAAACCAAGACATAATGTTAAAATTTTAGTTAATCAAAACCAACATCTTAATGGACATTTTGAACATCTTAACATTTTCTTTGAACATTTTTAGGTATGTATATGAAATATTTTCCCTGGGAGTAACAGAGCAAGCAATAACTTACTCATTTTGGCTATGGTTGTCATTCTTTGAAGGCTGAATTTTGGACAGGATCCATATAATAATAATTCCCTGCACATAATTACCCATCATAATATGTATTACTTGTGAGGCCAGGAATAGCATTATTATTTTGCTAGAGCAGCTACCATTTACAGTCGATTCTCGCTAACTCAAAATTCCCCAGGACCACGAGTTTTCGCAAAGTTACGTTAAGTTCAACTCAGTCATTGTTCGAGACATTTTTGATTAAATTCAGGGTTTGATTCACCAACACGTCTTAATCTGTACTTTGGGGATGCACTTTGAGGTGTAGAGTTAATTTTTGTGCCTCTTCGACTTGTACAGGTAAAATATAACCACAAAATATTTCGAGTTAATTATGGTAATTTTTTTACTCACACAAGTTTTCTAAGGATATTAAAAATAATTTGAGACCTCGAACATTTTGATTTATAGAGGATCAAGTTAGGAAGAGTTGACTGTATAACATTCAAAATAGAACAGGTGTCATAGTTTTTCTAAATAGTTCATGATAGTAGAGCTGCTTATGAGATGGAAAAGCAAGGTGATTTTGTGATTTGCCCTTAAAACTTATTCTATTTTTATGGGAAAATAGTGAACCCAAGAACACTGGAGAGACTTACTTGTCAGAGCTTGGATCATGAAGTGAAGGATGTTGCCCTTTGCACTCTGGGGTTGCATGCTTGACTGACCAATAGTAGCTTGTTTCCTGTCTGGTGTTATGGCTCCAAATTTAAATTACAATTACAGTCTCTTTATACTATTTATTTAACTTATACAGTATTTATTGAATATATAACACTCCTTCCCCCTTTAAATAAAATTCCTTCTCCATTGGAAAAAAAAATAAAAACATAACTATTTGCAGCATTTGTTTGGAAATAAACTTTTTCATAAAAAACAAAATTAAAACTTGAATATGCTGCAAATTAACTTCTTTTTTATATTACAAATTTAGCTTTTGCGGGGCCTTGGTAATCCTTTTAGACCTCCGCAGTGTTTCTTGGTCAGTTGGTTTACGAGGAGACGAAGACTTCTGTGTGGGTGGTGATGGCCTCCTAACTGGACTTTGATTTAGGTCCACCGGTGGTGGTGTTGTTTGTGCCGCAGTGGGTGTCTTGGCTGGTGACAAAATTGGTATAGGCCTAGGCGGGGTTACATTGACAGGTGGTTTTTGTTCTTGTAGATTAGGAAATTCAAGTTCAGATTCCTTCAAGAGGTCTGCATGAACAAACCGTTTTTGACCCATTACACTAACAACAATATACGTCACTGGGCTGATGACTTTTACTACCATGCCCGGCATCCATTTTACTTCTTCGTTACGAACACTTCTGACCATAACTTCTTGACCTAGGGTGAATGACCTCCATGGTCCTCTAGATTTGTCACTTGATTCCTTGATTTTCCTTTGTTTATCCATCATACTGCGCTTGAAATCAGGCTTCAGTAAGGTGAATTGGGTCCTAGGTTGAAATCCTAAAAATAACTCTGTTGGTGTTTTACCTGTGATTGAGTGAGGAGTATTTCTGTAAGAGAACAGAAAACAATCAAGCTTATGCTGTAATGTCCTGGTTTGTCCCTTTAGGTTGTCTTGGAGTACCTGTTTTAAAAGTGAAGTTTTAAAAGTACCCACCATTGATTCTGTTTGACCGTTGCTAGCTGGATGGTATGGAGGAGAGAACATATGGTCAATTCCATTGGAGCGTAAAAAACTTTCAAACTCTTCTGACTTGAATGGCGGTCCTCCATCGGTAATTATGTGCTCAGGGATCCCATAGGCTGCAAAGCAAGATCACAGTTTCTCAATAGTTTTAGCAGCATTTGTTCCATTCATCTGAAAAACTTCAACCCATTTCGAGAAGCTATCAACAAGTACTAAAAAGTAAATACCATTTTTCATTGCAAAGTCTAAATGTACTCTCTGCCATTTCCTGGTAGGCCAAGTCCATGGCTGTAGTGGCACTTTATGAGCAGATTTACGAGTCATTTGGCAGATCGAACAGGACTTAACAAGGGTTTTTATTTTCTCATCAATTTTAGGCCACCATACAAAGCTTCTCGCTAATGCCTTCATTTTACACACACCTGGGTGTTCTTCATGTAACATACCTAGAATGTGTGTCTGAAATTTTGAAGGAATTACTATTCAATTTCCCGAGAGATCACAATCATTTTCAACCGAAAACTCATTTTTACGTAAAAAGAATGGTCTCAATGGATCTTCCTTATCCATAGTCTGGGGCCAGCCTCGAAGTGTTAAATCCAAAACCTTAGAAAAGATAGGGTCCCTGCGGGTTGCAAGTCCTATCTCTCGAGCTGTGAGTGGCAGTTCCGGAAATGGTGCAAAAAACTGAATTGTATGTTCCTCGACATCTGAGTCGAGTTTCTTTGGAAGACGCGAAACAGCGTCGGCTTCGACAATTTCTGAACCCTTTCGATAGATGATGTGGTAGTCGTATGCTGACAAAATTATTGCCCATCTTTGCATGCGGGCAGCAGCTAAAACCGGGATACCCTTTTTCTCGCCTAAAAGTGCTGTGAGTGGGGCATGATCTGTAACTAGAGTGAAAGATCGTCCAAAAATGTATTTTTGAAATTTCTTTACACCATAAATAATTGCAAGAGCCTCCTTATCTAATTGGGCATAGTTTATTTCAGATTTAGTGAGACTCCGTGAAGTGTATGCTACTGGACGAACAGACCCATCATTCATAATGTGTGACATTACACTAGCTATTCCATAGGGACTCGCATCACACGTGATTTGGATTATCCACTTGGGATTGTAAGGTACCAAAACATTACTTTGTGTTAAAAGCTTCTTACTTTCTTCAAAAGCCTCGGAACATTTTGTGTCCCACCTCCAAGGTTTATTCTTTTGTAATAACTGGTACAGGGGATACAAGATAAAGGAAAGATTAGGCAGACATCTACCATAGAAATTCAATAGGCCTAAATAGGCTCTAAGTTGTGTAACATTGGTTGGCTCAGGAGCATCAAGAATAGCCTTTACCAATTTATCAGTTGGATGAATTCCAAACTCATCAATGCGATGTCCCAGAAAGTCTAAACTAGGTCTTAGAAACTCACTCTTTTGATAGTTGGCCTTAATACCAAAATCCTGTAATCGTTGTAGGAGAGCTTCTGTCTTCCTTACAGCATCCTCCTTGCTTTGGCCTACAACCAAAATATCATCCAAAAAACAGTACGTACCTTCTAAACTCTTCAAGATGCTGTCCATTACTGCTTGAAACTGGAAAGGCGCACTCGTGTTTCCAAATGGAAGTCTTCGGTACCTATAAAATCCTTTATGGGTATTCACGGTTAAGAAAGGTTGTGATTTTTCACCTACACCTAACTGCAAATAGGCTGAGGTCAGATCAATCTTGGAAAATATTTTTCCACCAGACAGTTTTGTAAAAATATCCTCTGGAGTGGGAAGAGGATAATGTTCAGAGTTTTTCAAAACTCGGTTCAAAGTGACTTTAAAATCTCCGCATAATCGAACCGATTTTCCATCAGGTTTCAAAACACAAACCAGTGGTGTACTCCACTGACTATCTTTGACAGGGTAAATAACCTCAAACTTAACAAGATTGTCAAGCTCTTTTTCTACAGCGTCCCTTAGAGCGTAGGGAACTGGTCTCGCTTTACAAAAAATCGGAGTTGCATCCTCATCAACCGCAATATCTGTTGTAATCCCTTTAATTAGGCCCAGTTGACCCTCAAAAACATCCTTGAATTTTCAAATCAATCTCCATATCTGAAGAAGAAACATTGTGTAGAGACTTGCCTGTATTTCCGGATCCAACCTGAAAGATCCGGTTCCAGTCGAGCTTCAATTTTTGCAGCCAATTACGTCCGAGCAGTGCTGGCTGTCGCCGGTCGTTAACTCCCACGACGACAATAGGCAGGTTGTAGTCTTGTCCTTCATGGGTCACAGAGGCTTTGAATTCTCCCATAACTTCCAACGGATGACCCGTGTATGATTTCAGCTGTAACTCAGTAGGACTTAAATTAACCCTAGAGAGCTCGCGCCTACCACCGTAACGTGAGAGCTCGTGCGGGGTAAATATTTACCCCATTGTTTTATTGTATTTATTTAATGAAACAACAAGCAATTAATTCAAAACATATTACAAACTTTAATGTCGACTATATTTAACCTATATACACTCCATCATGTAGAAAGTCTTAACAGAAAAGCATACTGTTCACACATAAAACAGTCAACACAGGTTTCTACTGTATGGTCCTCGCAGATGCTTTGACCGCAATTAGCATAGCACTCGGTAGTTTTTCGGTCCAAATTTCTAAATTTCTTGATCAGAAATCACATCTGGTATTTTTCCGAGTTGGTTGTTGCATTGGTTTTTGTTGCAGTATTCCTAAAGCCGGCTTTATGCGCGTTTTTAGGTCTCTTGGTAATGTTACAATTTCAGTACAGCGTGGACTTAACACGAGATTTGCCATTACAAATTTGGCATTTCATCAACCTAGACTTACAGGTCAGCCACTAGACGAGTCGACTGGAAGGTACTGAAGGGGAGAAAGCATTGGGGTGCGTCTTCGCATACTTTTTCTTGTGTTAAAAACGTGCCTGGAGAAAATTTACCCCGCGCGAGCTCTCTAGGGTTAATATGACTAAATTTATCATCATAGATATGCTTAGGTAGGACGGTCATTATAGCACCTGTATCAATAACCATTTCCAATGGCTTATTTTCAATCATCAAGGTTGTGCGGTAATTATTTTCAAAAGAAACTTCATTTATTAAAGAAACACACTGCAATTCATAGCATGCATTAATTTCCTCCTCATTATTTTCATGTACATAATTTACTCTTAGCCTACCTTTAGACCTACTATCATTTGTTGAAGAAGCAGTTTTTGCCTACAAACATTTGATAAATGTCCTATTTTCCCACAAGAATGGCATCGAGAATTCTTAAAGAAACAGGCATTGCAGTTGTGACCCGTTTTGCCACAACGGTAACATTTGTATTCTTTCCTATTTTCAGGCTGAGAATTATTTTTAGCATGAAAATTTCCTTTAGGTTTACTTGAAACATTCTTATTTTGGCCTAAGTGGTGCTTAGGCCTACTAGATCTACCAGATTTGAGAAAATCTATCTCGCTTACTTCCCCCTGTGAGTGAAAACCTTTCACTTCCTGCCTAGCTGCTTCAAGCCTACAAGCAAGCTCAAAAAGTTGTGAGAAATTTGAATCCTTTTCGGTCATTAACCGTTGCTGAATGTCCTCATTTTTAATCCCACTAACAAAATGATCTCTCATAGCATCGTTTAAGAAAGCCCCAAATTCACAAGATGCGGCTAAGTGTTTTATCTCCACCGCATATTGGGCAAGGGTTTCCCCTTCCTTTTGAAACCGTTTGTGAAATTTGCACCTCTCAGAAATTATTGACTTTTCTGGTGAAAAGTGACCCTTTAACGCCTTAACTAAATCATCATAAGTTTCATCTGCCAGTTTTTTAGGCAAAAGTAAGTTCTTTAAAACAGCATAATTTTTAGGCCCGATAACTGTGAGAAATAATGGAACTTTTTCTGTTTCCTTTACAGAATTTGCTTTAATATATTATTCAAACCTTTCCAAATAATTGCTAAGATCTTCCACATCTTCATTAAATTCAGAAAATTTTCCAGTTACAGACATTTTTACCCACTCATGAGCAGAATACAGAATGGGTCAATTTTAAATAATTCAGAGCACAAATTATACACATAGTGATAAAAATTGTTCAAAAATACTTCAATTTACCAGTAATCAATGATAATAAAATATTGCAGATGATTTAGTAAAATATTGAAATCACTTAAAAGAATATTCCAAAAGAGGAAGTTGAGTATTTCCAAGTTTTGCATGAAAAGGTTCTGTTGCAACAGGATTGTCAGTCCCAGGTACTTACATGAAATATGCAAATGCAAAAAATAATTATTTTCTTCAAACCTTTGGATTTTATAAAGCCTTTGGCTTTAAAACATTATTGATTTTAATAAAATACAATTATTTTATAAATTCCATATAAAACAAATTGAAACTTTGAACTTGGCATTTGTGCACAATGTGATTTTTCCTCTTGATGTAACTTTTAATATTTCTTCATGAATTTAATTAAAATTTTTCACTGAAATCAGTACTTCTATTAAAATAAACCAATATTTAGAACTTTTCACCATTCGTCGCCAAGTTATTCTATTTTTATGGGAAAATAGTGAACCCAAGAACACTGGAGAGACTTACTTGTCAGAGCTTGGATCATGAAGTGAAGGATGTTGCCCTTTGCACTCTGGGGTTGCATGCTTGACTGACCAATAGTAGCTTGTTTCCTGTCTGGTGTTATGGCTCCAAATTTAAATTACAATTACAGTCTCTTTACACTATTTATTTAACTTATACAGTATTTATTGAATATATAACAAAACTGAGCGTTGTATAAGATTTGGATGGAAGCTGAGGTTTTGAAAGAAAAGATTGCTATTTTTGATAATGTCGAAAGAGGTGCTTATTTTTCTTAATGACGTTTTGCTAAGAACATTTTTTTGATAGAACATGTATATTTTTGAATCACAAAATGTCTATAATACTTGAGAACTAGCGCTTGCTTATGAGATGATGGTCATGTTGTATCATTCTGGTAAAAATCATATCCATGAAATAAAACTAATCTTAGGAAATGCACCATATTTTTGTCAAGTGTTTGCTGTCACCAAATGGTACGTAATCCACATGTTAAATTTATCTGCTTTCAAGTAATGTTTTTATACAGTGTTGATTAATGTTTTTATATTATTTTTTAAGATTAGAAACTTTTTAAGATAATCACAAGGGGATTTATTCCTATTTTTACGCTTATCATCTGAAATTATGTTACTTATACAATCATCAGTGTTAACATTGATTGCTAGTTGTTTTATTGAATACTGTGATTATACTTTTTATGATTCAAATTTTTTCTTGTTTCTTGAAACAGAGGAAATAGTGTAATTTAATGACAGGAAATGTTTAGAGTTTGCATGTATACGTAGTATAAGCTAGTTTTAAGTGTTAAGTGGAAAAATATCTAGTCATCGCTTGTGTAAAAACTTACTTTTATGAAACCTTTTAGTTAAATTGTTTATTTATAATTAGATTTAAAAGTGAACATGAGTCAAGTATATGCTGAAATGTTTTGTTATTGAAGCTGTTTTATTATTTTAATTTATAAATAATTTCATTGATCTTGTTAAAGAAGGTAAACAGTATTCCTACAGTAGAACCTCGCTAATCCGTACCTGTGGGACCGGGGGCATGGTCGGAACAGCAAAAAGGTCGTATTATCGGATGAACTCATTTTATTGACATAAAAACGTACAAAAACTGTATTTCGATCAGAAAAATTGCATTAAGAGTTTTTAACAAGCTGCTGTACTACTGTAAAAATCGACATTAGGACCAAAAAAACCTAACCGCACCAAATGTTATTGCTCTACTGAACGATATACGCACTCCCAATGAGTAATTCGTCATCGACAGGAGCCAACCTGAACGGAGGAATGCACCGGAAATGTAAACCAACATCAATTTCCAATTGCATGGTCGGACTAACCGATGAGAAAACCCCGCTGGGGCGAACTAGCGGAGGCCTATTTCCCCGGCGGCATGGTCGGATTAACCGAGGAGTCGGACTATCGGAGGTCGGACTAGCGAGGTTCTACTGTATTGTATAACTGTTGTAGTTATTTTTGTAGGTAAACCTATGAATTTGATTGAAATATGTATTACATATATTCAGAAACATGTAATCGTATCTAGTCTTGTAATATCTCATCAATGTTACTGTTAAATCAAACATATTTGAATCAACTTCATGAATTATTTGTCAGTAAAGATTTAACTTCAGCAATAATTATACCTCAGTAGTTGTGTTTATAATTTTTTTATATTTAAGAGGCCTTTTAATTCCTAGATGTAATGAGTATTTTTCTGCAGTATTTGTAATAACTTTAAACTCGTCTCAAATAGGTTCTGATTTTTATAGACTAGATTGTTACAATGTTTTTTTGTAGATTGTGCTGTAGAATGAAACTAATTTATAGTTATTATAAATTGTGTGAGGATTTCGTTAAATATACATTTTGAGTTATGTTATTCAAAATTTGCAAATTAGTGAAAGTTTTAGCCATATGTAACTATTCCTATAAAAATTTCAGAAATTGTTTTTGTGTGGACTGATGTGAATGTCTGAGTGAACTTTTATTTTAAAAATTTTTCCTTACTAGACTCTTAAATCCTGGTTGCTTGAATCTTTATTAAATTATTTTCACTTTTTTTATTGCTCAAACTTCACATTTGATTATTATAACTTATTTTAAACTAAGTAAAATTAAAAAGACAGTGTACAGAATATAAGTAAAGGACGTATTCCATTAAAAGTTATTTCAATAATATAACTACTATAACACTGCTTCTTATAAATATACTCAAGTTTAATGTTTAATCATTCACAATTGTGATATTAAATGGGAATAATTGTAATTTAATCTGTAAAATCACCATATATCAATCACTTTTTAAAAGTAACTATTTAATTCATTATTTTCTGTAGACGTGACTTATTTGCAAGATTTTTATCTTTGGGTGGTTGTTTTAAAATGTGACTCAAACATTGCATCAATGCAGTAGACCCTATTACCGGTTACCTTTTCACTGCCCTTCACTTTAACTGGTCCACACTTCACGAAAGTGACTCCTTTTCAACAATCTGATTTTTATCAATGCATTGGTTTAACTTGCCCATATTGGCAGGAAATGGACGTATTAAGAATCTGTTAGGAAATACTAGAGACAAATTAATATAGAAGTGTGTAATTTTTACTTACAGACCAGTTGGCATGTACGGTACGTATTAAATACCATACAGTAATTCAAAAGATTATAACACATTGGTTTTACTGGCAAAACCGTTATTCGACTGGGTCTCGGTCTCAAGGTGGCTGGATCAGAGAGAGTCTACTGTATTTTCATCAAGTTTTTAATAATGAATATTCTTTATTGCTTTCAAGTAAGTTCACTATAACGAACTAAAAAAATTACAGAAAGCTAATTTCTTCAGCTTTATTTATAATAATTAACTCAAACAGCAATATAATGCATTGGTTCTAGTTTCTAAAGGGTTTTTATTGTGATTTCAAGATAAAACATTCTGAGGTTCCAATGTCATTGGAACTGAGCTCTAAACAATAATAATAGAGACTGTTTCCACTATTTTGTAAAAAACATATGATATAGTCTAAAATATTCATCAAAGTGAACTAGCCTATTTTTTTTTATGTAAAATTATTTAATAAGTGGTACTTCATTCAAAGTAAAAAGACAGAAATCTAAATATTTGAATATTGTTGTATTGCCATGAAATATTCAGGTAAGTTAGACAAGGTTGAATGAATGTGTAATACTGTACTTAAAATGGAAAAAAACATTATCTTTTAGATGTGGACCAGTCGTCGGAACAATAAAGGCAGTGATAACTTTTTTTTTAACTTTGTTCTTCAGTCAATTCAGGATTTTGAATGAAGAAAAGCTATTGTATCTTTTAACCCAATGTAAGTTTTACAGAAACTCTTGATTGTTATGGGACAATAATACAGTGAAAGCAAAAGATTTTTTTAACACCTACCATAACTGTGTGTTGATCCAACCGGTTAGTGAGGAAAAAATTCAACATTTTGGCAATTTCTCTTATTTTTCGTAACGTTATCTGGAATTCAGTTATGTCCATGTGATTCCCTCTATATTCCTAAAGCATGTACACAGTAATCTGATCAAATCAAAGGTGTTCTTATATAAGTAATCATTCATTTATATTTGTAATAAATGAGTGTAAAGTTGAGAAAACCCCCATAGATCTTTTGTTGTTGTCTTTATCAATGCTGTGTCTCGATGTAAGCTCATGAAATGCAATGTTTTGTTTGCACAAATTTATTAAATATAGTAGTGGTGCCTTCTGTTGGTAAGATAGTATTTTTAACTTGTAAATTATTATCTGTACATTATGTCATTGTAGGTATGTAAAGCGAGCAGCATGGCGTGTATACCAAAGCATTTGTTGAACCTAGTTAAATTTTCAAATCACAAAAACTTTCTTGAATGGTCTTTTGTACCATTATCAACATGTGTTTTTTAACTTCAAAAAATATTTATTGCTGCTATGGAATTCGTATTTATTGAATTTACTTACTAATTTTTTCTTAAAAGTTGTGTTGTTGAAGTTTTTTCCAGTGAAAATTTATGTCAAAAGAGTGTTTTCCATTCAAAAAGTTTTTGTGACCATTGTTTTGCAACAGTTGTTCTACCTATTTCTAGAACCTTTCAATTTTAGTCCCTGTACTTAAACAAGTTAGAAATATAAATTTATTGTGCAAGTGAAATTTTAATTTTTGTTTTTTCAATTTGTTTTTTTATGTTATTTTATTAATTCCCCAGTAGATTTGTATCAAAATCAAATAAGTTGTGAAGAATTGATAATGGAATTGTTATAAAAGAGTTTTGTTAAAATCAGAAAGTTTCTTCGGAAACATATATCATAAATTAATTCATAACTGTTTGTTTGTTGTTTTTTTTTTTGCTGTAATGTGATTTTTATAGCTTTAATCATCACAGCCTCGCCTCGTCATTTAAGTCGAGAAATAACTTTTATTGCGTGGAGAACAACTGGGCAAAGTGATATGTTGGCTCTTGTTGTAGCTATGAAATAAATATTTAATTTTATTCCAGTGAATTTAATTTATTACCTCTCTCACCAATTAAAATTAGCTCATTGTCTTGTATTTTAAGGTCTGTTATCCATTAAAAACAGCAGTGATTTTGTACAAAAAGTTCAACAATTATTTGAGGTTATGATGGTGAAGAGTACCACTTTAAAATATAAATTCTATTAGAATTATAAAAATGTGTACACCCTACTATTTGACCAGTTGTGCCGCTCAAACATGACTGTTTATGGTTTTATACACGGTATTTTGTATACTTGCATTAATATACATTCTAATAAATGTGATTTTTCATGATTTAAAATGTTATGGAAGATATATATTTAGTTTATCGGGTTATATGGAGTCAACCATCTTCAGTATCCTAAATAAAAACTATTTGTTTGATTATCCAGCGACACTGGCTATCCAGTGACGGATCCAGGGGGGGGCAGCGGGGGCGCCTGCCCCGGGCGCCTGCCCCGGGCGCCTGCCCCGGGCGCCGGCCTGTAGGGGGCGCCAGTGGCGTCCCAACTGGCTGGCTCCGGTTAAGTAAAAATCAAAAAATTCATTTAAAGTCAAATTTTTCGTTTCGCGGCCGACAAATCTCTCAGTGTCATCACTGCCGGAAAATCTCTATAGCATTGCGGCCGTCAAGCCTGTCTCTGTTTTCGTGACCGTCACATTCCTCGTTGTTTGATGGCAAGAAAACCGCTCACTCGTCTCGCGGCCGAAAAAGCGCTCGCTCATTTAGTGGTCGGAAAATCGCCTGCTTGTTTAGTGGCCGCGAGATCTCTTGGTCTCATTATGGACGACAGGTCTTTCGTTCTTTTCGTGGCTGTCACATCTATTGGCCATATCTTGATCAGATGATAACAGTCGTTGCTGGCAGGCATATTTCTTTGCTGTTTCACTGCCGACAAGTATTTCGCTAATTTCGAGGTCTTCATTTATTGCATGACCACATTGCGGCCGAAAAATCTATCGTTTAGACAACAGCTGGCAAAAATCTGTCGCATTGCAACTACCGCTTGAACTTTTCAGGGCCGGCCGATTACACCGTTCGTGGTCGCATCGCGGGTGTCAAATCGCGGTCGTATGTCGTAAAAAACCACGACCGGCAAATCTTGTGGTCTTATTGCGGGCGGAAAAAATCGCTCAGTGTTTCTGTGACCAGCAAATCTCTAGGTCTCATTGCGGCTGAAGGTGACCAGACGACCCGTTTTGAACGGGACAGTCCCGTTTTTTAGCGACGAGTCCCGTTGTCCCGATGAACTCTCTCGGGACGTCCATTTGTCCCGTTTTGACGTTGTTGGTAAAAAAAAATACTTAAAAACGTTTTACGGTAAAAAACTCTTAAATTTTTCCGGTTCTTTAGTCTTTTCTAGTAACTTAAAATTGATGGTAAATATGAATTAAAGTATAACACATATTTTCAATCTGAAAGTGTCTAAAAATCCACCAAAATGCTCCTAATTCTTCAAAAATTTCCGAGGGAGGACCCCCGGACCCCTCTCTCTTTGTGAGGGGTATGGAAATACATTTAAATGTAAAAAACTTAAATAAATTTTTCCTATTATTTAGTAGTTTTCTAGTAACTTAAAATTAATGGTAATGATGAACTAGAGTCTAGCACTTATTTTCAATCTGAAAGAGTCTAAAACGCACCAAAATGCTCCTAATTTTTCAAAATTTTGCGGGGGAGGACCCCGGACCCCTTCCATTTGTGGGGGGTATTCCATACCCCTCCACACCACCCGGAAGTTGGCGTCCCGTTTTGGCTGTTCCAAAATCTGGTCACCTTACCAGTCATATCGCGTCCGCAAAATCGCTTGGTCGCGTTGCGGCCGTCAATAAGATTGTATTTTACTTTGCATAGATTGGGCTCAAATTAGTTTAAGGAGGCAACATAGCCGATTTCACTGGTCAGGCATTGTTTAGAAACAGTCGGGAAAGGTTAGAAAAAGTCGGAAGTTTCATATGTGAAATCTGGTATACACCTTGTTTTGGTTTTACAACGGTTAGCAAATTTGCCAACTTGACCGTTGAAATTTGTCTCTTGGTTAGGCTGTATCGTAGCCTAAGAACATCGGTTGTAAAAAAATCATAAGAACCATAAAATAAAATTATATTATGATATTCTATATAGTATATTTCGTGTTTGGTGCCGGGGTGGGGGGGCGCCGAACTCCGTTTTTGCCCCGGGCGACAGTAAGTGTAGATCCGTCGCTGTGGCTATCTAGCAAAGCTGTGATCCCAAACAAGCTGTGAAAAAAGCACAAAGAGTGCAACAAACACAAACTGGTACAAACTGTTATGATGCTGTTATGTAGCCTACGGACCAGGCCGGAAGTTAGGTTGTCTATGGATAATAAGTCAGTAAAACTCCTCAGACTACACATCGACAACAAGCTGGATCGGAACTTCCATATTGACGAGGTTTACAAAAAACTCTCTAGATGCTTAGTTTGGGGTTAAGATGCTTGAAACAGTGCAATTCAAGAAGAAAACCAAGGAATGGCTTTTGGAAAGATGTTACTACTCAACTGAGGAGTTTTTCAAGGATCCCATGATGGACTCTGAACCCGACTGCCACAAAAATGTAAATAATGTAAATATAAATATTTGAGTTTTTTCTCAATTGGTGTTTAAGTTCATCATTGACAAGACCTATCCAGAAGCCTGGTCAGCAGTGGCTGCTTGGTAAATGGTAAATGTTTTGATCAAATTGTTGGAATTAACTGCAGAGGAAATGTAAGTAGATTGTTCATACTATTCATATAAAAGGTGTAATATCATGCTTAACATGTTCTCTTTTTCAAATCACATATCCCAAAACTTTAATAAGATATCAAGTACTCTGGCTAACTTAAAAACAATTTTTTAGGAATGAATTGTAGAAAGTTTGATTGTAGTTGTCTGTGATTTTACTAGGCTTGAATTAATAACAGTTCATAAAGTTTTATTCAATCTGCACCTATTACTCATCCACAAGAAGAGTCATGGTTTTCTGGATACGGAGAAAAACTGCGTACAAATATTTAAAATATAATTATATACAGCGCTTGTACCAAATACATTAGATATAAATGATATAAAACGATACTCTCTAAACATTACGATTCATGACAGCACACATGTGTCGTACATTCACTATCCGATGTGTATAGTTACAAACAGTATGTCACATTTTCACTAGAATATATATACCAAAATAGTCTTAAAATAAAGTACTACCCTACGTTCTTCTAGGCTACTCTATAGTGAGTTATCACGAAGTCGGGATTGAGCTTTGCGGCATGTTCACCGCATCGCAGTACAGTGTTATAGGAACCAACGGTAGTGGAGGGTCAGCACTTGGAGGGAGGGGGGATGAGATCCAGCGAGCTGTACGAGTACAGCGGTCTAGACGACTCCCGGTTTCTTTGGACGGTGCTGAAGAGAACCCTGACCATGAGCAGAGCCCCCAGGACCGTGAACAGGCAGGAGAAGTAGGTCTGCGTCACAGGGAGAATGTTCACGGTGAAGTACATGAGGGAGGCGATGTACCATGGCAGCCCCACTTGGTTCTGGAAACAGCAAACACCACTGCGATTAGCCACACTCCACCGATTAGAAGGTAGAACACATTAATTAGCAATATACTTGCAAGTTTAGTAAGAGAGCAGATAAACAATATTTCAATTAAAAAATATAATTTGAAATATATCGACAGATATTGTTTTTAATACTTTAAAGCTCTCTAGGAATATTTTTAAGTAAATGGGAATATAGTATGAGAGTAGGATGAGTGTAGTTATAGGCTTTGACCTAAGAGAGATCTTTTGTAGCACCCTTGTTTTAGTCCCCCAGCTTTAGTTTTTTTAGCGAAGCCTACTAGCTGGTTGATGTCAGTTTCTTTTATTTCACCAAGCACCAAGATTGCCTTCCCTAGGTATTTCAACCTCCTATGGGCTATTACCAGTGTTGAGAGCTACTTTTTTAGAATAAAAGGCCGTGGTGCTGCTACTGTTTGAAACACGTAGCTTGTGGCTGTAGCGAGTTACTATTTGAGTAGCGAGCAGCGGAATTTGACACTACTTTTCCGCTATTTCTGCAATATAAACCTTTGTATTTTTCATGAAAGGGTATTTTAACATGTCAAACCATACAAAGAATCTGAATAAAACAGGATGTGTTTTGTAAATTTGCGATGATTGGTGATTGTAAATTTTTTTTGTTCCTGTAATGAATTGCCTCTGACCAAAGACGAACATTAAATTTTTGTGAGTTCACTATCCTAATCCAATGGTGAAACTGACTTACCCGAACATTTGGCTAACTATTAACAACATGAGGCTTTGTGAGAGCGACATAGAAACGAGTGAGTGAATGCATCAGTACAATTTAGAAAACTCAAAACTATTTCTTGCGTATTATTCTAAAAAAGTCCAAATTAACGAGTTCTTTTCCGTTATTTCAGCAACTAGGTATTCTCCCAATTCAACATCTGTTTATTTTCAAGGTCTTGAGATTATTTTTTATTCGGAGCGGAAATAGAGAAATAACTCCAAACCATGTGTATAGTACAAGAAGTTTTGCAAATAAATCTCTCAAATTACCCAAAGTAAATAAAACAATTTTCCGACATTCTTTTCAATATCTGGGTCCCAAGTACTTCAATCAGCTTCCGCTTCAAATCAAGAATGCAAATAATCTTAATATTGTTTGTAAAAAAACAATCACTTGGCTTTTTTCTCAGCAGGATCTAAGATATTTAAATAACTTTTTGGTATAAAAATATTTTATTAATTGTTAAAACGATGCTGTTTTTTATAAATACTTTTCAAAATTTTAACATAGTTTACGATTAAATTTTTTCATTACAACTAAAACTGAAACCTCAGATGTTACAGCAGGCAGATTTAATGTTATTATAATGATGCTAGACTCTGTAGTTTTTTAGTTGTAACTTTTTCTGTTTAGCAACTGGTCACACAACTTGTTAAAGTGGCCAGTTTCATTTCTCAATAAATACAATGACTGTATGTATATGTTTATTTACTATGAGAAATAAAATTCATTTATTCATTTAATTTATATATTAGTCAGGACTAATTAACAGCCCAACGTTCAGTGGTATATATAAATATATATATATAGTCCTGACTAATATATAATTATAATATATACAGTCGAAACACGTGTCGTGAAATAAAAATTAAAAAAAGGGTACTCATGGTTTTAATTCTTCAATCGAATAATATTTTAAGTGAGCGTCAGTACGGGTTTCGAAAAGATAAAAATATTTCCGATGCACTTTTTGTTATAAATAAAGAATTAAATCAAGCCACAACAGATAAACAACATCCTATGCTAATATTTCTTGACCTTAAAAAAGTTTTTGATTCTGTGGATCGTTCAAAATTATTAAGCAAACTAGAAGAAATTGGTATTCGTGGAAACAGTCTTGCGTGGTTTAAGAGTTATTTCTGTAATAGAGTTCAGTTTGTTTCAATTTGTGGGACTAATAGTGATGTTATGCCAGTAGACTACGGTGTTGTTCAAGGCAGTAATCTTGGGCCTGTCTTGTTCTTAATTTACATAAACAATATATCCAAATTAAACATTTTTGGTAAATTATTTTTATTTGCTGATGATACGCTCATTTTCCTTCAGGCGAAGACTTGGCTTGAGGTGCGTGAAAAAGCAGAACATGATCTCATGATTGTAAAGAAATGGTTAGATCAAAATATATAATCCAAAGCCGTAGCCAGAAAATTTTTTCGGGAGGGGTTTTGACTGGGCCGATGCTGAATTTCCGGCTCGTAAAAAGTGGTGACCTTTTTTTTTACTCACGCGTGTCCTTTTCGCCCCCTTTATTTTCATTTTGGACCGTTTTTATCTGTTTCCGGACCCCTATGCGTTTACCCGCGGGGGTTTTTCACTATTTTCGGGGGGGTTCATCTATTTCGGGGGGGGGGGGGGGTTTTCACCCCTGTTTACTACTATTTCTAGGCTATTTCTACTATTTCGGGGGGGGGGGGTTCTGACCCCCTAACCCCCCCATTGGCTACGGCCTTGATATTATCCTTAAATATATCAAAAACTAAATTTTTGCCGGTTTCTATAAGTAAAATCACTGATTATAATCTTCAAGACCTTAAAATTCATACTTGTAATAATTTTCAAAACAGTAATTGCACTTGTGAAAGTATTGATAAAGTAATTTCTTATAAATATTTGGGTGTTATTTTTGACTGCAGACTCAGATGGAATGATCATATTCAGTTTGTTAGAATTAAGGTCAGGAAATATATTTTTGCTTTTAAACAAATGAATGGAATTTTAACAATGGGGGAAATAAAATTGGCTTATTTTGCTTATATTCAGTCTTTGCTATCGTTTGGGATAGTAGTTTGGGGCGAATGCTTGAAAAGTATTCTTGAACCTCTCAATGTTGTACAAAAATCAATTCTAAAAGCAGGATTTGGTAAAAACAAACGATTCCCGACTGAATCTCTATTTCATGAAACATCCGTTCTTTCTATTCGAAAACTGTTTATTAAACATATTCTAATTAACATTTACAGTAACTTCACTAGCATTTTTCAAGAAATTTCACATTCACATGATACACGGTATTCGTCAAGAGTCAGAGTTACTACTTTGCAACTAAACTATGCATTTTCCACAACAAATTCCTTTTATATTTCTCATATTATTTTTCGAAACATTCGTACAAACTTTCCCAAATTAAATCTGTTTGAATCACCCTCTCTTAATGTATTTACAGTTCGTGTAAAAAAATGGCTACTAAGTTTAAGTATCGACGAAGCAGACCGGATTATTACGGCGGGTTACCGGCGCGCCAGACCTGACCCTTGACTTGACTGACCTTTGACCATGACCACCTCCGGCCGGCTCATGCTCCGACTTCGTCCTAGCCACTCTATTACTTTTATATCAGACCATAAATAAAGAAGCACAAACCGTAACCTAGTTTTAAAATAATTTTTTCTCCATTATTTTTTCTAAAAACAACAAATTTCCTAATTATAACTTCATTAATTATTTTTTTAAACAATAATTTCCAATAAAGAGGTCAAACTTACGATATTTTTGTACTGCAACGCAGCAGACGCACAGGCATTTGCCTATGTCTGCTGATTCCATAAGACCATTCCTTTTTTCTGAGCAGCCAATAAAATTGTAATAAAACTCTTTAATTTATTTTTTGCATTTGGTATAGATTTATGTTTTTTTTGTGGATTATATTTGTACAGCTGTTTATTTTCTTGGAATAAACGTTTCATTCATTCATTCATTCATTCATTCATTCATTCATTCATTCAATTATCCATCTAATATATGTATATATATATATATATATATATTATATATATGTTATATATATTATATATATGTTATATATATATTATATACATAATACAGGGTGTTGTTTTTAAACACAACTCATTTTTAAGATTGAATAATGCACATATAAATATGAAATGAGCATTGTTTTATTGATCTTTACATTTTTATACAACCTATTATTTAAGTTTGATCACATTTAGTTTACATTATGCGCTCAAACAGTCCGCCATTGGCATTTGTATAAAGTTATGCTCTTTCCATCAAATTCCCGAACACGTCTTGCAAGGTGCCTCTTTGAATTTCTTGCATTAAATTTGTTATGTCTGTTTTGAGGTGCTGAATATCCTGTGGATTGTTTTTGTGGGCCTTACTTTTTATGTATCCCCAAATAAAATAATGTAGTGGGGTCAAATCCGGGGATCTTGGGGGGAAATAATCCTTCACCGACAAAATAAAGTTTTGGGTTGCGTTTTTAATGTGTGTGCCTTTAAGCACGATAATTCGCATAAAAATGGTCCGATCTGAATTAAATTTACCACAGAAATGTAAAGTAGTAATTATCCCACGAAAACAATTCACTAGATATTCAGCACCTCAAAACAAACATAACAAATTTAATGCAAGGAATTTCAAGAGGTACCTTGCAACACGTGTTCGGAAATTTGATGGAGAGAGCATAACTTTTACAAATGCCAATGGCGGACTGTTTGAGCACATAATGTAAACTAAATGTGATCAAACTGAAATAATAGGTTGTATGAAATGTAAATATCAACAAAACAATACTCATTACACATTCATATGTGCATTATTCAATCTTAAAAATGGGTTGTGTTAAAAAGAACACCCTGTATATGTAATATATATAAGGCAAAGGCACCTTAACCTAACACAAAATATTTCCCTTTCATAAATACATTGAACCATAAAAAAACTTTGTATGGCAAAAGTTTTATGGGTGAACATTTTCTAAAATATATTTCAAAACCCATCAAAGTCCTATAAAAAGATATTTTAGGTGAAGCAAAATATAATTTAATTTTTAAAATACCTTTACAAGGTACCTAAAGCTGACACTTAAGGAACCTTAACCTGACACTTATTTATTTCGAAAATTAATTATACTGGTGAGATGTTTATTAGTATTTTATGCTTTAAAATGTAATTTTTCTTTTACAATAAAAAATTAAATTACAATTAATTATTAATTAATCAATTTATTTATCTAATATATAATTGATTTATTCACCTCAATATGGAGGAAGGAGGAAGCTACTACTGTGTTAACCTTATGGGAAACAAATAAAAATTTATATTTCACTTATTTCTTAACATAGCTTAATTAAACTTGGTAAGTGGCTTCTTCAAGGAGATTAAATGTTTTATGGGTGAAAATAAAGCAACTTCCTGAATTCCTGTGACAAGAAACCTCTAAATCATTCACAATTGCTTTTATTTAAGATTATTCAAATTGGAATGACTGTGTAGCCAACATATAGGGCCATAGTATAGGGCATATAGGGGTAGCATGGGGGGGTTTATATATGCTAATTTATTGAATGTACCCACAAATGTAATTTATCAAAATTAAAAATGAGTGTCAGATTAGGGTCAACAAAAATACAGGTGCTCCACGTAGGTGTCAGGTTTAGGGACTGAGCTGAATGATTTGAAACTAAAGCTGACCTCCGGTGTGTAGCCTACAATTTCAGGACATAGTATCTAAATGACAAATTAGTTGTTGAATTACACTGTAATGTAAAGGGTAATATGAAGTTACTCAACTTATTCATAAAATACATAGCTAAGACCTTATGAAAAATGAAGTTACCTCTTAACGTTTTGATCAAGCTGAGAATATATTCAGAGAGGACGTAGACATACCCAGAGAATAACAACAACAGGTTGCTGGACAGCTACAAAACTGTTCAAAATGACCTTATAAAGAAATGTGAGCAGCCTAGGACTCCTAAAATATAAGACTTATTTATTGAATCAAGCCATGTTGGTGTCAAGGCTTAAAGATTCAAAATTGATTGAGCCTGTGCTAAGTCAAATACAACTGCCAGCCTTCAAGGGAAGAGATTTGCTCTGTTGTTTCGACCTTGTTTAGTCTCTTCAGTCGTAGATAGGCTTTGCGGCCACTACGAGACAACAGTATCGTGATTCCAAATTGGATCCCTGGGCAATGTGAACGTTCGGCTTGATTTTACAAACTTATAGATGGTGGAAGAATTAAGCAATCCACAATGTCAGACTGCCCATTTTGAAAAATTTTAGATGAGACCATGAATTTTATTAATTATACCTCAATTAGTTTAAATCGACTTTGATTAGTCGAATCTAAATTTTAGATCGTTAGGAGAACGCTAATGCAGGATTCCAGATTCCAGGAATTGCTTAGCAAATTATGACAGATTCCAGTCATCACTTGGGTATGAACATGAAAGTAAAGAAAATGTTAAATAAGATATCCATCTTTGGCAAGAAAATCTACTTTATTTTTTACATCAGCATTATGTATCCTATAGGTACTTAAACAGAAGCCTGCAGCTAAATTCAAGCATTACTCTTGTTAAACCTGCAATATACCAAGCAACATCTGCACAAATAAACAGTGCTCAGTAAATTTGTCCTTGAACTATGAAAAGCTATTGCCAACTGAAATTATTTAGTATTTTATTAGAAATCAAGAAAAATAAAACCTATAAGGATGAGCACTTAGCCGGGCATAGAAACGAAAATACCGCTATTCCTAAAAGAGGACGGTTAATCCAAACTGATTCCAAATGTGGGTCAGTTAAAATGATTTGTAATACCGATGCCGAGTAGAGGCAGGATTTATGATCAATGTATAAGGCAGGGTCGGTTAGGAGAGGGTCTGTTTACTTTTTCAATGAAATCAAGTTCAGGGGAATATATGACAGTTAAATATCCATTTTCATACTATACCAAATTTGACTGCAGTAGAATGTTTCGCTCTTTAACCAGCACTTATTAGAATTTCAAATTCAATACTAATCCATTTTGAGTCTGTAAATAAATGCATAGAATGTACTCCAATTAAAAGTGAGTAAATCTCCTAATTTAAAATATAACTTCCCCCTTTTGGCCACAACCTCCAAAATCTCTTTAAGCGGGCCAACTTCCCCTTGCCTGCTGATTCATAATGAGGAACTAAAATTGATTAATTTCCTCCTACCTAGCGATTATGATTTTAGGGATGGAATTTTAGTAGTTTTTAATTACTCACATATTCAGCCCAGAACATGGGGATGAAAGTGTTGCTGAACCTCTTCACACGGGGGAAACTTGACACTTGACGAACAATCAGATTAGATTGACTCCGGGCTCTGCTTTCCATCGGAACTCCGGTGTTCTGCAATCATATTACATCTTTTTAAAATATTCAATCTTTTAGACAAACATTTTTCATAAAAGCACTAATTGAATTAACATAACATCATAAGATTTTTTTAACTCAACCACTAAAGGAAAAACTATTATCAACTGTTAATATTCCGTGACAAGCCTGTGGTCAATTCTGGGTTTGGCAATGACCGAGACAAATCAATATTTAAATGAAAATAATTTTATACATACAAGGCATTTTTATTAACATTAATTGTTGATGAAAAATTCAACAATGGATGTTCAAACCAACTTCTTCAAACTACTAATTACAATCAAAGTAGAAACCCTTTGTAGATAGGTTAAAAAAGAGTACTGTGATTTACTTTCCACTCCTTCGTACCCATATCTGTAAAAAAACCTCTCCACCCTTACTCCTATCCCCAATGCAAGCAGTCTTCATCACTATATTCTGTCCAGTTCAAGTTGGCCGGTGGACCCGGGACTATCTGAGGCCACCCCAATAATCCCTCGCCACCTCCGGTGAGGCTGTCCGCTGCCTAGGTGATGAGTCACCTACTGGCTGTGTTTATACAATGGTACACTTTTTTAACAGGATAACAATTAAACATTTTTAAAAGCATATTTGAAATCTACTAAAAAATTTATGAAAAGTGATATAAAATTCGACCTAGGTTTTGAAACCCAGTCACCCAAAACCGGACTTATTACCACATTTGTTCGTTTTTAAAAATTGTCTTAATTATATTAAATGTCATAATACTAGGTCGAATTTTATATCACATTTCATAACCTTTTTAGTAGATTTCAAATATACTTTTAAAAATGTCAAATTATTATTCTGTTAAAAAATGTACCATTGTATAAACATAGCCAGTAGGTGACTCATCGCCTAGGCAGCGGACAGCCCCGCCGGGCGTGGCGAGGGATTACAGGGGTGGCCCCAAGTAGTCCTGGGTCCACCGGCCAACTTGAACTGGACAGAATATAGATTGGGATGACCAGGACTTCCTGTTAGACGTTGTTTTATTTCAGTAACTCATAGCAGCTATAGCAGAGCAGACTATTAAAAAAGCCATATTGTGAGTTATAAATATCAAATTACGCTGTCTTGTAAACCAGTGGTTTCCAAACTTTTTCAATGGCTACCCATGATCAGACCTAAAAAATTTCACAGCCCGCCAACTGTTATATATTTTACCATATGTTAATTGTTGACATATTGGAATTGTTTATATCATAATGTTTACTTTTCAGTTATGAATAAATAGATATGCATTGTAGAAGTACTTTGTATTTATTAACTGGCGACGAGCCAAAAACTTGTATTACCTTCAATATAGAAGATAGATTTCCAAATGCAGACAGTGTAGAGAAAAACAAAATTTACCGAAGAAAGAAATCAACCAACCCTGGGAACCAGCGAGTCAACCTTGGGGGTGGGTCCACATAGATTTTGCTGGACCGACCAACGGAAACTACTTTCTGTTGGTGGTGGACACATTCAATAAATAGGTTGAAGTCATACCTACGAGGACTATTACTTCTTCATGAACAATCAGAGAGCTGCGTAAAATATTCACTACCTTTGGACTACCAGGTATTCTAGTCTCTGATAACGGTCGTCAGTTCGCCTCTTCTGAATTTAGTAACTTTTTGAAGGACAGTGGAACTTTGCACAAAATTACAGCCCCTTATCATCCGTCATCGAATGGCCAGGTCGAACGCTTTGTACAAACGATAAAAAATGTAATCAAGTCTATGTCAGACGAACCTGGTACACTGGAAGAAAAACTTCACGCTCCTAAAAAAATCCGTCAAGCTCCTAATTCAACTGGGAACTGTTCATACTTCTTGATGTTCAATAGAAGGATCCGCACATACTTAAGTTTACTTCTACCAAAGAGCAAAGAAGAGACAAAACCACCCAAAGGAATAGTGCGATACTTCAAACCAGGTGACCGAGTACAAGTTCGAAACTATTCCGGAAAATGGAAATGGAGCTACGGAAATATTCAAAGTAGAGACAGCAACCTTCACTATTATATCAAGATGGACGATGGACAAATTTGGAAACGCCACATTGACCAAATGTTGCGCACAAAGGTTTAGGGGGAGACCAGACGATGGACAAATTTGGAAATGCCATATCGACCAAATGTCGCGCACGAAGCTTTAGGGGGAGGCCACTGTTATATATTTTACCATATGTTAATTGTTTACAAATTGGAATTGTTTATATCATAATATTTACTTTTCAGTTATGAATAAATAAATATGCATTGTATAAGTACTTTGTATTTATTAACTGTAATTTTTTTCTCTATAAGACACTAAGTGCTATTATCAATAGACAGGGCTTAATTCGTAAAGAAAAAAGTACCGAAGCTATGGCACAACGAGTGGCCGGGAAGGTATGGAAAACCCCGCCAGCAGAAGGGGGGGTCCAGGGGCCCTCCTCCAGAAAAATGTTTTGAATTGCAATTAAATTTGATGCCTTTTAAACGTTTAGACCATGTTTACTTTCACCCTAGCTAGCTTTTGCCCTGTCGCAGCTAGAGTGTACTTGTGCCATAGTGGTTGTGAAGGTTGTGATCTCCAGCGCTATGTGTGTTAGCGCCACTCACGACTCATGGTGGGAATTTACTATTGTCGAACAAGGGCGCACCTGACTTGTCCAAACATTTGACAAATTATTTGCCGCAAGAGGCCATAAGATTGACGTAGAAATGAGTAATGCCGAACACACCCAGTAAACGCTCGTATTGGCCTGGATTGGATTTGCCCTTGATTTACAACAGTAAACTTCCACCATCACTCGCTAAAGCCTATCTCGAGTTTATCAAGTGATCAGTATCCAGACTGGAGGTTAAAAACTACCATCTATTTATTACCTTGCGTGCAACTATGTAAAGGAAAATAGAGTTGTAAAATTGATTTAGGTAATTCCCAAATTATAAAGAGTTGTTCACTTTTATAAAATTGTTTTTTAAATAGTATTAATAAATTACATGGCCAGAAAAAAAGGTCCGGAGCCATACCGGTGAGTTAAGAAACCGTGCTCCGGTGTGCTCCGGTATCTTAAAAAGTACCAGAGCTGTGCTCCGGTGTGCTCCGGCTGAAATTAACTCCTGACTCCTAACTCCTTGGTTAAACGAAAGATGCTTAAATCATGTAATTTTACAATGTAAAAACCATGATAAAAGGAATTCTCCTTTTGCATGACAATGCAAAAGCCACATGCTACCGATCACTAACAAAAGAAATCATTGATTCATTTTTACGGCGAGAAGTCATAAACAATCTCGCATTCAACTAGGAACTTGCCTGGAGTGTTTGTTATCTCTTCTGTCAAAAAAAGCTGAATCGTCTGCAAAAGTTACTCCAAAATGATAAGCTAGTGGAAGCAGCGGCAGTAAACATCAAGTTATGAGATGTCTCAGAGGTAGGCAAATATCTATGAACATGAAATTCAAACCTTGGTTTTGCAAAATAAAAATGCTTAAGCAACCAAGATGATCACAGTATATAGAAAAACTGAGAAAGAGGTTAGAGTCTGAATGTAGTGGTTGGTTGAATAATTTTCTTGTGTTTTTTTGTCAGTAAAAATGGTTCCTTAATTATTAAAAACAACCCTCGATATCAAATACTTACAGGCTCAACAATGACGAAGGAACCATGTTTTGCCTTATCAGAAGCCATGCCAACAATGTTCTGTTGAACTGACTCCTCTGCATTCAGAAAGTGGGGAAATGATGCTGCTATTGGAAAATCTGGAAACAATCACATATTGTTTCCTTAATTATGATGGAAATAAAAACTTGCTCTCTTGGTCATTGAGACATAGCTTTTTACTACGTTCAAATGGACTGGCTGGTATTATCTGACCTCATACGTACTTACATACATACATACTAACATGATGTTAGTAATGCAATAAAAACAACAGACTGTACTTCAAATCAAATTCAAAATCAAATAGAAATAGTTTATTTAGCTTTAAAATTAACAGTCATTTACAGAGTTATTACATACCAGTTATTTTTGAGAGATTGAGAAACGATATAGAGGATTCTCATGGGAAATACATAAATTGACAAATTATTACAAAATATCTCATTTTTAATATTTGGATTTAATTGTTAATTTTAGGAAACGTCAGTTTAACCGGAAAAACCATTATCCGGACTGGCCACAGTCCTGAGGAGTCCGGTTATGAGATTACTCAGAGGAAAGCAAATGTCTATGAATGTGAAATTCTGACCTTGGTTTTGCATAACGAAAAATGCTTAAGCAACCAAGATGATCACAGTATATAGAAAAACTGAGAAAGAGGTTAAAGTCTGAATATAATGGTTGGTTGCATAATTTATCAAAAGAAAAAAATTTAAAAGTGAGTCAATCTCCTAATTTAAAAGAGGTTCAAATGATGTTAAACCTCAAAAATAAAAAAGCCACAATGCAAACTCAAAACAAAATAAATCATTGCCCTTTTTCCTTTCATTAGGAGTCTGTAGCCTACTGTAGACTCCCTAGTCTACTGTATGCTATGTTTACTGAACATTCAGTTAATGGTGAACTAAAATAATGGTAGCCATCCTAATTAAATTGTTGCTTAAACAAAATTAAAAATGGACCGTGACAATTTTTTTCCAAATTACATATTAGTCCTAAGGAGTTTGAATGAAAAAATTATAACAATTTTTATTTCAGCACTTATCCATCTATTGATGATAAAAGGTCGTTCAAGATTTATGAGGGTTAATCAAGAATAATGGCCTAAATCTTTGACTAGAGACCACATAAAGAGTGCCGAGTACTATGAAAAAAGAAAAAGAAATGTAATTTAGTTTAAAATGTACCTATTATTAAGTATCTGCTCCTAAAATGCTTTATTACTCACTGTAATAGCAGGGGGATACGTCCGTGAGGCCAGAGGGAAGAGAGGGGAGGCCGGGACGTAGGAAACATTCTTCTGAACCATCAGAGGGCCGAGAGAAAATATCTAGAGGCAACTCAAATTTATACGCTGTCATACCCATCTTGATTACCTCATCTGATGAGAACAAAACAAACAATTTAGATCTTTTAGACAACACTTCCACTCATCATTCAAGTATTATAACCATATGCATTAAAAATATGTAAGAGCTTCATAGCTTCAACCATAGATAAATATAGCTAAATGTTAACACTTTGACTGTAAATGACTTCTTTAAACATCCAAGTCCCACTCACATTCAGTGCAGGATGTCTTGAGATCTAACAGTTATTGTGATTCTCTGTGTGTTTGGGCTGCTTTTAGTGCATCATGTGTAATAGTGCAGAATCGTTACTTAGCTTCAATGTCTGATACTGTAGAAGACTTTAAACGTCTTTGCTTTTTTGTGCTTGATGGGAGGCGATATTACAGTCAGACTTTTCAATAAGTGTCAATGTGTTAATTGCTGAATGTAACTGGTAAATGTAAGTAAAGTGTTGTGTTTCCAGTAACGAAAATGTAGATATTGTTTAGATATTTGAATTGAGCAATTTACGAGTACATTCAAGTATTGTAAACCCAATATCTTGAAACTGGGTTACCTAAAGCAATGCTGTACTGTAAAACTTTAATTAACCTGTTTTCCTTTGATTATCAATCTCTGTTATCCCTTGAGCATCATGCAGATGTATACCAAGATTTTTAAGCATCACTAATTTATTGTTCCAGAATATTCACACAATTAAATTTCCAACTAACCCTGGAGTTGAACCATTATTGTTTGGTTCTGTTTTGCTTAAAAATACACACAAAAACAGTTGTATGCAGTGTTATTTATTTTCACTCAGCTTTATTCCACACTCACTTCTAAACAATTTAAATTTTGGTGCTACACATGCTGAAATTTTTACATCACTGCCCCAATTGTTATGGAGACAGTTATCTCGGTTTCCATTGTATTTTTACTGTGGTGCAAAGGGCTTCAAATAGCCTTGTGGGATTCTTAACTCTAAACAAAATAATGGTCCAACATACGAGCAAAGTGCAGCGGGGTGACACGACAGATGGTTTTGCGTAGGTATTTCAGAGTGTCTGTCTTTGCAATAGACTGGTGGTAGGTGACGCCTTCTGTAGCACCTTCCACCGAATCACAGGTTTCGTTTTCCCAATAGCCTAATCTCGGGCTTCCATGGAACTGGTTGACTGTGAAGAACCGATACCCGTTTCCTGGCCCCGTGTAAACTGTCACCTCATCTACAAAGTTGCTGTAGATCTAAAAAAAATCCCTAGTTAGAAATAAATCCTAAATTCTTACTTTAAACTAAGTGAGCTCTAGCTATTCTTTGGCTGGTACTAAAACAACTTGTGTACCAAGTTCAATTTACAAATCACAAATAGAACTGTTTTGTTAGCAAGAAATTGATGGGAATCGTAGAAATCAAACAAACCATATTCATAAGCTGAAAAATAAAATTTGCTCTGGTCTATATGTATTGACAAGATTGTCTAAATATTGCTCATTGGATATACTATTAAAAGTCTATCACGCTCATATAAACTCACATATTACTTTTGGGATTGAGTTATATGGTGCGACCAATATTCAAAATTTGGAAAGTATTTTAGTTCTCCAAAAAAGAGCCATTCGGATAATGTTAAATTTAGGCCCCAATGAATCTGCTAAACCACATTTTTCTAAATTAAATATCCTCACTGTATTCGGACTATACATTTTAAAAACTATAATGAGTATCAAAACATCTTCAGATACACTGCCGAAGTTAGGAATGAACCATAATTACAACACTCGAAATAAAAATTATCCAGCCATTCGTGGCCATAACCTGGAGTTTTATAACAAAAAGCCTACTGCTGCAGGGACAAGATTTTTGTATCACCTTCCGAAGGAAATACATGCAATAGAAAACATAAAACCATTTAAAAAGAAACTTAAAATGTTTTTGATAGAAACATCTTTTTATTCCATCAAAGAATTTTTTGGTGAGCATTGAAATGAAATGCAAATTTTTTTTAAGTTTTAATATTTATTTTAAGCTAGTATTTAGTTAATAATTGACACCATTCTGTATTTATACATTGTTGTTATAAATCATGAATAAAGTATTTCTGACTCTGACTCTGACTCTGACTCTGAAATGACCAGCCAGCTCCAACCTAGAGGAAAAGTTTTCTAAATCCAAAGTCCAAACTTATCCAGGTTCATTGCCTAGTCTGGGAAACTAAGTCACTAGACAAGCAATAAGGATCTACCAATCTCTTCTCTTAAAGTAGAGATCAGACTGTAGGTGTCCAAGTTCAGAGGGTGACAAGTTTCAGCGTTTCAGCCCACACTGATAGCTGGAAGGTCCTAACAATACTGTGGCATCTTCTATTTTTTGTCCTCAATGACAACCTAGGAAAAGTAAAAACGAGTCATGGAGCAATCTAGCACAAGCCTGGGGTACAACTTGGCTACCAATTTATGTGGTGAGGCTTATACCTATCGCTAAAAATTGAAATTAAAATTAAAATATTTTAAGCAAAATAAACCAAAATGTGTAATACTGACTTGATGAAGGATCCCCATGTTCTGGACAGGGACCATGGTGGGGGCCATCTGATGAGCAACTTTGAGCAGAGGATCTGAGAGATTCCAGAAATAGTTGTAAACTGTTGTATTCATCAACGGCTGTGAATCTAGTCTATTCTGTAGTAGATTGAACCCCAGTTTGGTGAAGAAGGAAGCGTCCCATAGATAAGAAGACATTCCCTGAAAACAGTTTAATCTATTTTGACATAATCCAAATAGTTAAGATTAAACATATTAGCACACAGTTTTATCACGTATAAAAAATCATATAACCTCGATAGGGGCTACCTCATATTATTTTATTCTATTTATTCAGTCATATATCACCATATACAAAGGTAATGCCTGAATGATAGATGGCTAAGTCTAATTCATAATGTACAAAAAAACATGCTGCAAGAGTAATGTAGGAAAGTTACAAGTTAACCATGAAACCATCAGCTCTTATAATTTATTTAAACCAAGGTACTCATTGACATTATAAAACATGTTTCTAAATAATAAAAAAATTACAATTTATTTTGAAACACAAAGTAATTTGTTATTTCTTTTATTTGAGAGGGAACATTAATGCAAAACTGATACCTTGATATGAAGGGGTTTTCTCAAAGGCTGTGGATCTATCGAGAGGGCACTGAAGTTGATCGTAATGTGTTGGATAGTTATGATAAATTTAACAAAGTGAATTTATTACATTTATTTTTGACTAACAGAAGAGTGTGTAGAATATAGCTGCAAGATAGTGATAAAATAATCAAATTTCTGAAGAGAAGTTTAATTGGAGTTATCAAACTTTTATTCCACATTGTCCGAACAATGCCTTTTTGAATATTGAAAATTGGGTCACTAGATTAAGCACCACCCCAGAAGATTACACTATATTTTAAGTGGGAATAGAAATATGAAATATGAATAGTAAACCATTATTAAAGTGAAAATATATTACGTCTTAGAGAGAATCTGAATGAGGAAAACACTTTATTAAAGATCATTCATGGACGATTGGTGTGAAGATCTCACTTTAACCTACAATCAAGATTTAAGCCTAAGAGTAATTTATAATTTTGAGATGTATTGATTAAGTTACGTAAATATGAATCACTGTGTGGTATTGAAATTTATCACAAAAGTTTTGCTGTTGTTAAGAAGAAGACCAATTACTCTGAAAACCAGAAAATGAATTCCATGTTACCATTGAAAAAACAATTGCAAGTCATGAGGAGTAAGGTGTTTGATAATTCAAGATGTATCATCAGCATCAAATAAGAGTCTAAAATGAGAGACTATGAAAGGAAGGGTCATTGGAATATACGAGAAAATATTAAGATCTAAAACTTATATTGGCAACACGGTAATACCAAGTCATTAGAACTACTACCACACTTAGTCCATTCCTATCACATAAATTTCTTCATGATTGATTTTCATTATAAATTTGTATATCAGTCATAAATTACAAGGTATTAAGGAAGATATAACTCGGATGAACTACACCATAAGAATAGGGTTGTTATTTTTGGGTTAACTATTTAACCCGTTGACCTACCATTTTTTTATATTTCTCAATTTTTATTTGTAATATGTTTATTTTGTCTGTATTTGGTGTAATATTTTAGTTATGACCTGTCCATATGTATTGACAAATCAATAAAAATTAAAAAAAACGTGTCCTCCTCCTCTATACAAGGGTAGAAATAAGCAAAACAGGTGGACACTGCAATCCCTATTAAACCTACAATTGCCGTCAACTTCCACCCAAGCCGGTCACCGTTTATTTTAGGTGGGCCCTCCCACCAACTAAGCCACACAATTGCAAGCCTAATAGGGATTGCTCATGGTGCGGGAATTGAACCCGCGCCGCGGCTTATGTCCTAAACATTGGCTCGTCAGTCAATGATTTAGACCACAAGTCATTAGAACTACTATCACACTTAGTCCATTCCTATCACATAAATTTCTTCATGATAGATTTTCATTATAAATTTGTATATCAGTCATAAATTACAAGGTATTAAGGAAGATATAACTCGGATGAACTACACCATAAGAATAGGGTTGTTATTTTCGGGTTAACTATTTAAAACAATGTTATGAGTTTAATGTTCTTGTCTGTCATGATTTATTTAACCTACCTACCCACTGTGTGGTATTGAAATTTATCACAAAAGTTTTGCTGTTGTTAAGAAGAAGACCAATTACTCTGAAAACGAGAAATTGAATTCCATGTTACCATTGAAAAAATCAATTGCAAGTCATGAGGAGTAAGGTGTTTGATAATTCAAGATGTATCATCAGCATCAAATAAGAGTCTAAAATGAGAGACTATGAAAGGAGGGGTCATTGGAATATATGAGAAAATATTAAGATCTAAAACTTATATTGGCAACACGGTAATACCAAGTCATTAGAACTACTATCACACTTAGTCCATTCCTATCACATAAATTTCTTCATGATTGATTTTCATTATAAATTTGTATATCAGTCATAAATTACAAGGTATTAAGGAAGATATAACTCGGATGAACTACACCATAAGAATAAGGTTGTTATTTTCGGGTTAACTATTCAAAACAATGTTATGAGTTTAATGTTCTTGTCTGTCATGATTTATTTATCTTATCAGTTTTAGAGCACGATTTAAAACGAATTTATTACCATCCGAATATTCACATCTCTTGCCCGTTTCACATTATGCGATTTTAGTAATTCCGGCAAAATGTCGGATGTCGAAGTTTTGTTGAAGCAAAGGAATGTATTAAGCCTTTTACATTATGCGACAGCGATTTTTGTCGGTCTGATGCCCGGCGGCAGTCGGATGGTACCACTGGTTTGTCCGATACCGGATTGCGTTTTTCCGACACATTTGGCAGCAATGGAGCATAAGATCAAATGGGCACGTTCACACTGTCCGATTTTGGGTCGGATGGTTATTGCGGAAAAAACAATTGCAAGTCATGAGGAGTAAGGTGTTTGATAATTCAAGATGTATCATCAGCATCAAATAAGAGTCTAAAATGAGAGACTATGAAAGGAGGGGTCATTGGAATATACGAGAAAATATTAAGATCTAAAACTTATATTGGGAACACGGTAATACCAAGTCATTAGAACTACTATCACACTTAGTCCATTCCTATCACATAAATTTCTTCACGATTGATTTTCATTATAAATTTGTATATCAGCCATAAATTACAAGGTATTATGGAAGATATAACTCGGATGAACTACGCCATAAGAATAGGGTTGTTATTTTAGGGTTGTGATTTAAAACGAATTTATTACCATCCGAATATTCATATCTCTTGCCCGTTTCACATTATGCGATTTTAGTAATTCCGGCAAAATGTCCGATATTTTGCCAGAATGACAAAATTAAACCGCATAATGTGAAACGGGCCTCTGAGTTTCACAAACTTGACACAATGTGGACTTTGCCCTGTCTGGTCTGAGGAATGTCAAGTTTTTTAAATATATGTTGGGGGTTGAAGAAAACTCAAGATACTGCTTTTAATTGAATTCTGGCTTATGCTTAAACTCATTGATGGTCTGAATAAAGGTATACTTAAAAACAAAATAACTACAAAACATAGTTAATAACTTGAAATTGGAATTACATTACAAACTTGATGTCATTGGTGCTAAAATTTATGCAATTTTAATAAAAACAAGGTGTCAGGTTAATGGGAGTCGAGTTTGTGAGATTTGATTTTATGTCTTGAATTTTCAGACTTCAAACAAATAATATTTTGATTTTAATTGATGTTGTCTTTTACTTACTAATACAGCTAAATTTGGTAGAACTAGCGTAGCATTTAACGAAAGGTGATTCATTTCTGGCAGAAAAATGGCTGTTCGGTGGGCTGTGTATGTCAAGGTTCCATTGTCATTGAACTTCACATCTGTGTGCACAAGTTTTTCCCTGAAAAGAGAACCAAAATAATTATATAATTTAAGTTTTATCACTTCACTGCTACAAAACCTGTACATGTGTGTTGGTAGACTCTAAACATATACCACTGAAAATTATTCTACATACAAATTAGAGGTTCCAAGTGCAGCAGTTGTAGATCATTTTGAAACCAAGAGTAAATGTTTGTAGTTTCTCTAGAGAAATTCAGCAATTGAATTTTCCAGATGTGGGTTTTGCAAGCAATGCAGGAATTTTATGATTTACAAAATAGATCCAAACTGGTATGGAGATTCTGCAATCAGTTGCATTTTTGAAAATAAACTTATATCTGTCATTTGTGTAAAAAATAACAGTTTCAAGAAGAATAATGGGAAAATATAAATAAAATCACAAGCAGATAAATGCTAAGCTGTTCATATATTTTTATTTACAGTTCAGACCATTTCACCATGGCTGAAACAAACCATGTAATGTACACTTAATACAATTAAATACCTAATACAATACAGTATTAGGTTAGGTTATTTACTCTATGTCGCTTACAACATTACTGGTGGGACCCATTCAATTATGGAGAACGGTAATGGATCATGGTGGTAGGAGTAGGTTTTCAGGATGTATCGTGATGTTGTATAAAAGTCACAAATTATATTAGCAATCATTCTACATACCAATCAAAATATCAGGAATAAGTATACTCTTATCCCTGTTACCCCTCTTACCTGTTAGATACATAGTCTGCGTGCCAATCACAAATCACTTGCATCTCTCATCATTATGTCTGCTATAAAAGAGCACTGGATCGATCATGCTTGCAGCTTTAGTGGTTTCACAAAATTGCAGGTACAGTACAAAGTGGTTACATGCTGAGGCAATGAAACTGTTGAAAGAAACCTGTTGTACAGATCTAATGGTGGTGTAGTCGACTAGTCGACTAGTGGTTTTATCGACTAGTTGGTCATCTAGTCGACTGGTTGATTGTTTTGACAAGTCGATATTTCTAGTCAATTATTTCAACTTGTTGATAATTAGTCGTTTTTAACCAACCATCGTTTTTTTAGTCGATAAACTTAACCAATTAAGGAGTGTGGTTTTTACTGATTTTTGCACATTTGACTATGTTGAACTAGTAGACTATTCGATGTTTCGCCTAGTTTGAATGACAATGCAAAGCAGTGGCGGCTCGTGAGTATGTGTACTGGGGGTTCACAGTTAAAAAAATATACACATGATATAAATGTATTATACTGGAGTTATTGTCTTAAAATAATCGGTATTTGAGTACGTTACACGCTTAAAAGACCGCAGCGCCTGCATTTCTTGAGATACCTGTTGTTATACACGAGTGTAATGTTTAAAGTATTAAATTTAATATGGCACCACCCTTCCTTTGACGATTATGAATTGTATTTTGCTACTATTACACATTAATATGATACTAACCCACAATTAAACATTAGATAATTCTTCACTATTTTTATTGACTGTAATTTTCTTTTTTAATCTTGCACATAAAAATAACCATAATAATTTTATTTTAAAAGAGAATTATTCAGAGTAAACATATAAATAGGGCTTACACAGTTAATTTTGAACATTAATAAATGACTAAAACCAATTTTATTATTGATCTGTAATCCTGAAATATACTGAGATAATTAATATTATAACCATAAATCGGAAAACCGAATATTATTTAAATAACTAACTGTGAACTGAGGCCTACAATTATTATCCTCCATCATTGATTAATGTTCTTCTTGATTAATCCTTGAAAATAAAAATCATTAACCTACGATTAATTACGACTATGTCTTGATTACCGAAAGAAAACCCGGCCGCGACCACTCAGAACTGACTCCTTCTATTTCATACTGTTGAACTAAAATATTTCGTTACAAGTTTTAGTAAATTTTATTCGTTTAAAAAGTACAATACAAGTTTTGCAGCAAGTTTTAAATAATTGTACACGCTTCTAGTAAATTTTCTTCGTGTAAATAGTAACGTAAGTCTTTAAACATTTTGTAATTAATTCCTGCCCCAAAAAATATAATTTTACATAGCAAGTTATGTTTTGACACGAATAACATTACATTTGCAATAAATTAAAAATGCCATTACTATTAGTCAGGAGCGTAATAAATATTTTTGCAGAGGGTCAACTATCGCGCGGCCGCTACGCCAATTGTTTTCTTTTAATAATCAGAGTATATCATAAAAAACACCAAACTAAATCACTAAAATAAACATATTTATCACTACAAACAACATTAAAACACACAATATTATATTAATAAACTTAAACATCATCCGAACCAAAAAACAACAAATGTCAAGCCTCGTTAAAACGCACATGGGCACAATAGGAAGCAGCTCCGAGGGAAGCTCCATAAGGCACCATGCAGTCATGGTTCCTCCCCCACCACTGCCACACATGGACTCGCCCTACGCCTATAGTAGCCGCGGAGCTGTGCTCCAAACTCAGTCTCGCCTCACTGGCTCTAGTGACAACGTTGGGTGCGACGCGCGCTCTTCGCTGATGCGTATTAATGTTATTTTTAATTTTTTGGGATATTCTGCGTTTATATAGAATTATCTTAATAAATGACATTATTTGTGGTTTTTCATAGGGGGTTCACGTGCTCATGTGCTCCTATGCACGAACCGCCACTGATGCAAAGTCATTCCCAAGTATCACTTGTCGATAATGAAAAATAGTCAATGTTCCCATCACTATATGGATTTAGGACTGTTTCCGTAATCTTTCTTTTACTCTTGCGTCCTTTACCCTTTGACATGGATCTACCTCTGTTTTAAAACAAAATTAGAGGGGGTGGGACAAGAGATATGTAGAGTAGGATTCATGTAAGTTGGCCAAAGCATGTACTAATCATCTCATCAAAAATTTGTATACAAGTCACATTGAAAACATTGTTGGTTACACATGGTGTCTGTTTTCATTTTCTCAGAACTGTCAAATCACCACGTTATGTTAGTTTACAATGTTGTTGTAGGTTATAGAATGTTTACAATATCGCCTATTTTTAGAATTTTTTATTTTCATTCAATCTTTTTACATAGCTGTCAAAGATTAATTTCATTTTATTTCTTGATTTACATGTATTTTAGTTTGTTTAACTGCTTGTTTCTTTTTCCTTGGCCAATTTTAATGAGGTTTGACCGCAATATGAAACAATCTCTCTTTTCAGATGCTGACTTGTAGCAAGTAGTACTATTCAAAAACTCGCTGTAGCTATTCAAAAACTCGCCCCTTTTTCTTTGTAAATATTATTTCACAAGAAAATCTAAGACTATTAACCATGCCGCATCCATGACACATCCATGACACATCCTCTCCCTGTTAATACATTATTAATTTGAAAAGCCCCTTAGTAATATTTTAAGCTGCGCAAGTGAACTTCCAGTTGCAATATTGCATCAGAACTTTCCATTTACTGCAAGTGCTATACTAAAACAGATGTTCGTTGACAATGTTTTCAGCACAGCTGGATTTTATGGTTAAGTTTGTAAGAAGATAATAGTTTGTTTACTTTCGTTTTGGTCAACTTACGTGACTCCTACTCTAATAGATTTCCAAGAAATATGAGTGTAAAATTAAAAACTAATGGGTGGGAAACATGGGTGTAAAATTAAATACATATGGGTGGAAATATTGGAGTAAAAAACGTTACTGTCAGTTGGTGAGATGAGCCCTGAAAGAAGCAAGGATACAGCTGATCATCAATTAAAAAATGAGAAAGAAATGTACGTTTAATTTGCAACCTCACATTTTGGGATCTGTGCTATTGAAAATTTCATCATATCTACATGAATGAGATCAATATTTATTTAACACTACAGTAGTTTATTTAGTGTTATTTCGGTAGTTTTATATAAAATTTTTGTATCATGGTATTGTTAAGTGAGTCGGTGGCCAGTTGGTAGCTCACTGTGATTCGGTAATATGAGAGCAATGACGTAGGTTCAAAACTCCATGATGCCGCATGCTTTTAGCAGTACTGTTCACTTCTTTACTGTACCGGCTTACTCCTTGCTTTGTTTGATAACTTGAATGCACAGGCCTGAGACCCATGGGGGCAAAAAGAGCCGGCCACCGTCTTTAAATTAAAAAAAATATTAAATATAAATGGCATACCTGAAAATATACGGGCCAACCTCTTGCATGTGAAGTTTTGCATCTGGGTCTTCAAGAAACTGTTGAGCATTGGTGATGTTGAAGAGGTACACTCTGAGAAGCACTTCATCCGGAGGGTTTGCCCACCACTCGTAAGCCGGCAGCCCTCTGACCATCTTCAACCTCTGGGCAATCGAGAGGTCCATCACACAGGTGCAGGGGTATGTGAGTAGGAGAAGGATCAACTTATAACTAAGATCCAACTGAATCTAGAAACCCTACCCATATTGCTAAAGTACACATTCATACCCAATTGAAAGACTGAGTTCTCATTGACTACTGAGCCAATGTTTAAGATTTGAGAGTCAAATTAAAGGGTAATGCAAAGGTTTGCCTAATTTTGCCGCTGAGTTAATACAATTATCATGGAAGAATGAAATTTCAAGTAAGGCAGGTGATTGGAGTAAACACTGCAAGTATTCATTGAAAGGACAAGTTGCTCGAGAGACTTGAATCAATATGGTGAGATATTGTGTGGACTCCATTATTGGATAGAAGCCACTTACAGTAGAACTCCGACTATCCGACTTGATAGGGGATCAAGCTCATTCGTATATCCAAAAACTGAGATATTTGGCTACAACCAGGGCCGGATTTAAGCATAGGCGCCATAGGCGCGCGCCTAGGGGCCCGCGCCACAAGAGGGCCCGCGCCACACAAAAATATACACAATTTTTTTAGAATTCAGGAATTAAACGTAGTTTGGAACTCAATAAACTTCGACCAAGAATAAAAAGATAGTTAATAAATTGTTATCCCGATTGAACGTGAAACTTCACGACCCGATTGAACGTAACTTCAGGACTTAAATTGCGGATTGCTCCAAAGATAAAACATCGTCGACTGCAGGTCAGCTACGATTGCGCCCAGTGCCGTTTTGACGGCTGCAAAGTTCACGAAGTGGGGATGGGGGAAAGGGTATGAAGAGAAAAAGAAAAGAGTAGAGAAGAAAATAATAATAGTAGGCCTATACAGGTTATCTCAGTCGAAAATGAAAACAAATTGTGTCCGGAAACATATCACCTGCAGCTAGAGCAAGAATTAACCTTGGCCATTCAGAAGGAGAATATTACTGACACAAGTAACCTCATTTAGGCCATATTTTCACCTGATAGGCTAATAGAGCTTGCAGAGCCGGATATGAGTCTACGATTGACGTCACAAGTTTTGGTTCGACCACAGGCCATAGCCTACGGGAGTAACAATACCATGGAGTCCCATAATACGGGAGGATAATAATATTCATAGGAATAATTCCAGCATTTTGATTGGGGGGCTAGATTTTCAGACCTCTGCTCTATAGCTCAATTTTAACCCCCTACCCCACCCCCTGAAAATGTGTTAGCCGCTGAGTTTTGTTGAAGAAGCTTTGCGAAATGACGGCCGCGAAATGTCCGAGAGGTTTACCGACAGCGATGTACAACCGATGTTCGGAGGCCACGAGCCTAGCCTAGCCAAGAACTGTTTGCTATTATAATAATATGAGCGAGAAATTTTCTAACCGCAGTAAACCTAAAGTGTGGTATGCACTGAATTCCACATATTAAATTTCCAACTTTTGTCTACATTTCCTTCAAGACTATTAAAAAAATCCCGATCAGTGAAATGAGCAATGTAGCTTTTAAATAGTACAATAATTGAGCATCATCTATGGTATTAAATACAGACGGCCGCAATGCGACCGACAGGTTTACCGGCCGCAGTATATCGAAAAATTTACCGACCGCAATGCGACCGAGAGATTTGCTGGCCACGGAAACACTGGACGATTTTTCGGCCGCAATATAACCGAGAGATTTGTCAGCCACGTTATTATGACCAGAGTTTTGTATTCGGTACAAACGACCGCGATTTGACAGCCGCGCGATGTGACCGATAGATTTGCCAGCTGCGGTATAAACAACAGATTACCCGGCCGCAATGTCGTTAGTAGATATCGAAAAGCGCGAGAGACTTGTCGGTCACAAAACGACCGAGAAATATGCCTGTCAGCTCTGAAGAAACGACAGATTTTCTGGCCACAACAAAAGGCCAATAGATGTGACGGCCACGAAAAGAGCGAGAGACTTGTTTTTGTCGGCCGCATTGCGATCGACAAGTCGGGAAGAACGGAGGGCAATGGTTAAAAAGGAGGGCACGTCCTCCTAAAAACTGACATTTGGTCACTCTAGCCCTGGGGGCCCGCACCACTGAGTGAGCCTAGGGGCCCAAAAATTCTAAATCCGGCCCTGGCTACAACTCGGAAACCAAGAAAAAAGATACACTGAGAGAAAAGTTATATCATTATAGTTGCTGCGAATAACATGAAATACTCTTTTGTAACTAAATTGCAAACACTGTACAGAATATATTGTGAACACTACAGTATGTAAAATGTTAAATGATGAGTGTTACATACATACTATAAATATTTGTTTTTTACCTTGATCTTGATTTTATTGTATTGTTCAATCTGGAGTTATTTTAAGCAAGGTCTTGAAACTGGGTTACCAAAGAATTTATAAATATTTATAATTTCCCCAAAAGTCGATTAGGTTAATTGGGATTCGGATTGTTGGAGTTCTCTGTATCATATTTTGGTTCCTATAAAATTTGTATGTCCTGTCCTCTTGTATGCTGCTGTCCTCTTTAAAATTTAGTGATGAACCTGGTGAAAATAAAAATTATTTTTTAAGTGTGTTTGTTCTTAAATGTGGTATACAAGTTTTTTGCACTTGTTTTCTCAAATTTTTTAAAAACAAATTATGAAATGGAATAAGAGGGAATAGAGTAGCGTCATACAATACTTATCATATATTATTCATTCGTCAAATATTACTCATTGTAATGTCATATATTATTTATCTAAAATACAGCATGTCTCTTACGATTGTACCAAACATGCCTTTCAACACCCTTTCCACAAAATCATCGAATAAAGTTTTTGAAATTAATTAATTATTTACCCGTAGGATTATCAAAAAACTTAAGAGTAAAAATTGTTGCTAAATTATAAATATTAGATTTTCGTTTTTGCAACACTCTTTTTTTAATAATAACCTCTGAAATTATATTCTTAATACTTACTACTTATTTACTTTTCAATCCCCTGTCAAACTAAAAAAAGTGATATTGTAACTTTTTCAATTTTAAAAGATGGTCTTGTTACTTTTTGAATTCTCTGCTGTTGTTATAAATTTTTAACGTAGCCTAGTTTTCAAATAAGTAATCATGGTATAAAATAAAACAAGTGATTAACACATATAGAGTTAAAACCAAACAAGAACTTAATTGTATTCAGGTACAATATACCAAATGGTACCTTGGTATTTGTATTGTATTGTTTTCAGGTTATTCAGCAGATAAAAACAAACAGAAATTGTTTTTTAAGGATAAGGTGGATAAGGATGGATAAGGTTCATCCCACACCGGTTATTTCTGTCTGTTGGGCTAGAGGAACCAAATCCAACCTTGGTAAATGTATGATAACTAATAGGACCTATCAAGGGGTATCAAGTTTATACTTTGTACCATTTCAAAATGACAGACATTTTAAATTTTCAATGCTGAATATCTAAAAAAAACTGTTGGTTGAAGTTACTAACAACAGTAAAAGAGCTAAAAAGATACAAAGTGTAATTAATGTATTTTTTAATTATGTATAGTTTTACTAGGTTTAAACTAATAATAACCAAGAAAATGTAAATTTTATGAGGTGGGAACATGAAAAACATGCTAAAATTGGCCCAAATTTGCTGTTGTATCGCCTGAAGATTTGTTTCCTCTGTCATTTATGTGATAAACCTAATAACACTGAACATCTCTAAAAATAACGTTAAATCTTCCATCTTTTAAGCTTTTTGCAAGGTGCAGTTTTTTAACTTTGACAGTTTTTTAAATGTTCAGCTTTAAAATTTAAAAATAACTGCCATCTTGAAACGGCAAGAAGTAGAAACTTAATTTTCTGCATGAAAATAACCTACTAGTGATCATATATGTACCAAGTTTGAATTTGGTTCCTCCATTGGGTTAAAAGTTAAAATGTAATACGTGAAAAATATATGCAGGCCGAGGCCAACAGACTGAAAATGTGTCCGTGAGGTAGACAATATCTGTATTAACATTTTTGTTTGTTTTTCACCTGCTGAAAAACCATTAAAAATGTTTCGGACTTAAAGCTGAACACCCTCTCTACTTTTTACAATGTTTGTTTATTTTTGACGATAAAAGATACTGTAGAAAATTATCAAACATGGTTTGAGTTTAACTGATTGAAAACCCCAATATCTCGAAACAATCGAACGTTATTGTAATATTAACACATTCTTGCTGATTAAAAAAATTTTAAATATTCAACATGGATCTACACAGTTTTGAAACATTTCGACCTACCTCATTCATGAGTGTACTGTATGGCGTCCAAATGAATGAGAGGATTGATAATGTTGTTAGGAGTATACTAGCCACAAGGCCGAAATATAAACCTGTAACAGACAAAAACAGAAAATGTATACATTTTTACGTGGGGAATAAAATGAAAGGGTATTGGGGAGGTATCAAATAAATCATAGTATTATAAATTTCATTACATTAGTATTTTTGGCAACATTAATACCAATAATGTATGCAACACATCAACAGATAATACACAATTGACCATACGGTAATCAGATGCCCCACTGCTCTAAAGGGGAGAAGCAACTTATTGCACCTTAAATGTCAGCAATAACTGATTCCAGAAGATAAACAATAAACATCGCATCGTTTTAGCACTTCCAAACCAAAAAAGAATGCAATGTTAAAATTATTTAGTAGGCGTTTTAAAGAATAAAATTAGTGTTAATGGTGATTAAAGTACTAAAAAAATTAATTTTTAACATATATTTTGTAGATCAAGGATATTTTTTGGCAAAATATTCATAAGAACCTTTGCCCTCTGTGGTTTGTTCACAAAACATCCTCTTGTGATGCCTCACTTAATAACATACTCATGAGTTGTTTTATAGACTCTGTAAGCTCTATACCAAAGCTCTTAATAAAAAACTACTAACCGCCCTCCGTTTATAAAAAGTCTACAAATATTATTTGCACTAAACGCTCGCTACGCTGAGTGAAGTCAGAAAATGAAAAAAGACTCTTTGCCATTTTTGAAGGTTATACAACACTAAGGATGTGGGATCGCTCGGAAACGGTTATGTAGCAACTGGGTATCTCTGCTAAGCGGGTCGAGGCGACCTAAAGCCAACAAACAGTCTAATGCATCTGGGGAGACAGGATGTTGCATCCTCATCGTCGGCAAACTGTGATAAGCTACAGCGGCGAGTTGCCTCAACAGAGCGGCTCAATGACGAGGACTGGCCGAGTTGAGAATGGAGGGGGAGATTTAGTAGAAAAAGTCATAAAAGTTCAGTTAAGATTTTTACATTCCACAAAAACAGATTGGACAGAATTCAAACATAAATGATCCAAGGATAAGTTTTTGAGAAGATTTCTATTATACGCATTACATAAAGAACCAACATTTACTTTGGTTAAAACTTGTTTGGCAAACCGAAGATACTGAATTTTAGAAGCCCGTTAGCATCAAAGGATCGTACACGATTGAACCGATTCTTGACTTAAAACTCGTATTTTTAAATGTTAATGGAATTTAATTTTAAGCTTTGAAGGGTCATTTCAAATTTTAAAAGTACATTACACTACTTTTATTTGTTGAGAGCAAGTTTTTATTAACGTAGAGTCATTGTAAACTGAGTAAAGACTTTTTAAAGTAATCTTTTGATGATTTCATGAATGCTTTATTCACTTACCTTAAAATTATAATCATTATAACTATTTTACTGTCGGTTTTATATAAATTTGAAAACTAATTAAAATCATTAATTAATGCGGTGTGCCATAAAATTCGTCGAGGTTTTATACAGTTCGTATTATTTAAAGAAAATAAATAGGTTGCTTAAACAAGCAATGATTCAGTCAGTCATTAGGCCGGATAGTGACGTGTGTTGCCCGTCGTATCCTCGTATTTGAATTTATTGGAAATATTGTGAATTATATAAATTTATATATAAATTGGAAGTTAGCCGTTTTTATTTGTATCCGGTTGAATTTTTTTTGTATTCAGTTGTTTCGAAGTTTGAATTTCTTGCAATTCGGAGCTATATAAAATTCTTGAGTCCCGTTGCACTAAGCTATTCTCAGCCCAACACAACACAACATAACGCATTAATAAAATATTCGTGGTTACTAATGTTCACGATGATTTGTACGTCTTGCACAATTTTTTCTCTGTTTCCAAGATTGGGGGAGGCGAAGATCAGAGAGAGGTAAAGAGAAGAAGAGGGGGAAATAGAGGGGGGGGGGCATTTCACCGTCTGATTGACATTATGAAACCTCAGAACGGCGAGAAAGGAAGCGCGAACGAAGGTCCCGAGCCAAACATCAGCGACTGCACCACAACACACGGTGCCTCGGAGGCTGTCCTTGGGGAAACATCAGCGACTGCACCACAACACACGGTGCCTCGGAGGCTGTCCTTGGGGAAACATCAGCGACTGCACCACAACACACGGTGCCTCGGAGGCTGTCCTTGGGGAAACATCAGCGACTGCACCACAACACACGGTGCCTCGGAGGCTGTCCTTGGGGAAACATCAGCGACTGCACCACAACACACGGTGCCTCGGAGGCTGTCCTTGGGGAAACATCAGCGACTGCTCCACAACACACGGTGCCTCGGAGGCTGTCCTTGGGGAAACATCAGCGACTGCACCACAACACACGGTGCCTCGGAGGCTGTCCTTGGGGACATCTTCGCAGATATACAGGGTGTCCAGAAATTATGGTAAAATATTTGAGTATATGATAGTGGAGGTAAAAATAAGAAAAAAAGTTCATGTAAAAGGTCCTAAATTGTTTCGTTTTCCGTCTGTGTGTCTGTTTGTGATTTATACATGTTTAATCATATCTCACGAACCGCTTAACGTATAAACTTCAAACGTGGTATATGGATTACCACTACGAAGAACTATTTTTGAAAGGAGTATCAAATTTCTACTTTGTACCATTTCAAAATGGTGACTGTTTTTTGTTTTCAAAGCTAAATATCTCAAAACCCGTAAATTTTAGAAAAATTACACAAGTGACAAAAAAGCTGCAAATTTAATCCAATTTAGTTGATATTAAGGTTATGATGATTGGACAACTAATAACAGAGAAATCTTAATTTTTCTGAATAAAAACATGGTTCTTTCAACATGTTGTCTGAAATTTGCATGTTTTTATTCAGAAAAATTAAAATTTCTCTGTTATTTGTTGTCCAATCATCATAACCTTAATATCAACGTTAATTGGATTAAATTTTGCAGCTTTTTCGTCTCTTGTGTAATTTTTCTAAAATGTACGGGTTTTAAGATATTTAGCTTTGAAAACAAAACATAGTCGCCATTTTTAAATGGTACAAACTAGAAATTTGATACTCCTTACAAAAATAGTTCTTTATAGTGGTAATCCATATACCAAGTTTAAAGTTTATACGTTTAGCGATTCGTGAGATATGATTAAATATGTAAAAATCACAAACAGAGACACAGACGGAAAAGGAAGCACTTTAGGACCTATGTTTATATGAACTTTTTTCTTATTTTTACCTCTACTATCAAATACTAAAATATTTTACCACATTTTCTGGACACCCTGTATAATAACCATGCTGTTAAATGACAAACGGTTTATTTAGTTGGGAACGTTTTAAATGAAATACATGATGTGTTAATCTTAAACCATAAATTAGGCCTATACTTTATTCAGGGAGTATTTAAAGTGAAGCCCCGCCCCACTTTCTATTAAATAACATTTCTAATAGAAAATAACCAATCAGGGAAGATGCAGTCCATATGTTCCCAAGGATGGTTCACATTAATTCCACTTATTGACTTCAAATGAAAAAATACAATCCATATTATATAAAAATAAATAAAAATAAAGTATGCATAAAATCATTTAAATGACTTATAAAGTGTTTATTTAGTTTTTGTAAAGCTCATGTGCATTTTAAATTCACTGAAAACAAACATAACCATTATTGAGTTTGTCAACAGACACCTAGTTCCAGCTCCAGTTTACACTAAAGCTCTTTGGACAAACACAAACACTATCAACATTACAGCATATCAACATTACCGCTGTTGCAGGAGGCGGGGCTGCACTTTACACTCTCATTGAATAAAGTGTAACTAACATCTTAAATGATACGATCACCGCTCCAACATTTATTTTTAATATTTGATTTATTTTCATTTTAGCCTATGTTAAAATTCAGTAGGCATATGACGGCACCTGAGTAAAATTAGTGTTAAGTAAGGTGTCGTTTACAAAGGTCGATCAATGTCTATGGGTTTTGTTTTTAAACATTCGTTAATAAAGATAGTAAGCTAAACAGATATTTAACTGGATTAACAAAGTTTTGTTATTACATTGTAAGTAAATCAATGTGACTTACTGTCAGAAACACAACACATAAAATCGTAGATGAATCAGAAAAATAAATATTGATGACATTTTGTTTTTGTAACTTTTCATTTCTTTTTCTTTAATTTTTTGCTTTTCCTTAATTTTACCGGTTTTCCGAGTCCTTGGTTTTCGTTGGCTGTTTTAATTAAATAAAGCCCTTTGTTTTATTCATTCTTGCTCAATCCTCCTGGGAAAAAGTGTCCTATTGTTCAATAGACGTTCGTCCACCGCGGCAGATGTTTCCTAGGAGAGAGTCGCCACCACACCGACGTAAATGAACTATGTTTGCTCTAACCTAACAACGTAGAGAAGACATCGTAGATTCTGAATATCGCACTCGTGTACAAATTCGTTGGACAATGTGAAAGTTATTATTACTTAAACAGATTTATCAGTTCAGAATAAGGACACCATTATGACTAAAGGGCGTTAAAAACTCCCAATTAAAAATACCTTCATTGAATTTACCTAAACATTATAAAATAATTTATTCTTATAACAAACAGAATGTAAAATAAAGTTGACATTTTTTCATACCATTGATAGAAATGTGCTTATAACAAAAAGGACACAAATTTAGCTTCATGTTTTAGCTACCGACTAACACTTGTATAGTCAAACAAAATAGTTTAAATCGTCATGTGATCCAAAGCAATCAGAATTTGGCTAATCAAAATTGTAATCGAAACTGCAGTAGCCAAATTCTGACTAGTTTGGATCACTTGACGCTAAAGGTCAAGTGATCCACCTTCTATGTGGTGATCCATGTTTTATCCAGATAAAACATACCATTTTATTTGACAAATTTAGCGATTAAAATAAGCGCATATCGATTTAATACAGTATATCTTATAATAATTTTAAGTGTGACAGGTGCATTTTAGAGTCGATAGGTTACTCGAATAGTTTCCGACAACTTTGATCGACGCCTGCACAATTATTTAATTACCGTATATCAGCATCATCAGAGGATTATGAAATCCATTCGACTTTCTTCAGAAAGGTCGTTGGTCGCGGACAGACAGACTGACAGATGGATATGCGGCCTTCAAAGTTGGGATTTGGGTCACGCTACGCCCATCGAAAATTTACTGTCTGATAGTTCTTGTACTCTCCTCCTTGCCGGCACTCCTTCTTGCGAGGAGCATTATCCAACAAGTCGTTTAGAAAATCGAGGAACGATTATTGGATTCCAAATGTCTATTAAAATATTTTTTTTACGAATTCAAACGTGAGCAAAAAATATCGTTGCAGTAACAATAATGGGTGTTCAAGGTGTATTAAAACTATTGATACTCACACATTCAAACCAACTCATGCGGATTTTTAAAGCAAGAATATAGTTACCAAAATGAATTGTCATAAAAATAACCGTAAGTGATTCAGCTGATTCAGTGATTCAGCTTAATCATCTGATAGTGAAAACTGTAACTTGATAGGAAGAATAATCTATTTTTTAACGACGTAAGAGTTAGCCTATAACCGAGAGGCCTAAAATCGTAAAACCAAAAAATGGTTGATAGATAAATCGTCAGGCTAGCAAAAATAATTTAGAGTAACTTCTTGGTCCAGTAAACATGCGGCCTACATTAACAGTTTCTCTTTCAAATACTTGAAATTTAAATGTCTAATCCTCGTGACACTCAACCTGTTTACTAAAGTGTTTTGAAAATAGTTGAAATCCAGCATAAAATGGCTTGTTTTGAATTCCATCCAGTTAAACTTCAATTACCTTACTATGATGCCTGATTTCACGGTATGCACTCTCACTTCAACACTGTAAGGTGTATCGATTTTGTTAGAGCTAAACCTCTATCCTTTTCAAGATATCCTTTAAATGCAGGAGAAGAGGATCGGGGTGTTGGGAGTGCCACTAAAAGGCCACAAAAGACATTAAAGAGTGCAGGTCGCAAACTTGACCTACCATTAGCAAACCGCGTTGAAGGTTTTTGTAAGGCAAACCACGCCAATTCAATGGCTCCTAAATTTCAAACAGGTTTACTAATCATTTTACTTTTTTTTGGAAGAACGGGAGGAAATTCGTAAGCCGTATCGAACTTCGAAGTATCGGACGAAAACCGGTCCTCTCATAAAGATGTTTTCTAATGTTCTTAAACTTTAATGGAGACAGAATGTGTTTACATATGCGATACACTTAAAACTGCTTTGCCCTCTATATAATCGAAAACCCAGATTTGCACAACCATTTCGCATTTGTCTTTTTATTCTAATAAATGAAAAATCACCCTTTTAAGGTAGTTTTAGTCTTTCCATTTGGATCCTTTTTTGGTCTTTTAATTTTGGATTGGTTCCATGTGGCAGGTTAAACTTGTTGAAGTTAAATTAAATCTTATATATTAAAAACTTTTGTAAAACTGATGACAGCGACCCTGGCCGTTCTACTGGACCGATTTACATGCGGATTGTACCAAAACGAAGGTTGTCGGCCCTATATGTGCAGGTTTTATTTGAATTTTGAAAATATTTATGTTAAATGGGCCAAAAATGGAAAATACACTTTTCTTATGGAGATTTAACATGGGAGAAAAACTCAATTTTGATCTACTTTTCCAATCCTTTGGACAGTTCGTCTGAGACTTCCACTGGACCCATGTTTATGCAGCTTGTACCAAATAAAAGCTCAACTTTTCTATATCTGCAGGTTTTATTTACTTTTTTGTTATCTTGCTTTTTCAAACTAAAAAAATCCACATTTCCAAACCTCTGCAATCATATAATTTGACAGTCATTCACTAAGCTGGTTGTGAAGACACGAGGTACTTTGTCTAACGACAGAAAAAGAGCAAACGCTCAAGAAACATTTGGTTTATCATGGTCAGTATACATAAAAATGTATGCATTATATATAATTTAAATGTTAGAGTTTTATGGGTGGAAATAAAAAATAGGATTTGATTGATAAATTGTTTCGTATTATAACTATTTAAATTATGCAAAACAGGTGATTTCAATAAACGTTGATGGTCGAAATGTTTATTAAAATGGCATATTGTCAAAGATCGATTTTAATGATTCATACTCATATTGAATGTCATTTTGAGCCCTACGATGAATGCTACATTTCAACACATTTATGTTAATTGGGTTTAAAGGAAAATGTACTTTTCTTATGGAGATTTAACATACGGAAAAATTAAATTTATGACAGTGAGCCTGACATGGTTCTATTGGGCCGATTTACTCACGACTGGTACCAATTAAAAGGTAATTGTATCTATATTTGCTTCGATTTCAGCTTTTACTCCTTTAAATTGTCCAAAAACAGAAAGTAAAGTCACTTAAGATAATAACAAGGGTAAAATTTTAAGCCTATTTTGAGTGAGATCTGGAGTTCTATGGGACCGGTTTACATTTAGGTTGTGTTAAATGAAAGGTAATTAACTCTATATATGCCCATTTGCCTGAAAAGTTAAATATTCCTTCATTTTATATGTTAGAAAAGGAATATAAAATATTTTCTATCAATTGGAATTTTTTTTACTGATCAACTGAGTATAACAGTACATATCAGCTGATTATAAAGCTTTGTTTTAAAACACATGTTTTACTTTCACAGCATGGTTTGTTTATGTTGTGATTTTACTTTATTTTAAGTTAGTGGTACATACATTAGATACATTAGTTGAAATGACGACCTACCCAGGTAGGTATTTTAAGCCAAGTATGAATGACAGATGAGTGAATTGAATGGTGATTGAATGTGTAAAATTTGATTTCAATGAACATGACAAATAACATATTTTAACTTTCTAGATGTTATACCATTGTTTATAGGTACCGATTATCCAGCCTTAAGTTTTCCAAGCTAACTTTTTCATTTCATGCCTGACAGTAAACTTATTATGAGGAAACCCCTTATTTTTAATGCTGACCCCTTTACCATAATACATGGAGAAAGTATTTTTTGCCAAAATTTTTGAATTTGAGTTGTTAGTGGAAATATTTTTTAGTGTTCCCCGAATCCAAAAATATTGATTTCGGAGAAAGGATTGTTTTTGCCAAAATGTTTTAATTTGAGTTGTTAGTGGATATATTTGTTTTTGTGCTCCCCGAATCCAAAAAAGTTGTTTTCAGATTGGTGTCTGTTCATCCGTGTGTGTGTGTGTGTGTGTGTGTGTGTGTGTGTGTGTGTGTGTGTGTGTGTGTGTGTGTGTGTGTGTGTGTGTGTGTGTGTGCGTGTGGGTATGAGAGTGTGGATGTGTGGATGTATGTGAACAGAGCTAGAGATGACACCAATGATCCGATTTTCATGAAGTTTGGCATGTAGGTATAAAACCATGATACCTCCAGGTGTTTTTCCACTTTTTTGAATTTTAGATTTTATGGGTATTTACCCCATAAAACCCATAGAAAACTACAATAATCCAAATTTTTCAAAAACGCCAGTAACGATTTTGACAATACTTTCATGATTTGAAGTGCTTAAGATGCCAAACAAAATAACACCAACCGTATGTCTGTAAAAATGAAGGTTCAGAAGTTATGAAAATTTTAGTGTTAACAAATTCAAAATTGTTTGTGTAGAATCCAAAAACATCATAAAATGCAGGGTGTTACATTAGAAAATATAAAGTTTTCCGCCATATTGGAAAATTAAAGGAAATTTCAAAAATTGAAATACATACCTAAAAGCAGCAAAAAATATAATGGGTTTCCGCTTAAGAAGTTTAAGTCATACTTTAATTAAAATGTTAGCTATTGGAAAACTTAGGCTGGAAACCCGGTATAGTTAAGATTAGTCATATAACTAACATTTTTAAACAACATGTTTGAGATTATCATTAAGTTAAATTTTTATTTGGTTAGCATGACTTGATTACAACTAACTACGATTATGACAATTTATAAACATTTCGACATAACTCCAATTATTGGAGATGGAAACTGTCAGAAGCGTTTCCTATTGTTTATCTGGACACGAAAAAAAATCATTATCACCGAGAAAATCACCGAGATTGACCAACGGTGATAAAAGAGATTTGATGGCCAAATCTCTAAGAAATAATCATGAAATCTACCGAAGAACACACAACTGAGAGATTTTCTGACCTCAGTTAAAAAAAAGTGTTTTCCGAATTCTTGCAGATTTTGCATGTTTGGGAGAAGCTCGATCTCCCCCTGGGTTCGCGCCTGCTTACTTCCTTGGTTCATGTTGTAATTGATTTCAGTTAAGTAGTTCAGTGGTTATTAAAAGTGTATAATTGTGTTTCTCATTACAGAACAAATAGCATAAAATTTGTTTAATTTTTTAGAGGTTATATTATGCCAGTGTCTATGTAATGAAAAATAATAGTACAAGTATCATTTTTCTGCGGCGCTTTGCGCTGCACGGGGTTAGTCTAGTTGAATTTAATTAAATTCATGGTTAGTAGACAACCTAGCTTTAAGACTAACGATAAATTGTAGGTAATCGATACACCAAAGCAAATAATGTTATTATCACGAAAATCAAGTGGAAATGGAAATGTGACAATAGTAAAAAATGTCATAATTCCCGTATCCCCAAAATATAGTTAACAAAACCCAAAAAGTTTATGTTTTACATTTTTTGGCGATTGTGAATTCATGTTTTGATTTTGATTTTTGCGAAAATGTATATTTATTAGTGATGGCAAATGTCCACAAATATCCCAATCAAAACACACAAAAAATAAGGAAGACAGAAGAACAGCGTAATATTTATTATAGCTTAATATAATTTTTGGAGTTATCTTAGCACTGTTTTAATTTTTACAATACGTTATTCTGGAAAAAGCGCCATTTTTACCTCTTTACATAGCTTATTTGAGGAATAAGCACTATTTCAACCTCCTTTCATAATTCTGGAATGAGCACTAAATAGTGCTCATAACACAAAGAAGAAGAGGGGAAGAAGTTAGTGCCCTATGAAGAGGTTAAAGTTAACCTCTGGAATAATCACGTTAGTTTTGGAATAATCACTATTTAAACCTCTTTACATAGTATTATTCTGGAATAAGCACTATTTTAACCTTTTTACATAGCCTAAAAGTTTTTCGTTAAAAAAATAGCTAAGATGAGGAAAATATTTATCTAATTGATCTAAGACGACCCCGACGACGACGCGACCCTGGTGAGCGGAGGCTGGGTTAGAGACGGCACTCTAAGTGGTGGATCAGTGGTTAGCTGTGGCTCCTCACTGGGTCAATGGCAGCCGCCTACCTTCACCAAAACATACCCCACTTTAAACGCTCCAACAGTCACTACTTCATTGAACACTTGATTCCTGATTTAGGACAAAAATTCAAATAAATAAATACAAAGTTGAGGCAGCTGAATGTGTTTCTTTTTGCCCCACGTGGGGAAAAAACCTGTGCCTGGAGAGAGCCACATCAGCATTTATCATATTATTATCAAGTTTAGGGCCTATTAGCGTACTCCACAAGGTTGATTCACTTCTAATCATTACTGCAAAAGTGTTTGAAGAGTTAGTCACTAAAGCTATAAGGCAAAAATAAAATAAAAACTATTAAACTGAGAAAATATAAACAACTATAAATCCATCATGTTGATTTAAGTTATTCATGCATACATATGCACAGGCTAATCTGATACAAATGTGGAAATAATTTAACGACATCTAGAAACAATGCACTCATTACTTACCGAAATGAGCCTGGTAATATACGAACATTCTTATCAGTTTTCACTCGCATTGAAAAGAGGCATTATGCACTCTGAGATATCACAAGCATTTCCGTGGTCTTGAAGCTTCTTTCAATGAAGTTGATTACGGAATCACGTCAAGTATCAGAAATATTGGCATATTTGGCTCGATATCATGGTAATGTCTTGAATTGAGTCTCAGAAAGCTCATTTTCCGCATAATGGATATCAAGGCAATTTGCTATACATAGAAATTATAAACTTCCTAGAATCGCTGGTTAAGAACGATTTTTTTGTCCGTAACGAAGTAAACGTATTATTGTAAATCATACATTAAACCTATTTACTTAAATTAACTAGTACTTTATCATTTTCTTTGAAACAATTTAATGGTTACTATCTCGGAAATGGTGGGTTATTGTCATTATTCACAAAAGCATCGAAAAATGTTTAAGTTTGAGGTCATAAACAACATCCTTTTGAATTCTCCTAAAACAAAACCCAATAAATGCGTTTTCCGTCTTTCCTCGTAAGAATACAGAAGACAACGAGACTTTGCTAATAATTACGTTTTGATTAAATTTATTTGTTAGTGCTACATACCTTTAAGCTTAAATCCTCTTTAATAGTAAAACGCAAAAATTGAACTGCACAAAACGCAAAAACCAGAGTTTAGAAAATGTTAAAGAGCTTCATAATAATTTTTAAATCAATATTCTTAGGGACAGCAATTAGCAACTTTTCATCTCTTATTTTATTTATCGACCGACTTATTACGTCAGTTGACCAAAAATATATTTTACTAACTTAGGCTATTTGGAATATCTTAACCTTCTACTCTATAGGAGAACAATGAAGATTCGGCTCGTAAAATATTATGCATAACTCTATTTTCCTTTAAACTATGTTACTTCCTTAACAATAAGGAGTGCGAATATTGTCAATTTGTGCCGCTTTATTATGTATGTTTCAATATTCTTAAAGGAACGGTTACGAAAACTCTTTTGATGAGGTCAAAGTCTCTTTTAGGGCTAAACAATTAATTCCTTGGTAATGTCATTATAATTTCTTGATTAGCATGATACGTGTTGTTGTATTCACTGGATGTAAATAAAAAACGTCTTACAACACTAAACAATATATTTACACTTATGTATATAAATGTAAATACAGTATAAGTGTAAATGTACTGTATGTAAATACAGTATAAGTGTAAATATATTGTTTAGTGTTGTAAGACGTTTTTTATTTACATCCAGTAATGTCTTTATGTTTGAAAGTTATTAAATTCCCATAACATTTTTTCCCAAGATGTTTATTTATAATGTTTGATTTAGCTGCTTGATGTTTCAGAAGCAATCTTTATTCAAGAATATTTTAATTTTGAAATCGAAGAACCAATTTAAATGGAGAACATGGAAGGAAAACCTACAACGAACTTTGTGCTAAACTACAAGTAGTTTTTAACAGTTGAGTAATAGTGAAAGTAGCCTGCATAATACACTGACTAAAACATTTGCTTCAAGGAAAGTCACACTAGAATCACTACTTTTGCCACAACTATCGACAACCACTCTAATTTCAGCGACCAATGCGAGCTATGGACAAGTGACTTTTTATGTTATGTCTGTATAGTTCGAGTCAGATAAAATGGCCGAGATTAGCATTGGCCTTACGGACAGCCTGGGCCACGTTATCTGACTCTATTAGTATTAGTTTTACCCTAAAATATGGTTCTCAGACTTATTATTTGAAACCAGTAATCAATAGAACCCTAGTCAACCCTTCATTGCTTACTCCAACTTTTGTGATACCTTTGATGACATACCCTGTTCTGGACCTGATTATAGCCCGATAATCCTGTTAGAAGATTTCAACCTGCCTAATGTCAACTGGTCAGACACACATCCTACTCCGAGTTGCAATTCCTCGCAGTTAGTCATGGATACAATGGCTTCACACAGCCTTTCTCAAATCAACAGTATTTTAAATGCTCGTGGGGTACTTCTTGACCTGGTCTTCTGTAGTCTGGATCATAGTATTGTTTCGTCAGCAGATGATCCACTCCTTAAAGCTGAGCCAGCACACCCTACACTGTCGCTTGAGATAGATCACCCGGGTCGCCTAGATACTCCTGCTGTTTCCACTACTATTGACTACCTGAGGTGCGACATGGATAAGGTTTTCAATGATCTAAGTCGTTATTTCAATGAAGTCCACTTCCACTTCCCGGCTGTCAATGAGGACTTCTCTAGATTCCAGGATATCATTAAGAATTCTGTCATAAAACACTCTCCCTCGAAAAGTGTTGGATCCAATCGATTCTCTATTTGGTTCTCTCACGAACTTAAAGTTAGCATTTCAAGAAAAAAGCACCTCCACAAGATATATAAAGAGACTGGGGGACACCAGGACTACTTGGAGTTTACGCGAGCCAGAACTCACTGCCGGACGCTTACCAATGAATGCCACTCCAATTATATTGCTCATGTAAACAATACAATTCCTCTAAACATAAAATCCTTCTGGAGTTTTATTAATGGTCTCAAAAGGGATAGTAATTCTACCTTTGAGTATTATTTGGACGACTGCAAAGCATCCGAGCCTTCTGCGGTATGCAATCTCTTCTCGGAGTTCTTTTCTTCGGTGTACCAACTGCCCACTGCTCAGTCGCCTGAGTTTGAATTTGGAACACTCATCAATATCTCTACATGTACTCTGAAGACTCAAGACGTTGAAAAAAAATTGGCCTCATTAGACCCTCGAAAAGGGACTGGGCCTGATGGAATTCCTCCTGCTGTGCTGCGTCACTGTTCTTCGTTGATTGCTCCTCAACTCACCGTAATCTTCAATTCACTTCTTGAAAATGGAATCTTCCCCGAAAGGCTTAAAGAGTGTTACGTTGTGCCAATTCACAAATCCTCATCCACAGCTGACGTTCGAAACTATCGCCCTATTGTGATTCAATCTGCCATTGGCAAAGTGTTTGAGAGCCTTGTGTTGGATCAACTCAGTTTCCCGTTTAAAAATATCATTGTACCCGAACAGCATGGGTTCTCAAAGGGACGTTCTACATCAACCAACCTTCTACTTTATGAATGTTCGATCTTCTCTGCCTTCGCTGAGGGACTTCAAGTTGATAGTGTCTACATAGACTTCAGCAAGGCATTCGACAGAATAAGTCATGAACATCTACTGGCAAAGTTGAAAGGATATGCAATCAATGGCAATCTACTCACCTGGTTTCAATCTTACCTTGAGGGCAGATCTCTCCGTGTGAAATTCTTGAATGCTTTATCTAGGCCCTTTGCAGCTGTATCTGGTGTTCCTCAGGGCTCTCTCTTGGGACCATTCCTGTTCAACCTGTTTGTCAACGACATAGCTAACATGATTGATACACAGTTTTTAATGTTTGTTGATGACATAAAGTCATCAAGTCTCCCCAAGATTGTGAGCGACTCCAATCGTCATTGAAGAGTATTGCTGATTGGTGTGACATGAACAGTATGTCTGTAAACGCTGCAAAGTGCTCCTTAGTTTCATTTAGTAGGTCAGCGCATCTAGTCCATTTCAACTACACCTTGTGTGGCTTAACCCTTACCCGCCAATCTAGTATTCGTGATTTGGGTGTGTTTTTATCTCATGATCTTAGTCCTGATATCCACATAAGCCACATTTGTGATAAAGCTCTTAGATCATTAAATTTCATTTTCAGAGCTTCCAGAAATGGTCTTAGTATTATCGCCTTGAAGACTTTATATTCATCCTTGGTCAGATCTACACTCGAATATTGTTCTGTGGTTTGGAGTCCATACCAGGTGGGCCATATTGAGAGACTAGAGAGAATCCAGAAGCGCTTCATTCGTGCAATTGGGGTGAAGATGGGTTACGCTTACTTGGATGTTCCCGTTGAGCGACTCGTACAAGAACTTGGACTTCTGCCCTTGGCCACCAGAAGACAACAGGCCGATGCCGTTCTGCTCCACAGAGTTATCAACAGTACAATTGATTGCCCTGATCTTCTTCTTCTATTCGAATTTCGAGCATCAAGACACACCCGGTCCCTGCACATGTTCTTCTGCCGTTCTCATTCTGCGAACTATTTGCTGCATGCCCCCATACCTCGATTGCATCGCCTAGGAAATAGACTTTCTAACGACTTCGACTTCTTCAATGGCACCGTCACATCTTTGAAGAGTTTGTTTTACGCTTAAGTTCTGTTATAGCCGAATTTTGTTCCTTGTTAAAATTTTCTCGCTAGTGTAACCAGCTAACTTTTGTTGCCACTATTGTTATCATCACTATTGTTGTTATTATCTTATTGTTAATATTATTATCACTTGCAACTGAATGTTTGTTGATTTTCTTCCATTTTTTGGCATTTCCCAAATGTATGTTTAGTTTTAGTTGTTCAAATTGTACTAGTTTGCATGTTCCAGTTAGCTTTGTATTTGTTCCTGTTCGCTTTGTATTTGTTCTTGTATCCTTTTTCTTTATGTTTACTATGAATGTAATCACTGTTTCATATGTTTGCATTCTCATTGTAAAAATGGCGTTTGCCGTGTATAAATAAATAAATAGAACTCATATTAGTGCGTGGAACAAGTGTAAAAATCTTTCACTTCCTGAAACCAGCACCATACTTTGGGAAGTGACTAAATACATATAAAAGAGTGAAAATCAGCCAGGAGGCAAGCTTAAAAATATTTACGTCACGGGTCGTGACGTCATCAATATGGCCGCTCAGCCAACTATAATAATGTGTCATATCTCGGAAACCACACAACCGATTTTGACGTGAGACATCTTATTTGAAAGGTCTAACCATTATCTATAATAAAGGTTATTACACTTTCAGCGGTAAAATCAGCGGTTTTTGAGTATTTTGTAAAATATTAATTTTTATAAATGTTTGTATTTTGATGTATTTATATTAATTCTTCCGGTTTGGACTCTGGTCGGGTGCAGAAGTCTCTCTATCGCAGCTCCATAATTATCCAGTTTAATCCGTTTCAATAATTTATCTATGGCTTTTCTCACGCATGAACCTCCTTAATTAGTTGATGTAGAGCATTTTGATATATAAAACTTAAACTTTTAACGTAAATCAGAGGTATTTTCGACTTTATCCTGGTGACCATGCTACGACGTAGAGGTTAAACATTGAAGATAGCGTCAAGACGACCCGAAAAGGATTCTGCGCTCCATTTCACGTTTCTTTTTTGCCAACTCCATCCTAAAATACCTCAAACCTTAATTCCACCAAATTAATAGTCCAAATAATAACCTTCTATGTACTTTCACCTAACCCATTCCAAAGCCCATACCGCGAAGTCATAAATGCCTTTCTCGCATAACAGGTAATGTAGCCAAACCTTAACCATTTTGCAAGTTACAGACACAATGAGCACTTTTAAATCTATTTTATGACTTAAGCTGCTAAATTGTGTATGACTAAAATAGTTTGTTTAGCTCAGGCATACTGCTCAAACTCAAAAGTTTTTCAAGACTATGCAGGCCTAGGCTACTGTAACTTTGTATATAGGACTCTGAAGTGCATAATTCCATTATTTGAAGTCCTTGTTTTTGATTCATTTACATTTTTTGACTAGGTTTGGAATGCTAGAGATAGGTGTGACCTTGCACAAAAATCACCATTATTTATCTAAGTTACTATGTGTTTAGGTTAGCATGATTTTAATATCTGACAATGTTATAAGCTGTGATCTTGGTTAGTATTTTAAATCAACTTATTGTGATAGGCTAGGTAATATTCAACTTATTTTGGCTATTTTGGCCCGAGCCCAACGAAAAACCTGTGACATATTGTACTGAAGCTGTGATTAGGTTAGAATTTCATATTTTCAAATCAACTTATTGTGCTAGGCTAAGTAATATGAAGGCTCATTTCTGATATATTTTTAAATCAACTTCACTGTGATAGGCTAGGTAATGTGCAAGCTCATTTTAACATATTTTCAAATCAACTTTATTTTGCTAGTCTAGGTAATGAGTAAGCTCATTTTGACTATCTCAGCCCAAGCTTATAACTGAAACCATCTTTTGCTGTGCCATCTTAATTGTGTATTAGGCTTTAGGGGCCTGTAGGTAGGAATTTTAATTTTTTGTATTTCTGGGCCCATGCAATACTTTTGACCCTGTACACTGTTTATTGTATGCCTTTTGTAATTAGGTTAAGATTTCTTTTAAGTTAGATTTTAAGCTGCAACTGCCTCATTATGACTATAACTTCTCAACATACTTGTAATTGCTGCCGCGAATTGATCAATGATGATGTTTCTCCCTCGATCATGTGTGATATATGCGAAGAATGGTATCACAGTGATAGAAAATGTAGTAGGCTAAAAAAGACCCTTTTCAATCATATAGGGAAAAACGATGAATGGGCTTGTCCCTTTTGTATAGCTTTAGGTAAAAAAAACATTGGGAAGAGTCAAAAAATATAAAATCTCAGCTTGAATCTCTCGAGCAAACAAACACAGAACTTGAAGGGAAATGCATGAAGCTCCAAGAAGAACTAAGTGTAAAAGAGACTTTAATTTTACAACTAAATGATAAGGTAGAACAGCTCTCGAAACAAATAGCTAATGAGGTAGTTGCTAAGGATGCAGCCTGGATCGTTGCTGGGGAAAGGAGGGGATCGGGTAGGCTGAACAAAAAAAGTAGGGAGGGAGTAGAGAATGCTGGCTACCCCCGCACTTCAAACTCGTTTGAAGTGCTGGCGGACGAGACAGTGGAGAGGGAGAGGGGACTCAATCTTGCTGACTTCCCCCCTCTTGGGTCGCATCGTAGGAGGGCCAATCCTCGGAATGGGAAATCGGAACGCGGGCGTGTAATTTCATCAAATGCTTTTAAGCATGGTCAAAGGGTATTCAAGCATAAAATGACGCTTGTGGGTGATAGTCACGGCAGAGACTGTGGGCGTGGCCTGGGTGAAAGATTGAAAAATTGGGATGTGGGGTCGTATGTCCTGCCGGGGGCACCTCTCTCAGAATTGATTGATAAGGCGGAGGGTGAGGAAGGGGGGAGGTTTTTGGTCATGGTTGGGGGGACCAACAAAATCACTCGGGATTCAATTGGTGGGTTGGGGAATAGGTTGGATAACCTGGCTGCCACTCCTCGGAATGTCCTCTGGGTAGAGACACCGCTGAGGCATGACAAACCAAATGAAAATGAGCTCATTAGGGAACAAAATAAAATAATCAAAGCAGCTTGCAGCAAACACAAATGGTCATTTCTTAATATAAACTCAATCATCGACAGAAGCTGCTTTACCAGACATGGGCTACACCTCAACTGGAAGGGCAAAGATGTACTTTGCGACCTTATATCAAACTTTTTTATTTCTCTCAAAACAAACCGACAAAAAAACCAGAATCAGCCAGCAAGACCAAATGTAACTTAGGGCGGAAACTTCAAACAAATAGAACAAATTCAGTAAGAAACCAAGATAAAAATAATATTAAGATCATCCATCTAAATGTTAGAAGTATCATTGAAAAAGTAGGCCAAATAGAAATATTTCTTAATGAAGAGAATCCTGACATTTTTCTGATTACCGAACATGGCTTAAACAATGACAACATTAACTCCTTAACGATCCATAACTATAGCCTAGTTAGTTATTTCTCAAGGGAAACAATTAGACTGGGAGGCTCTGCTATTTTTGTAAGAAATGATTTAGTCGTAACAACTCCAAAGACATCAAAGCTTTCGAGCTCACTTTCCGAAGAAAAAAACTTTGAACTCTGTGACTATAGCTTTAAGTTAGATAATAACAAATTCTTAATATCAGCTCTGTATAGATGTCCTGATGGCAATTTAGATACTTTTCTTGACAAATTCAACCAGTACCTCACACAAATCAAACCTGAGTTAAAAAATACATCTCTATTAATAGGAGGAGACATAAATATTGACATATTAAAAAAAGACAATAATATTGATTCCTTCGTAAATTTACTGAACATCTTTGGACTTAAAACAGCAATTAACATGCCCACAAGAATAACTGAAACCTCTGCTACTTGTATCGACAATTTTATTGTAAACTTCAATAATTACAAAAGCTCCACTATAGAACCACACATATCAGATCACTTAGCAATATGCCTCGAAACCAAAGCCATTAATATTAACAAGTTTCATTTCAAGAAAAAAATCATTAGATGCCTAAAAAAAGATAGTATTGAAGAGCTCAAGGTTAGGTTAGGTCAAGAAAACTGGCACGAATTTTATGCAGAGACTGATATAAACAGAATGTATAATATATTTATTGATACCATAAAATATCATTTTGATATAGCCTGTCCTGAAAAAGAGATTACAATAAATAAGCAGAATAAAATATTGTGGATCTCTCAAAATATAAAAACAAAAATGAAACATGAAACATGATGAAACATCTGAAAACAGTCATGACAGAGAAGTTTAATAAATGGAAGAATGATAAATCACTTGTAAATAAAAATAGTTATAAACATGCTCTTGAATCTTACAGACTAGCAATAAAGAATGAAAAATCTGAATGGTACAACAAAAGAATTAACGATGCTGATAATAAATCAAAAGAAAGCTGGAGAGTAATAAGTGACTACCGAAATGAAACAAAAAGTAAGGGCACAAACATGTCACTAAAAGTTGACGGGAAAACAATAAAAAATCCAAGAGAAATTAGTGAACTCATGAATAACCATTTCATAAATATAGCAGGAAAACTGAATGAAGATAGTAATATACAAACAATAGACAGAGGAGATAGTGTAACTGATTATGAATTTAAAAACTTTGAGCCAATAACAGATGAGGCATTAAGGAAGATCTTTAAAAAATTTAAACCTAAAACTTCTGCTGGACTGGATGATCTGTGCATGAAAATCTTTAAAGCATGTGAGACTGAGGTAATTAAACCGATTGCTCGCCTCATAAACGTCTCTATCTGGTCCAGGACTTTTCCTGAGGGGTGTAAGGTGGCCAGGGTCCGGCCTATCTTCAAAAAGGGGGATGAGGGGGAGATGGGGAATTACCGACCAATTTCACTGTTGCCGACAGTTTCCAAATTTATTGAGAAAGTAATCTGTGACCAGCTTGCCTCCTACCTGGGGACTAACAATCTACTGTGTGGGAGGCAATATGGCTTCAGAAAATCCAAATCAACAAAATTGGCATTAATTGATTTCCTGAATGACTGTATCGATGCGATGGAGGCTGGCGAGTATGTAATCGGAACGTTTGCAGATCTCATCAAGGCGTTTGATTGCGTCGATGCAGCCATACTTTTTCAAAAACTCTCTGCCCTTGGTATTAAAGATGCTGCTCTTGAATGGATCATTTCATACATGGGTGGCCGATACCAAGGGACGAAATTGAATTTGAGACAGAGTTTAAAGTCAAGTCCGTCCTGTCACAAGAACGATTGATCACAAGCGGAGTTCCGCAAGGATCAATCATGGGCCCCTTGCTTTTCTTAATATACATTAACGACATTAAAAAGGCAGTCCCAGAAAACAACATATTTGTGTTTGTCGATGACACGACTCTTGTCACCAAACACAAAAAGTGTGATGACCTAGAGGTCGACACTTTCGAAAAAGTAAATTGTCTGGCCCAATTTTTTCAAGAAAACAAACTGAGACTGAAAGCAGATAAAACCAATTTTGTCTGTATTCAGACTCATCAAAAAAGGAACTCAAAGTTCTCAAGAACTCCGAATCTCCTCATTGGGGAAACGGAGCTTGAAATTGCAAATTCAGTTGATTTTCTGGGGGTGAGGTTGGACGATGCCCTGGACTGGAATGAGCAGTTGGCCAAAATTGAAAGTAAGTTAGCAAAAGGCATGTTTGTCCTGCGCAACTTACAAAATCTTCAAAACCTTCTGTTCAGTGTTTTTTGTTTGCAATTATTTTGGACTATTTAAAAATAAGTAATATTAATTCTCATCCTAAGAAGGGGGAAAATATTTCTTTAACTAATATAAATTAACATGAAGAGGAAAAACAAGGATTTTTTGAGTTTTGCATATTTATTATTTTCATATAGACCTAACAAAATCACACTAAAAACCACTCCAACTCACGGAATCCATTATCTTTCAATACAAAACAGTTAACAATAGCCTAGTCATGTTAAGACATCCTGGAAGTTCAACGGTCAACTCGACCTGTGTGTCACTCTGTGGTCGACCGGGAAACAGTGAACATCAAGCAGTTTATCATGTCCATTGGATTCCCCAGGCCTGGGTCACCGCTTCATTTTTCATCCTGATTTTCACCGCATCTCTACCACACTACAACGAACATTTTTTAAAGGTAACTACTTTTCCCTCCCGCTCTATGCTCAACTTTCTCTTTCACGTATAAAATCCATTTTGAATAATTAATTGTTAATATCACCTCACTTCACTTCAAAGTTAAAGTATCAAATTAAATTTAACCTCGGTCCTCCGTCATAAACATTTTTGGTCCAGACCGGGCAGGATTATCAGTGTAATTATTTGTATATCGAGAGTGGGAGGTGTTACCTTTTTATTAAAAGACATTAATAAAGTGAATTTAAGTGTCAGTTGAACATTCACGAGAGACAGCACCGCCATTTTGAAGTTTGGATTGTCATTTCATGTTCCTTGTTCCTTCTTCTCGTAACAGCTCATTCGTCATCTCTGACGTCATCGCCCCACTACAGATTCAGTCTTCAGTCTAGAGTACGATCTGGAGTGGATTGGAGTCAAACAACATGAAGCTCATTACGTTTTCAGTCTAGTACAAATCGTACTGTACGATCTGGAGTGGATTGAAGTCAATCTACTTGAACTTCACTACGTTTTCAGTCTTTCAGTCTAGTACAATCAGGAGGAGTGGACTGGAATGAAACAAAATGAGGTTTGCTACATTCTCAAATACCTGTACGGCTCAGTTGAGTAGGTTAACTAAAATAAATGAGCAAGTACAAGCATATCCTCATGAAATCGAGGTAAGTGCCGCTCAAGTGGCAAAACTTAAAGTTATTCTTAAGGAAACGAAAACTACGTTAGCTACCTTTGAACAAAATCTGAATAAATTGTTCAGTTCAAATAAAGGTCAGAGATGGACAATCACACAATTTTATATATATATATATTTCTTTATTCTTTATTTCCATCTTTTATCATATATTATTTCTCTATTCTTTATTTCTATCTTTATTTCTTTATTTGACCCAGCCCAATATTTAATACAAAATCATCATCTGTTCCAATTTTTGTTTACATTCTTTCACTTGATTGTTAAAATTTGTTTTTTATAATTATCATTCAATAGTATCACAATATTTTATATTTAATAATTATGCCATAAATGAAGACATGAAATATACAATAACAAGAAATGAAACCTCAGAATGGACTTATGAATGGACATGAATTCTACAAAATGGAACACTAAACAGTGAGATAAAGGGAACAATATCTTGGTGAGTGTGAACTGTGACCTGTAACTTAAAAACTTTTTTGTGTTATAAAATTATCTTCTTTTTGTCATAATGGTCCTTCGATTCATTGTCATATTAATAATTATTTTCTTTTCATCTAAATCCTCCATTTTATGATCCTGGCGATCCGGATAGGATTTCAGTGATTTGGATATTACATAGTCCATTATTTCATTCTTCAAATTTTCTTTATTTTCAATACTTTCCCTATTTCAATGTTTTCAATGTATTGTTTCCACTATCCCATGTATTATTTCATTAAAATATGTGTGTCTAAACCATTCTCTCTCAAAGACCTTACAAATAACTGAAACATAAGATCTACAGATCAAACCTCTAAACTTATTATCCTGGTTTCTATTTATTTACTCTGTTGCAATGGCGCCACCACGAAATATTGATTTTAAATGCGACACATAAATACGGTTAACAAATTTAACCAAAACACGATTCAACAAAGTTAAATCATGCATTGAAGATGTTAACTTCTCTGAACCACTATCTAAGGTTCAAATCAAAACCCTTAATGCGTATTTAACTGAATTAAAACGAAAAAAGGAAGATTTTGTCATGAACTTTCAACGTGCATCTGCACTCACGGGAGATGATGCTGTACCCGAAGAAACGTTAATTACTGATCAGGACGAAATTAACGATTCTTTCATATACATATCTAGTCTTATTGAGTCTTTGTTGCCGATTGATGATCCCAAAACATCTTTGGTAATTACTACCGATAATGAGCCGTTGCCTAACGTCAGTTCAGGTTAGGTTACCGAAAATCGAACTTCCTAAGTTTACCGGTAATCTAGCATCCTGGACATCATTTATAAACCTATTTGATACTACAATCCATAATAACAGTTCGCTATCGGATGTAATGAAATTTCAATACCTCATCAGTGTGCTCGATAAAGAACCATTGTATCTGATTCGTAGTCTAAGTCTAACTGCAAGCAATTACATAATTGCATATAACTTGCTGCGTGACCGTTATCATAATGATCGTAGACTACAACTATTGCATCTCAACCAACTTTTGGATCTGCCTCAAATTTCATCTCAAAATATTCTCGGTGTGCGTAAATTTGTCAATACATTCAATGAAAACTCTCAAGCTTTAGTGGCACTTGAATGTGAAATTCAAGATTCAAACTCTTTGCTCGTGGCAGTTTTATTAAGAAAAATGGATGTCGAACTGCGTAAACGATTAGAATCTTTCAGAGCTTTGACGGCTTCGACTAAACACACGCTGCCCAAATTAAAAGAAATAATTGAATTTTTAAATACGGAATGTACACAACTAGAAGACGCAACATTGTCACAATCTTTCCGTTCAACAGAAACCAATCGTGTCAACCAATCTTCTGTGTCAACTAATCGTGTTTAACCAGTTCATAAGCTTAATGACAAATTTTATAATAAAAATGTGAGTTTGGTAGCTACTCCATTACCATCAACATCCAGTTCTAATATTAACATACCATGTTTTGTATGTAATCAATCCTCACACAAGATATATTTTTACCCTGTGTTCAAATCTAAGTCACCTCAAGAACGATATGAGCTTGTAAAGAAGTACCAAAAATGTGTTTCTTGCTTAGGATCTCATGTAACAAAACAATGTAGGTCTCAATCCTTATGTAAAATATGCAATAAGCGTCATAATACGTTACTACATTTTAATGTCGATGTAGAATCAACTGGTGCAAATGGCACTAACGCTTCCATAAAGCAAAATACTCAATATGAGTCAAACCTAAAAGTTAACCCAGATACATCAGTCACTTTAACTTCACAAAGTGATTCCTTAACATCTAATGTTAATACTACTGTTTTATTGGGAACTTTACTAGTACAATTAAGTTCATCTGATGGAACCGCACATGTATTTCGTGCTCTCCTTGATTCAGGGAGCATGTGCAACTTGGTTACAGAACATGCTGCAAATCTACTGAATATCCGACGGTATAAATCCGATATAAAATTGTCTGGAATTGACAATCATGTAACCAATAATAAAGGGCAAATATTTGTAAATATCAAGACTCTTTGAGGGAAAACTATAGCAATTAATCAGCCTACATTGATTTTAGATAAACTAACTGTTGATTTACCCCGCATGCCTTTGTCACCTGATTTGTTATCCTTAACTCAGGCGTATACTCTTGCCGATCCTACATTTCATATTCCTGGCTGTATCGATGTTGTTCTCGGCGGTTCTATTTTTCCTCTTGTGTTCAATCTACAACAGTTTTCTCTTGGCCACAACATGCCATTTATGTTAGGAACTCATTTTGGTTATGTCTTGATGGGCAGCACTCCGACCATGCCACTGGACTCTAATGTTCATGCTTCATTGCCTTCCACAACTCTCAATGTATGTCTTCACTCTACTAACGATTCTGATTTGCACTCTTCCATCCAAAGATTTTGGATTCAAGAAGAACCGCCTAAATGTACTATTAAATCACACGAAGATGAATTGTGTGACGAACATTTTGCAGAAACACATGCACGTGATGTCAATGGACGATATATTGTAAGGTTACCTTTCAAAACTTCACCTGATGTTTTAGGCGAATCAAAAGAGGCTGCCAAAATACGTCTAAAAGCCATGGAACGTAGATTTATAGTTAACCCTCGCTTCTCCAAAATGTACCATGACTTCATGGATGAGTATTTAGAATTAGGTCATTATGTCAACATGTGATGATTTAAATCCTTCTGAACCCCACTACTTCCTTCCACATCATGGTGTACTTAAAGAAAGCAGTAGTACAACTAAGTTAAGAACTGTATTCGATGCAAGTTGTAAAACTTCCTCAGGTGTTTCTCTTAATGAAATACTTTTAACAGGCCGTAAACTTCAGAATGACATTTGTGATCTACTTTTGCACTTTCGTCACCATAACTTTGTGTTTTGTTGTGACATTAAACAAATGTACCGACAAATCAAGGTACATCCGGATGATCGGAAACTACAGTTAATTTTATGGCGTGATGATTCTAACTTATCTACACGTGTATACCAATTAAATACTGTAACTTATGGAATGAACAGTTCCCCGTATCTAGCTATTCGGGTTCTACATCAACCCGCAGATGATGAAGAATCAGACTTCCCTGAAGCTGCTCATATTATTACGTAGTCATACGTACGTGGATGATATAATAGTAGGAGCAGACACAGAAGACGAAGCCTTAATATTGCAAAAGCAACTTATTTCATTGTTAGGTCGTGGATGTTTTGAACTTCGTAAATGGGTTTCAAATTCTACTCGACTTCTTTGTTCATTACCTAATGATCATTTAAAATCTCCTAATTTTTTGCAAGATACAGAAAATCCACATTTCAAGGTTTTAGGATTACAATGGTCTCCAGCTTCGGATACATTCTCTTACAGCTTTCAAGTTCCTTCTTCAAACAAAACACCAACTAAACGTTCAGTTTTAAGTACAATTGCACAAATTTATGATCCTTTAGGATTTTTAGTACCCTTCATAATGTTAGCTAAATGTTTCATGCAATTATTATGGACTAAAGGGCTATCATGGGATTCACCACTACCCAGTGACCTTATATCACAATGGCAATTGTTCATTGATAACATAAAATCGTTGTCTAATATATCTATACCTCGCTCCCTCAACCTCGTTTCATCTTGTGAAATACAACTACACGGATTTTGTGACGCTTCAGAAATCGGTTATGCTGCTGTTACATACTTAAGATGTGAATTATCTAATAAAAATGTTTCTATAAATATGCTGATAGCCAAAAGTCGAGTTGCCCCTTTAAAAAAGGTAACGATACCTCGACTTGAACTATGCGCAGCACACTTACTAGCTAAAATGGTTTCATATATCAAATCAATTTTTTCAGAAAAAATAAAAACTAATAATATACATTTATGGTGCGATTCTAGCATTGTTCTAACTTGGCTACAAACCCCGCAATATCGATTGAAAACATATGTTGCTAACCGCGTTGCACAAACCCAGGAATTAGTCCCAACAACTTCATGGAAACATATACCCTCCTTATATGCACAATCCAGCTGATTGTGCATCACGAGGATTACTTGCATCCAACTTGATTGATCATTCTCTATGGTGGAATGGCCCTCCCTGGCTGTCTTCTACATCTAGTGACTGGCCAAAGTCTACATTTATTCCCGTCAACGTAGATTCATCACTTGAATTAAAACCAAACTCTTTGACTGTTTTAACTACTTCTCCATATGAAGAATGGTCTTAATTAGCTAACTTCTCTTCATGGACTAAACTAAAACGTGTTATGTCCTATGTATTACGTTCATTCATAATTGTCGTTATTCTTCACACCGCTATGGATGTCTTTCAACTCAAGAACTTCAAGAATCCCAATTGAAAATCTTTTCTTTAGTACCATCGTTCTCAGAAGAGTTAGGACTCTTGCTTAAACAAAAAAATTGTTCAAAGCGTATTCAACGTCTCAATCCTTTTCTTGATTCTAACAATCTAATCCGTGTTGGAGGACGGTTGACGCATTCGTCATTACCATATGATACATGGCATCCCATCTTATTGCCAAAACATCATCATGTTGTAAATTTATTAATTGATCATCATCACCTACTATATCTTCATGCAGGGCCTCAATTGGTTCAATCATTACTCTCGAAACATGTATGGATACTTTGTGCAAGAAATGTAATTCGTTCTCGAATCTACAAATGTTTGACATGTTTTAGACACTGTCCAAGAAACTCCAATCCCTTAATGGGTGAACTTCCATCATGCCGTGTTAATCCTGCTCAACCATTCCTGTCTACAGGAATCGATTTTGGTGGACCATATAATGTTAAAATAGCACATCTACGATTCCTCAGATTAATCAAGGTATATATTTGCATTTTTGTATGTATGGTAACAAAAGCCGTACATATTGAGGTGGTTACCGACTTATCAACTGACTCCTTCATTGCTGCTCTCACACGTTTTACATCCAGGCGTGGAATGTGCTCTGATATATACTCCGATTGTGGAACAAATTTCTTTGGTGCAAATGCGTTACTTCAAAAAATAGTAAAAACTGTAATTCTCAATAGTGAGTCACAGAATAAAATTACCAACTTTGTCAATAGTCATGGAATTAAATTTCATTTCAATCCACCCGCTTCCCCTCATCAAGGTGGACTTTGGGAAAGTGCAATCAAAAGTGCTAAATCACATTTAAACCGAGTAATGGGAAACTCAGTTCTTTCGCTTCAAGAATTCACTACGTTAACAGTTAGAATTGAAGCAATGTTAAATTCAAGAGCTCTGACACCATTATCCAACGATCCTTCTGATCTGTCAGCATTAACCCCTGGCCATTTCTTAATTGGTGAACCACTCATTTCTATTCCAGAACGAGATTTAACAGACATCCCAACCAATCGTTTAAAATACTGGCAATTGGCTCAACAATTTTACCAACGTATCTGGCAACGGTGGAGTCGAGAATACTTGCACACATTGCAACAGCGATCCAAATGGACAACAAAATCAAATAATCTAAAGGTTGGCGATCTAGTACTTTTAAAAAATCCAACAAGTCCACTGCAATGGCCTCTTGCACGTATCACTGACGTTTATCCAGGAGCTGATGGAATTATTCGTGTGGCAAAGATTCAGACCACAACAGGAACTTTTACACGGCCAGTAATAAAACTATTCCCACTACCTACTTGTTGAAGTGATGACACTTCAAGGCGGCCGGTAATGTTCAGTTCAAATAAAGGTCAGAGATAAATCACACAATTATATATATATATATATCTTTATTCTTTATTTCCATCTTTTATCATATATTATTTCTCTATTCTTTATTTCTATCTTTATTTGACCCAGCCCAATATTTAATACAAAATCATCATCTGTTCCAATTTTTGTTTACATTCTTACACTTGATCGTTAAAATTTGTTTTTTATAATTATCATTCAATAGCTATCACAATATTTTATATTTAATAATTATGCCATAAATGAAGACATGAAATATACAATAACAAGAAATGAAACCTCAGAATGGACTTGAATGGTCATGAATTCTACACAATGGAACACTAAACAGTGAGATAAAGGGAACAATATCTTGGTGAGTGTGAACTGTGACCTATAACTTAAAAACTTTTTTGTGTTAATAAAATTATCTTATTTTTGTCATAATGGTCCTTCGATTCACTGTCATATTAATAATTATTTTCTTTTCATCGAAATCCTCCAGTTGATGATTCGTCAACTGTTTTCTCTGAAAATGAAAAGGCTATTTTGAAAATCCAAGATGATATGCTGGAGCTTGGGGTAAGCATTGAAACACACATTTCTCTTTTGCTTTCAAGTACTGTTGATGAAAATCAAGCATTAAATGAATCAATCTCTTCTAGTCATTCACAGCATAATAGGCCTACTAGCATAGTTAAGTTGCCTAAGCTTGACTTGAAAACTTTCAGTGGTGAAACTAAAGACTCGCTATCATATATCAACCTTTTTAATACTACCATTCGTGAAAATAAGAGTTTATCTCTGGTAGAAAAACATCAGTATTTATTAAGTTCACTTTCTGGTGAAGCTTTGCACTTAGTACAGTCACTTCCAATCTCATCTGGAAATTATATGGTAGCCTATAATGCCCTTCAAGATAGGTACCATTCAACCCGTAGGTTGATCTCATTTCATCTCAACAAACTGTTTGATTTACCAAGCATAATCTGATAAATCTGTCAAATGTCTTAGGACTTTTTAAAATGATTATAATGAAAATGAACACGCTCTCTCTGTTCTTGATTACAATGTATCAGAAAATAATTACCTGTTAAGTATGATGCTGTTGCGCAAAATGGACTCTAACCTAAGCAACAATTCGAGTCTAAGCGCAAATCTTCTGATTTCCCTAAGGTTAGCGAGATAATTAGGTTTTTAAAGGATTTCTGCAATCATAGTGAAGCTGCCTCGCTCAGCCAAGTTCAACCTGCAGCGACTTCCAAAACGCCTTCTAACCTAGGTCAAACTCAACCTAACCGCAAGTTTAATCAACATCGGCCTATGGCTCTAGTAAGTACTTCGGATTACAAATGTTTCTATTGTAATGAAGCTCATAATATATACAGTTGTCCTGTTTTTCAGAATAAAACACCTCAAGAAAGATTTAATACTGTGCGTGACTTGAAACGTTGCACAAATTGCCTTGGAAATCATTTGGTTAAACTTTGTCAATCAAATAAAACTTGTAAAACTTGTTCAAAACCTCATCATTCACTTTTACATTTTAAGAAATCTGTAAAATCTGGGGTTGAAGAGAAGAATCAATCTCAAGATGAACCTAACCTCAAAGATTCTAGAGGTATTCCTGAAGCTGAAGGTAAGACCTCTATGGTTTGTAAGGCTGATAAATTTGTTAATTGCAATACTACAAATCTTCCTGCCACCACTTTGGTGAAAGTTAAATCTTCCTCCGGACATACTCATGTTCTCCGAGGATTACTTGACTCTGCCTCTCAATGCTCATTTATCTCCGAGCGTGCTGCTCAACTATTAAGTGTTGTAAGATCAAAGTCTGTTCTACCTATTGATGGAATATCAGGACTTAGTACAAAGTCTAAAGGTGTCACTACTGTTGACTTAGAGACTCTTAGTGGCAAGTCAGTTGTACTTAACCACACTGTGGTAATTTTGGATAAAATAACTTCACCTCTTTCAAGAACTCAAGTCCATCCAGATGTTCTTTCTAGTGTTAAGAAATATAGCCTAGCAGACCCCTCTTTCCACCTGACTGGACCGATAGATATTTTATTGGGATGTGAACTTTTTGCTGACATTTTTACAGGGGTAGTGCATTCCCTTGGTGAAAACTTGCCTAAAGTGGTAGGTACCATATTTGGTTTTGCAATCGTGGGTAAGACACCTTGTCTCAGTAATCCACACACAAATCCAAGTAATTTTCTTACATCACTATTGTCATTAAATGACTTTGATCTCCACAGTTCTCTACAACGTTTTTGGCAACTTGAAGAACCGCCGCAGCATTTGAAACTCTCGGATGAAGACCAGTATTGCATCGATCATTTTTCAACAACCCACTATCGTGAACAAGATGGACGCTACGTGGTAAGATTACCTTTCAAGCCTAACCATAGTGAATTAGGTAATTCTCTCAACTCAGCCAAACTTAGAATGACATCACTTGAAAATAAGTTTTTTCACAACCTGAATTTAAAGAAAAATACATTGATTTATGAAAGATTATCATTCCTCTGGTCACATGACTATATTTCATGATGATTTACCTGTAAAGGAACCACATTTTTTCTTACCTCACCACGGGGTCACCAAAGAGACTTCGTCTACAACAAAACTACGTGTAGTTTTTGATGCTTCCTCTCGGACAAGTAATAACTTGTCGCTAAATGATATTTTGCTGCCAGGACCTAAACTTCAAACTGATGTTCACGAGATCTTGCTTAATTTCCGAAAGTACAATTTTGTGTTTTCATGCGACATAAGACAAATGTATCGCCAGATTAAGTTACACCCCGATGATCAGCTCTATCAGCTTATCTTGTGGCGAGAAAACAAGTCTGATCCATTGTCTATTTATAAACTTACTACAGTCACTTATGGTATGAATAGTTCACCTTTCTTAGCTATTAAAACCTTACATCAACTTGCTTGTGACGAAGGACATGCCTTTCCAGCTGCCAAGGATATTCTCTTACACCAGACCTACATGGATGACTGTGTTGGCGGTGATGACTCCGAAGCCGAAGCCTTAGAACTTCGGAATCAACTGAATGAGTTGATGGGTAAAGGTGGTTTTGAGTTAAGAAAGTGGGTATCTAATTCTCAAAAATTGTTAGAAGACATCCCAACTGAACATCATGAAATACCCATGTTTTTTCATAAATCCATTCAACAGGCTCATTTCAGCATTCTAGGCCTACGTTGGTCGGCAACTACGGATAGTTTCTCTTATGAATTTCAACTTAATAAGCCTACATCAGCACAGCAGCTCACAAAAAGATTAGTTTTAAGTTTATTAGCTCAAATCTTTGATCCTGTTGGTTTTTTTTGTCTCCAGTAACCATGAAAGCAAAATGTTTTATGCAGTATTTGTGGACACAAAATTTGAACTGGGATGATCCCTTACCCTCACACTTGGCCGACTCCTGGCTTAACTTTGTAGATGAACTGTCATGCATCTCAAACATTCTTATTCCAAGAACCTTGGCTTTAACTAAAGTCTCCATGGCTTGGCTAAATCCAGCTTCATGGTTTTGCAGAGCTAGTACCACTACTAGTGATGGCAACTGCGTCATTCGACAGTTGATCTCCAAGACACGCCTAGCACCTTTAAAGACAGTCTCATTACCCCGCCTAGAATTGTGTGGAGCACATGTACTTGCCAAATTAATGAGTTACTGTGTAACGATTTTCTCTAGTCATTATCAGGTGGAGCTCATTCGAAACTGGTGTGACTCAACCATCGTACTTGCTTGGATAAGTACTCCTCCTTACAGATTAAAAAAATTTGTTTCAAACCGTGTCTCAGAAATACAGGAACTGACTCCTACAAATTCATGGGACCATGTAAGGACCACTGACAACCCAGCAGACTGCGCCTCGCGCGGGCTCGCCCCTTCGCTGCTTAAGGAACATCAACTTTGGTGGACAGAACCAGAGTGGTTGGCAGATCAACCTTCCCAATGGCCTTCGAGTAACTTCGTCTTTCCTCCAGAGGATGAAATTCCAAAGTTAAAAAGTGATCCTACGACTGTTCTCATTTCAGACATAAAGAATAGGCCTAATGATCTTTTGCTTAGGTACTCAAGTTGGTCTAAATTATTAAATGTCCTTGTCATTGTTCTGCGATTCATTTCGAAATGTCGCAATAAGCCTATTCCTAGACAAAATGAAAATTCTAACAAGCCTTCTCTCTCGGAACTTAGAATTGCTGAAAATGTAGTAATCAAACTAGTTCAACAAGAGGTTTTTTCAGACGACATCGAGCTCCTAAGGAAGAAAAAACCCTGCAGTACCAAAATCCAACGATTGTCACCTTTTCTAGACAGTGAAGATATTCTCCGAGTAGGAGGACGGCTTAAGCATTCTTCTCTTAGCTATTCTAGTAAACATCCTGTACTTCTTCCCAAGTCTCATCACATCGTTAACATGCTCATTGATTATTTTCATTTAAAGCATTTACACGCTGGACCTCAACTTCTTCAATCATTGATTTGTCAGCAGTATTGGATTCTATCCGCAAGAGGTGTTATTAGAATGCGCATCTTCAAATGTTTAAGGTGTTTCAGGTGTAAACCACGGAATACAACACCTCTCATGGGCGATTTACCGGGCTCAAGAGTAAACTGCTCACGACCCTTCCAGACTACAGGCATGGATTTCTGTGGACCTTTCAATGCAAAATCTCACAATCTACGTTCTACCAAACAATGCAAGATACATCTGTGTTTTCATCTGTTTTTCTACAAAAGCCGTTCACTTTGAACCTGTGACAGACCTTTCAACTGCATCTTTCATGGCTACATTGACCCGATTTGTTTCTCGGAGAGGACTTCCGACAAAGATCTACTCGGACTGCGGGACGAACTTTGTGGGAGCTGCTTCCTATCTGAAATCGCTCTTTGAGGAGACAGAAAGTAGAAGTAAAATTTTAGATTTTTGTAATGTCCATTCTATAGAGTTTCACTTCAACCCGCCTTCTGCTCCACATCAAGGAGGATTGTGGGAGAGCGCTGTTAAAAGCCTCAAATATCATCTGCTGAGAGTTATTAATCAAGACATTCTTACGATTGAAGAATTTTTTACTGTAACAGCCAAGGCTGAAGCGATCCTGAATTCAAGACCGTTGATCCCATTGTCATCAGATCCTTCGGACCTTAGTGCTCTAACTCCAGGTCACTTTTTTATTGGATCAACTTTAACAGCAGTCGCTGAACCTAACCTAACGGACCTGTCTTCAAACCGTCTGACACGCTGGCAACGTGTTCAGGCCTACACTCAAAATCTCTGGCATAGATGGAGTAAAGAATACTTGAACACTCTACAACAAAGAACAAAATGGACTCTTCAGAAAGAAAATCTGCAGATTCGTGACCTTGTTTTGGTTCAAGATTCAAGAACCCCTCCTCTGTGTTGGCCACTTGGTCGTATTGTCGCTACCTCACCTGGTCTGGATGGTGTCGTCAGAGTTGTGAAAGTGCGGACCTCTACTGGACTGTATACAAGGCCCACAGTAAAGGTCTTCCCTATACCTAAAGAAGCTTAAAGGACTAATCCACAATCCCCCTCATCTTTTGCAATGTTTTTAGTTAATTTAGCGTCAATCTTTTGTTACTGTTGAACCTGGGCTGGTTCAAAGGGGGCGGAATGTTCAGTGTTTTTTGTTTGCAATTATTTTGGACTATTTAAAAATAAATAATATTAATTCTCATCCTAAGAAGGGGGAAAATATTTCTTTAATTAATATAAATTAACATGAAGAGGAAAAACAAGGATTTTTTGAGTTTTGCATATTTATTATTTTCATATAGGCCTAACAAAATCACACTAAAAACCACTCCAACTCACGGAATCCATTATCTTTCAATACAAAACAGTTAACAATAGCCTAGTCATGTTAAGACATCCTGGAAGTTCAACGGTCAACTCGACCTGTGTGTCACTCTGTGGTCGACTGGGAAACAGTGAACATCAAGCAGTTTATCATCATGTCCATTGGATTCCCCAGGCCTGGGTCACCGCTTCATTTTTCATCCTGATTTTCACCGCATCTCTACCACACTACAACGAACATTTTTTAAAGGTAACTACTTTTCCCTCCCGCTCTATGCTCAACTTTCTCTTTCACGTATAAAATCCATTTTGAATAATTAATTGTTAATATCACCTCACTTCACTTCAAAGTTAAAGTATCAAATTAAATTTAACCTCGGTCCTACATCTCCTACTCAGTGATCTTGTGGGGGGCTTGCGAGTCAAACCTGAAGAGAATTCTTATTTGGCAAAAAAGCCATCCGGTGTATATTTAGGCTACATCCTCTAACCTCTTGCAGAGAATATTTTAAGAACTTTGGTATTTTAACTGTAACTAGCCTATTCATTTTAGAAATTTCAATTTACATAAAGTCAAATAGCCTAGATAATTCAAATTCATTCAGAAACCATTCACATAACACTAGATTTAAGAACCTCTTTTCAGAACAACATAGACTTACAATTTTTGAGAAAAAACCCTCATATGTAGGTAAAAAAATATTTCAAAAACTCCCAACTAGCTTAAGAAAAGAAACTAATTTGTTAAAGTTTAAAAGTGCGTTAAAATCATTTTTATTAAGCCAAACTTTTTATACTCTTCAAGAATTTTATGAATTCTGCAAGCAACCAAATATCCTGACCACCTAACCTATCTGCCTGGCCCAACCAACCCCCAACCAACATACCATGTTTAACATAACCTGTGTCCCTCTTGGGATCAGCTTGACGGATCCAACGTCGCCTGCGACCAATTGGATGACTCACAAAGTACCAAGTAAGTACCAAGTAAGTAAGTAAAATTACTAATAAGATATCCCCGTTGCAGCAGACCTGCATACTCAGAGAATTTCAAATGCTTACATAGATCATTGAGACGGGGCCACGAATAAGTAAAATCTACGTAAATCCCAAAATGAGAATAGCCTACAACAATTTTCTCCATAAGAATAACATGGGAAATGAGTATGCAGGTTTGCTGATAGGGGCATGTAAAATTGAGAGATATTTTGCCATAATCCAGTAGACATCAACAATATGAAGCCATTTACAAAGTTCCATTCAGATATGTTGGGAAACAAGCTAGATATAGAATTGTATTTATTTCCTATAAGGTTATCCCAGTATGTTGTCCCAATGTTAACGTTATAGGAAATAAAAAAATTCTATATCTCGCTTATTTCTCGACATATCTGATTAAAACTTTGTAAATGACTTTCACTAGTTGATATCTAGTGGATTATGGCAAAAAACTCTCAATTTTACATTTCCCTGGCAGCAAACCTGTATACTCATTTCCCATGTTATTCTTATGGAGGAAATTGTTGTATTCTTATCTTGGGATTTACGTAAATTTTACTTATTCGTGGCCCCGTCTCAATGATTTATTTAAGCATTTGAAATTCGCTGAGTATGCAGGTCTGCTGCAACAGGGATATTTTATTATTAATTTTAATTTAAATACATCAAAATATAAATATTTATAAAAAAAATAATATTTTATGAATTATTCAAAAATTGTTAATTTTACCGCTGAAAGTGTAATAACCTTTATTATAGATAATGATTAGACCTTTCAAATAAGATGTCTCACGTCAAAATCGGTTGTGTGGTTTCCGAGATATGACACATTATTATAGTTGGCTGAGCGGCCATATTGATGACGTCACGACAAATATTTTTAAGCTTGCCTCCCGGCTGATTTTCACTCTTTTATATGTATTTAGTCACTTCCCAAAGTATGGTGCTGGTTTCAGGAAGTGAAAGATTTCTAGGTATTATGTTGTTTGTTCCATGCACTATATTGTGATTGTAGATGGGATATTTATTCAGGCTAAAACGAACAATCCTTTTTATTACTGTATTTTGTAAAGATTCAAATGTTTATAAAAAAATAACCTAAAAATGTATATAAAAACCTAAAGCCATACCACAGTACTCACTCTATCAAAATCCGAGCATTGATCTTGATCTAGCACCTCATACATAATATACATATAGACAAAGTATACTTTATACTTAATTTTTGTGGTAATTTTATAAATTAAATGGAAATTTTAATAATTAAATGGAAATTTGATTTTGTCATGTGAAACACGTACGCCGATTTTTGTACGATTATAAATTCTATAAATTGAATGGAAATCTTATTTTATCATGTAATACACGTATGTTGCAAGAAAGAAAAGAGGTATTTAGCCATATATTTTGCTAAACTGCAAAGAATGTCAAAGAGACTTTACGTTCTTTACAGCCTTGTTATAGTTTTAAATATATTTTATTGCCTTACGTTAGTTTTACAATACGCTTTAGTACTAAGCCCGCTGTCAGCCTCCCAGTCCCCTCATGTCCTCGCCTACCAGGGTTTAGATTGAAAAGGAAGATCCGTATCAGCTGAGACCTCAGCCTTTGCAGCTCAAGGTCCCTTTTACCCATCTGCTGCTGTTCACGTGTCCACAGGATTGCGGTAACATAATCTGCCAACTGTTTCCTCAACAGCTCGAATTGGAGTGTCTCAATTATGAAATTGTTTTTTTCTGGCTTTAATGATTTTCTTATCAAAACAAGGTTCCAAAATATTTGTATATTAAAGTTTAAAAAACGTTAGCATTGATAACTGGTTTTTGTACAGCAAACAAGAGAGGTTTCTAGCAGCTTATCGAGGAGAACTTACTTTGTTTCAAACTATTTCAAAGAATCAAACGATATTAGCTTTTGATAGAATTTTTTCGGCGATTCTGACCGATTATGTAAAGAACACGGACTGAAAAACCTATCAATACTATGTAACCATGTTTTACGATTATGTTTATTACACGCACAGCTAGCTGTTTGTGTAATTTCTGTATTTTAAAAGGGAAAAAATCATCCATTTTATATTGTATTCGATTTGCAATTTGAAATTGCTTTCTGGCAAACTCTTTACAGATCTTAAATGCTACTCTTTAAATGCTAAAGCAATCTTTTAAAAGCTCGAGAGATTTATCGAGGTATACCGGTGGCCCCATTTATTCAGGGGTGCTGCATTTTACACAGAAGAATTTCACAATCTCGCCGAAGTAGTGAACAGAAAGATAAATAATGCCTTCGTACGAATCACATGCAGTACGACGGAAAATCTTGTTTTTTTAAATCCAAGCGTTTCCACTTAAACAATATCATTCAAGTTAGTACGATCCAGTTTTATAAGGGTTCTTTTTACCCATTCGTCCAAGTTGAATTGTTTGGTTGGCTTGAAACATTAACTCAAACTTCATTATTAGACAGAAAATTCACTGGTTTATTTTTCAGTTATTGTTTCTAGTGCGTTTAGTATGCAGAATATCTATCAAGTAACTAAAACATGTCATTAAACCAGATATAATATATTACGACTCAGTTAAATGCGGAAACATACATAAACTATTTGTATTTTTTAAATTAAATATGTTAGCTGAGTTTAAGTCGACAGTTCTAAGGGATTGAAATATTTTAACAAAGACTCAAAAGGCTAATTTCAGGCTTGACACGTCATAACATTCAATTAAGTCGGTTCATCATCAGCAAAAGAGCATCAGGACATCAGCGTCAGTGATGATGACAATGATGATATGCGACGGAGATCCTGGCATTGACAGCGCGGACTCTCAATGAGTCTCGACCTTCGAAGGAAATACGAATTTGGGCGTACTCACACATTGAATATCAAAATTGCAACCGCTCAAAGAGTATTTTCGGATTCATTTTTCGGATTCATTGTCGCTTAGGAAGGATTTATGACACATCTTTTCCGCTGCATGTCCAAGAGACTTCTAACCGATGTATTAGTTTGAATGTTTGGCTTGTCACTCAATTTAATTTTAAGTCATTTTGCTAGTTTCACCAGACTTAAATTAAGCTGTGAAGTAATAGTTCCCGGGCGGGTCATTGGAAAACGTATATGTCGCAGTATTATTGTAAAACCAGCCATTTTGTAAATAAGACTAGGATTTTTATAAAACGCCGCCCTATTGTAAAAAAAGTCTCATTCTCCAATTAGACTGGACACATTTAGGCATTATACAAAATGGCTATTTTACCATAGATAAGTACAGCCTTTTTGCCGCCGTGCAATAATTGCCAAAAAGTCTGAGTTAAACCAGCCGTTTTGTAATAAGGCTACCCGTCACTCAGTCATATTGTAAAACTCATGCTGTCCGCTGACAGCGCTCCTGTAGCTTTGCAACGGGCTTTGACAAAAAGCCTGAAGGGCTTCAAATGAAAATAAATATCATTAGGCTAACCAGTTTTCTGTAAGTATTTAAATTAAGCAGGTTTGACCATAATTCACAATCTGTATTGAACTTTTTTACAACAAACAGTTAGTTGTACACATGTAAAAAAAGTCCACAGTTAAAGCAGTTCGAAGTGCCACTTAAGTTTAACATCTAATGTGGGCAAATAAGTAGGTTAAGCATACTCTCGACTTCTTAATTCTGATATTTTCTTTATTACTTTTGCACAAACAGTGAGTGCTTTTCCCTAACAATTAAAAAATTTAGTTTTAAGTGCCAATGAAGTGCAAATATATCAACTGGATAACCAGTTTTCTGTAAAGCAATATGTATGGAACGTTTTTATAGCAACTATAGTTGTGGCCTATGTTTGTCAAATTTACAAGATTTACCTAAAACTTTGCTTTTAAGCGAAATAATAAATTAATAATTAATTATTAATAGTAATAAATAATAATTAAAAAACTAATTAATAATAAATGATAAATTAATTAATTTACATTGTTAAATTTAAGTTCGTTAAATGTTAAGAAGCCTACTTTTGGAATTGATCGTTTAGATATCGATGTAGAATGTTTTCCTACTGTTATAATTTAATGTAGGCCAATAAAATCTTTTTTCATACTAAGAATTTGTAAAACATTACTTTAAACCCATCTATATCATATACAAAGGCGTATTACTATTTGTAAAAAACCGTTAATGCATTTTGATAAAAGGGCTAAAGTTATAAGGATTTTTATAAAATGGCTGATTATACGTTCAGCCTTTATGATAAGGCTAAAGTTATTTGCCTTTAATCAGCCTTTTTACAAAAATCCTTGAGTTATCCAGTCTAATTGGAGAATGAGACTTTTTTTACAATAAGGCGGCGTTTTATAAAAATCCCAGACTTATTACAAAATGGCTGGTTTTACAATAATACTGCGACATATATAAAGATTTCCTGCTGCATGTAAACACTCTTACTTCACTCCCATATTAGTCGTCAAGTCATTCCTCAAAGTAAAATTTTGAAAATTTTTCTTGATGGACATCTCAAAAGAGAGATTTATCGGAAGGATTGTTTTACTTTTATTAACCCCTTTTCCTTAATCCCGGAAGGATTCTCTAATATAAGAGACCTTCCTTTTTCCTGATTCAATTACCATTTGGTGTTCGGTTTAATAAAGTGGAATCCTTTTACTTTATCTATTTTATCTTTAACACTAAATTACTATGTATTATTAATATAATAGATAATAATATTATATGTATTATTATCAATATATATATATATATATATATATATAAAAAGAGAGTTGTGTGTTGATATATTTCGGGCTACAGCCAAAACTACATATCGTAGACACTTTATCTTGGTGTCAAACTAAAGCTTGGAATCTCATGATGTGCTGGTTACCAGCATTATCATCATGATCTCATGATGATAATGCTGGCTTGGTTTTGATATCTTTAAGGGCTTAGGCCCAGGATCGTCCGAAAGGGACCCATGTCAAGGATTTTGGGAGTGCTTTGAATTGTTGCTATGGTTACCATTATTTCTAATGGTAGCTATTTCTAGCTTCTATGGTTACTAACAGAATACAGCACAAAGAAACGACTAGAACACGAAAAGAAAAAATAATCTCCCGGGCAAAGCCGAGGTTATCAGCTAGTTATTTATATTATCTATTACATCTAGTATAAAAGTTTAATAGGTTGCCAGGCTGAATACTACATTCTTATTTTTCGCAACTGCCATAAAACATCATACAAGTTTTAACATAAAATCATTTATCATAAGGGTATTTCAGAAGAAATGCATCACTTACTTACAGTCATTCGTATGTGACTAATTTAAATTATTAAACATAAATATAGAGATCTTACTGAGCGGTTGACAACCGTTCACTGAAGTTAAACGAGTATTTTAAGGCTAGATTGAGAGATTCTCAATCTTAACATGAAAATTAGTTATACTCGATACCTCATGTATTTGTAAGTTATATGGTACTTGAATGTTTAATTATAATGGCATAGGAGCAGAAGAAACGCCGCAATCTTTCGCGGTGGAAGGTTATTTTAAATAGTGACTTAATAAAACAACGAATTTCAGAATTCACTACTACTAGCGATTATAGTAGGTCTTTCGGAAGAACAGATCTTAAAATTGTAAATCAAGAACATGTTATAGGCTAAAAGGTACTTTTACAATGTAATGCATGAGGGTACGAGTGAGAGCAGGTTGTGCGAGTTCTTAAATGATGTAGTCAAACTTGATTTCGATAGTTAATGAAGCATGTCACATTTGATCGGCAAATTTTCTAAATTAACTCAAAATAAATATACCGAGACATGATTAATTGTTCAATTCAAATACAGTCCTTAGATAGACAAATCCATGAAACAAACAGAAAGACTTGACTTCGAATGAATCTAGTTAGTATGAATAATTCCACCAAGGAAATAATGAAATTCAAACAACGCAGCGATAGTGTTGTTACGTATTTTTCTCCCGTGTAAAAAACTGAACTCGGCCGCACGAGCGGAACTTTATAGGGTATTGAAACTTTTTGGTTAAGAAGTCTGTGACATAATTGGTGGCGTAACAAATGTTTTGTTTGGTTCCTAGTTTCACCACCAATTACGACTGACCAACGGCGAATATGTACATTACAAATTTCCAACGATCTCTTGAGGAAATTCTCGAGTTACAAACTAAACAAGTGTCTTAGTGTTGCTGTTAACTAGCTCTAATGCTCTAATCATTCTTTGGTTACGAGTGACATTACACTTTTGTCTTAAGTAAATTATTCAAACAGTCTTTAGCCACGCTTCGTTCAATTGCACCACAATAAAGTTCTTACAGAACGAAGAGTGAGCAGGAACACACAGCAGGACACTTGCAGGAGTTCTTACAGTGAGCAGGAACACTCGCTCGTGTGCGCGGCGCCGCCGCCCGCCGCCTGTGATGTACCAGTCGCCTAGACCCCGTGCCAGCTGGCATCGCCTCTGATATCCATCTCATTGGGATGCTCACGAGACTTATGGACGTTTCGAGCGTTCTAATGCCGATTAACCACTCATTTTACGACATTCCAGAAGATTAAGATGTTTTAAATATGGATGAGCTCGTTTTGTGTAATCTTAAAATAAAAAACGAGAGATTACATCCTTTTTCTAAAGCGATTTAATAAAGCAGTTTAATTGAAAGTTTAGGTGCCTAATATACCATTACTCAAGAAGAAGGAGGAGGTTCTGCAGCTTCGCCTAAATTTAATTGGCCCCTCAGACTATTGTGGACAACGGAAGCCGTTTGTGTGCTTACAATGTGTGCTACACCTCACCGATGGACATGATTTATGGTTATGGGTTTTAAAACAAAACTGATTCTGAGATGACGCATTGCAACTAGTGGGAGAGAGAGAGGGGGGGGAGAGAGAGAAGATCGTGAACTTGGGACAGGTTGTGACGTAACGGAGAGAGGAGCTTACTCACGTGTTTGGGTGTAAGTGTGACCGACATAACATCTGGCTACCCGCGCCGCCGCGCGCCGCGCCTGCTCTCGCTCGCAACTTGAATGACTTAAATCGCTTATTTTTAAGCCGTATTATGTTTTTACCTGAATATTTAGCTGACAGGATACTTAATTTATTTTACTAAAATATAGCTAAAACAAGTATTTTTATGTTGTAAAACCTGGAATTGAACAATGTATATGGAAATTCTCACCCACAGACGCGCAGTCTTGTAAGGAATATTTATTTATTTATTTTTCTATGTTTATGCAATTTCGAATACATCTTGAATCTTAAATTGGACCATTGGAATGAAAATCGACACATTTTAATGAGTCAGTCCAGTATACATTAATTTATTTATTCATTAGTACTGTTGTGGTTTTGATTTCCCAATTTTATTTTTAGCCGGCAATGAAGGTGCTGAAAATGTGTTTTCATCATACTCATAGAGAAACATCTGATTTCTGATCCTTTTTGTTGGCTCGAAAGTGACCCATTGCCGATACCAGTCCAGAAAACTTTCCGGCATTAAAGGAAACGGAAGTAAACAATCAGTTAATTTACAGCAAAACGACGTTTAATACGTGTTTATATGTTACTTTTTAGAGGAATGTAGTGGCAGGACTGGGAGCAGTAGCAAATGTTTGTTTGTTTATTATAGGTTAGGTTTGAAGAATTAAGAAACAAATGTAGTGGATTATGAAAGGAATGGGTTATGTTTTTTTTAGTAGTATGATGAAAAGAATCGTCCGTTACAAGGCCGGTTCCCATGAACATCCCACACTCGCCTCCTGCTCGCGCGGGAACTATCATGCTCGTCCGGTAAAACACTTCTTTCCGACCTAATAATGTAATATTATAAATATGTTCAAATCTGTTCAATGAACCAATAATTTAATACCTCATTAAAATGGGAATAATGAAATTGGGACATCGTGTTGAGCTTAATTATCGAAGTATATAAAATTATAATAATTAAGTTAGTTAAATACGTAAGTAAAGCTACGTGAAATCTTCCGTTCTTAATTGCTTACTCGATGAGACTGATTTAAAAGGTAATTTTATTTTTATTTTTGGCCCATTGTCAAAGAACAAACGAATAATATCTGGTAGGTTACTATAAACGAAATTTTAATATTCACTTAAAGAGTTTCCAAATGTTTGAGAATGTTAACTGAGATTTTTAATCGTTCAACAATGATTAATTTAAAAAATGTTCACTGAAACCATTAGATTTAATTTATCCATTAAAAGATTCATAAGCCAACAGTTTTGGAAAATCGGTTGAGGCTGACCGATTTTCACAATCAATGTTGGTGTAGGGGATGATGACGTGAGGCAGGAGACTCGTCCAAACGTATTGTGGACAAATTAGCGAACCATTGAAAAATCTGCCGATATCATTATTTTTCAAAAGCATTACAGTATTAAAATTTAACATAGCCAATATATATTTAATTTCAAAAGTAATTTATTATATTTCATAATATTGTATCAGGTTAAAAAAGATACTTAAATATGATTGGCGAATTTGCATGTTTTGCCATGACTTACAGTTTGTATCAAACTTGTCTATATACGATACAAAAATGAAAATAAATAAATATTACGCGGAACATTGTTTTTATTGTAACGGTACATATTGAGTACGTGGTTTTCAACGTGTTGCACGTTTCTTGACCGTCTTAACATCATCGCTGACTTCGGAACCTGCGCAGAGGAATATTTTTGGTGGGGGAAACCCAATAACAAAATGAGGGTAATGTGTAATAAAATCGCTTATCATATTTTTCATAGAACCCTTGACTAATTATAATATGAAGGACCTAACAGAATCGTTGAGAGTTAAATTGTTGTCACTTTAAGTCACACTCAACATTTCAGTTCCCGCTTCACCTTTAGGTATGAGCAGCATTATATCAGCCATGTCATTGATCCTTGTGATAAGAGGATGTTTCCACGTGAAATTTGACTTAAAAGTGCAGTTTTTAATGTACACCACCATTAAAATGCCTTATATCTTTAGTAAATGTGTTTGCTTTAAACCCAATACTAGATTACAATAGATTTTAATGTACGATGTTGTAACAAATTTTTGGTGAATTAAAAAAAAAATAATACTACAGTGGAAATAAGTGATGTAAATATTTTAAAATATCGTGCGAAATTTAAAATAACTCTTTCAACCTCAAATTGAGTTGGTAAATAGCCATTAACCTATTGTATGTCGCTATTGTTCAGTTTGAAAATATTATGGAAATACCAAACTTTGTTTTCTTCCTCAGTAACAATCGCCGATATCTCCTCACATTATGCAGGAAGACAACAATATACTAATATGGAATTGTTGCCATTGCTGGTATAATCAATTGCTGTTGTGTAACCAATCAATTTGCTCAAGATTGGCTGGAAAATGATGCGGTGGTGTTGCAGATAATTCGCAACTTTGAAAGATGAACTTCGAATAGCAACATCCGTCAGCCAGTAATTATGAGAAAAATTGCTAGATAATTACATTATAAAAGATATATTTAGCAGGAAATTCATGGAGGGACCAAGGGCATGTTGAGCATTATAAATTATAGTTACTGGATATAGAGAGTTAGGTAACTTCGGCATTCCTTGGCCGAAAATTCGAGAGAGAAAAAAACAACTAAACTTGAACAAACAAACTTGAAATGGGCTCATTGAAATCTTTTTGGTCAATTGTTTTAAAATTTGGATTTGAAATGCTGCATTAAATAAATAAAATAATAAAACTGGAAAAATGAACTATATAACATATGACTGGGCAGTTCATTAAATAACTAACGCCTCCTTTTTTAATCAAACTAAGGTGTTTATTGAAAGTCTGAGTAGACTCGGTTTTCGTCAGGACTACGGTAATAATACTAACGAAACTAATTTCATATGCTATTAAGTAATTAAAAAATTTCACCAAACTAATTAATAACTAAGTTTTACCTGCGGTAATGTCGGAAATTTGTGTCTTTCTGATACAAATAACTAACAAGCGACTACTATGAAACTTTTTATTAAACTGATCTAATTCTCCTAATTAAGATGACCGTCAGTCAAGCCACATATGAAGCATGAAGCAATACTGGGGACCAAGACTCTTACACAGGGTCAGTCAGACCACCCGTCCACCTATTGTAACGGGGTGAACGGTTTAAGGTAGAAACGCCAAATAAAATTATTCCCCACTAATTTGCACATGAAGAATTCAGTAAAAATATTTTCATCGCAATTTATCTACAGGGTGTTCCAGAAGTAAAGGTCATGAGTTCGAATCTTCAGATTTTCTTATATGAACATATAGCAAATTTTATATCATTTTAAATGTTGTTGTTAAATGTAACTTGTTAAAAGAAACATTTCAGTGAAGACAGAACTAAATTGTCTCAATCCGTTTCAAAATGGCGGCTATTTTTGTGAAAATTTTTGGTATTTACAGAAACCCCTGAATCTTTTAAACCATTAAATATTTTTCAGTTCTGATTCGAAATCCTTAATCCTTGGTAACTCAGCTTTACTACGATATGTCACATGGCAATGTTCTGATAATATCTAATTTTCTGAAAAAATTCAATTTTTTTAAATGTTGGTAGCCCTGGAAATCAAAAAATTCAAATAGCCTCAAATATGCCAAAAAGCGTATCATTTTAAAGGCCATCAAAATTCCTACAACTTTGTAATTTACACAAGTATTCTAGCTTTGATAGTTTTTTAGTTATGGACAAAAAACTTAATTTTCCCATATGAAGTGCATGTTCTTTATGCAGTACATATTACCCAAGGGTACCCTTACACCGTTTGCTATGGACATGCAAATAACATGCACTTTATATGGGAAAATGGAGTTTTTTGTCCATAGCTAAAAACTAAAAAAGATAGAATATTTGAGTAAATTACAAAGTTGTGGAAATGTTGAAGGCCTTTAAAATGATATGCTTTTTGGAATATGTTGCTATTGGAATTTTTAATTTTCAGGGCTACCAGCATTTTTAAAAATTATTTTTTTCCGAAAATTAGATATTATCAAAACATTGTCATTTGACATATCATAGTAAAGCTGAGTTACCAAGGATTAAGGATTTCGAATCAGAACTAAAAAATTTTTAATGGTTTAGAAAATACAGGGGTGTCCGTAAATACCGAAAATTCTCACAAAAATGGCCACCATTTTAAACGGATTGAGATAATTTATTTATGTTTTCACCGAAATGTTTCTTTTAACAAGACCTTCAAAATGATATAAAATTTGCTATAGGTTCACATAAGAAAATCTGGAGATTCGAACTCATGACCTTTATTTCTGGAACACCCTGTAGATTAATTGCAATGAAAATATTTTTAATGAATTCTTCATTTGCAAATTAGAGGGGAATAATTTTATTTGGCGTTTCTACGTTAAACCGTTCTCCCGTTACAATAGGTGGACGGGTGGTTCTCACCCTGTATATTAATAGAAAAATATAATCCTCGTACTAAAATCGTCATCTGTGGCCTGGTTTTAAAGATTTTTTTCATCTCCCAATACTATTCACAGGACAACTAAGCTTAGACCTACTACATCCCTTTCATTTAATTTCTTTAAACGGAGAAAGTAAGATAAATAATAATTTGAAAAAGTTGTGGTCTACTGCAAAAAGTGTCTCAAAAGTAATGGAGAGAAATTACTTTCCACAACAATTTAACTTACTAATAGAACAGAAAATTTTCTCTTGATTAAGTTGTTGCAGGCTACATTACACAGTATGCGGTAATTTGAATCGCTCCGATGATTGATAATCGCTTAAAATTGATTCATTACTTTACATTCATTGGACATAACAAATACTCATGGTAAATAATAAAGAGAACACAGACTACAATTTTTTCGCTACAATAACGGTATGTAACTGTGAGCTTTTGATGTTTCTTGGCAAACTGTTAGTGTTGTATATTTTCATTCTACTGAGACTGGGACATAAAACACTGATCATAGTTTATTTACTAGTAAACGTCTAGATACAGAGGCATCTTCAGCATATTTTACATATTTTACACCGTGTCTCCTTAGCACAAGGTTTCTTTGTCATAGTTAACTGCTAAACCATTATAGTTAATACCCCCAACAACTTATAATATATTGCCTTTTAACAATGTGATTAGGCATGTGTAGTACTACAGACGTAGTCTGCGATAACTGAGCGAAGATAGCTAATGAAAATAAAACAACCCTAATGAAGTTTTCTTGCCAAAATAAAAATTGTTGTGATTGTATCTAACATTTTTAGATATTAATAAATTAAATACATCTAACCAGCAATTTTCTATTAGTCTTTATAAAATGTACAGATTTTCTTAGATTCAGTGTTGGACATTTGGACAATAACTTAAGTTGGACCGGCCATATTGATACAATTTGTTCTAAGATAAGTTCTAGTATTTTTTGCCATGTGATTCAAAAACTGTCAATAGAATATACTTCGCTCAAATTCAGTCTCATATTTCTTATGGTATTAAAGTATGTGGCTCTTGTAAAAGTCGAATAATGTAATGTTCAAGTCTAATAATACTTGAACATTTGAGATGTTTGCCCTCAAAATTTTTTCATTCGAGACGACAAACTACATAAATGGTTTAAAAAAGTAACTTCACGCCGGTTTTTGGTTATCGGATGACACATTCGCTCAACAGAGTTACTTCTTCCTTATAGATATCTAATGTCCAATGAAAAATAGAAACAGACATTTCTTAACTTGTTGAACCTACTGTTGTTTACCCTCAAAAACAAGCTACGCCAGCTACGATTAGAATTAAACCTCCCATCAGATTAGGTTTTCATTTATAATGATCCAGTCTACTGCAAGTTGTCATAACTAACACACAGTTAACGTTTATTAACCGGCGCGGTGGTATCTGCTATCTAGTCCAGTTCGCCGTCTATGTCATCACTTCTGCTCGCCGCAGCTTAACTTAACCTAACCTGGTTGCGTTCTAGGTGCAAGTTTTTGCAGCAAGTTGTGGCCTAAATGAAGGATAATTACGGGGTATTGCATCGGTAGGCCTAGGTGTACCCCACAACTAGTTCACCAAGGTGATCGCCTTTGCAGATACGTTTCCGATTTCTATAATTTTTGCAGCAACGTCAGTCGGGGAAAGTGCAGTCCATCAAAGTTCACAAGGACAGCTTGAAGTTCTTTTGATTTTGTCATTTAGATTTAAAGCTGGAAAGTAGATACACGGATCACATTAATGACTCCTTAAAAAAATGTTCCATTAATTGAAATTGGAAAATACTGAGCCTGCCGTATGTTCGATAAATGTAGAGATTGGAAAGTTCATGTAGATACAATCACAAAAATAAGGCTACGAAGTAATTGTAAACAGGTTACACTTGTCCTCTCACACGCTGCGGAGTTGCACAATCTTCGGTCGTAAACTTGATTATGACAAAGTATCGTCATACCATCAAACCTGATGTTGATTCGTAACAGAAAGTGAAGAAGTGTCAAAACCTAAATAAAAAATGAAAAGTACCGTAACAGTAAAAATATGCAATTATGAAGATACATGAATTCCGACACCTCAGCGTCATTTGATTCCATCTTATTTAATTGCATCACCTATATTATTCGATAATAGAGTTTGTCACTTTATAGACCAGGCAACGAATGCTCAAAAGAAGGTATAGAGGGAAATGCATGGAACACAATTTTTGACTTTACAGCTTTGTTTGTACTAGTAAGGAGGTGAACAATAAAAAGTCCCCGACCGTAGCCCTTGAGCGGGGCAGGTACCATTTTTAAGTTTTTCTTAAATATCTTGAAAACTATAAACTTTTATTATTCCCTATGAAATTGGAAAATTAAGGAAAATTAAATTTCCTGTAAGAAAAGTATATAATATCTTTATTTTGGTCCAAACATTTACAAGATAAGCCCTATTTTTTAAATATTCAAACAAATGTTCCTTCCATAAGAAATACATGTAAATTTGTGAGTAATTTACAAGCCCAATGGGGCAACGCTTTTTCACCTAAAGGAAAATGAACAACATTCAGGAAATAGGGACGAAATTCCCAGTAATTTGACACCTCGTTCATAAAAATTGGTCCAAATTAAAGTCTTTGTGAGCTCACAAAAAAATATTATTCAAGGAGTTACTAGACTAACCCCGTGCAGCGCAAAGCGCCGCAAAAAATGATACTTGTACTATTATTTTCCATTACATAGACACTGGCATAATATAACCTCAAAAAAATTAAACAAATTTTATGCTATTTGTTCTGTAATAAGAAACACAATTATACACTTTTAATAACCACTGAACTACTTAACTGAAATCAATTACAACATGAACCAAGGAAGGCGCGAACTCAGGGGGAGATCGAGCTTCTCCCAAACATGCAAAATTTGCAAGAATTCGGAAAACACTTTTTTTAACTGAGGTCAGAAAATCTCTCAGTTGTGTGTTCTTCGGTAGATTTCATGATTATTTCTTAGAGATTTGGCCATCAAATCTCTTTTATCACCGTTGGTCAATCTCGGTTATTTTCTCGGTGATAATGATTTTTTCGTGTCCAGATAAACAATAGGAAACGCTTCTGACAGTTTCCATCTCCAATAATTGGAGTTATGTCGAAATGTTTATAAGTTGTCATAATCGTAGTTAGTTGTAATCAAGTCATGCTAACCAAATAAAAATTTAACTTAAATATAATCTCAAACATGTTTTTTAAAAATGTTAGTTATATGACTAATCTTCCCTATACCGGGTTTCCAGCCTAAGTTTTCCAATAGCTAACATTTCAATTAAAGTATGACTTAAACCTCTTAAGCGCAAACCCATTTTTTTTTGCTGCTTTTGGGTATGTATTTCAATTTTTGAAATTTCCTTTAATTTTCCAATATGGTGGAAAACTTTATTTTTTCTAATGTAACACCCTGCATTTTATGATGTTTTTGGATTCTACACAAACCATTTTGAATTTGTTAACACTAAAATTTTCATAACTTCTGAACCTTCATTTTTACAGACATACGGGTGGTGTTATTTTGTTTGGAATCTAAGCACTTCAAATCATGAAAGTATTGTCAAAATCGTTACTGGCGTTTTTGAAAAATTTGGATTATTGTAGTTTTTTATAGGTTTTATGGGGTAAATACCCATAAAATCTAAAATTCAAAAAAGTGGAAAAACACCTGGAGGTATCATGGTTTTATACCTACATGCCAAACTTCATGAAAATCGGACCATTGGTGTCATCTCTAGCTCTGTTCACATACATCCACACATCCACACTCTCATACCCACACGCACACGCACACACACACACACACACACACACACACACAAACACACACACACACACACACACACACACACACACACACACACACACACACACACACACACACACACACACACACACACACACACACGGATGAACAGACACCAATCTGAAAACAACTTTTTTGGATTCGGGGAGCACAAAAACAAATATATCCACTAACAACTCAAATTAAAACATTTTGGCAAAAACAATCCTTTCTCCGAAATCAATATTTTTGGATTCGGGGAACACTAAAAAATTTTTCCACTAACAACTCAAATTCAAAAGTTTTGGCAAAAAATACTTTCTCCATGTATTATGGTAAAGGGGTCAGCATTAAAAATAAGGGGTTTCCTCATAATAAGTTTACTGTCAGGCATGAAATGAAAAAGTTAGCTTGGAAAACTTAAGGCTGGATAATCGGTACCTATAAACAATGGTATAACATCTAGAAAGTTAAAATATGTTATTTGTCATGTTCTTTGAAATCAAATTTTACACATTCAATCACCATTCAATTCACTCATCTGTCATTCATACTTGGCTTAAAATACCTACCTGGGTAGGTCGCCATTTCAACTAATGTATCTAATGTATGTACCACTAACTTAAAATAAAGTAAAATCACAACATAAACAAACCATGCTGTGAAAGTAAAACATGTGTTTTAAAACAAAGCTTTATAATCAGCTGATATGTGCTGTTATACTCAGTTGATCAGTAAAAAAAAATTCCAATGAATAGAAAATATTTTATATTCCTTTTCTAACATATAAAATGAAGGAATATTTAACTTTTCAGGCAAATGGGCATATATAGAGTTAATTAACTTTCATTTAACACAACCTAAATGTAAACCGGTCCCATAGAACTCCAGATCTCACTCAAAATAGGCTTAAAATTTTACCCTTGTTATTATCTTAAGTGACTTTACTTTCTGTTTTTGGACAATTTAAAGGAGTAAAAGCTGAAATCGAAGCAAATATAGATACAATTACCTTTTAATTGGTACCAGTCGTGAGTAAATCTGCCCAATAGAACCATGTCAGGCTCACTGTCATAAATTTAATTTTTCCCTATGTTAATTCTCCATAAGAAAAGTACATTTTCTTTTAAACCCAATTAACATAAATGTGTTGAAATGTAGCATTCATCGTAGGGCTCAAAATGACATTCAATATGAGTGTGAATCATTAAAATCGATCTTTGACAATATGCCATTTTAATAAACATTTCGACCATCAACGTTTATTGAAATCAGCTGTTTCACATAATTTAAATAGTTATAATACGAAACAATTTATCAATCAAATCCTATTTTTTATTTCCACCCATAAAACTCTAACATTTAAATTATATATAATGCATACATTTTTATGTATACTGACCATGATAAACCAAATGTTTCTTGAGCGTTTGCTCTTTTTCTGTCGTTAGACAAAGTACCTCGTGTCTTCACAATCAGCTGAGTGAATGACTGTCAAATTATATGATTGCAGAGGTTTGGAAATGTGGATTTTTTTAGTTTAAAAAAGCAAGATAACAAAAAAGTAAGTAAAACCTGCAGATATAGAAAAGTTGAGCTTTTATTTGGTACAAACTGCATAAACATGGGTCCAGTGGAAGTCTCAGACGAACTGTCCAAAGGATTGGAAAAGTAGATCAAAATTGAGTTTTTCTCCCATGTTAAATCTCAATAAGAAAAGTTTATTTTCCATTTTTGGCCCAGTTAACATAAATATTTTCAAAATTCAAATAAAACCTGCACATATAGGGCCGACAACCTTCGTTTTGGTACAATCCGCATGTAAATCGGTCCAGTAGAACGGCCAGGGTCGCTGTCATTAGTTTTACAAAAGTTTTTTAATGTATAAGATTACAAATATATGGTTACTACAGCTTTTATGTGAGCTGACCTACACCTTTATTTTTAATCAATTTGTATGATTGAAGTGTCAAATTACTTGACATTTTGTCAATATTTCCTTAATGTCGTTAATTTTCCTTTAGGTGAAAAAGCGATGCCCCATTGGGCATGTATGTTACACACAAATTTAAATGTATTTCTTATGGAAGGGATATTAATTTGTTTGAATATTAATAAAATCAGAGCTTACTTTGTAAGTGGTTGAACCAAAATAGACATACTAGATACTTTTCTTACATGAAATTTAATTTTCTCTAATTTTACATTTTAATAGGGAATACTAAAAGTGGTTAGTTTTCAAGATATTTAGGAAAACCTCAAAAATGGTACCTTCAGATCTCCTTCCCTCCCTCCGCTCAAGGGTACGTACGGGGACTTTTTTTCGGCGGCCTCTTTTGATATGTTCAACAAACAAAGTCCAAACTAGTCCAAACAAAGCTGCAAAGTCAAAAATTGTCCCAAAAACTTCCCCTTACATCTTTTCGTCGGCTGGACTATTAGGAAATGTAAACTAGTTACTTGTGAAGTATAACGTATTTCACATTTATTATTTATTATACCTTGTGACTAATAGGTAAGTTCAACAGTTAGATTCAAATGTTTAGGGGACAATCAGGTTAGTAATATAGATCAAAAGGTAAAATATCGATCACATGGGAAACCTTCAAACTCCTTACAGTTTAATGTGATTCAAATTATTATACACGTATGAAAAAGAAATGACTACTGAGATACTAAATTTTAGACTCTATAGGTACAAATAATCTATTACTTTCTACAAAACCAGTAAACTAACTTTTTTTTGTTATGTCTGTCTAAAGATGCAGTATGCTCATTCTCCTAGAAGTATGAGTACACATACATTCCTGGCAACTAGGCTTTGAGAGTCTGAGGTAGCCTGTGTGAATACAAAAGGCATTTTAAACTGCAACACAGCAAAGCACCAGGGATCGTCAAAATGCAGTTTTACCAAATTACACCCATAAGTCTCACGACATTCGCCCCGATTGCGATGGCGACTGCGGCTGTCAGTCAATTAGTAGGGACCGCAGCTGCCAGAGTGGATGGAACCGCGGCGCCTGGGAACTTCACATTGTTACCTAGACACCCATTACGCTATCATCTTCAAGGACGCTGCAATTTTACTATCAAATATCCAAAGTGTAATTGAAGTAAAAACCTAGTATTGTTCAACACTACTAGAGAGTTACGCTAATACACTTGGAGAGTTATTTAACTCGAATAATTAAAATTGAAGCTATGATTTTAATCTAGTAAATTACAAATTCAAATTCAAAATAAAAAAATTACTTTATTAGAAAATTTACTTTACTTTAAATAGGCTTGGCATGATGTATTTATTTCCAATAAATACAACTTGTTACAAAAATAATGCAAAATTAACTTAAAAATAAAATGGTTCAGTAACAAGTACATATTTTGTATACAATTTCCCAGGGAAATGTACCCACATAAGCCAAAGCCTGTGAGTGGGTACGAGTCGTTGTGCATTGTTTGGTTGAAAAAAATGCAACAGGGAAAAAATTTATTGCTATTGAAAAATAAAATGTTAATCAAGTATTCGGGGATAAAAATAAGCATTTAATTTACAGAATATAATTTGTAATGACATTTGGACTGGGAGAAAGGCTGGCTGTGCTGGCTGATAAGTCCTTATTTTCAAGTTCAGTATTGTCAGGGTCAAGGACGGAGTCCTGTAGCCAGAGGAGATTATGGGTTCAGCACCTTCCTTCCGATTTCAGATAACCATTGATTTAAGTTTGTTTTGTCTCTTTGGCTAATCGAGCCTTCAAAATTGTCTAGTAGTTACGGGGATCTGTTATAGTGACCAACTGTGCTCGAAAATCAGCCGGTTAGTCTTTCAGACAAAAGTAATTTTTAAATATGAAAATCCTCTGAAGGATGTAATCAACAATCATCATCAGCAATTACGATAACATTGTGTTTACATTAATCAATAAAGGATTTGTAAAAATATTTTGAAAGTTAACCTAAGTTGGCTTAAAAATTAAAACTAACTATTCATCCAAAAGCCTAACTAACAACTAAAAGATAATAATTACCCCTGTATTACTTAAACATCAAGCATTGCATTACTTAACATTTTTAGTGTTATAAAATTAAAACTAAAATTTTTGTATCACAAATGATGCTTTTTCTATAATTAAAATTTTTAATTTTCAATTAATGCTGTAAATAGGTTTTAATTATTATAAAACGCCCTTAAAATGAAAATGTACTTTAACGATTTCGAAATGAACAGTATTCTTAAGGTATAGTACTAAAATTATAGGATAGTTTACTAAATTAATATTGCTTCAACATTTTTTCAACCAATGACGATGGGTGAGGCAATGGAACAAATAGATAAATTGATAAATCGCTCAATTCAATTTCAGTATTACCTTTTAATCCATCCATCATTTCTCTCAGTGGATCTAACTTAGACCTAAGCCTATTAACTTGCAATTATTATCTATATTCTCCCCAACTAATGATCCAAATAGACGCTCCGAAAACATAATTTTCTACAATGTATCACGTTATCGCTTGAAAGTCGATTAAGCCTCTAGCGCACGAAGAGGTTCATCACGGCTTGGCTTGATGAGAATGTCATCTATGAGCCTGACGCAACTAGTCGGTGTTTATTAGGTTTCTGTGTCAAGTTCTATGGCCAGTGCTGGGGCAGTCCTTACACTGCAGCCGATCGCGCATGCCGTGGAGACAAGGTCGCTACGTTACATCCTTGGATGAACTTGTGGCATAGGCCTTTGAAGGTAAAAGGGAATAACTTTGCGGGAAGGAATTACGCAAAACGGTCTGCGTACTTGGCAAGGAGGTAGCAATGCCACAGGTGAAGTACAAGTAAAATATTATTGGTTATAAAATAGTATCTATGGTAATACGCTTTGTCTTTGAAATACTACTGATTGGAGAGTGTGTATTGCTGGCACCTCAAAACAGTCAGTTTTCTTGTGAGTAGTTCACTTCAAAACACTGAAGAAAATTGTGAATTTATGGCTTCCAATGTACTCTTGAAGACTGCGACCAGATTAAAAAAGTAATACATAACAAACATTTAAGTAGAAGATCCCTGTCCAAAAATATACAAAAATATCCAAAGCGATAAAGATTGGCCTGAAGTACCCAGTCGATCAAAAACAACAAACATAAGAGGAAGAGGATTCGTTTGGTATTATAGTTTAATTTTGTAAACAAACTTGCATCAAACAATAATAATTGGATGGATATCAATCACTGAAATAACAAGAGAACAACACAAAACAAAAAATGGTCCAGTGTAATAAAAATAAGCGAATTAAGATGAAAATCATAATGAGAGAATAAATTAAGTAGATTAAACCTGGTGATTTAAAAAAATCGCTGTTTATACAAAGTAAAAGGGATGTAGTCAAGAGGTAGTAAGCAAATGTGTCGAATTATCCTGACAGTTAGACTTAATTAATTAAAATGTCACGGTATAACTCATTCGATAAAAATGTTAAGATTTAGTCCTTGCCTCCGAATATTGACACGGAGAACGTTTCGAGCCAGTCGGTGTAGTTAGTTGCCGTTTACGGGTTAATGTGGATCAAGGTCGGGTTAAGTTCAACTCGTTTTTGCATAACTCGTTCCGTTCTTTTGCGGTGATTGGACACTAGAGCCTCCAGCGGTCACTTGAGGTTTCTGAGCATTAGGTTGGGCTTGTAACATTCAGATATATGCCGATTAAGATTTCAATTTTGATTCAATTCAATTAATTTCATGAAATATACTTTATATGTTAGTTTAATTTTGTTGAGTTTGTGGCGTGGAATATCAATAGGTTATATTTTAATTATTTTTTATCTTTTAGTATTCAAAGTAGTTTTATTTTTCAAAAGTACATATTCAAATTCTAACGCAAGTTTCAAAATCAATTGAAACGTCATAAATTCAACAACAAACTTGCATTTAACAATAATAATTGGATGGATATAAATCACTGAAATTACAAAAAATTAAAACTAAATTAATACTATTTAGTATTAATTAAAAAAGTAATACATAAGAAACATTTTAATAGAAGATCCCTGTCCAAAAATATCCAAAGCGATAAAGATTGGCCTGAAGTACCCAGTCGATCAAAAACAACAACCATAAGAGGAAGAGGATGTACAAAAGCCAGTATGATACAACAGCTCCTGGCTGATTTACTTATTTTGCCTGAAAGTTTTGCATATACAAAATTTAATTTAAGATATCTTATTACTTAGTGATAGATAACATAAAAACGTTACATTCATTAATTTTATTCCAGTTTGTAATTGGTGACCACACCTTGTAAAATTATTCAGGCTATTATTATTTACTCTAAAATAATTTTTATGTGCAATAATAACAAAATGGAAAACATGACTGATTATGAGTATGACCTTATATCATTTGAAGAAATTTTTCGTTAGGTTGAGATTCTATTGAAAAAATGTTAAGTTATCAAATCAGGAAAAACCTTTAAAATTTCAAATTAAAATTACTGTATTTGTTAGGTTTTAATTTGAATTATTGTTTATGCCAAGAATCCCAAAAAAAACTTAAAAATCAGACATTTTACATTTATTTAGAATGAGTATATCTTATTTTTTTAAATATCATGTTAAAGATCGACTTTCAAGCCCGTGTCTGTTACTTTGCGAAATCGGTATTCGGATGTACATTCTATGTTTGAGTGTTGATTAGTCTTGTATCAACCGGGTCTACAAGTCTATAAGGACGCGCGCTGATCAGAAAATTTGGCATAATATAAGCTATATTTCAAGTTTACAAAAATTTAAATCCTTTACTAAAACTTAGCGATGAAACCATTCTTATAGACTTTAATTGGAAACTCTTTAGTCTCTGGGAAACTAAACAAAACCCAATGACGAATTGTGAATGCCTCGTGAGACCAGGTCGAGGAAACGCTTTTTTCAAACGCTCTTCAACAAGCTCGCAGTTAAAATCTTCAGGAACCGTAGCAAGTAGAACCGCGTATAAAACTTCTTAAGAGGATAAAATCATGTTTTGAGTATTTATTTTTTTACCTTTTTAGCTTTTGATTTTGGCATATTTCGTAAATTATTACAGCTCTCGCCAGCTGTATCGCGGGGTGAGTGGGTGCGCTGTTTTCAAATTCAACGTTAATATCTGTATTGTGTAGGCAATCGATAATATGTAAATGTATGTAAATAATATGTAAAGGCCCATTCACTCTATGAAGGTTTGTGCTTTAAGTTTATTAGCAACCGATGTTAAATCCAAGCTAGGCCACACAGCAAACTACCTAAAACCTTTACGAAATAAAACTCGCAAGACAAGGACGAGACGAGAAGGTTACATATAGGTTGCATCAAGAAATGTTAGCAATTCCGTAGGCCTACATAAGACATTTATTTGTTAGTTTTAGAATCGGGCTTGCAGACGATCTGGGCCACGTCTTTTGACTTGACGTATATATTGTTATTACTGGAGCCAGTGCTCAATATTACGTTCTGTTTTGCGCAAGACAAATTTTGGAGCGATTTGCAGCACAGAATTGCCTAGCATAAAAGCCTTTTGTTATTCTTAGCGTAAAATTATAAACAAAACAAGTATTATATAAATACTTATCGTCTAGTAGACGATTTTGGGTGATTACAATTTTTGTCACCCGCCGAAACGGCTGACCAGAGTTGCAGTAATTCAACTCAATTTGAACCAGACTATACAGTACCGTAGTTGGTTGCTAGTACAAATTTTGGTTATTTGTGTGTAATCTGTAAATCATTCATTCGACCGTTTGTAAGTTTGAATTTTTTTAAGAAATATTTTTGTATTTTGAACATGATTTTTTGCAAGTGTACAAGTGTGCAGGTGATATTAGTGTGTGTTGTGTTCCAGACAAGAAGACATTTTTAGCTACAGTAGAAATTTTCTAGTATATTCCCTTTTGAATGTAATCCTTTATCTATAATGCGATATGATTGGAAAGCTTTTCCAAATAGTAACTGTTTTTAAAAATTTAAAATAAAGTAAATTGAACTAAAATATTGCAGAAATTGACAATGTATGAATACTTTACTTGATTATGGTGGACCATGACTGGAGTCATCTATAACCCTGAACAATCCCCACCCCCTGGCGTTCTCTATATAACTGCTGCTGAAAATTTTAGAGAATGATCCGTTTGTTTATTATTTTTGTAGAAAATCAAGAAGAATACATTTGATAGTTAACTGTATTTCAATACACGCAATTCTTATTCCTATGAGAGAAACATGTCACTTACAGCAGGAGGAGGAGGACGACCGGCGAGCGGGCGCGACCCTCGGACCCGACCCCGAGGAGGAGCTGTCCCCAAGGCTGCTCTGGTCCTGACCCGGGCCGGTCAACAGTCTCTCGTTCACTCTGGGGTCCATAGGCACTTTGTCCCGTTCCTTCTCCCCCGCCTTGTGTTTCTTGACACCGATGTCGAACCCCTTTATACACAGGTCCTCTGCGGATTTGATGATCACTATACGCGGGCTGGAGCCCAACAGAGTCTTTCGCAGATTTAAGCAATCACTTTTGTCCTTCTTAGTTTTGACTTTCTCCGCTCGAGATTTCTCACTGAGGTTTATCTTGACGTCCGCCATGTTCCTGGTGTAGAAGCTCTTGTCGGAGACCCCTCGGTCAGCCGCGTCGCCCGCGCCTTCGCCGGTCCTCGAGTTCATCTGTCCGACCTCGGCCTCTAGCTCATCTTAGACACGACCTGAAACATGACAGTGCGAGGTATGAGTTGTAGATAGAGCGATAAAATGAAATGTTTCATTATATAGGAAAAGGTTTGAAGACAAGTGTTGAAAACTATAAGCGATGTAGAAAACGTATACCAGTGAACTGTTAGTCGCACAATCTGTACATCCTACTTGATTAGTGTACTCTAGGGGTGTGCGAGAGCTCAATTATCGAGCTCTTTTGAGCTGAGTTTACACTACTCGACTCGACTCGAAGTTTTAAAAAATACTAGGAAGTTCTAGCCGAGGAGTTCTCCCGCCGTGTACCCGGAATTGGTACACGCGATCGCATTTTACGGCCGTTTTTCACACAGTCATGAACAGCCAACATCAAACTTTTATGATTTTGCCTGAATTAAAGTGGTTTTTGAGTTATTAATATCAATAAGTTTAGTTTTGTCCTTTTTCCTTTCTAATTTGAGATATTTTCTTACTTATGCTCAATGAGACTGATTTAACTTTAATTTTTAAACCTATAAAAATATGTTACGAAAACTCTTTTTTAAGCAAACAAGTGTATATGTAGCTTGGTTTTTACCTCCTAAGGCTGAAAGTTTAATAACATATCATCAATTGATGATATAAAGTTTAGTTAAAGATGGCCTGAATTATTGTTTCATTTCATTTGAAAACAGTTTTGCTTTTAACTCATAGGAAAACTTCCCAGTTTAATAACTGAAAAATATTACATTTTATGTGATCAATAACAATGATAACTATTAATTTCTATTATTCAAAATACTCAACAACTCAACTCGAAAAAATTCGAAACTCGCGAGTATTTTTTAATATTAACTCGCCTAGACTCAACATCGAAAATCACTTCTCGCATACCCCCAGTGTACACCGAAGATGACATGCCTCACGTCAAAACATACAAACACATTTATTTCGTGTCACTTGGCAACTGCAAGGGTCTATGTAGACCACCTTCCTTAATCTGTATTACTCTTTGTTATCTTTTTTTAATTACATTTATTTGGGTTGGAAAAAAATATATTCATTCAAAAAAATTCAAATTCAAAATTTATTTTATTTTTCAAAAATTACTAACTACAAAATTTATATGTAATCCAGGTGCAAAACGCACGCGGATTATGAAACAACTTTTTTACATTATTTTATTACTCGTACGAAGTAACCACGTCCATTGGTTTCCAATTTACTTTGCTGATCAAGTAGCCGTCACAAAATACCATCGACCACATACTACAAATAGATGGAGCATAGGCCCGCGCGCGATGAAGCAAGAGATTGTCCTTAGTCGGTGACAAGATGGCGGAACAAATTACGTAAAAGATTAAAAATAGTGTATCAAATTAAAGGTCTCAATCTCACAATCACTATGGTACCAATTATAAACTGTTTAGAGGCAGTTTACACATAGTAAAATTCGATAACCTAGAAGCTTGTCCTGACATTTTTTAAGAGAAGCTGCCGCCGCGGAATGCACCTGTAACGTTCCTATGACGCGTGAACTGCTTCTAAACCATTTATAATTGGTGCCATATTAATTGTGAGATTCAGACCTTTAATTTGATACCACATTTGTATTTTTGTAGTCGACTACATTTTTGTAAACAGCAGTTTAGGGTTGATTTTGTTTTTATGCAGGCGCCGCACGGATAAACTCTCCCACAATAACTAAGTTATCAACCAAACTACGGCAGCTAATTTTTTTTTAATATTTATTTAAAAAATTTAACTCTTTAGCAACAATTTCCACCGTTTTTTATTTTACCTGACCAAAAAATAAAAAAAAGTAGCAGCCGACTACTTTTTTCAAGTCATGTTTAAAACTTGAATAAAAACTTATGACTTTTTATCATTTTTTTAATAGAACGAAAATTATTTTGGTAATATGATTGATACTATTACTGTTCAAAACTAAAGAGCTCTTCACATGCAAAATTTCAACATTAAGCTTCAATGCTAAATGGAATAAACTATAAGTTATTTAAACATGAGCATTGTCAGATAACGCGGTTTTAGGCATCGTTTTGTGTTTCTATACCGAAAGAATATGGCGGCCCCTGCTTCATTTGCTGCAGTGCTATTAAGATGGGGATGCTCTATTTGTACTATGTGGTCGATGCAAAATACGTAGTAATATCTTGACACACAAACAATAAAATTAAAACCATTTTATACACTGAACAATATAAATTAAATCAATACCTATTGACAAAAAAATAGACTTACAAAACTTCAAATTCAACAACTTTAGCCTCCATAATATTAACCTTAAATATTTTTTTTAATTTGATAATTTCTAAATTGAAGTCAATAATTTATTTCAGTTATTTTTATCACAACATGGAAATAGGTTTGTAATAAAACTGGTAAGTTTATCTACTGATCACTTTAATAAATTTTTGTCCCCCCCAAATAAATCTTAGATGAACTTCTGGTGGTCCTCGAATTTTGGTGAATGGAAAAAAGAGTTGATGTTTAACTTAAAGTCATTTATGCAACAAAATGTATAAAGCTGGTTAAAGTCAAAAAGCTGCAAAAAAAATAAAAAAAACCTGAGCGCCATTTTTGAGATATAACAACTGGATCCAATAGTGTTGTAAAAGTGCCGCCCCAATGAATTAAACCATATCGCATTGTGGCTTCAAAATGTGCACTGTGCTGACCAAAACGCAGTATAACATTTACAAAACAAAACGGTTTGCAAGTTAACTGATATGTTCGATTGATATGTGCGATTGATATGTCGAATAATTGTACGACGTTCATTTAACAGTGATGTGAACAGTGATGTTTAAGGTCTGGGTAGGGACAAGACAACTCTCAGACTTGTGTCCATTCCGGTTTCGAGGTCGACATTGAGTTTATGAAAAGAAGATGTCTCATATATGGGAAGTGCTTTGGTTATCCTTTACGAAAAGATTCCGTTCCATATTTGTTTGTAATTAGCAGGGGAGGAAAGTATTTAAAAACAATAGTTTCACCCACAATCCAAGAGGGTCCAGCGGATTTTCCTGTTTGAAAACTGATGACTTGTTTCCACAATAATTTTCCGTTCAAGGATTGTAGGTGTAAGTAAATAACCTATTCTTTGTAAACCAATCTGTACTACAAATCAAAAACCAGAAGTCTGCCCTATACAAGGCTGGTTGGTCGTTAATCGTGTCTTTTGGTTTCTGGTTGCAGGTTTTTCGGCTGTTTTTCCTCAGTCTACTCATAAAACCAACCTCCAAGGAGCAGCTCAGATCGGAAGGTCGCTTAAGGAACAATTGCACTTCACAGAACCTCAGGCACACGTGTTAAACTCAATCTGTATTCGTAACATCCGCTTTTCCTCCATGCCGCGCCACTGGTTGTCATACATGCATATATACATTAGCCGCGACGATCCTGACAACATCGCTGAGGAACGCTCCGTGCCGCATGCGTTGGACAATGCAAAAATTCTAAAAGACTAGCTCTAAGCTTAATCATCCCTGCCTGAATACCAGGGGAATCCCTTACGTGGCAGCAAGGTCTAACGATCGAGATCTAAAGGAAGGACTAACGATTGTCTGGTGAATGCTCTCGTGGGCATAAATTACTTGCGCAATCCATCAATGTCACGATAACAAAAATATTGCATGAAAAAGGCACTAAAGTCACCTTCTAGGAAATTCAGTCAATACAGAAGGTCGAGCCCATAGTTGCACACTACAAAGGAGAGTATAACAGATTAGTCGTATTTTCGTTCGGAAGTTTTCAAGGTTTATTTTTCACGTCTGCCTTTCATGCAGTGCATTAGGAGTGACACATTGCTCTTATTTTTTGTCTGATGTGATAAGTAGACTCCTTGTTGAAATAAAGCCACATCTGAAATACTTGCTTTTTATTGTTTTTAGCCTTTATTTATTTACTTGTTTGTTTCATATATTCTTCATAGACCAGGAGATAGTTTTATAATATGTTACGGGAACATTTTTTGTGTGTATTTAAGATATTTAATGTTGATCAGTGGAAGTCATTGTTATTATTATTCTGTAATTTATAAAGCAAGGCGTAAGGTGGTTTTATAAACATGTTTTATTTTTATATTAATTTAATTTTGCTGTGTGCACTTGTGACAGCAAAGTCACTGCTACACAGCAAATGCTAAAAAGCAAAATAAATTTGAAAATGTTGGTGAATAAATTTCTTATTAGTTTTATCATTAAATGTAATTAAGAACAAAACATTTGCGAACTAAAACTTACATTGCTACGTCGTAAATTACCTGATTATACAATTGTTGCACAAGTCCTCTTATTGTAAAAATTGTAAATATGTAACTTATGGAAATAAAGAATTTATGTTTCTAGGTCATTTAAAAACTAGAAAATATTCTTAAGAAAAAATTTTGTTGAAAGTCCCCTAAGCTTTACGATTATATGAAACAATTTCTTTAAAAGATCTCAAATTATTAATGCAATAAAAAAAGTAAAAAAAACGTGAACCAAAAAAACGATAATAAACTGTATCATTATTAAAATAAAACGGACTGCATTTTATTGACTGCAGCTTCTACACTGCTCTTTTAAATTTTATTGAGGAAGTGTTAAGTTGACTAATTTTATTTTTTATAAATTTTATCTGTTTTATAATTGGTTAACCTTTAAATTGGCAGATTATCTTAAAATAGACAAAGCTTTATGCACTTGTCAAGAGTTGAAAAAATATCTTTGGAAATGCGTAATTCCAAACTGTGTGTTACGCAAATTGTTAAATAAATAGCAATGTAAATTTTAGTTCGCAATTGTTTTTTTCCTTCAAGGAAGACTCAATTATATCATCAACATAATTCATAATTTCATAACACACTTTTGAAGCGGTAAAATAATCTGGTTATCGCAGGCGTTTTAGTCTGTTAGATTCTGGAAAAATTAATCAAGGTGATTCAGAAACTAAAACCCATAGAGATAAATACGTAATTCAAAATACGCGCGGATAATTGAATACCTTAGTAGTTCAACAATGTACTCGCTAAAACCTCATACTGAATGGAATGAAAAAACCCAATGACCTTTATGTACAGTGGTTGATCAAAAACTCCATAGATGGGGGATTAGTCAATTTTTGGACCTTTAAAACAGACTTTCTAGGGTTGCGAAAAAGAACTTTAACATGAACCCATTTGATTTTAAGTAACACAACCTTCTAAGTCCATCAGTCAGGTAAGGTCGACAACCTATGTTCGGTTGCATCACAGCTTGAAACCGGTTGTTTCATGCTTGAACTGTCGAGAACTGTGGATATCTTCAAATCGATTTCTCGCAAATGTACTCCCCATTGTTCCCATTCATACGTACAATTTACGATGATATATGGAGTTCACCTTCCTTAAAGAACAAAAACATCGTAAATACTGGTTTAACTATACGTACACAACAGCAATGTACTGAGGACAACTACCGTTATTAAGGGTCGGCATTTCAGACAGCAGTAGCATTACATTACGTAATTCGTTAGAGTAGATAATTCCAAACTGTGTGTTACGCAAATTATTAAATAAATAGTGGTTTTTACGTGATAAAGTTAAAAAATGTCGATGTATCATAAAATAAAACACCTCGTAATTCAAAATAATATAACATTCTATAATGAAAACGCTATACAATTATTGAGCCTCAAGTCATTAGATGTAAAATTACTTTTATTTTGGCATTGATTTTCATTGCGATCACACGGTATATTCTTGATATCGAATTTTCCAACATATAGTATTTGAAATCTGAGACTGATAACGTATTAAAATCAAGAGGCGCTATGTAAATCAACTTCTCAATAGCTGTTTTCTTTTTTAGTCAATGCGGTCTGAACAATCTAATTCTCAGTCAGATTTAAGTGACTTTTATAAAAATGAGAGGATTTGTACACTTCAATATACTTTTCATGGAACATTGTATATTTTAAAAATTGAAAACAAGCTGCAATATGTTTTGAATTAAATTCTCTTTCAGGTTATTCTTTTCCAGAAGGATGATTAAAATAAAAATATTTGACTGTTCCACTTACATTTACGTGAAAGGCAATCAATAAGTAAGACGTCCGAAGAAAACACTGAACCATAAATAGGCAGCTTTTGTACATATTTATAGAGACATTTTGTGACCTTGGCATTCAATTTGGACCGAGGGACCCACGTCCAGTTCCACCCCAGTTCGCTTGTTACAAGCTGCTCAGTGCCGCGGCGAAGGTCACAGACACACTGACACAGTTTAAATTGCTCCCACTCGATTCATTCTCGATACTGTCGTTTATCATCGCCAGGCTTGGGAAACCAATAAAGACGCTGAATTTCAAGAGCGTAACATTTTTAAGTGTACGAGGAGAAATTTAACTTTAAATGGAAACGAGATATATTGTAACATTTTCTAGGTTGGACATGGTGTTACCAATTAACTATTACAATTGTTAAACCTAGTAAGTATGATATATTCTTCTTACTTACATCCTATCGACAAGGATTTATAGTCCTAGTCAAATAACGTGGCCTACACCGTCCGTAAGTGTGATGCTAAAATTATTGTAAGTTTTATTGGTGGAAGGGGCCACGTCATTCGACTCGAACTGTATACAGGACTACTGGTGACATGACATACCGAAACGTAAGTCGAAATCAAAACTGAATGTTTATTATATCTAAACATTCATATTTATGTGTCATAACATATTTATTTGTCAACATAATTTCCTCATAACTAAATCAAAATGAAATAAGCGTAATTCATACGTATATGCCGTTTTTATGCTTTAGTATATCAATATTGTTACATGCTTCATCCAACCAATATTTTTTTAGTTCTAAAAATTATTTTGGTCTTTATATAACCATACTCCTTTATATTGGGAAACCTATACTCCGCTATTTTAATTGACACACTATTTTAAGTTCATTCCCGCTTTCAAGTTTCCTCTCACAAAGACAGATTTGCTAGTGATTTTTTAAACTCACACCTACCTCACACACTACTATCACTTAAAGCCACTTTCAGATTTCATCATCAATATCTGTAATAAGCAGGGCGAAACAATTTATAATCCACCGTATGAATTACTCCAGGCCTGATCGGTAGGTTAGCCGCAATATACCTAAAAAACTGGGTCATTTGCAGATATAAACAGCCTTAAGAAGGCTCGACATTTGATTGCTAACTAATGATTACTTCTTTAATAAGACGGGACCGAGTTCACTGGCGTTAGCAATGTTGAGTTTTGTAAATTTTGATCTTTATTTGAACAATAACTGGACGAATGTTACAAGACCAGCTAGACAAATACTCATCTGACCAGCAAGACAAATATCTGAAGACCTATTTCTTTAAATAATGTTTAACGAGAAACAACTGCTTTTTTCCACACATCATTTAGATTGACAAATTTAATAGTATATTTCATTACAAGGACCTAAAGTGACGCTTTTCGTACAAGGTCAAGTTTTACAACCGAGGCTGTAAGCCGAGGTTGAAAAATTACCGAGTAACGAAAAGCAGCTTTAGGTCCGTGTGATGAACTATATTTTTCGTTATATTGCTCAATACAATACGTAAACTACTTAAGAAAACCAAAATGTTACAGCTTGTTTACCTTTAAAGATGCCTTCAAAAGATGCCACCGTCTTGTTCTTGCTATTTGAAGCAATCAGCTGATTGTCTGTTTCATTTGTGTTAGGGTCAAGGAGGTTATATTACTATACTGGAGGCAGCACTCCATAGTAAAACAGCGTGCCGGCTGTTTAGAACAAAATATCACAAAAATGGTACATCAGTTAGTACCAACCTTTGCAAAATACCTCAATTTCACCGACTTCCCAAAATGAACGAATCAATCGAGTGATTCAGTCGAGTCACGACTCAATTTTGAGCTTGGTTCATTCCGGAACCGGAAATCAATGATATTTTAAACAACGAATTAAACACTCATAATAAACTGCTAACGAGTACTTATTAGGTGATTTTTGTTTGAAGGATAACTTCACCTAATTTATTTTTGGGTATATCTTTAATGGCAAAATAAAGTAAAAATAGCAAAACAGATACCTGGGCTAAAAGTAATTGATATAATCAGTCACTATGCAAATACGAGAATTATGGTAGAAACTTGGCAGGTAAGCAACATAAATAGTAGGACAATTTTCTTTTAGTGGTACAATATTGCTGAGCGACAGTAATGTTTGTATAATAACTTGGCTGATGGCAAAATTGTACATAAGGAGTGAAGTTGTCATTTACTGGCCGGATACTAACACTTATATATTGAACTTTAAATTAATTATTCTTTATTCATAGGTTTTAAAAAATAACATTTTCTATTCTATTATTTATATAATATCGTATTTGGCCTTACCTGTTCCAAGGCAAAGAAACCGTTCAATCATAATGAGAATCAGATCAACATGATTCAACTCTCCGAAATGATTACATCAGTTTTTGAATCAGTTGAATCGACTCAAAGAACGGTACATCAGTGAGTACCAACTGCGGCACGCTTTCCAATGCTGTTTGTGAAGACAGTGCTACCTCCAGTATAGTAATATAACCTCCTTGGTTAGGGTAGACTGACAACAATGAACAACTATCGACGTATCGAACGCATGTAATAATCGATTGGTGAAATGAGCGAGTTTCACAAATTGATTAAACTGACAACAATGAATGTTTCGATAATAACGATGAATGTTTCGATTATTTTTGTAATCGACTGAATATTGTTCGATTATTACGACGTACTCGGCACTTTTTGACTTTTATAGTCCTAGGACTATAAAGAGTCAGCTGGTATCGAGTACATCAGCTTTTAATTCCTAGGAATAAAAAGAGTGTATTTAGGTCCGGAAAACATGCATTAAAAACATCTGTTTTTGAAGCAGTATAACGAAAAAACAATTAAAGTATATTCACATTTTATTATTCTACTAGCGATTGCCCGTGGCTTCGCTCACGATAAAAATTACAGCTGATCTTACTTCTGCTGTTTGAACTTCGAATTTTAGTATTCACAGCAGTTTACAATTCAGTATTTGAATGTTTACATCCTTATAAAATGTAAACATTAAAGCTAAGGACGTTCACGGGGCGTAGCCCGAGGGGATTTTAAGGAAGTGAATAGGCCTATATCCTTTTCTGATATAGTAGCTCTATTACTGCAAAATTCTAGCTCAGTTGGTCCAGTATTTTTCACGTGGTTGAAAGACAGATATTCTCACACAAACATCCATACTTTCACATTTATAATATTAGTAGGATTTATGATACTAGGAGTACGCTCCTATGTCGCGTATAGGTCGAACGAAGTAGGGTAAAGTTAAAGGAAGGCTAATAAACTAAAAAATAAATATTTTAACGTATAATTAACTACTCATTTATAGATTAAAACAATCTTTGGGGCATAAATATGATGTAGTTAAATTTTCACGAATTTTCATCAAATAATAAAGGAGGAGTTAGTTCACAAAGAGTTATTTTCAAGTCGAGTATAACTCACTTCGTTCCAATTAGTAGGATTGACATCTGGCAATTTTTTTGGTTTGTTTATGATAAATGGATGATAGATTGATTGAAAACGTACTCCACTAGGGAGTTCACAAATTATATAAAGAAAACACTGCAACTCGAATCATTGTATCTTTAATTTTTCATCTTCTCAACGACGCTCCTGAGAGAGCAGGGGAGTCGTCAAAAAGACAAGACCTGTTGCAGCCATTCATGAGGGGGGTTTGATGGTGTCTTTGTTAGAGGAGTTCAAAAAATCTTCCTGACAATGCAAAATGTCCTCAAGCAAAAATTGAAAATTTGAACTTGTATTGAAAAATCTAGGCTTTCATAGTTTGGTTTCCTTTAAAAAAATGTCATTCTATGTTTTAGGTGTCTGTTAATGAGATTGCTGTTCGACTAATATTACAGTAAATAATAACTTACGGCCTTTAGCTATTCAATAATTCCAACAATGTGATGTGCTTCGCTAATTATGGCATCAGTTATTATGTCATCTCTGATTATGAGCTTACGTTGTACACAAACTAGTTTATCATTATACAAAAACCACCCCTCGCAGGTCGAAAAACATACATTTATACCAAAGATTCACAGAACTCTATAGCATCTTTTACTGGGAGCTTCATTTCTTGTACAATACATAAATGTGATTTTTAAGTAAAGGTGACTTCTAAAAAATATTATTATTTACCTATATATATAAAAGCCAAAACCCATTGACTGACTGACTGACTGACTGACTGACTGACTATACACAGTTTCTCAAAAACTATAAGGCTTAGAGCCATGAAACTCGGCACAAATATTCCTTACAGGCTCTAGATGCGTACTAAGAAAGGATTTTGCAATACAGTACACCTCGGATTATCCGGACCCCACATTATCCGGATCCCGGATTATTATCCGGACCGGTCCAGCCGAGAAATTAAAAAATTAAAGTCACGGGAAAACGTACTTTTAGCGAGTTCACGAGTGAAATGCGCCTTCTAAAAGTAAAATGTAAATGCAATACATTAGTGTATACACTGTGTGTATTGGAATCACAATAATTAAACAGTACATTACATCATTTTCGTAACGAAATTTTTTTGTTTGCTACTTAGGGCACTTGCTGTAATCTGCAAAGGCTTAGCCTTTGGCAATTTCGCAAGTTTATTGCCGCCAATTTAGGCTACATGTTTATAGTTGTGAACTCTGTGTGTGAACTGATATTGAGTTTCAAGATGAGTGGTTGTAAAAGAAAAAAAGTGGTTTTAACTTTAGAACAGAAACTGAATGCTGTCAAAAGACTTGACACGGGGAAATCAGGTAAAAAATTAGCAAAGGAACTGGATGTTGGGTCAAGTACAGTTAGTTAGTGACTGGAGGAAGAATCGAGCGCAGTTAGAAAAATGGTATGCGTAAACTGTTAAAATGCGTAAAAATTGTACAAGTTTTTCAAGACTGTACAGCTTGAAAAACTTGTACAGTCTTGACACGCCGTTTGCAGCATTAATTTAGGCTATGGTACGCGATAGCTATCCTGGCGATATTGTAATGACCTCGGATTATCCGGATTTTTTGTTATCCGGATCGGTGTTCCGCCACATTAATCCGGATAATCCGAGGTGTACTGTATTTTGTCTCTAAAGGCCTAGATATGGTATATTATAAAATACAATATGGCGGCCACTTTTAGCTTTCAAAGCTTAATTTCTCAAAAACCAAACGACTTTGGGCCATAAAACTTGGCACAATTATTCTTTATAGGCTTTAGATGTTAAAAAAATAAAGGTTTTAAAAATATTATTTCTCAGACGGCTAAAATAGATTATTTGAAAATTAAAAATGGCGACCATTTTAGTTTTTCCTAACTATGGTTGGGAGTCCTGCAGAATATTTTCAGGGTATAGAAAAGGTACGAGAACTGATCTACTGAAAGAATAAAATTAAAAAATTTAACGAGAAACTTTTTGGGGAAATAGGTATTTGGCCAAGATATTTACCTCCTACTTTTTCTTACAGTTTTCTGTTTATTTTCAATAACGTGCTAAATTCAGATTGATGTCAAGTCGAAAATCCATCCTTAGTGTCTTCTTTGTTTTATATTCCGGGTTATCCTCATTCTCTGTATTGGGAAAATGGAGGAAGTTAATTTATATCATTTGCTAATCATGAGGGGAACATGTTTAAAGGAAGCGTTACACTTTTCCATTTTCATCTAGAGTGGAATTATCAGCTGCATCTTAAGGCTTTAATTGCACGCACATGACCCAAATAAATCAGTCCATTTGTTAATTATTCCTAAAAATTACACAAGGCATAATATAATTGAATTATGTTATGCCCCGCACGAATTATGTTATGTTGAATTATATTATGTTCGCCCGCAGCCGGCGAAGCTGCGGGTATATCTGCTAGTTTACTATAAAAAAAGTCAACCAAAAATGTTGTTCAACAGTTGGGTATGGGTATCTGGTTTTTTTATGTGTGTGTGTGTGTGTGTGTGTGTGTGTGTGTGTTTGATGGTTTTTTTTAAGCAAAGCTACTTTGTTTTATATTTGTTGCTGTTTTAATAACATAAAGGGATGAGGGTTTTTATTGGGGGGGGGGGGGTTGTTGAGGGGAAATGTAACTGATCTGTACTTGATTATATCAGCACTGTAGTTTGTGTCAGTAACTTTGTGACGTAGCTGAGTGTCTAACAAACCCACCTATTAACTTATTCGCACGTTCGTGCGAACGTGTTAGTTCCCTAACAGTAACGTTTTTATTATAAGGTTCATGACCCTAAAGATTTTGAAAACTGTCGTTACAGTTCTTGGTTTGTTTACATAGCTATCGAAACGTTTACCTGATCTTGGACCAATATTTTCATTTTTACTGAAATGTAAAAAGTTAAGGCGATTCCTAATGAGGGCTCTATAAGTATCTAGTTTTTTCCCCATTTAAGCTTATAAATCTCTTATAAAAGAGATTATTTGATCTCTTATTATACTCAATAAAACAACCACCGATTTAGGAAAGCGCTGCTAAATAATCTAGACTTTTAAAGAGTCTTGATCATAAACTAGTGTACAGTAGTTGGAAAACAACTTGTGTAGTTGTTGCCCCAAGGCCTAAGTGAGAGTTTTTTGTAATGAAGAGGAAACTTACCCTAAGACTTTTAAGGACGGTAAATACAAGAGAGAGTCTGGAGCATGAGCTTCAAGTGGATAATGTGCTGAATTGATATCTACAGCCTGCATCAATCAACTCTGCAAGCTTTCGAGCACTAAAGTTATTGGATTTTGATTTTGAAAACAAATTTAAAGGTTAAAAATAGGGTTGATATCCATCAAGTCATTATTATTGTTAGCGGCTGAACATTTGTCAAATCGTTCATTTATCTACACGCAAATAATAGCATAAACCGGCGATTTAATGGTTAAATTTTGTTTATGTGTAAATTAAATGTGAAATGACAATTTGCTTGTGAGATTCTAAATAAACTAATGTTGAAATGCCTAAATGCCATGAATGAAGTTCCCAGTAGTTAAAATACTTCAAATGGCGTGTAACACAGAAAAGTACCAAATATATTTTACTTTCCTGCATTCCTGTTTATTCAATCGAATTTCAATTTTATTTCAATGACCATTCAATCAAGAAACAAAGTATAAGTGTAACAACCAAAAATTTTCAGAGTGTCTTAACTGTTCAAAGTTTTTGGATTAATATATCCTAACATTTTCAAGAGTTATATCTAAATAAATAGATACTACGACAAGAGTATTTATATGTTGAGTTTTTTGGTTGGAACTTAATTCTTTTAATCAATGTTATTTTGCGGTGGTATAAAGATATTTGATTGATTATTGTGTTTATTGATTGGCGCGCCCATAAATCGTTTATTATAAGACTTCATTATGAGACAATGTCAGATCACAATCACAAGTCGACAATCTACAATAGTTGTATCATCACTGAATAAGCAACCTGGGACTAACCTTGCTGCAGCAAACACGACTCAATAAATTGCTGTTATTTGCAAAAATGTTTGCATGTTTTTTTAGATGTATATATTAAGAACTAAACATGGCATTAATTAACATTTCGATACCGTAACCGTGAAATTTGAGTCGAGTAGTTTGTTTTGTAGGTGCAATCATTTACGAAACAAAGAAGAATCTAGTTACGCATTGAAGAATCTACTTTTCTTTTCTACTTGGTTGTGATATAAGTACTCTTTTAAAAATATTATTGACATTTTAAATAATGCCTCTATTTCTTGGTTTGGATTATTATTAATAAAACTTAAAAAGATCCCTTATCAATAATTTAAACTTGTGTTCCATTCCAACGATGTCCATTGATTTCCCTTTACTCGTGGTCATTGCATACAAATTTTATTGGACTCCAATTTCCTATTCTTAAATTTTGCAGCAAAATAATTGCAAAAAGAGAAGATTGCATCGATTATTTTAAGGATTGTTTCTAAAATAATGATCAGACTTCTTAGAAAAGATGCCGAGGGACGCATTTTTAAAGGAACGAACTCGAAATCCTTGGATTTCAGTTGATGGTTTGCGGAATCCTTTCGATGTCAGACAAGTGCATGAGCACCCTAGAAACTGAGCGTGAAGGTCATCATCGCCTTCTCCCGGAGCTTTGGCGGCTGATGAAACATGATGTCTGATTCAACTGTTCCGTACGAGTAACAGAATGCCATCGCTCATAAACTTCGGCGACTGGTGGGGCACCTGATGCCTGATGCAACTTTTCCGTGCGAGTAACAGATATCGCTCACAAACGTCGGCGACTGATGACACCTGATGTCTGATTCAACTGTTCCGCACGAGTAACAGAATGTCATCGCTCATAAACTTCGGCGACTGATGACACCTGATGTCTGATTCAACTGTTCCGCACGAGTAACAGAATGTCATCGCTCATAAACTTCGGCGACTGGTGACACCTGGTGTCTGATTCAACTGTTCCGCACGAGTAACAGAATGTCATCGCTCATAAACTTCGGCGACTGATGACACCTGATGTCTGATTCAACTGTTCCGCACGAGTAACAGAATGTCATCGCTCATAAACTTCGGCGACTGATGACACCTGATGTCTGATTCAACTGTTCCGCACGAGTAACAGAATGTCATCGCTCATAAACTTCGGCGACTGGTGACACCTGGTGTCTGATTCAACTGTTCCGCACGAGTAACAGAATGTCATCGCTCATAAACTTCGGCGACTGGTGACACCTGGTGTCTGATTCAACTGTTCCGCACGAGTAACAGAATGTCATCGCTCATAAACTTCGGCGACTGGTGACACCTGGTGTCTGATTCAACTGTTCCATGCAATTAACAGATATCGCTCGAAAATTTCGGCAATGATGACAATGCCTGATACAACCGTTCCCTGCAATTAACAGATATCGCTCCCGATCTTTGACGATCAATTCTATTAGTCTGTAAAATTCAGTTAAAAGCAGAAGTGACCTCATGAGTTTTAATTACATTTTCCTGGTTATGCCTTTATTTTGCTCATAAAGCCATCAATCAAGGCCTACGAAATGTTAGTGGTATTTTAACCACTTTTCTGTAAGGGCATACACCATATCTGCTAACCAAATATTGTTGATTTCGGCTTATGGCAAATAGGAAGTTTCGGGGTTTTTTTTGTAGTCATAGTTACGTTTTCACATGGAAATATAATATTAGGTAGCAGTGATTGACTTTTAACTTGTTTTTATTTACCTTTTAACTTGTTTTAAAGGAAATATCTCTTCAATAGTTGGGAGGTGTTTTCTTCGTACGAACATGGGGGCTTTTGACAAGAAGGGCTCTATTGGGAAAGGTCTGAGTTAAATTTTATTTAATATCCAAGATTGCAACTTTTTATTTATATGTTCTCCATAGTCCTTTGTAGCACCATTTTCCTCTAACTATGGTATGAGACGGATACTTATGGTTCCAGTGATTTCTTCTATTTTAAAATAAACAAGCTGAAAAACCTATTTTGAAACATACGATAAATTGTTCTGTCGACCATAATCTGTGAGACACTACCCACAATGTCGTTAGGAATCTTTAACCTAGACCTGTGACAGTATTGTATTTAATTTGCAGCTTGTAAAGTCTCACAAAGAGAATGGTTATCATTTTCTGAAGTCTACAATTTATAGCAAAAAGAATTTTAGGCTCATTTATCTTTAATTCAATAGAAACGGTTTTAACAAACCATAGTTTCTTTGTTGACCTCAATATCGTTTGCATATGAACACTATCAACGTCTTCCGAGAAAATAAATGTTTATATTAAAACTTTGATATTTCATGAGACTTTATTCTTTACATTATCAATATGTAAACAAGTGATATTATGTTGAAATTGTGATTATTTATTTTACGTGATGGTATCTGTCTAATTAAACGGTAATCATTACATCTGGAGACTGGAGATTCTAACATATGGATGTAGAGAAAACATGTACATTTTCATCAAACGGTGATATCAACAAATTTCATGATTGTATATTCATTACTGGTTGCATACATTGACTCAATGGCATAAATCAAAACTATTTTATAAGTTTTATGTTAAAAGCAATATAGATAAAAATTGTATGCCGATTTTAAACCGAAACCTGGTTTCTTAGTACTGAGCAAAAAATCTAATCTTGTGAGGCAAACAATTTTAGTAAAGAATGGCAAGACATGTTAAGTCATGGGTTTCATAGTCTTACTTTTTCATATACTCTGTAAAATAAAATTTATTGAGTTATGTTTTTCGTAAATAGTTATTTTCAAAATTTAAGATATTTTTATAATCCTTCTTTGCATACATTGGTAAACACAAATATTGACATTCAAATTTAACATTTACATAAAAGCATTTGTATGTTTCGAGGAAAAATTATTAGTATTAAGGAGAGCATTAAGGAGGAAAATATAAATGTGACCCCCCTGACAAATGGGCCTTGACATATACTATAAAAGAGGTGTTATAAAATTAAATTCAGAAAGTTTTGGCTAACTCACACACAATTTAGAACAAACCCTAAACTATTTGACAAGTGAAAACAATTTATTTATGTTGAGGTTTTTACACTTAAAAAAATGGTAGAATTCTTAAACCTGAGAAGTCTATCAACGTGATTTGACGACAGATTTCCTCTTTTACGCGCTGTTCATATTCGTATTACTTTAAATGATTCATATTTCTTTATTGTTACATAGAAAACCTGGAATTCAGCTCATTTTCAATGCATTGAAATTCCATTTGCATTTTTACAATCGCAAGAGGTCAAAAGCCATCATAGTCTGTTAAAATATTGTTCTCTAACAAAGATGCTAAAATTTACAATTAAGAGCAATTAAATTACAATCACTAGAAAATTTTCGAAAAAATCAATTTTTATTCGTGTTGTGGTCGGTAAGAGTCAGAAGAGTGAAGTTCACAGCTGGTGCAACATCCCAGGAGGTGATTCTGATGTTCCCTCCGGGCGACCCAGTCACCGGACATAATGGCAGTTACGTCGCTCGCAGATCATAGGACCCTCATTAACCCCCTTTCCCTCCCAGGCCTATCCTCACAATAACCCATTTAACTGTCTACTCTCAATCGCGATACTTTGATCACATCTTGTAAATTATATGGACGCAGATATGAATCAATTTTGTTTGAAGAACTGGTTCTAACACTTTCGCAGTACCATATAGCAGTTTATTGAATTATAAAAAATATCGCGCGAGTAGGGTTTTTTTATAATTATTTTATGGTTAAATTAATATTAGTTTAAATTCTTGCAAACATTTTTTTCTATAAGTGCGTGTTTGCTCAATCAGTAAATTGCCTAAGTGCTTCCTTGGTATTCTCACATTCAAAAGATTGACAACGTGAGTAAAGCGTACCTCTGTCATTACCCGAAGGTATGGGATCTATTTAATTTAAAGGTAGCTGATATTTTATTATCCTTTGCTTTTGATATTACCAATAAAAAAATCGTAACTATAATTTCATTTTTAATAAAATTAAAATAATGTTCATGATAATAATGAACATAAATAATCAGAAAAAATATTGCAAAACATATATTTAAAAATCGTTTAATTTAATCACCAAAAACGTTGTCAAGTTTGTCACTAAATTAACGAATCAAACAGAAAAAAGACATAGCCAGAACCAGTTTGAAGGTCGGGTAGAAGGAGTGAGTCAGTTGCAACCGATGCAGTGTATTGGGGCCAGGGTGATCTAAGCCACTAGCGGTGGCTGTGGCTTGTGGCTGAGCGACCCACAGTGGTCGGAAAAGGCCGTTTTATGGAAAAAACCTCTTGTTGGCTACAAAACCTTTACGAGACGCCTGAAAATTGGCACTGTTGTTTGTTAGACTTACCTGAACCTCACACTAAAAGTTCCCGGGAGTGGGAGTTGAGCTCGACGTGAAATACAGGGTGTTCCAGAAATAGAGATCTTGGCTTTGAATTTTGACATCCCCAACGTAAAACTATACAAATTATATATCATCTGAAAGGTCTCATTAAGAGGAACATTTTGGTGAAAACAGAATTTAATTAACTCTATTCATTTCAAAATGGCGGCCATTTTTGTGATTTTTAAAAATTTACGGAAAACCCTGTATTTTGGGAACCACTTAAGATATTTTTATTCTGATTCCAAATTCTTAATTCTTGTAACAGTAGCTTTAAAATTATATGTGTCATAGCATTCCTTTAAAAACATTATATTTTCCCAAAAAATAATAAATAAAATAAAATCGCAAAATTAATAAAAATTACGTTTTGAAAGGAATGTCATGTGACTTATCATAGCCTATAAAGCTATGAATACAGGGATTGAAAACACGAACCTAGGAGAAAAGCATATTAAAAGGGTTTTTTTTTAATAGAGGATGTTCCGAAAATACAAGAAAATTACATTAAAGGCTGCCATTTTGAAACGAATTGAGATAATTGAGTCCTATTTTCACAAAATTATCAATTTTTACAGGACCTTTAGGATGATATGAAATTTCTCATAGTTTACGAAAGAAATTTCAAGATACAAATATGTGGCTCTTCCTACTATTGAAATCATATAGAACTCTTAATCTTGTCTCTTCACTAATAAGTGAAACTGGTTCTTCGGATGGCTTAATAGCATGTTGTGTAAGCCCTATTCTTATGGCAAGTCCAAAATCAAATAAAAGTTCCCGCAAATAACTAAATTCAAGTAAACCCGGTAATATTAATCAAACGATTTTAAAAACAAATCAGAACTATACCTAAAATGAGCAATTTCTAACATAAAATAAGCATAGATCCAGAAAAATATCTAAAAATCAGATACGAATCAATAATTTATGTCGTAGATAACGGGAAAAATTGTATACAATAGCGTGCATCCCTTCTTTATCATTAAACAGACACTGGGTGCCGCGATTGCATGAGCCATGCGCTCCGAGCACGCGGTTCTCTTGGTGGTTGTCCTGAACACCGGCGGCGGAAGGCGGCGATGAAATTTCTGTTGCGATTCCTTTAATGCATATACAACACGACGTTACCATTCTCAGAGCGACTGTGGATAACAGTTTTTTCTTCGGCTCCATCAAATTTCGATAGAACGATATTCCCACTAAAGTGAACATTGTTACGAATTTCACCCGACAAAAAATTTCAAAGTCGTAATGAACAAAGTAAAATGCATATTTTTTTAAAGATTATGAATTCCTGAACATATTCATATAAGATATGCCTAGGTTGTTCAACAAATTTTATTTCTGTTCAGCGATATAAAATACTAATTTTTATTGGGATTTTCACTTCATTTTTTTATATGTTGATTGTGTATTTTAAAATTTTATTTACAAGGTTTCTTCATAACCCAGATCAACTTTTATGATGAATCCATGTTATTTGGACCTTTGTTCATAAAAAAACAACGAAATCGAATGACTCCGTGAACTTTCATTTTTGGGGGTTTTTGCACCGTTCCGACCACTGTGCGACCCCTCGCGCCGCGACTCTACCAACACCGACAGACACTGCTGCAAAGTGGTTTAAACTGCAGTTACACTGTTGCAGTGTCAACCTCATCTGTGTGATGGCAGCCTCACTGCACTTCTGTAGCTGTGAAACCCAGTAATAGCAATCGAGTAACACACTAGCAGGTAACAAACTATACCGACCGAGGACGAGTTTTTTAAGTTCTTTAAATGGGTTTCTTTAAGTTGTAGCGGAGCATTTGTTTGCTCTCCACAGTTCTCAAAAATGTTTATATAAAAGGAATTTTAAATTTACCCTCCTGAGGTTATCTTTTACTACACTTTAAATATAAAGTTGAATATTTTTGTTATTTTCCGTGATGTTTATTACTGTTTATAGATTTTTTTCAAAGAAGGAACCAGAACCACTGTCAACAGCAATTTTTTATCCCGGTGCAGTTCTGTAACTTTTGCTGAAACTTGTCTCCAAAAATTAAATTCTTTCCACAACATGTACTCGGTCGTATGCAACTCGTCTAACTCCACTCCCTGGAATCGAGAATGATCCGTGTATAAGATTTCTAAAAAATCTTTTAATAGGTTTTTCAAGGCTGTTAGTTTGGTTTCTAACTAATGTGTAAAATAAAATAAGAACTAAAACTTCTTGGAAACTTGAGGATGTACCGGAAAAACAAATAAGCCATCATCGAACTGATGATTTCTTCATCCGTAACTCTAAATTTTTTTAAAATATTTTAAATTCATCAGCATTCCTGTTGATTTTATTTAAATCATTCGTTTAATCCATACAAATAATGTTAATAGACTATATTTGCAATATTTCTATACTGGTATATCTTTTCTCTATTAATTTTCCTACCTAGTTTTAAACGCATTTTACTTACTCATGAAAAAAGTTTATCTGTGGGTAAATGGGCAGGAAAATCTATCATTGAAACCTGTTTCTTAGGTTAAATTAAATTTACATTTTCAACGCATGCATTTTAAATTCCAACCCATTAATTTATTTTTACTTGTGTACTGTGTTAAATTTTGTGTGCTGGCTTGAGTGTGTTTGGAAAACTATTCTTCCAATATTGCTCTTTATTAGTTAACTATGTTAAAAGCCAGAATTAAAAAATAAACTATGTAAGATATGATAGCTCAGATGTACAAAGTTCCGAAAATAGGCAACAAGTGTCCATGTTATGTTGGTACAATTTTACAGGGGGGGAACTTTATCTAAAGGGCTTACACTGGGGATCGCTATTATTGTCAAGACAAGAAGTTCAAGGTTAAGAAGTAATAACAAGTCAAGAGGTTTTGTTAGACAACATAGAATTTTAAAAATCAAAATTTATTTTAATTCCCGGAATACTATGTTTTGCTTCATTTTAAATGTTAATTATAGCCTTGAAGATTTAGTTAATTTCAAGACCTAAGAATACCACACAATTTTCCAAAATTAAAACTTAATTTTTTAAAACTTGTCCCTCTTTTAAGAGCTTGTTTTTCTTATTTCTCGGCCAAACATCCTAAAGAAAGTAGGCGACGCTTTTGTATGTCACTAAACCACGTGGTCTTTACGGAAAATAATGGATGCAAGTAAGGAATCAAATATAGTTAAATCCCGCCATCCACGAGCGAACTTTGTCCGGGAGAAAGCACTGATTTTGTCCGCGCGGACAATGTTCGGCAGAAGTACGCTCGTGGATGGGCTCTACAAGCGCTGATTTTGTCCGTGGCGTACAATGTCCGGCGGACAAATTGTCAGTGGTCTCGGCTAAAAACCGCGGGCGGATTTTGTTCGTGGCGGACAATGTTCGCTCGTGGATGGCCAATTCCAATTTTGTCCGTCTCGTCGTCAAGTTTTCTCCCATTAAAAACCCTTTAAAATATATTATACAACACCAAGCGGGTACATACATACATACATCCATAAATATTAAATAACAGATAAGTACAAATGTAAGTTACAGTACACGTGCAAATAGTTTTATTACTTGCAATTATTTTATTATTTTATTTAACGTTAATGAAAGTTTAATTACTGTACTGTGTTAAGTAGTTTACAATTGCTTTACATTATTATTTCAAATTGGGACAGTGTATTTTCTTCTTATAGTTTCTTGGAAGATTGAAACTTATTGCGATACGTCGCTACGCGCCGCGCCGCGCCGTTTCCGGTCCCGGTATACCGGGACCAGCGACCAAAGAATCGCTGACCGGGACACCTGCGAGTGCACTGATAAAGTTCAGTCGCTCAGTGATCATCAGATTGAATATACATCTAGTTTTAAGCTCAGTGTCGTGGAGGTCGTGGTGTGATAGTGTGTACTGTTGTCTGTTGTGTACTGTAGTGTGTTGTTTACTACTGTTTCGTATAAGCAAGCCTAGTTATGTCGGAAGCTCCGGAAGCGAACACAAATGATAGAGTCTTGGAAGAGGAGGTTCAAAAGTCAAAAAAGAAAAAAGACATTGAATTAGAAAATGAAAAACAATTAACAGCAAAATTTATGACCCCTACATTTTTGAAGGAGTTTATCCCAAGTTTAAGTACCCTAACACCTATTTACTGGTTAATATAGTAATTAGGCTCAAATAATCCTCATACTCATAATTTGGGCCATCCGCCAATTTATTTGGTTACCCATATAGTATACTTGGAATCTCGAAACTACTACCTTCAAAAGTTAATCACCTGGTCATTTTCCCAAACATTATTAAGGGCCTACATGGGATAAAACCCAGCTGTTTTGATTTTTCGAGCATCGCTATTTCGTTGTGCCTAAGTTCGTGGAAAAAGTGAAAAATGCCTATGAAAAAGTGCCGCATTCATCGGATTTCGTTAATCGAAAATATATATACTATTCTTGTCGTTTATCACATAATTATGCGGTATCATTATTAATAAAAAGTCTATTTATTCATTTTATTACTTCATGCAGTCAACGGAAAATAATACCTCAATATTGAGTATGTTGTTCTACAGTTTTATTTACTAACCTTTAGGTATTCCTCTCTTAAAACTTCGTGGAGAGCTCTACATGTCTCAGGGATGATTCTACCGAGTGACTGAGCAGAGACAATGGCTGAAAACTTTAAATCTTCAAAGCTTCTTCCGGTAGCCAAGAACCGTAAAGTAGCGGCTACGCGGTCTTCAACCGGAATGGCTTCTCTCATGTTTGTGTCCCTTTTCTTTATAAGGGGGGTGACTAAATCCACTAATAGTACATACTCCTCCTCAGTCATCCTCAAATAGTTTTTAAAGTCATAAGGATCGTTTTCCTTAAGTTCAACAAGCAGCCTCATGTGGGAATATTCGGTCCTTTTCAGTAACCACTGCTTTACCCAGCACCTTAATATCGATGCCCAGCACTGCGGAGGTTTCCTTTTCTTTTTTTCAAAAACACCTGCTTCTTCCAATAACAATATGGCCGCAGCTACTCTTTTTTTACCGTCCATTGTCTGGTAATGAATAAAAAATATACACTCTAAAACTGGCGCCAATTCTTGGGACCCACGCCGTCCATAAGCCCAATGCTAAAATTAACATTAGTCTTATGGACGGCGTGGGCCCCAATAATTGGCGCCAGCTATAAAAAGTTCCTCACTCATATATATATATTACACACAAAAAAATAATAACTACACAGATACAAAACTAAAATGTACTGTACTACGCGGTGCTGCAAGCTCTGCAGTTGTCACTAGACTGATCGAAAACGTAAAAGCCCGCCATCCACGAGCGGATTTTGTCCGTGAGGCAGCGCAGACAAAATCAGAGAAAGTTTGGGCGGACCGCAGGTCCGTCTGATCGCTCGCCATCCACTAGCGGACTTTGTCCGTCAGGCAGCGCGGACAAAATCTGTGGAGGGGATGATTTTTTACGTTTTCTATCAGTCTAGTGACAACTGGAGAGTTGGCAGCACCGAGTAGTACAGTACATTTTAGTTTTGTATCTGTGTAGTAGGTCGCTGGTCCCGGTATACCGTCGGACCGGAAACGACGCGGCGCGAAGCGACGTATCGCAATAAGTTTCAATCTTCCAAGAAACAAATACACTGTCCCAATTTGAAATAGTAATATAAAGCAATTGTAAACTACTTAACACAGTACAGTAATTAAACTTTAACTAACGTTAAATGAAATAATAAAATCATTGCAAGTAATAAAACTATTTGCTCGTATACTGTAACTTACATTAGAACTTATCTGTTATTTAATATTTATGCACGTATGTATGTATGTACCCGCTTGATGGTGTTGTATAATATATTTTAAAGGGTTTTTAATGGGAGAAAACTTGACGACGAGACGGACAAAATTGGGATTGGCCATCCACTAGCGAACATTGTCCGCCACGGACAAAATCCGCCCGCGGTTTTTAGCCGAGACCACTGACAATTTGTCCGCCGGACATTGTACGCCACGGACAAAATCAGCGCTTGTAGAGCCCATCCACGAGCGTACTTCTGCCGAACATTGTCCGCGCGGACAAAATCAGTGCTTTCTCCCAGACAAAGTTCGCTCGTGGATGGCGGGCTTAAAACATCATCCCCTCCAGAGATTTTGTCCGCGCTGCCTGACGGACAAAGTCAGCTCGTGGATGGCGAGCGATCAGACGGACCTGCGGTCCGCCCAAACTTTCTCTGATTTTGTCCGCGCTGCCTCACGGACAAAATCCGCACGTGGATGGCGGCCTTAAGATGTATGATGTGCTAAACAATACAAGCCTTCAACACACGAGCAAGATCGCACGTATACAACCAAGGTTGACTTGCTGATAATAGGAATTTTCTCTTATCTGGAGAAGGAACGCCAGAGAGAAAGTCCTTGAATTTAGTTTGCACTGTGCAGCTTTTATATTCCTTGTCGCATAAATACCTTTGTGACTTTGATGCCTTATCTCATCTTCTACAGTAAAACGAGACAACAAGGAATCTAAAGAGGTTTTGTAGGAATGCCTTTCTGACAAAAACCGATGCTTAGCATTATCCCGTTAATTTTAGATTTTAGATGGATAAAACTTGGACGATGCATGAGAGGTTTGGCTTTAGTTAGATACTTTAAAAAAATGGTATATCCACCCACAGCCGACATGTGTTCATCTTCACGCTGTTATTACGGATAATTTAGTCTTTCTACAAGTGGTCATACACTTTTGGTGAATAAGGAGGACCAAATTCAAACAGTTGTAGGCATTCCAGGCACCGAACGCTCTTTTGAAACACCAACCATCTGCCTTGAAATGCTCTATAAACATTAAGAAAGATAGAATTTATAATATCTTTAAGTGTATCTTTAAGTTACGGAGTTATCTAAGATAATCCACGGCTGCCTTTGGTTTTCAAAAAAGTCTATTCAACTTGAAGATTTGCATGTTTCTAATCCCATTGTCCTAAACTTGACAGAGTTGAACTAAAGAATTTGGGGCAGCGAGGCCCTGCAGGGTGTGGCGTGAAATTTTACAAGTTACAATAATATGATCATGCTTCAACTCAAGGATGCACGTTAGCATATATTTGTATTCAAATTTTAAGTCTTGGTCTAAATCAAATCAAAATCAAATCAAATCAATAATTCTTTATTTACATATATAGTTACAAAAGCAGCGTTACAATAATAAAATTTTAAAAAAACTCACATGGGTCAAAGACCTGTGCGTGTGGCGAGTTCGAGTCTATAGCTGCGTTTATAATACACGAAGAAACAAAAAAATCTAATAAATACCCACCATTTATTAAACACATCCTTTGGTATAAGCGGCCTAAGAGGCATCAGTGTATTCATTTGTGTATGAGGCAGTTAACCACTGACGTAGACATATGGGCTTTAATTTACTGTACTGTGCCACAAACCGACAAAAATTTAAAAAAAAACACTTCTCCAAACTTGATTCCACGATCAACCTGCAGTACAAATGAGATATTACTGGCACACCACATTACCCATCACACACCGATGTAATCATATGTTTCACGAACGTCTTATGGAGGCCGAAAACAGTTATTTTCCGTCCTAGGGCCAAAACTTTTAAATTCTAGGGTCTTAGTCAGCTCATTTACTTGTTTGAATTAACGTATTGACATCACTTATAGTATTCACTAGTTATTAACGACAGACTAGTGACAAAGATGATTTAATTTTATTTGCTGCCCGCAAAACCTCGTTTTTGGCCCTAGGTGCGAAATATACAATTATGAATTGGCACACATTTGGTGTCTCCATCTTTATCACGTATTTAACACTTAATTGGTTAGTAAACCTCCAAATTAAATTCGAAAAACGTAGTTCATGCATGGCCACTGTACGTAGACCTCGGACATGGCTCTGTGTCGGCAAGTGTCTTCAGCGATGGGGTGGTTGCGACACGGGAGGGTCAAGGGCAGGAGGTCAAGACCAGTGGATGTCCGGCGGCGCTGGCGATGTCACGATCGCCAGGTTCTGGCAGCGCCTGTGTTTATGGTGCCCGGAATGATTAACTTATTGCCTTGGCGAAAGTCATCCTTGATAACAGCTGGTCTAATCAAGATTTTCGTAATTCTGACGTATTAGTGGGGTTATTTATCTTAATTTTATAATGTTGTCGACTTGAAAAGATTACTTGAAGTTTTAAATAGAAGGCCACATTTTTATTTACTAAAATAATTTTATGTAAACGTTATGTACGAGCAATAATAATTTGCTGTATCGTGAAATCTTTACTGATACAACAACTAAAACAGAACAACAGATGTTTTGGGCAGTTTTATCATGGATAAAGACCTTTAGATATGAGAATGCAAACTCATGTTGCTGCGTGTTAAAAGAGGACTCATGAGCGTAACATCAATTACAAACTGAAGGTGCTACAGGACGGAAGGTCAGTTGTAAACTTTTTGACGTTTTAATGCTGTCTGCGAAATGTTCAATGTTATTTAATGTCTGAGAAAATGATCCGGATTCTTTCGGGACGGCTTGCGACCACGGCGGATGTGGAGAACTAACCACGACAGCCAGTCAGTCATTCACGGAGAACATTAAACACTTTACTTATACCTACTTGGGTATTCCATGCAGGCGGGAATGTTGTAAACCAGCTCGAACGGGCAAATAAGAGAGTTGGTGGGAGAGCAAGACGTGTGACTTCTCGGGCTTTTTGGCACAAGGATCTTTATATGTACGTGTTCGAGAAGTGAATTTTGGTTTTCAATTCCCACGCATCTTCAACGAATGTGAAACAACAATCTATTTATAAGTTGAAAAGGCTATTATATTTCTAGTTTGGATCAAGGCGTGGTATTATAGAAAGACATGATGCTAGAAATAAAGTTAAGGATGACTATATTCATACCTATCTCATACCTACCTATATATTTGTTTATCTGAACGGTGTGACAAACAAGGGCGGAATAAAACGTTTTCCCAGTAATACATAACCAAAGAACAGCGTAACAATATTTTTAACCTTTTTGAAGGATAGGGTTTTCTAAAAACCGGAGGTCATGGGTTCTAGTCACAGAATTTTTAAAGTATACATTGATTAACGAAAGAAGGTGATCGGCAGGGATCGGCAGAGCCACCGCGTGGCAGTAGAAACATTCTTTTCCTACCACTGCATGGAAATAATTACATTGCCACACATGTAAACAGTACGGAAAACGGTTCATTTCCGCTTTCATTTCATTCACGCTCGCTAAATCAGGGTTAATTATTAGGTTAAGGTGGCACACAAGAGAGATAACTATGACGTCAAACACCAAAGACCAGTTTGTATTGGTCAGGAATTCCATGATACTCACCGTATTCTAAATTCTAGTTGCCTTGTTCTAAATCAGCTGATTTCATTGCCACCCTTTCTATCTCAACTTCCGGTTCGTTCCAACAGAATAAGCAAACATATAACCTCAATGAACTTTGGTGTCAGGTTAGTTAATAAGTTAAACTGTTTAAATATTTGTGGTAGGAAAAGTCTTGTGTGTATTACGAGCACAAATAGTCATTGCCGCTCTCGAAATGTTTTGCCGCACTCAGCTAACGCTTCGTACGGCCATCTACAATTCTCGAGCGGCAGTGACGTACTTTGCGCTCTTAATACACAAATAGCTATTTTCGGTGCGATGTAGAGACGTAAAAGCGCGGTTAAATACTTGCAGTAAACTCTGTACCAATTATCAGCCGATTAAAATTTTAGCACACTTTTAAAATTATTCCGAATTGTTTATATGGCAAAGTTCCAATCATGCTTTATTTTTGAAAACAGGTAGATACAACAAATCGTATAATTAACTTTGGATTGTAATAATATTTACTAGTGAATTACGTTTTCAGGAGTCAGCCAAACTACGTTTTGAGTTAACCTAAGTTTAGACGTCCCACACTGAAATTCAAGGTTAGGATGAGGCCATCGCAGCTCATCGAATACCCGAAAAAAACCAAAACAATCTTAGCCAGTTAAAAGCGCTCTTCTCATCCAAGATAGCAATTTATTGGACACGACTGGACGTCTGCAATTTCCTCGTCTCCCCTTGAACGCCGTTGAATTTAAGCGTGTAATTAATAAGCATATCCGCGATCCGCGAATTAACATCAATTTAAAAACATCCAGCATAAGTTTATAAATGCTATAAATACTGTTTTGTATCTGCAAGGCACAATAACATTAAAATATCTTATATTGTATTAAATCATTTGGATACAAATAAAAGCGGGTCTACAAATAATAGTCTATCACTTCATTCACTCCGTATAATGAAGTGATAGACTATTATTTTAGAGGAAATTACAGCTAAATATGGAACATTAAAATTTTTTTTCATTGTTATATTTTTCTCCTAACTTAAAATTACTAATAAGTTTTAAAAAGGTTTTCAAAGTGAAGTTTTCTCGGGAATTATTTTATCAACTGTTCAAGTAACGATAAATCGGTAAGGAGATAACGTACTTAAAAGTGTATTATACCTGTACAAATAAATTAGTAGAGTAAGAATAATATTATAAAGTAACCCTTACTTGATAATAGTTGATTAATAATAGTTTACCAATACCTGTTACTTGATAATAGTTTAACAATATTTGATTTGTTATGATATAACATCCGTGAAACTGAAAAAAAAACAAAAGTCATCCTCAGATTGGCGGTGTCGTAGGCGACATAAAGGGGGAAAACCCCTGAACAATTCACTGCATGTGTAGCTGAGTGGCCAATTGTAGATGCAAATAAAGCGTAAAAATCTTGAGGTAACTTATAGACTAATTGACTCGTTCTCTTCTGCACTGACAATGTCCGTTTCCCGTTTGCAACCTCATGTTTTAAACATAATTACTCTAGGGTAAACCGTTATACATATTTTTGAATCGAGTTACAAAACTTATCATGTTTTTATTTTCTGAGGCATTGTTGAGTTTTTGATTAAATTTATTTTTAATACTAGCAGATACCTACGACTTCGCCCGCTGAAAGGATAACAATGTTTAGTATAATTATTCGTTATTTGTAATTTGCAATTTTTTCAAATTTCCAAATCGACTATTGATTTTGAGCATTTGAACCTTTAAGGTTGTGATTCCACCACAGATTGAAATTAGAAACTGAAACGTTTCCTCAATTGATTTTAGTTTTTCCTTAAAGTGGTATGTATATTGGCTACCATAATGGCTCCACATTCTAATTCAGCAGTTAAGTTTTCAAAATACTAAAATATCCTACGCCTTTCCCAGTTTTATTTCAGAAAATATCATGTTGATTTCAGAAAGCATCAATTACAGTTCAGAATGGTAAATTGTACTTAAAAAAAACGTAATTTCTTTTTCAGAATAGTAAATTTTATTTCAGATAGTGTCAGTTGAATTTCAGATTAACAAATTGAATTTAAGAGATAGTCAAATTTATTTCAGAAAAAGTTAGATGTATTTTATAAACAAAAAATCCACTGAAATGTGAACTTGAAACAGAAATATGGTCAGATGTTATATTACATAAAAAAATTACAACTTCTTAAATTGAAATAACTCTTTCGAAATACAATTGACTATTTCCTAAATTCAAATAATACTTTCTGAAATTAAAATTTCAATTTTTAAATACAAGTAACACTTTCTCAAATTAAATTTCAAAATCTCAAATCCAACTAACCCTTTCTGAAATTAAAATTACTATTCTGAAATAAAATTTATGTTTTCTGAATTAAAGTGGAAAAGGTGTAGTTAATCCATAATTTAACTTATGAAATTGGGTTTCTGTTAGTTTGAATAAAAAAAAGCACTATACCATTTTAGGGGTTTGAACCAACAACATTCTTCGCACCGCGCTCTCACGCAAATACTGTCAGCCAATTTGACTCATGAGAGTCTCGTATGAGGCATATATGAAATGACAATAAATAGTGCAAAGGGCGAACTCTACATCTAACATCAACACCTGAATGTAGCATAGTTATAAAATAGACCAAAAACTGTTAGAAAACATAGAGAGAAGGTTTTGGCCAAAATGAGGAAACCTAATTCTCCAAAATGTTTTTAATCACATTAATGATTGGATTACTCATCCAGCACATAGCCTCTTAGTTTGGTAGAAATAGTATATTTTTTGGAACTTTTAGCCTGAATTGTCCTCGGCCAGCACGCAAACCCTTCTAACATTTTTAATTTGGAAAAAACCCCGATTCTATGGTAACCTTTATGCAAATAACGGAATGACAGAATGAAATGTCGATGCAGAGTTTCAAGATTCTAGTTAGATTACTTCGGGTGACCTGTAAAACGCAGGAGGAGCCTTAGAGTTATCTGACCAATATATAAGTAGATAGCCGACCGAAGTATTTTTGCACAGATTATTCTTTTAGCACGTGAAATTTTTATCTTGTTGTTTCTTGAAAATATTTGTAACTTACATCCATAACTTTTATTTAATTTAGCTCTAAAAACTAAAAAGGCCGCTATCCTGAATTTATAACTTACCTCGTTTTAGCCTTTTGAGAGAAAATATTTTAAATCCTTCCTTTTTATACGTATCTAGAGTAAAAAGTATATTCGTGCTAAGTTTCATGGCCCAAAGCCCTACATAAATTTTTTTTAGAAAATAAGCTTTTGAAAACGAACAATAACAGCTATTTTGAATTTTATATACACCCTATTTTAGCCTTTCGAGAAAAAATATTTTAAAATCCTTTCTTAGTACGTAGCTAGAGCCTCTAAAGAATATTTGTGCCAAGTCGTGGCCCTAAGCCTTGTAGTTTTTGAAAAACTGTGATCAGTGAGTCACTCAGTCTGTCAACCGTTTTTGGCTTGTATATACACCTATAGGTAAATGTAATTTGAAAGGAAACCTAGTCGCTAACTTATTTTAACATTTTCTGTATTTGCTTCCTGCCTTATGTAAATAACTGACTTTATAATTGTACTACGTGTTAACTAACAAATGAATGATACAGGATAGCTCATTTTACAGTTCAGTACAATCATAATCAGAATTTTATAGATTTTTTCCAGATTTTGTGCTTTCGATAAATAAGTAAGTCTAATTTAGTTTAGTTTTTTAATAGTATTTAATCTTGAGACATTTTTAACGTTATTTTTAGGCTACAGCAATATTTCCCTATTCAAATCCAGCTAAAGGTGGTCCGTGGCTATAGGGCTGCTTAAAAGGAGTCGAGGGTTGAAAATTATGATTGAAAAAAAAGATAATGCAAGTTAAAAAAATTATTTTTTTATTAATTTTTCCTTTGCATTAATATCTTTTATTAGGTATAATAAGTGGAATGTTACTAACAATTTTGTTCTGTTACCGTGTCAAAGCATCAAGTATGTGATTTTAAATAAACAATGCTTTAGGGGTCCCCAATTGTTTAGTTTGTAGTTTATTTGGGGGTCCTCAACTGCCCGTGCTTTAGGAACGAGGTTTAATTTCATGTTTAAGTACACTAACACCACGCCGGGCTGAGTCCAAGCGAATGCGACCGGGTACAGAACGAGCTAAATAATGTGACCCAGACCGTGTATCATGCTACAATTAAAATTATTCTGATGGGTGGACTGGGCCAAGTCATTTGACTCAACTTGTAGATGGTGCGCTTGGTGAATGTTCCATATTATTTGTTTTACAATCTTTTGTATTTTTAAAATTCATGATAGCGGAGGATTTGTTGTTATGTTGAATTATTTGGACTTTTTCATTCGCTTCTATTGTTTAAAACCATCTTATTCTCGTTACAAGGCCGAGATCCTTACCGAACGTTCCGGCGATTTTGTACTTGCGCCATCATTCCTATACAACGAAACATTTTATGGTTTATAAAGTTTTCTAGAAAAATAAGTAGAGTCTAAACTTCTGGGAAAAGTAAGTAACGAGAGACAAATAGTTACTCTGATTTTAAACTAATTATCAGTAAGATCACCCGAGTACGCGCTACAATTAACTCTTAAAATGTCGAGGATGCTTCGAATTTTTTTGAAATTTTACATTAGTCTCAAGAGGAGATGCGGCAGTTCCTTTCAAATTTTACTTTTACTCGTGAGCCAATCAGTGGTCAACGGTGCGCGGTAGCGGCAGGAAACCCAAAGGGCGTCCATTGACTGATGTCGAAGGCTTCTGCCGCCGCGACGCGCATACTGATACCGCGGGCAAGGAGATCCGGAAGCCAGCGAAATGTCGACCTTGGAAACCATCCGTTGATTACCAATCAACGTTCAAACAATTTTAGCGTTTATTTATCATCCGTCCCTTATTTATGTCAAGGAATTCGCCCAATGCTAAGAATTTCGTTTCTCTGTGAGTTCAAATGAAGACTTATATAGTTGGAGTCAAGTAGTTTGGCCCAGGCCGTCTGTAGCCCAATGCTATGGCCGAACTGGGCCACGTTGTTTGGCTCGGACTACACTCTTGTTCCATCGACATACCTGATTGGGTGGGGACTAGTTTTGGGTAACGTAACTTTTAAATTTTAATGTAATACCATTACAACACTGTTGGTAAACATTGTTCCATCAAATAAATTTAGGTTTCTTTGAGCGTGCTTCAATTCAAATTTCCCCTAGTTTATACACTTGCCCGAAGAATAAATAATTTATTTGTTTTTCCACCTAATAATGGATTCTGTAAATCCACACAAATATAAAATAGTTACTATGAAATGTTCAATCCATTTGAATTTATCCAAGTCCGATTTTTAACGAATTGTTCGGATTTTAAACTTTGTATCTATTTTCTGGGGCATCATTATTTTTGTGTTTTTATTTCATTTACCTCAAATTTATTGGAAAATCATCCTCCAATTCAATATATTTCAAATCTTTGTTCCCGCTAGGTGAATAGTTTGGCTTTAAACCACGGGTTAGCTTACCAACCAGATTTTTAGCTAACACCAGTGGGGTTAGTGAGTAGAGCTCTTAGAGGAAGTTATTTAACTTTAAATTTATTGTTCCTTAATTGTTCAATGATTTTTGTCAATACAATCCAAAATATTAAACTACGTTAGCCTATCGCAGGGTCTTTAGCATATTTCGTTCTAAAAGATATTGTCAGAGCCGGTATTTTAAGATAGAATTTGTTTAATCAAACAACAAAAATCAAACTTTTTTAGCACTAAAAACTAGCTTCAAAAATAGTAAAATGTAAATCAAGCCATTGAAACATTGTGTGAAATTTAACAAATTTTCTATGTTATGTAACAAACCTTACCTATACGTTGCTGCTAGGAAGATGAGCTCTGGCCTGGCCATACTGAGTCTAAAGCACTTTTCTAAGGTATGCCTTAACCATTGGTTGAACGCTCATTACTACTTGATCACTCATTAACATACTGAACTCAAACCTTAATTGGAGCTTAATTACTACAAACTGGTCGAACAGGTCATAAGCTACTGACCGATTGGTTACAACATTGCATGAAATTGTTATTTAACTTCATGTAATAATCCAAATTCGACCCATTTCATAGAACTACTGTCTATTATAAAAATATGATAAATTCATAATTTGTGTTCTACCCACTACCTACTTATTCCAATTTTTATAATCACTCGGCTTTCATAATATTTTATTGGTTTTGAATAATCCTTAGTAAAATTCAATTTAAATAAAGCGGAAAATCTTCAAGTTACCTAATTGTCTTTGGTTTCATGATTAGCTGATACGGGAAAAAATGTGATCACTGAAGTGATTTGATTCTCCTTGTACACACCAGATCACTGTCTTACGAAATTAGTTTTGCTAGACTGATATTGACTAATATTGATCTGATTTTGGAGTCAATATTGAGATTTTAGTTTATGTTTACAAAATGTGTAGCATGTATTAAAAATACATAAATTTTATATTTTTTTGTTAACTTCATAAATAAAATCTATATACAAAAATCATTCATTGCATGTAGTATTTTAATTGTATTGCTTTTTTTACAAAATTTAATGTAATAAAATAAAAATCAAAGAAAGAAAATTACAAAATTATTTTAAGCCAGGAAATAGCAAGAAAAACTACTCTGTACATGTACAGGATTTGCAAGCTCTTTAGCTGTAACCTGATTGGGTGGAACGTTCTGGAAATTGTGAAGCCTAACCAATCAGATCGCAGCTAACCAGTTGTATATAAGGCAGATTTTTAAATTAACTGGTCTTCTAAGTTGAAACGTTGTGAAGTGTACTTATTTAGCTTACTTGTTTAAATTTCTTGTTCCCCCTTTACAGGGTAAGTCAGTCAAATTATTTATTAGCGTCAGTTTTATGTCCTTAATAATTTCAGGCTTGCAATTTCTATTTACTAAATAAAATTATCTGTTGTAAAATGTTGTCCTTTGCATTTAAATTTATAAAAATTCTCAGTATTCAGAAAAATACATACTTTATAATAAAACTAAAACTATTTAATTTTTTTTAGGGTTAACGAATATGGAAGATAAATTTTAAAAAGAATTAAAGTAAAAGAAAACAAACCCCTCCAAGTATAAAAAAAATTTAATTTAATTTATGAAGAAAAATGTTTTGGTAATAAAGAATAATTAATTAAATTGGTTCTATTAAGTCATTTAACCTAAAACTAATGAAACTGAAGATGGTTAATGAAATAATAATTCACAGAAGAGAAAATTTAAAATTAATTATTCTTTATTAATGATCTTCAAACCAAAACATTTTTCTTCATAAATTAAATTAAATTTTTTTTATACTTGGAGGGGTTTGTTTTCTTTTACTTTAATTCTTTTTAAAATTTATCTTCCATATTCGTTAACCCTAAAAAAAATTAAATAGTTTTAGTTTTATTATAAAGTATGTATTTTTCTGAATACTGAGAATTTTTATAAATTTAAATGCAAAGGACAACATTTTACAACAGATAATTTTATTTAGTAAATAGAAATTGCAAGCCTGAAATTATTAAGGACATAAAACTGACGCTAATAAATAATTTGACTGACTTACCCTGTAAAGGGGGAACAAGAAATTTAAACAAGTAAGCTAAACAAGTACACTTCACAACGTTTCAACTTAGAAGACCAGTTAATTTAAAAATCTGCCTTATATACAACTGGTTAGCTGCGATCTGATTGGTTAGGCTTCACAATTTCCAGAACGTTCCACCCAATCAGGTTACAGCTAAAGAGCTTGCAAATCCTGTACATGTACAGAGTAGTTTTTCTTGCTATTTCCTGGCTTAAAATAATTTTGTAATTTTCTTTCTTTGATTTTTATTTTATTACATTAAATTTTGTAAAAATAAAGCAATACAATTAAAATACTACATGCAATAAATGATTTTTGTATATAGATTTTATTTATGAAGTTAACAAAAAAATATTAAATTTATGTATTTTTAATACATGCTACAAATTTCATAATACTTTTAATAGTTTTTAATGGTATTGATATTAAAATACAAACAAAATAAGTTCAAGTACAGTATTTGAAGGTAGAATGTGGTGAAACCCTTAAGCAATGATACGACAGTGACGTTTAATGTGAGAACAATTTGTGAAATTACTGTCATATGCTCGTTATGAACAGCAGAATAGTTTTTAAACCAGTAGTGTAGATTAATTTGACATGAGTAGAGTTTTATGTATTCTTTTACCTTGGACCTTGGCCTCATAATGTCTCTTTGTCCCTGAGGAAAAGAAGAATCGACAAGAAAATCCCTTTTGCACGACGAGTAGCTCGTGGATCTGACAAGACAATGTCGGATGACTAAGGTTATTCCGCGTTCCCAAATAACCGCTTTTGAATATTTAAATTTAAGTAACGTGGTCTCATCTTAATGGGAGATTCGTGTTGGAATTCTATAGTTCAGGAGTGCTTTCGAAAGAATGTACTGCAATAGTGGAGTACACTGAAATGTTTGTCATACAAGTTATCGTAATATTGTGAATTCATTAAAAGAAAATCAAGTATACCTATACTTTAATTTTACTTAATAATCGACTGACTAGTTTCAGTATCGAGGTCATTCTGAAAGTCTAGAAATAGTGATTATAGTATTTTTTTTTTCATAAATCACTCGGCACATCTTTTCGAGTTCATGAGATTGTCATGTAAGCTAGATGTACTTAATTGAGCCATTTAATTTTGAGATAATATAGATTTCTTATTGACATTTCAACTTGAAGAAATCCATATAGTTCCAGTTACATACTTTGGTTAAATGAAAACTATTCAACAACTCTAGCTTAAAGATTTGTAAGAATTTATGAAAGCGTTAATAATCCCCCTTCGCTTTCAAGCATGGCGTAAAATATGTCAAATCTCATGGGCCACCCCCCGAAATCAATTTCTGGGTTCGCCACTGCTGTACAGGCCGTTTCAAAAGAGCATATTTTATAATATGTGTTCTACTTGAAAACTATTGATTGACCAATTATGATTTATACGGCATTGGATAGAGCAAACAATTAAGTCACATTGTCGAATCAGCTGATCGCCTGTTATATTAGAACTTAAGCTGTATATCCATTGCTCCAGACACTCTGACCAATGTATGACGAGAAATAGACTTCCGTTTAGGCGAATGCCGTGCTACACACAGGGCGCATGTTGAATCCATTAAACCACAGTAAAGTAAACTTTAAATATTCCTCTGTTTATGTGTATTTGTATTTAAAATCATTAATTATATATTTGTCTGTTACCAAAACATTGAAATCTGAAATCAATATGAAATCTACTCTTTCATTTGAAATGCCCTGCATGTCAACCACTGATACAAGCAATTCGACTGGCGATCAACCAAAGTTCACGATAGTTCCTAACTACTTGTAAACAACAAGGATTCACCAACCAGTATTCATTAAAGAAAGGAGGAAAGATGTGCCATCGATAGGAAGGCAGTCGTTAGGTAACACATTGTTAAAACGGTTAGCGCTGTGACGTAAATTTAAGTTTAATGTTGAACAGAGCTGTAACAAAATTACCATAATTTAAGAGACAATTTTCCGGTCTATCGGTTTGTCTGGGAGTCTGGGATGTCTTTCAGAAAAAAATATTTCAGTATTAAGATAAAATATAAATTTACATTACATATCTCAAATGTTCTTTTTTATCAATAGACTTCTTTTGTATCAATAGACTTTTATGGTAGTCGTAAATATAAATGTCCCCTTTTACCAAGTTATTTTTTTTAGACGGAGATGTTAGTAAAGTTAACTTAATCCTAAATTTCCAAAAGTTTATCATAAATAAATAATAAATTCCCCCTATAAAATCTTATAAGGGGAATTTATAAGACCTTTTACGGAATACGCAAAGGTTTAATCTAAAATCCATAAATAAGGACTGGCAAAATCGCTGAAAACTGAATTAACATTTACAATAATTATATAAAAGATTTGCTGTTTTGTTTGATGTTTTGGGAGACCCTGCTTCCACGTGACGTCACCATCCTCTGCATCCCAACCTGTGTTACATCACAAGCTCTGAACCACGCTATCCAGGGGTTCACAGCATTGTCTAGAAGGATTACGTTCTAATGTGTTTGTAAATGATACCGCAGCGCCCAATTGAGGTCTGTAAAGGTTACTGATTACCTTTCGATCGAATGTACTGTATTTTTTAAATTGTTGTTTATGCATTGGTATCTTTATCTATTTATTCATTTAGTTTTAAGGTAGGCCAAATTTTAAAATTTATAGAAGTGTCCTCAGCATCCTTCATAAGTTGTTACTCAGTACTTCCACTCATATAACTAGCCTTAAGATACTGAATGGTTTCCTCCAGTCGAACCTTAGGTGTATCAACCATGAAAAGCTAGAATTACAACTGTGTATGTTGACATTAATAGTAAAATACGTTGAGATAGAAAATCTTATAAAATTTATGTGATGAACATACTCATAAATGTTGCATTGCATGTTTGTTCAAAACTTATGGAGGTCAGACATAAAGAATTATCCTATATATGCTCATTATAGCAAATATAAAACAACGTATTACATTTTGTGGAAACAAGTTTCCCATGTTTCTAAAAAAACAAAGATTCTCATCACCAGTATATTTTATACACTTGGAATATTCTTTTCCTCGAAGTCGAGTAATGTTTGGTATTAAGTTTCAAATCCAACCAAAAATTCCGAGCTTAGGAAAAATTAGAAAAAAATTCCCTTTTAGGAGAGTACTAGAAAATTACCTCCGTACTTTATTGTTTATGAGTTAATCAACAAACCGGATGACCTCAACTTGAGCTAGAACTTTGGGGAACTGTTTTATAAGGTTAAAGGCAATATATATAAGCCCTAGAACTCTTCCGTGACAACGTCTGTTCAATCTATTTAAAGTTCCTTTTCTTGTTGGAAAAGAGTAAGAGCACAACCAATGAACTCACACTACCTGGACAGTGGAATTTTTAATGAAACCCCACCGAGAATTTACAACTCAGTATCATAAAACACATTCCTGTTTATCTTCACAAAAATTAAAAATAGAAGGTTCTTCACAGCCAACGAACCCTGAGGCAACCGGTTTGCTAGCCCGCACGTACAAGTTATCCCAGAGCCTACAATTTGTTTCGATCTTGCTTTTGCGGAAGAGGACGTTACTGTGAACTTTGCAATTCTGATGCCTTGCCACAAACTCACTTTCCTTTCCTCTACCTTTTGTTAGGTAAGAAAGCACAGTCGGTCATACTTTTTGCAATTTAAGTAAATGTATGTCTTCATAGGTATTGGGACAGAATAACATTTTGTATGGCTTTTCTTAGAGTTAATAATCCCTAGTGCTTGTCCTAAGTTGTCCTAAGTTGTATTCTTAGCGAATTTCCTTAGAAATAAGCTATTACCGTCATTTTAACAGAATGGACAAAAAATATCAGTTCAGGGTAACCTCAGCAATCATATTAATATTTATATTAATTGATAGCTTTTTATGTGTACTTTCTGGATATGAAGTGAGTTTATTGTGAAAACGCAATTTTACCTGCACAAATCACGATTTGTTTCAAAATTTAACATGGTCTTATATGTGAAATAGAATTTTCATTTGTTGAGTGTCTGTAAGCACGATAACTCTCGTAAATACCATCCGATCGTGGTAAAATTTGGTACAGACTTGTAAAGCTATATTCTCTTGGACGAGTTTGTAAACAAGTCACATCGACCTATCCTAAGTGGGATGAAGACTCCATTTTACCCCCTGAAAATGAGTTTTTTTTAGTTTTTCAAATTGAAAAATTAAATTTATCCAATTATTTTTTTCACCATTGGATTCTGCTCGAAAAAAAACAAACAATTTGGTATTTTAAATCATTTCTCTAAGTCCATTCATCTCCAAGATATTTCCGCTCGCATTTTTTCCTGGGTATTTTAGTATCAGGGCAGCAGAATGTTGTCTTTGCCAATTTTTTATTCACTTTCCACTTTGGTTTTCAACAATTCCCGAGGATTACTTCTTGAGTTTATAAAAGTATTTAATATTAATCCTTTTTTAACTGTTTATGTGAAAATAAGTTTAAAAAATAAATAACCTTGCCAAATTATTTAAAATAAATCTTTGTTATGTACAAATATTAGTTGACGAAGTCTTTGTAAAACAAGAAATGAAATATTATTTTAATACATAAATATATCACGTATTTACATTTCTTCTTTTCGTAGTAATGGATTAATTTCTGGATAATTTATATTTGGAAGTTCGCAGAGTTCGCAGGTTTGATTCGACAGGGATATTATATTATTCATTTGTTCCAGTTACTTGGAAGACAAGTTTATCACATTGATAAGCCTTGGTAGTTGTCTTGTTGGTGATGGTCAAGGACCTAACAGATCCATGTTGAGTCGGTTACCACCAACAGCCAAGGATGGATATTCAGTCAGGAGGAGATAAGTTCAGGGGTGTCGATCCCCCCCAAGAGCTATGACGGCAATCCCCCCCAAATATTTCCAGAATCTATAAAATATCCCCCCCTCCGCACAACATATATTTATGAAAATCCTATTTAAGGACAGGACATTAAAAATAATCTGGGTTAATTTAAGTTACATCACTTTCAAATTATAAACATTTTTCCGACTAAAAGTTAATTATATCAATTACCTAAAAATGATTATTGTTGTTAAACTTCGATTTTATTAGTCGTCAGTTATTTCCAGAACATCGTCTGGGGGAAGAAGACAAGTATAGCCTTTATCACCACACTACGACGAAATCACCTGTTTCACAAACGTCAAACGTGGACCGAAACACACTGTTTGCCGCCACAGGACCGAAAACGTTTGGGGCCCTAGGGCCGAAAGTCAGCTGATCGTCTATTTGCTTGAAACAACATCAGAACATCACATAATTATACGGCATTCAATAGGTTCCAAAGACAGGATAGTTGCGATCATATTATTTTCGTAACTGTGATTTTTGAATCATAATAAAGAAGTTGTATCGTCATTCATAACCTTCAAGTTTTGTTTTCAAGTGAGTCAAATAATAATCCGTTTTTTTTTAATTATTTAGGGTATATTACATTGGGTAGGTGGTGAAAAATAGCGTTCGTACCTAGGCCGAAAGGGTTTTGCTACTCTCGATCGTTTCAAATTCTCTACATCGTCTCGAATTTGAAACACGATCTCGAGCCTACAAAACCTCATTTTCGGCCCTTGTTGCGAAATATACTATTTAACCAAGGAAGAGAGGCAACCAAATGATTTTGGTTACCTATTGACGTTTCTTTGTTACCATGACAAAAAATTGTATCATCGTCATTAACCTCAAAGTTCGTTACTAAACTCACGGGGTACATAAATATATTTGTGAAAAAATGAGTTAATAAACCTTATAAGTGTTCTCCACTTGATTTGCTTTTCTTGAGTTACGTTTCTTATAAATGTGTGTTTACGCTTAAAGCTAATCAAGAGGAGTTAAATGACAACTGTGACAACAATAGTTAATATTATTATTTCATCCTTTTTTGGCGAAAATATGTCATTTTGTCATGAAGCTGTTATTACTGCATTTTTAAATAGAAGTTTTACAATTTTTACAATCCCCTGCTCCTAAATATTTAAAAACTTTTAAACGCCCCCTTCGCTCCTAGAAATAATCTTTAAAACGTCAACGTTATATTGGGGAGAATAATTAATTTTGCTCATGGATGACCGATTAAAATTTTGCCTTATCACCATGTTTACTTTTCCCCCCTAAAATGTGATGGTTCTCTCTAGAAGTAACCTATGAAACGTCAAGGCTATATGGAAGGGGGGATAATTAGTTTTGCTATTAGTTGACTGATTGAAGTTTTCGTTGTATTACCATTTTTTCATTTTCTTCCTAAAGAGGACCTGTTCATTTAAACATACCTATCCCCCAAAAATAATCTTTATAACGACAAAGCTATATTGGGGGGGGGGGGAATCATTAATGTTGCTATTAGGTGACCGATTGAAGACTTTGTAGTGTTACCAGTTCAAAATTTCCCCGCTAAAAAGTAACTGTCCATTTCAACGCAACCTTCCCCCCTAAAAATAATCCCTAAAACGTCAATGCTGTATTGGGGGGGATTCATTTTGCTATTAGATGACTGAATGAAGATTTTGTTGTGTTGCCAGTTTTTTTTTTTGTGTTTCCCGGTAAAAAGTAATTACTGTATACATTTCAATGCACCCTCCCTCTTAATAATAAGTTTTAAGGCGTCAAAGCTGTATTGGGGGGGATTATTAATTTACTTTTTGAAGTACACCAAAGCAAATTTGCATTTCGCCCCTAGTAGTTTGAGTAATTTATCGATAGGAAACAGGACAGGTTGAAAGAATAAATTTATTTGTGTCCGGTTCAAGAGAGTGTCGTGGACTGAGCCAGTGCGGCTGCTTGCGAGCCGCGGCCGCCATGGAAGATAGAAGTGTATACCTGGCGCCAATTCTTGGGGCCCACGCCGTCCATAAGCCAGCCCAATGATAAAATAAACATTAGTCTTATGGACGGCGTGGGCCCCAAGAATTGGCGCCAGTTATAGAGGAACGCTGACGGTATACACTGGACAGTCGTGCCGTGCGGGCATATCCATGTTGTATATCCCTATTTCGTTTATAGAAATTAAAAATTTTAATTTATATACAAATTTAAATAGTATAGCAATTAATTTATTTTGGATTATTTATTGGTAAAATTAGTAGTAGTACGTTTTACATGTACAGTAAACAAAAAAAATCCCCCCCAAAAGATTCTATGACGCCATTGGCGTCATAATCCCCCCCTGTAGGCACCCCTGGATAAGTTTACCGAGTAAGCCGAATTATATTATATAGTAACACGAATAATTACTTTTATTATAATCTATTCCTAATTGTAATTCACAATAGCATTAAACTATAATAGTTTTAATTTTGTGATAATTTTTAATAAAATTTCAATGAGAGAATACCGTTTATTCACAGCTTTTAATTAAACCATTTCCGTTGTTTGACACTGAGACAATTACGACCAACGTGCTAAAACGCCCTATAATTGTCTTCATATATCATCCAAACAAATAGCATATTCTAAACTTTAATTGAACCAACTGTCGTTCTCGCTAAACCCTCTTATTGATGTTCCCTCAAAAACAACTTTCCCTCAGATTAACGAGTCGTTTGGTATACCAAGTTTCCTTAAAACACGACAAATATTTCAAATGCAACCCGACTTGCTTGGACTACTGAGTGGAGTGAACTAATGATTAAGAGCTTCGTAACAGGGAGCAAAAAGTAAAACAAAAAACGAGCCGGCCGGTTAACCATGTAACTGGGGCGGGCTTTGACCTGGATGGCGACTCTGCCCCTGGGGGCGACCTTGGAACATTTCAATATTGATTCGGTAAACGGTCGTAAATGCGACGGGTTCGAGCTCATTATCAGTGATTAGGGGATAATCTGACCTCAGGACGAGCCTACGCGGTTTTTTAACGATTACGCTCGGGAATCCTTGTGTTTCCCTTACACAATGACAAGGGTAAAAGGTCCTCTGAGGGCCTGCTGAGTTGATTTGATCCAAACGTGGAGGTGTATTTTACCACCGCAGAGGGGGGTATATTTTTTTAGGTATTTATGTAAAAATGGTTTCTTTTGAAATTAATATTAGGAGAGAGTTATGTAAAGAGTTTAATCCTCTAATAATGGAACAAAATTATGTTCGCGATACAATTTTAAAAAGGTAAATTTAAGAGTATATTCGAATAAATCTTGTTTTACTATTAATTTTCAATTCAACTTTAAAGATATTTTAGATTGAGTCTCATTATTTGTTGGCATTTCTAAGATAATTGGAACTTCTCGAGTCAAGTTACATAGTTATATTGTTAGATAAATGCAAATGATATACAATAGTGTTTAATAACAATATTATTAGTACTAAAAATTACATTTCCAAAAATAGCCCTCCTTTTTCTTCTTCATAAATCGCAATCAGGTACCAAAAGGCTTTTGTCCGCTATTTTTTTAGACATTAAATGATAATCGCTTTACAAAAATACATTGATATTTTAAATTCTTCAAAAAAAAACGTTGACTAAACAAGTTAATCAATTTTATCTAATCAGCGATTTATACCACAGATATTAAGGATTTTCATTCGCTGAAAACTTTAAAAAGATTGACTACAAACCTTTACAGTATTGAATTGCGCCACTTACAAACCACCTCGCCAGAAAGTTGCGAAAACTTCTATTGCCACCTAGTAATAGTTTTGCCCTTCAGTGACCTAAGACGCGCAAGCCTGGAGTGAAGGGCGCGTATTTAGGGTGCACATGATAGTTCATGTAGAGCGACGTTTTACTGCGAAATTGATTTCATTGTTTTATGCTTTAGATTCTACTCATGTGTATCCAAGGTGTTAGCCAAGGTGTGTTGGTTTTTATTACGCTTCAAATATTAAAATAAACATAGTCGTATACAGTTTATTTCAATGTAATAAATAATTTATGAATTCGAAATATGAATTGAAGGCTTAAATAACAGTGTTTTCATTTTATAATTTTTTAGTCGATTTGAACTTGATGTGTTTAAGCAGACAAAAGGGCAATAACTCGATTTCGAAAACAAGAGTCAATAGCTAATATTGACATGCAAACAGAGGCCATTACGTTTAGCAAGGGACAAGAGCAAACAGGAATTTTGGGCGCGGGGGGCCAGAAACGAGAGCATAAAAGAGAATTTATAAATTTTTTCTCTACCAAGAGATGAAAATTTATATATTTTTCCTAAATCATACTTGTCTTCAACTTAAATACTCATTCCAAAAATGTACACCAAAAATTAATAAATTTTTCATTTTTGAAGCGACATTGAGCCATAGGCCTCCTGCTTATTTTGGTTAAAAGTTAAATACTTTACGTCTAAGAAAATGTGGCTGTAAAATTTAATAGAGGTCTGTCTACGGTAATAACCGTTATCACCTATTCAAATTCACATAGGTCTATTTTGATTGGAAGTCTAATCTGGTGCGGCGAGAGGCCATCTTCCGTGCTTACGGATCACCCTGTAAAACCAGCGTTAAATTGCGTTCTAAGTAAAGGATTACTTTTAAAAGGTAATGATGAAAAATATATTCTGAAATTATCATGTAAATTTGAAATTGACAGAGAAAACAATAATAATAACGCAACAGAACTAAATTGAATTACTTGATTAAATTACTTGTAACCTCTAAGCGTAATGTCTCCCGAAATGTAAAATGTAAATTAGTTCTTGTTTTACTAGTAAATAATCGTCCGATGAAGGAATGAACAAAAAATTACAAATCTAAAGTAAATTGGTCTTATTATTAGTTCAAAGTTTTCTTTTGTGTTAATACAACTTTGTTCAGGAGAGATTAATATTATACTTGATAATTTTATTTCTTAAGTTTGAATCGCGAAGATCATATCCTACGAAAATTATCAAGGAAAATATCATCGACGTTAAATAAATTTCCATACTGGCATTGTTCTCTTGCAACGTTGAAATTCAATCGTTAGTAGACAAACGATATTTTATGATAAAATGCAGAGTTTTAGTAATTTTTCTATAATTCCCTTAGAAATTAATAAGATGAGATTACAATTTTGACATATTTCAATCACTGATCTTAACAACTAATCATTGCCAAATTACACTTACCAGAAAATACCTTCCGTTAATTATTATAACTGATTATTGATTGTCTAATTTTATTTTCGCGTTTAAAACTTCACTATCAGAAGAGTATCGAAACATATATTTAAAATATATTCCTGATGTTAAAAAAATGTTTTAAAATCCCACTTTCATTAGTTCGAAAATTCGAACATTAAAAATTAGTTAGGCTTAAATGACTGCACCATTGCACCAAACTTAATTTAAAATAAAGCAGCGAACCACGAAGCCGTTTTTATTGATTCAGAGGATGGGGCTTGAGTAACCGATTGTTTGTGAAGATGGCAAGATGCGATAATATCTTTATACCACATCTTAGAATAAGTAGGATGTGATTCAATTGCATCAGCGATTCATGAAAAATAACCGAAAATACTCGAATGGATCGAAAGAGAAAGCCACACTTGTGGCATTGATATAATAATGCACAGTTAAATTTATATCAACCAAAAGAATATTTGCGGAAAAAGCGAGTGTGTTTATTTTACAAAAAAGTACCATTACGTCACCCACGCTGATACATAAGGAAGATGTTTCTTGATAAAATATTTTTGACTTGACCCTGCAAAAGAAGTTTACCTATAACTTCGGAATGGGATATTTTTTATTCTAATGGTTGTTCTGGTTTTTAGCGTGTCTCTTCAATGTGAACATCATGATTTACTCTCTTATCCCTTTACAGTTTATGTGTATATGTTTTTATTATAAGTTTATATGGCTGGAGGGCTGTAAAATAAGTTAATTTCCCCTTTATAAGCTTGTTAAAAACTTCATTGTAAACAAAATTAAAATGTTTATATTAAAATAACATTCTTCATTTCAAATCATAGAACGACACACATCAATCATCATCATCATCATCATCATCAAACAATAACATCAGTAATGTGTGTAATTTTAATTGATCAGTTTTGTAATGTAATTAACGATGTAAAATATAAAAATTTTAATTTAAAATTTAGATTGCAATTCAGAATCATTGTGCACAGGAGAAAGAAGGTGAGAATAATTGCAAGAGAATGTGCTAAATTATCTTGGGATATTGAAGTCCCAACCGATTTAATATGCTTTTGAGAAAACTTTGACTCGGTACTAGGGAACGATTACTAGGGGTATGAGGTGTAAAATATTTCACCAATGTAGTTACAAAACGAATATCTTTATTATTTTTTGTAAAATTATCTTGTCTTGTAATAGTTCAGTTGTCACTGTTTTCCTTAGGTTGGTTGTTACGTTATGATTGTTTTTTCTGATATTTCTGGTAACTGCACCCCCACACCCCTAGTACTTCTCTCTTCATATCAATTTGAATAAAAAAAAGCCCTTATTAATTTCCGTTCGATCCAGGAGCGTGAAAATTCATCAGCACTACCTCACATCATGTAAATGCTCTTTTAACTAGCAGTCAGTTACTTGACTGGTGAAGTGCGCTGATAGGTTATCTCGGAACTACTTCCGTTTCCCGCGCTCGCGCCTGCGCAGGTCTGAGTCTGCCGGCAGCGAAAGTGATAACCCCCTTTCTCTGATCACCACCAAACATACCTATTATTTCATCGAATCTGCATCCATCCTGGTATGATGTAACTAGTACACGTGCTGAGGCTAAAGGTAGCTCACTACTGTTTGGCGCTGAACATAAGGTTTTCGTGTTGACAACTACGATTTGTTAACATCCATAATTCGCTGAAAAACTTAGCTGATTGACAGTATAGTTTTTATTGCTTGGATTTAAAGTTAATATCCTGTTTCTTAAGATTTAAATTAGTGTATACGAATCTTAGCATCCCAAATTTCCTTAAAAGCTCTAATTTATTTACTTTAGTTACTAAAATATAGTCCTAGTCAAATAACGTGGCCCTGCCCGTCCGTACGACCAATGTTAATATTGACATCTTATGGGCGGACTGAGCTAAGTTATTTGACTCGACCCAAAATTCCTGTCTAAAAAAAATCAAGTTATGCTGTAAAAGTTCACGCGTACAAGTTCAGGAAAATGTATCTCTCTGGATAAAACGTTGTTTGATTTACTTAGTTTGGAATTTAAAGTATAGATACGTAAAAGGAAAATGTATCTCTCTGGATAAAGCGTTGTTTTATTTACTTAGTTTGGAATTTAAAATATTGATACGTAAAAAGGCAGCTTGAAAAAAATCAGCCGAAAGTGTAATGTAAGAGTTGATGTACTTATGAATACGTACGTTATTAATTTGCATATACTAAATAGCATTATGACATCTTTTCGATAAAACATAATTAAGTGATCTTCAGCTTAAAGTGTTTTTAAACACAGCTAACAATAATAAAATAGTAGAGCGTGACTGAGAATAATTAACTTTAGCTTTACCTTAAAGTTTTGTAATTTAATGTTTTCATAATTGCTACCTAAGCATTCATATTGTATGCCTAAGCTTTAAAGTATGAAAACCCTCATTTCCTAACTCAGGTCGTACTCCCATGACAACTTTAATATAAAAAAGTCAAGCTAAAACACATTTAGTGTTTTACTCATCCTGTAAAGGAATTATTCAAAGGAACTTAAAATGAAAGGGGGAGGAGCGTTGAAAGTTCACATAGTAACTGAGAAAAGTGTCTGACCTTGTCCATGCTACAATTGCATAGTCTACTGTATTTTTCTACTACCGCTATATGTGTTTACGAACAGATTATTGCCGGGTGGCTGATGACAGTATTTTCTTACCTATTCATCTTGATAAATTCTTATTTGTTCTTTATTAGAACCCGCTTACTTAACATCCACACATTTATCTAGCGAATGAAAGGCATAATAAGTGAAAGGGCATATTTTTGTTTTTATGCCGGTCTAAACTAGTACATGTTGGTCAACTGCAATGACCTAGAATTCAGTTAGCAGACTTTTCCATCTTATTTTATCGGGAAGGTGGTTCTCCTTCCCTATGATTGTATAAGCACAGACGAAAAACCATATTATTTCTTCATCTGTTGTGTAAGTGATTGAAATGTTTCATCGTGGTGGTAAAAATTACAACCATTTCCCCTAGTAACTGGATTACTTTAACTAATCTCATCAGAAATTAATAATTCAATTCAATTCAAATGACTTTAACTTAGACATTTTAACTTGTATAATTGATATTAAAGTAAAGTACATTTATTTATGTCAACTCACTATGGATGTCAATAAAAGATAACTCACTTTAAAGTTTATTTGTTTTTTGATGGGACAGATCTACTCTTTTTGCAACAGAATTTATAAAATTTCTATGATCACTAAAGAAGAATCACGCGCATCGCAACAATGATTGTCCCATGAGTCCCGGACCAGAGTAATCACTTTTAAATTAAATAAGTCACGTTTAAGATATTTTTTAAATGAGACCAACAAAAATATTGTGTTGTGTCGTTACATCCGTATACAAGAACCCCTGAAATCAATGTATTCCATTATTTGTAGTCATTTTCTCCTTTTTGACTCCAATCGCTCGTTTTTACTGATTCGTTTCTTCTCATTTTTACTGATTCGCTTTCAGCATAGTCGTGAAAGGATTTAAATAACCAAAAATGTTGAATTTGTTTGTCTCTAAATTCAGACAATCTCTCCAACGAGAAAAGTCAATGAAAATAACATCATAGGACACTGAGCTATCACTATTCACATCATCCGTGCGCTCTGCTCTCAACATTCAGGGAGTTAAGAGCCGACTGCATAATCACTTGTCCAAAGGTTATCTAAAAATGTTTGAACCCAGAAAAAAAATTCGTATCGGCACGCTAAGACAATGGACCAACTCAGCAAAACATCGACACAATTACAAAAGGATTCGTCATTCCTCAGTGACAAAAGAACTTCTTTCGACGTCGAAACCTGTCTTAAGAGAAAGTGGGGCCGAGTTAAAGGTTAAATTTATTGTTTGTTTTTTTAAGAACCCAGTGAAAACACACCTGTTACAGTAACGAGGAAGCAGGGAGGGTATTTGGATGATTACTGGGTCCGAAACTCGCAGACGGAGTTTAAGAGACGCAACTTTCTTGACTCGTAAAAATAATTGTAGGAACTTATGTTTTTAATTTGATTCGAGAATATAATAGAGACTTATGTATAATATATTTTTATTCCAACAAATTTGGCATTTTATAAACCTTGCAGGGGGTCCTGGCTTTGCCCCAAAGTTATACTGTCTTTTTGAACCTCTAACTCCAAGCTTAACCATAAAATACTTCATCCGTATATCCACGGTATATATTGTTTTAATGTCAATCAAAACATTTATTGGTTGCACCTCTTTATGCAGCGCACCGGGTACTCAAATCTAAAATTGCAAAACTAAATTCCAGTCGTTTTCCCATGTCATAGTGTTACGTCATTCACCCTCTCACACGCACGGGTATGAGGATTTTACGAGCAACGAAGTCATAATAAAATTATTGCTCAGCTAACGAAATCTTTTTCATGCACGCTTAGTGATCTGTGGAATTTTTTTTAACATTTACAATATTTAATTCGGGTACAGTAGTGTACCGAAAAATTGAGTCAGTATAGTTCATTGAAGCATTGTAGGGGACATGCTATTGAGCTTTTAAGTAGAATCATTTTAAAAGAAGAGCATTGAGCAACTAAAAATATAAGATAACAATTTGTAATCATGATGGATCAGGATACCTGCTGCGTCAGCTGATCCGTGGAGATTGCTGTAAGATCAACTGATATAGCAACCTTAAGTTTTTATTATAATTAAATAACAATAATGATGATAATAAGTGTTAAAACAATAAGTGTATTATCAGGAAAATAAACGACAGTGACGGTATATGAATATTGCTTTGTGTCACAAAAGTTCCGGACCAGTTTAATAACTTTAGAACTAAACATGGTAGGTTAAAGATATATTTTACATGAGTTGTGGAAAAAACACTACAGCACTTTATGATTTTCATTCATATCTGCCCCTGCCCCCAAAATGCAAATTGGGGGGAGAAGGTTGCCCCCCCCCAATTTGAGTGACCACTCATTTTAAGAAATAAGATGCCGCAAATCTGAGGTTGATATCATGCCGCTAACTAATGCTAACGAAATTAAAGATCAAAATTGCCTTAAGGTTTGAATTGAAAAGTACTTATTTGGTAGGTCAGTACCATGTAAACTTAATCCTGTAAACTTAATTTCGATAATTTTAAACCATGCCTGGTACAAACTAGTCCCTCTGGTCTAATGTTGATCTTACAACACAACTCACAAATTTAAAAAAAAATCGGGACAGTGGTTGCCCCAAAAAAAAAAAATTAAATCTCAATCGAACGACCATTTAAGTTGAGGGGCTTGTCAAGTACAAGTTTCCAGTGCATATTTCAAATCGATTTCTTTAGCCCTTCTGAAAAAAAGATAAAGCCGCCTCAAAATGTTATATTTTGTAAATTAAAAAAGGTCAATTTTGATGTGGGCAATGGAATTTGCTACATATACACACCATCGTGTTGTTTCTTAACGAGCCCTTTAAAATAAATACTCGATAAGGGATTTGTTTTTAAAATGGGGCAACCCCCGTCCCAAAATGTTTATTTTGTTTGTGGGCTGTGGTTGTGAGTTTAAAATTTGACCAAAGAGAGAGCCATGGTTTAAAAATTTGTTATAACAATTTTTGTTAGTTTTAGAAGCTACTCGCATGGTACATACCTGTTAAATTAGTACTTTTCAATAAAAATCTTTAGGAAATTTTTAATATTCAGTCGGCTATGACTTTGGTAAGAGACATAATTGACCTTGGATCTGGGAATTTTGTGTCGTTGTTATTAAGCCTTTCGAAATGGGTTGTCACTCGGTGGGGTATTGAAAATGTTTGGGTAGACTCTTGGTATGATTAAATTGGTCCGGGACTTTTGGGATACATAGCATAATAATATAGTATGTATAGTTAAAATATATATTTTTAAGAAATTAAAATTAATAGGTCATTGAGCAATCCCTAACACATAGTTCATGCTCAAACCGAACCAAAACATTGAATAGCTTAACGCAAAAAGTGTACAGACAAAATCTGAAACGATTCTAGAAAAGTTTGATCCCTCTTAGTTATTACAGAAAAATTAAAGGTGGATTTGAATGCATACTTTGGGAATCCCCCAAAAATATATTCTAGTACATACAGCAGAAAACAACAATTATGAGTAATAAATGTAAAAAATAAAATAAAATCATCAAATAAAAACAAAAAGAAAATATTTCTAACAGCAACAGAAACAACAAGTATTACTATATCTACTTCAGATTTAAAAAAACAAAACATCAACGATTGAGTGGGTGACTTACGAGCTCCACAGGCGAAGACGGAGTAGAGACACTACGGCGGACGGAGTCACCGACAATGAAGTGATAGAGCGAGGAAAGGAGTCGGTCGTAGTATCCCTACCACTACGGCTCCATTCATACAACTCCCTCCTCCAGGTGATAACCGTGATAACAGCCGGTGACGCCGCGCCTCGCCACGAGGACCCACACTACAACTGTCACAGCTGTGGTCAGTTAGTTAGTTGTGAGAGAATACACTAACGAAAACACCTTCACGAACACCTCTTGGTTAAGTGATATCATAGATTAGAGAAGACAATTATTCGTAGCGTTTGGACGTCTCCATGCAATGTTTCAACAGCCAAGAACTCAAGAAAAAAGTATAGCAACTAGAGTCTGCAAATTGCCGTTACTTCATTATTTTGACAACTAAATTTTAAATTTGTATAATGTATGTTACAAGGCAATCTCGTCTCTTCCGATGTTATAAATCGAATATTTTTAAGGCCAGATAGTGCGATAAAAATTAGCTAAGTTGAGTTAAAAACGCCTTTGAGAATGAAAATTGCCGAGGTTCCCTTCATTATTAGGTCTTAGAGTAGAACCCTTAAAAGAATCTTAAAAATACGAAAAATGGCCAAGAAACAGATTCAGATAGGTTTATCTGAGGTTCCACTTTAATAAGGTCTTCAACTGTTTCGATTCCACATTATAGTTACGCAAAACTGGAGTACTACATTATTTTACATGGTCCGGCTGAACCGGTCCGGTCCGAACCTAAAAGTGGAAAAGTGAGTAAGAAAGTAATATTTGTAAATTAAAGTTTAAAAAGATCAATCAAAAAATACTTTTTATTCAATATAGCTGCGAGTTTTCAATGCGTTTCACTTGAAATTGTTTTTAATTGTTAAAGATTCTAAAACTAATTGAATCTATACCATTTTAGTTATTTTTTATTCGGGCTTGAAGCAGAGAACGTCTGAAATAATCAAAATTCTGCCACTGAAAAGACGGGTTTTGGAATCTTTTCCTAATGAACTCGTCTGTAAAAATGCTTTAAAATAATACTCCCATCTGATGATAATATATATTTTCTTTCTATTGTAGGTTTGAAACAAAATTTATAACTTCAGACCTTGTTTTGAGATCTATACATGATTACGTAAGCGAAATGTTTGCGCAAAAATTTTGAGGGTTTTGCACGTCGTAAGATCGGAGAGGGCACGACCCTAGGGGGGTCGCGGGGGCGTCGGGGGGGGGGGGGGTCGTCGTCGTGGGAGGGCTCCAATTAAGAGGGAGGGTCTTAATGCCAGGGACTCGAGAAAATTACTAAAATGTCTTTAAATGTAATATAAATGAGAAATAAATAACAAATTATCTGCTATTTAAATAGCATTGAGATCTAAATAGGTCTGCTCTATTTACATTAAAACGTGGTAAAGTGGCTTGATTTAAAACCTTGTGCTAGATATTACCATATTATGATGGATTAAAAGCCAGTTAATTTTGAAGATATTTTGTACTGTAATAAAGAAGGATTGTTTAATTAAAATTTTCCCTTTTTATCATTAAGCTCCTTAAAGCCACTAGTACAGTGCATTCATATACACGATGGATGTTACACGTAACCAATAAAGAGTAAACGTATCTTTTACTCCGAATTGAGAATGCCTCAGCGATCATGACGATATTGGGCAGGACACGTGTTATTTGAATGGGATTTTACGGGGAAAGCTTATTGCGTTTTTTCCTGATATAATGTTCTTTTGCCTCGTGACATTCAGTGGTCGCTCTTCAGCTTACGTTTTTCCTGATGCTCGAAATATTAAATAATCCGTTATACTGTTAAACTACATAGCAGGACAGTAATGCAAACGTTATTATTACGTTTCAAAGAATATTTTTTCCATGTCATTCAATTCATAAATTTCCCATTTACTTGGAAATTAATTAATAGGAATTAGTATGAAATATAGACTTCCATCTTTCTCATATCTATTATAGATGTAACTCCCAATGACCCCAATACGCAATGGTTTAAGGACATGAATTTCAATCATAGAACAGATTCTAGAAACTATTAAACCATTTATGTAATTTAATCATTCGGTAATAGCTACATGTATTACAATTAAAAAGAGCGTTAATTAATTGTTCAATAGTTTCCTGTATTTTCTGCTAAGTTATTATGTCACAGTTAAATTGAATTGGATTTAAAGGATATTGCATAATGATCACTATCAAGCAACTCTTCCACCATCACAAATGCAATCTATAATTGCGCTGGAAGATGAGATTATTCATTATAATAATGAAAGTGAAGTTTGCAATTTGCAATACTCCAAAGCCTCGAGTACAACAGTAATGGTTGTATCAGTAATAGGTATCAGTAAACGTTTCACACCCCAATTAAGTTTTGAATCTCGCTCAGTTATTTAGATAGGACTTCCTAGCTTCGCATCTTAGTGTGGAGTTCACTCCGCAATACCTAATGTTCAATGCACTGCTAGTACATTTACAATTTACAACATGAAAGCATGTCGCAGAGCTAACGTGACATCCTGACATCCTCTTGCTCTACTGCCTCTGCGGATGCGTTTTTCACATATTTTCCTCTGTATTTAGTTTTTTATTTATACAGGGTGTCCGGAAATTATGGTAAACTATTTTAGTATATGATAGAAGAGGTAAAAATAAGAAAAAAAAGTGTATGTAAACATAGGTGTATGTAAAGTGCTTCGTTTTCCGTCTGTGTGTCTGTTTGTGATTTTTACATATTTAATTATATCTCGCGAACCTTCTAACGTATGAACTTCCAACTTTGTATATGGATAACCACTATTAAGAACTATTTTTGTGGGGAGTATTTTTGTGGGGAGTATCACTTTGTACCATTTCAAAATGGCGACTGCTTTTTTGTTTTCAAAGCTATTTTTCAAAGCAAGTTTTCAATACCTTAAAAACCGCAAATTTTTGAAAAATTATACAAGAGACAAAAAAGCTGCAAAATGTAATCCAATTAACGCTGATATTAAGATTATGATGATTGGGCTACTAATAACAGAGATATTTTAAATTTTCCGAATAAAAACATGCAAATTTCAGACAGTATGTTCTAAACAACCATGTTTTTATTCAGAAAAGTTAAAATTTCTCCGTTAGTAGTCCGATCATCATCATCTTAATATCAGCGTTAACTAGATTAAATTATTCAGTTTTTTTGTCTTTTGTACAATTTTTCTAACATTTGCTGTTTTTAAGATATTTACCTTTGAAAATAAAAAACAGTCGACATTTTGGAATGGTACTAAGTAGAAATTTGATACTTCTCACAAAAATGGTTCTTAATAGTGGTTATCCATATACCAAGTTTGAAGTTTATACGTTAAAAGGTTCTCAAGATATAATTAAATATGTAAAAATCACAAACAGACACACAGACGGAAAACGAAGCACTTTAGGACCTATATTTATATGAACTTTTTTCTTATTTTTACCTTTACTATCAAATACTAAAATATTTTACCATAATTTCCGAATCAATATAAGTACCTCAATATGTAATTTACTTGTATTGACTCGGTTTTAACTTCTGCTTTCTCTTCTCACTGATTAAAAAAAAATAACAACAAAATTTTGCTTAATAATACAGTATTTTTAAATGGTATGCTATATTAAGGTACTCCATATGTGTGGTTTTTTTTATATAGTTTGTTTATAGTTCTTAAAAACTCCATCAGTAGCAAATGTTTTTGTGGATTATGCAATCATTAAATTTATCATAATTTCTTTTTATGATATATTTAATAATTGCGTATAGAGCTTCTCTATTTTAAATGGCAAACAGCTGAAAAAAGTAAATGTGAAATAAGAAACGTTTAGAGGACTAATCCAAAAATCTCGAGTGATACAAACTAAAAGATTACACGATCATCACTTTATTAGATGTTATTTTTTATAAAAAAGTTTCAATCAGTTGGGATTCTCATTGAGTGCTGGTGTATTACTTGAAAACCTATAATTTGCAATCTAAGACATGAATGACAACAAGCAATAGTTTATACTTCTTTATTCCTCTTAGAACTTGCAGATGTTGATCATTTCATGACGTTTGTTATCAATACTCAATACTGCTTCAATGGCCTCTTTTTGACAGAGGCATCTAAAAAGATTAGCTGGTTATCATTCTGTTACTGTGCAAAGAAACGAATACCTACCTAATACAAAATTAACCTCGACAATTTAATTTTCTATGTTTAATCAAAGTGTAAAACATGTTTAACATTCTTCTATAATCATGAGCCTTACCACTTAAAGGTTTAACAACGATGTGATCTCTAGATCTTTCAACGTAGTTACAATACACTCCCGATTATCCGAGGTCTTCGGGACTGAGACTACCTCGGATAACACGAACCTCGGATAATACGGAGTTTACGTGTGTTTTGAGGTTGGGCTGTAATAAGACCACTTCAAAATGTTTTATTAATATAGTGTTTCCCAATAAATACGACAGTGAAAGTTCTTTCGAGTTGCAAATAATAGAATTTTAAATAAAGACACTTGTTTCACGGATTGTTACAACGCGTAGTAAGAAAATAAAATTGTATTTTAGGCTTAGAGCTGCCTCGGATAACCCGGAGTCTCGGATAACCGGGGCTCGGATAGTCGAGAGTGTACTGTAATAGAAAAAACACATCCTTTAGAATGTGTTCAGTGACGTAATTTTACGTGAAGTAAACATATTTTGGCAATAGATGGAATTTTACTAAAAAACTGTTGAGGTTATATTTCAACGGAATCACTGATTTCAGAGACAGATTCTGTGTTTAATTGGAGATCCTGTTGTAATTAATGGTTCTTAACACGCGACATCCAATCTGCGACACGAGTTGAGTCGTATAACATACTGCATGTCCCATAATGAATAGCGATATAGGTCATAAAGAGTAAATAATTAATGGACATTAGGCTATTAAACTTATTAACCGTGTATAATGCTGTAAGTTTGTATCTTGTTATATTGTCTTTATAAGTAAGTGATGTTAGAGTATTATATCTTGTTATTATAAAGGGTGACAATTTAGTCTTAGGTCGGCTTTCTAACATTTGAACGAAAAGAGATATCACAACTAAATTTGGCATACTGTTACTGGTAATAGTAAGCTACTTTGCTGTGTATGTGACATCCGTCCCCCACAGGTGATCGGATGTCACCTTTGGAGGACGGCCCGTAGGGAGTAAGAAGAATATCTTTAATATAAGCAGAGGTTGATATTAAAGATTAAATCAAATTAAATCATTAAATTTAAGGCCTTAATTAGTTGAAAACAATGCCGCAAATTTGATTTCAATCGGATCACCTAATCCAAAAAGGCGTCCGTTTAAACTTTTCTCAACTGCTATTTTTAACCTCTTTAAAAATTCGATTTCAGACGTTCTAAGCGTCCTCTCGAGATGCGGTTTGCCGGTTTGCGGTATTTTGTCGAGAATTTTATGCCTTTTAAAATTATGTACAGCACTACATATACTGGTCATCATCCATGACATCCTTTAAGGCACGTCCTTCATGGAAGTGGTTTATGCCATAGGCTGTGTTTAGGTCGATATGTATATAATTTTAAAAAAATAATGGAGCATACTTTAATGCCGCAAACCGCATCTCGAAAGGACGCTTATGAACGTCTGGAATCGAAATTTTAAAGAGGTTAAAAATAGCAGTTGTGAAAAGTTTAAACGGCCGCCATTTTGAATTTGGTGATCCGATTGAGATCAAATTTGCGGCATTGTATGCTACTAATTAAGACCTTTCATTTTATGTACATATCAACCTATGTTTATATTAAAGATTTTCTTCTTCCTCCTAACGGGCCGACCCCCAAAGGTGACATCTGATCACCATGTAAACAGAAAAATAGCTTACTATTACCAGAAACATTATGCCAAATTTGGCTGTGATATCTCTTTTCGTTTAAATGTCATAAAGTCGTCCTAAGACTTTGTCACCCTGTACATAAGTAGAGAAATGAGCGTTAAGTGATCCAGCCTGTTGAAAAAAGAAATGGACAATGAACGATTAAAGGATTATGTTTAAACTCATTTCGTTTGTAACACATTTGGCATGGGATGTGTGTACAATATATGTATTTTTATTTAATGCAGATATTTTGAACTTGAACATGTGAAACCTGATAACTTGTTTACCAACCTAAGTAAAATAAAACTATTATTAGATTTATACGCATTAAAATACCCCTTTTAGCTTTATTAAGGCTAAGCTTGACCTTGACCTCAAAAATGTATGATTATGATGAAAGTTTAACAGGTACGTGGAGAGGCCTTCTGTTTGTTTGGACTGCCATTACAAGTAACGCGTGTTGTTAGACGTCTGACGTCTGGTAATCCCACTTCATCATCTTTGGCGAAAACAAAGATTAGCAAAAGTGATTCACGATTAGATCGGTTAGTTTGTCAGTAGTTGACAAAACTTTCTCATCCGTTTACTTTTTATTTCCACTACTTACTATAGCCATTCGTGTATTAAGAGGGCAAAGTACGTCATTGATGCTCGAGGATTGTAGATGCAAACATTTCGAGAGCGGCAATGACTATTTGTACTCGTAATAAACACAAAATTTTTCCTTCCATTATTTAAACAGTTCAACTTATTAACTAATCTGTACACAAAAGTTAATTGAATTTATGTTTGCTTATTCTATTGGAACGAACCGGAAGTTAGTGTATAGAAACGCCGACTGTGAAATCAGCAGATTTAGAGCAAGGCAACTAGAATTTAGAATAAGGTGAGTGTCATGGGATTACTGACGAATAGAAACTGGTCTTTGGTGTTTGACGTCATAGTTATCTCTCAATGTCCCCTTAACCTAATAAGTAACCCTGATTTAGCGAGCGGGAATGAAATTAAAGCGGAAATGAACCGTTTTGCGTACCGTACTGTTGCGCACCAGGTGTGGCAATGTGATTATTTCCATGCAGTGGTAGAAAAAATACTTTGTATTATTACATGTTAATATTCAGTTATTACGTAGACCGGAAAATGAGTAGCCTACAATAGAAAAAAAATGTAACCCTTTTTGCATGGCTATTGCCAAATATTGAAAAATGGTGGATTATTGAATAATGCCTTATACAATTAATTTTTGAAGTCTCATCCAATGTTGGTAAAATTCTTCATGTGTGGAACGTATTAACTTTTACCAAATGAAGCTTACAAACATTTTAGGATTCAATTAAAGAGAAAAGATTCAATGCAGATAAATTACGTTCCCTATTCCCTTTTTAGTTTCCTTCTTTTATAATTATTTATTTCAGGCAAAAATAAACAAAAAACACACGGCTTATAAAGGGTTGTCAAAAACTTCAAAAAAACGTTCCTCTGACAAAAATGAAGAAAAACCTTGCTATAAACATTTAGGTGCCATAATGCTTGGTTTAGACATTATGAGAAATTATGTATAAAACTGTTACAGACCGAGGACTTTTTAACTGTATAGGAACTTTTTATCTTTTTTTTCTTGTCAACGGAATCGATTCCCAAAGTTTGCAACCCTGTTTAAACGAACACCCTGATTTTAGGTATCAAGCAGAACGAACCAAATTTAAAGTTTTATTTTAAAGCTAAAACGTTAAGTAATCTATAAAACTAGTGGCCTGTAGCCCTAATAATGAACTGTTCTTTTTTGAATGGATATAAAAAGACCGTCTCTCGTATATGTTCAAATTTTATTTTCATATGGCTTTGCTGATAAACTGTATTTACTCTATTCAGCTGAATTTCAATTTTCATTTCAATGTTAAATCTTATGAAGACATACTTCACTTTTAGGGTGGCTAGAGCTCTTCCCTTAAGACTTAACTTTGTAGATTTTCTGTCTTGCAAAACTTTGCTCTCTTTTTAACGACAAATTAATTGTTTGGATCGTTTCTAAACTGTAGGAGTCTTGATTACGAAAAAGTTGAGTATTTAATAAGATTATTTAATAGATTACGTTTATTTTGTCCAAAGAGAAGCATTCAACAACACACTGTGATCAATATTGAACATAATACACAGATCTAACTAGGCTAGATTATCAAAATCTGCTAAAAGTACTGGGAGCGAATATACAATAAAGCTGTAGTTTGTATGATTAAGCTTAGTTAAGAGCTGAATTTAATGTTGTGTAATAAAATTGAGTTAGCTATGTTAATGTAAAATTTTGCACAAACGTTTAATAGATCACCGGATTATGCCATTCATTTATAAACAAATTCCTTGAACGGTGTTTTAGCAATTTGTTTTTAAAAATCTAAAAAATGCCTTTGAATTAGCATTGGAGAAAACTTGCTTTTATGAAACTATGGAATACAAATAAAGATAGGCTAACTTCAAATGCAAAAGAACCTATTAATAGTATTAAGTAAAAAGTATTAATAGTTATAAACCCCTTTTCATATTAGTTCAAGGATCGCTAACCAAACAGCTTTTGATTTATTTTCTCCGGAAATAGTTATTTGTGTATTAAGAGCGCAAAGTATATCATTGCCGCTCGAGAATTGTAGATGGACATTTCGAGAGCGGCAATGACTATTTGTGCTCGTATTACACACAATATTTTTCCTACCACCATTATTTAAACAGTTTAACTTACTAACTAACCTGCACACCAAAGTTCATTGAGGTTATGTTTGCTTATTCTATTGGAACGAATCGGAAGTTGAGATAGAAACTGTGACAATTAAATCAGCTGATTTAGAACAAGGCAACTACAATTTAAGGGCGTTTGCCACTAGTGCAAGTTGTTTCGCGAAATACTGTACTGCGTGATTCATACTCGGATGAAATATAAGTGGATCGCGCCTTCCAATACTAAAGTCAGGCGAAAACCGTGCCATCGTTCTCACCGTTGGGTGGCAAAAAGGTCTAATCTGGCGGGACCCCGACGCCTGACGAGAAAACATCGCTTCAGTCAAACTGCCATTTCACAAACAAAAAACTAAGATAACTACTATAATTTTATACCTCAGTTTACAGTATTAATGAGTGATTCAAACAATATTAATTATGACTCTAAGGAATAATGTATTTAATTTTTATAATTGTTTAAATACGAAATTTTTTTAGTTCTGTTAAAAATGAGGTAAAAAAAAGGAGTAAGCGTTGAAGTTTTTTATTTATTGGTCAGGAAAAAACCGTCTGTGACAAAGTTTGAAATTACATTCTGAAGATTATTTTTTATTTTTTTAAATTTGTTGTACGACCGTCCGTTATTTGTGTACATAAATTTAAAGAGCGGGTGTCCTGGAAGCGCGTGCAAAAAACCGAACTGAGGTTAGAGATATCACAGCCACAGCCTGATAGTCTTCACTATCTAGACTCAGAGGAATAATCTGTTTATTTATTAATCTACCTTTTTTTATTTGTTTATTTATCTTATCTCCGCTAAATATTTTTGGGTTATTTAAATGTCATTTGAGTAACATCGACCAAGCTGTGCGGTTCTTCGTGATGGATTTACTTTATTTCACAGTTGTGCTATTATTAGTTAATTATGGTCAAGTCTTGTGCCGCATATAACTGTACCAACAGAGCTTTTTAGAACACTGAGGTATCTTTTTTCAGGAAAGTGTATTAATTTATTATATGTGATTATTTTTTCGATTGTAATTAATTCACTATTCAATGAGAGATTAACATAAACGTTCAGCAAACTTATAAGATATTGGATGACTTCAGTGTTTCAATAATGTACGAAATATTATCACCATGTTAAACTTAATGTTTTTAGTCTTTGTAATTAAATTGTATTTGAATGTCTGAGGAAATTTATAGTGCAACTTTCTGTTTATAAAAGTTCATTTGGCAAGTGATGATTTTTAAGTATTATTAAAGGTTTGTTCATTTTTACATCAGAAGATATAAAAACATTTACAAAAAATTCAAAGAAAGTAGGCCTAATTGAATGATTTGCAAATTTTTGGGGAAAACATAACGGATTTTGCCATATATTTGAAGTAAGTTTGAGTGAAAACTTCTGAAAGTCAGCAAAGATGTGCTTGTGATTGTAAAGCACCTAGATCATATTATAAATAATAGTGATAGCTTGCTTAATTCTCAAAAATATAACACCTTTGTCAATAAAATTGTATTGATAGTTTGGAAGAAGGTAGCTAGAGAGGTTTTTGTAAATCATGCCACGATTGAGGAGAGCAGCGAAGATCCGCACAATGTTAAATTATAGTCTACAGTTTTTGAAAATCCGGCTGCATGACCTGGCAGAAAGGAAAACTATTTCCCAAAATGAAACGCCAGGCATACGCCAGAAATTGAGTAAGTTAATTTTATCAAATATGTTTAGTGAATAAAAGGTAAAGAGACCTGTTGTACTTGACTCTTATTTCCATTTCCTAAACCTCATCTCTGTTTGGATAAAATTAAATTGAATTTTAAGAAATGAGATAAATAATTTAAAACAGTAAATCTAGAAAAAACTGGGTTATAGTAAACAGTTTTATCAGCTTATCCAATAAGTTTATCCAATGAGATAACACCTGCTAGCGCAGCAGGTGAATCGGCGCAGCGCTTATTCTAATTTTAATTGGAGATAAAAATTGTTTTCATTTTATTTATGTCAAATCACCATCACTTTTAGTTTTATCATATCTTTGTGTGTCAAGTAAAATTAAATTAATTTGGATTTAGCGTTATTAGTCGGAAAAAAATTCAAAACAAAACTAATATTGCTCGATTAGAAAATTGACTTTGTTCCAATACAAAATAGTGTTCCTATTTTATATAAGTGATAAAATTTATACAGTTCGATTCCTTTAAATCTTATCTTTCAATTAATCTAGGTTTTAACATAATACAGTCACATGTACATGATAAAATGATGGTTTATTGATGTAATGTCACGCCGCGCGGCGGCCAGCTTCTGCCCTTCTGCCACCCAACGGCCTCGGGGACTGGCACGTTTTTCGCCTATTGAGAGCGCGATCCACTAATATTTAATCCGAGGATTCATATTGTGTTTAAAGCGATTGATAGATAATAAATACATAGATGTTTTTACGAAAGCACTTAATTAAAATTAATTAAATTAATTTTTATTAGGTGCTTTTATGTAAACATCTATGTATTTATTTTCTAACAATCGCTATTGTGCTTATTTATCTTTAAGCACATTATGAATTACGCAGTACAGTATTTCGCGAAACAACTTGCACTAGTGGCAAACGCCCTTTAGAATAAGGCGAGTGTCATGAGATTTCTGACCAATAGAAACTGGTCTGTGGTGTTTGATGTCATAGTTATCTCTCTTGTGTGCCACCTTAACCTAATAAGTAACCCTGATTTAGCGAGCGGGGGAAGCGAGCGTGAATGAAATGTAAGCGGAAATGAACCGTTTTGCGTACTGTTTACAGGTGAGGCAATGTGATTATTTCCATGCAGTGGTAGGAAAATATATTTGTCGCATATTTAGTCGGTAGTTTCTTTTGTATTTCAAGTTATCTTCATTTGTATTCCATAGTTTAACGAAAGCTTTTATTTTTCCCCAATGTTATAATTTTATTGCGATGGAATCGGCTTGGTAGTGAGTTTATCCAATCACGCGATAAAAGAGCGATTTGATCTAATAAGCTACAAAAACCTTAAATTTATTGACTCACCCAAGTTGTCCATTGTTCCAGGATGTTATAGTGATGAATGTAGCTTAACTAAATACAAGTAAAATAGTTGGAACGAAGTTACATTTGCAATTTGGATATCAAATTAAAATCTTTCGTAGTCTTTCATAGCCTCACCATCCCGGGAAAAATATACTCTTTAAAGAAGGGAGAAATAGAGTCTTTCCGCAGGCAAGAAGTCAACGAGCAAAGTTGACAAAATGTTTGTCTAGTGTGGTGCTGTTCCATTCTGTTTACATGATGCTGGGGTATGGAGGAGTTCGCCTTTTACTTTCATCTCCTCTTTCGCAATGGAGTCTTAACCACAGCCCAGGCTTGAACCGATCAAGATTGTGTGGCTGACTGGAGTGCAGCCAGGTCAGGTATCACTCTCATAACATCATATAAACAGTTTTCATAATGCTTCAGGCAAGGCCACAAGTAGTGGCAAAGTGGCGTTTCTGGGCCAAAACGCATTAATCAAATTTTGACAGCTACATCCGGTCTGGTGACGTCACAGGCTGTGACGTAGCTGTGACGTGTTGGGGTGGGCATTTAAAGTTTAAATGCCCGGCTGTGCTGGGTATTTAAACTTTAAATGTCCGGAAGTGGGTCAAGGTCGGCCGGGGATGTTTTTAAAAAAGATCTTGCATTTTTGGAAAATCCAAAAATGCAAGTTGTAAGTTGGCAAAAAAACATTTTTTTCGTTTTGATTGTTTGTTGCATAAAGTTCCAAAGATAAACCGAACCCAGTAGCTATAAGTTGTTTAAGTTCTTCACTTAACATTTCCAAATCCTTGTAGGTTGTAAGATTGATAGTGTTGAAGTGAATCCCGCGAATGTTGAGAGACATGACTAGAGTTGTTTACTCGAGGAGAGGTGTAGCAGGAATGATTATAGCAAAGCCGGTGCTGCGGGTACCTCCGATGGTAGTGGGGGTAGTGGTAGGGTTAATGGCAGGTGTTTGTTTAATCACTTTGAATTTAATCGTTGCCACAATAGACCGAGTCGATGTTGCAATTCTTCTAGTTTATCCAACCGGTTCTTTTGATATGTTTTGCAACTACATTTACAGTAGCAGAAAGAATTACATTTTGTACAAGCTTTTCCGTCAACTTGATCTTCAGGTATTCTTTGCAACAATAAGTTATAAGTGTTAGATTATTTCTTTTGGTTGACATGTTGGTTGTAGCTTCTCTTGAACAGAACTGAGCCTCTCAACGTTAAAGTTTCGTATTTATGTAAAGTATTCGAATAAAACTATCGAATAAAATAATCGAATAATACTATCGATTAAAAGTTCAAGGTCATCCGTTTGAGTTTTTTAAAAAAATACAACATATCAGTATATAAAAACATATACTGATATGTTGTTTTTTATCTTTTTATTTAAAACATTTTTTTACAATATTTACAAAGTTATTTTTGTGTGATGTGCAGAGTAAGTTCCGTAGAGTTGTTTCCGCTCATTCCGTGTGACACCAAATATAATGATCCTGGCTGAATTTCCCGCAGATCTTCATTTTGCAGCAACTGGACGAATCGTTTTGGAAGATATACTTGAAACTTTGGTTCATCACCTGGTGTAAATGGTGCATCGGATAAAGATGCGACGACTGCGTCTCCATGCGTTGTATCAACTTTCTTCATTTCATGAACAATATAATATTTCTGTTCTTTTAGTTCTGAACATTTCTTGATAATTAGAGTATTTGATTTTGAATGCAAGTTGAATTGTTCAACTAAACATTGGAGAAACTGTTGTGATGCCATCCTTCACTGGAGATGTTGTCTGTTCGGAGTATGGAGTTAGACTGATACTCGGGGTGTGTTGCCTATTCGTTTATATAACCTTCGGAACCCCCAATACATTCTTCCGTTTGTTGTTGTAAGTAAGCAGCCAAGTGATATGCGTTTTGTAATGCGCATTGAGATTGGTTGTGTTTCGGATCTATTGTAGAAACACAAATATTTCTAGCATCAAAGTGAAATGTTTTGTCCACTTTCATGTTTAAAACTTCTTTGTTTGTGTACTGTTGTATCCAATTCATTTTTTCCAATCCTCTGGTATATATGTGTGTAAATTGTTTGCAAAAATGAAACATAATTTTGTGTACATTGTTGTACGGTAGAAAACCTTCATACCAATGGATATGATGAAAATTATTTGTTAGCCATCTGTTTGTTATTTTAGCTTTTGACTGTTCATGGACAGAACACGGTGCTTCAAATAAAAATGGGTACGCTACTTGTATAAGCAAATCTAAAATTACCAATTCTCTTATGATAAATCTATCATCGTTTCCGCGAAATGCTTGAAATTCAATTACACAAGGTTTCGCTGCCATTTCTTTATCCTGTCTGCTCATCACGGTGTCTGCTGATCAACTGTTTTCCACACCACGGTAGGTTAGATATATAAACCAGGCCGTACAGTTGTAGGCGCGTTGGTGTATGTTTAACGTGGGCACCGTCCCCAGTAGGCCTACCCCACGGTTTATTCTTTTGTTAAATTACATTGTAGTTTTTAAACTAGCTAAGTTTCTTCTTCTGTATTATTGTTGTTGTTGTTTGTTTCTTCTTCTGTACTGTTGTTGTTGGTTTCTTCTTCTGTAGCTTCCGTTGCAACTTCAGTAAAAGGTTCAAAGTTTCTTAACTGTCTCCATATTTCCACTTCGTGAGGTATTCTATTAAAGATGGATGGATCTATTGGTCCGTATTGTAAAGTGCTGTCTGGTTGTTTTTCGCATGCATCTACCAGATATTCCTTAATAACAGAGCTTGAAAATACTAATTGTTTCATATACCTGGTAATAGGTGATGTTGCATAGTTTAAAATGTAGAATTCTTCACGTGTTAGAAGAATTTTATTTTCAAATAATTGTGTCGAGTCTCTAATTCTTACTTGTTGTTGACCACGATGTTTAATAATGTCAATTTCATTGTCACAATCCAAAAGTCGAATGTTAGTTTTTCTTCCAAAGAAACTGTTGGCTAAATAATATTCAATAAGATGTAGATGTTTTAAAAAGGAATCCCAAGCATTTTCTGAAAATAAAGCCATCTTTGTACCATGGCTTAGTATTACTGCGGGAGAGTAGTCTAATGATTTTACCAATCCTATCGACACACTTTTACTCATGCAAGATGAAATAGGATAAAAGATGCGAAGGAAAACTTCAGTTAAAATGTTTGGTGGAATATTTTCTTCAAGTTTTCTTTTCTTTCTTACGTTTGTTTTATTATTTTCCAACTTTTTATTTTGTTTTCCAAACTTTAAAAAGTCATCAATTTCCTTTACAATATTTTCTTCAAAATGTTTATCATTATCATTTTCCAATAAAGGTGCTGTTTCATTAATGTCTTGTACAACTGATAAAGAACTCATTTTGTTTATAATGCTGTAGACGATGTTACCCATACAACTGTAGACAGTCAACTAAACAATTTGCGTTCCCGCTCCTGCTTTTATAACCGAGTGGTGGGGGTATTTTTTTCTTTTCATTTTACAAAACTGCTTTTACAATACCGGTTAAAGGTGTATATGTAACAATTTTATCATGTAAAATTGAACAATAAGCAGATGTATCTTTAGGTACATTTTGTTCAAATTCCATTTTTATTTTTATATCTACACTGGAAGATTTTACAGATTCATTTTGTTTAGTACAATCAACTACAACAATCGGATAGGTAGATTTAGATTGGTTTGGCGTTAATAAAGGTGTGTTTGTTTTTCCATAATATGAATTTTGGAATCATGCGTACATATCGTACAAAACGCTAAACCTCTCTTTTGTAAAGTTTATGTTGAAGTTGTCGTATGGAAAGAATTGCGAGTTTAGAAACACTTTAAAATTTGTAAGTTTGCAATGATCAAATTCACCAGCATGTTTAGTTATTTCATTTCTTCTTATTGTTTGTAATCCAAATATCACATATCTTGCCTTTTCCAAATGAATTTTTACAGTCCATGTATGACGTTGTGTTTCCGGTAAAACCGGATATTCATGAAACTCCCAACTTCTAAATGGTATTACGATATCACGATCTGATTTTAAAGTTCTCAATAATGAAATTCTATTTTGATCGTTTAACCGTACATGCGGTACTCTCCAAACAATCTTGTCTAATTGCATTTTCCATTCTAAATTAGCTTCCGTTGTTCCATCAGGCGCCATAATAATATCTTTGTCGTTTGATGATCTTAACAAAACTAATTCTTGTTTTACGTTTATTATTATTTTTCGGTAATCTTCGGCAAAGCCTAAAAGTAATCTTAAAGGAATGTAAAAGTCAAAATTGCCTGAACTGTTTGGCGTGATTGTACTGGAATCGGGTGCTACCCATCCTGCGGCGGCCACCATATTTTTTTCACTCGGTATTAAAGATGCTAATCCTTTTAATGTACTTGTAATTCCCACCTTTTTTGTTGAATCTACTGTAACTCCGGAAATTTCATATCTTATTTCATCAAATAAATATGCCATGGGGTTATTTATGAACGGAACAGTACTTGCAGTGCTTCCATCTCTTTTTGTTACTCTTCCTTCGATATACAAATAACTTTCACATGGAAGTGTATAAATATCTTGTTGTTGTATGGGAATTCTAATTTCATCATTATTATTTAATTTTGATGAAGCGTAAGGGTTGTGCGTATGATATTCCTTTTCCCATAAGGTTTCGTCGAATGTCGGACCCTGCGCTATATCCAATATTTCCATTATTAATAAGTTTTAATCCAATTTCTTCTAGAAAACGAATGTTATCACTTGTTAATCCTTCTATAGCTGAAGTGCTACTGACTTGTTTACCAGTCAGCTCTTTCTTTTTAAATGATAACCCCATTGTTATACGGTTGATTTTATATGTATTCGTATAGTTATAGGTTCGTCTCTAAAATCAATATGATTTCCGTCTTGATCTAGTATGTTCACCACAATGTCTGAAATAAAACTGGTGTTTAACGGTAGGTACACTAAGTTTTGTGGCTTTTCCACAATTTTAAAACCCGGAGCGACCGTTGGATAGAATGTGTGCAATATATGAGTATTTTCACCATCTCTATAAGAACCATGTATAATATTACATGTAACATCTATACTGTTAACTTTCATTATTGTCACAGTTCTAGCACCTGAATGGTTAATATTAGGTTCAAAAATTTTTGTTGTTTTAGGAAATCCTAATAAACTACCAATTGAATGTTCTTTGCTGAAATCTATATAATATTTAGATTTAATTTCAGCTTTCATAGTATTGTTATTTCCTTTTATTGTTATATTATCTTTTCCCATATGATTTTGTATCGCTTCATTTATATCATCAATTTCATATGCTCCAGTGGGTAAACTAAATACTTGTATATCTGGATATTTGTTTGTATCTTTATCTTTTGTTTTGTAATAATGTATTTTGTCATTAACATTTTCAGAAACGTTGGGAATAGAATTATAAGTTGTTCTATCTAATAATGCGGCTTCCCATAATTTATCTTTTTCCAAACGTAACGCAGGAAAAAGAACACTTCGAAAAGTAGATAAAGTTCCAGTTAATGATACTGTATAGGAAGACATCTTAAAGTTGACTAACGCTTTTTGTTAAAAAATCTAAACATAAATGTCCACAGATTACCGTATCATCAGGCTGCTCTCTTTTATAATTGTATAGTACATTTTTAGCTATTTTAAAGTAATATTGTAGTTCTTTTGGTATGGGAGATTACCAAAACTATCAAAGTAGTAAATAGTTGATCCTAGTTTCTTATAACATACCCAATGAGTACCTGATCCTTTACTATTATCCAAATTTACTATTCCGGTTTCATTTTTCCAAATTTTAGCAGGTAATGCATCTTTCATAAACACTCCTCTAAAAAATGGAATTTTTAAACAAGAAACATAAGTAATTAATTCTTTATCTGTTAATTCTTTATTCGGAATTAGTAATTGTTTTTTCTGTTTAATACACCCGATACGGTCTTAGGTATAATCCTCCTCCTTTTTTTATCATTGACCATATTGTTTGTTTCTTTTTATTTTTACCTACGGTGGATCGTCGTTTTCTTCTTATATTTCCTCCACGTTTCTTTGCAGGTTTTCTCCTCCTTTTTCCACCTCCTTTCTTCTTTCCACCTCCAAACATCGTTTTACCCTTCATTGCTGCTGATACCGCTAAAGCAGCTGCTTTTTCACCGATACTAGCGTCACTGGATGTTACTCTTTGCCAAGCTTTTTCAGCAAGTGCTCTATCCGCTATTGATATATTTTTAGTATCTGCAAACTTTGAATATGCTATATCGTGTTGTTTGCAGGCTTGATCAAGTTTATTTATTCCAATATCTCCTCTAGCAAGTCTTTTTTTTCAATTTTGTTCCAGGACCACAATATTGATAACCTCCGGGTGAATGTAGTTCTACAGGTAATAAATCGATAGCTTTATTAACTATAGCTCCAACCGGCTTAGTAATAAGAGAAAGTGCTGTTGATGCTATTCCTCTTCCTCTCTTTATAACGTGTCGATTATGACTGATGCGTTGAACTTTCAACATGGTCTTTTATAGTGAAAGGAAATGTCAATACTTGTTTATTTTATAAATGCTTTATAATAAATTATGCACTTATCCTTTGACATTGTTTATTTATAATAAACATGCATAAGTATTTTTGTTTATGGGTAATAAAGTCTTCTCCAGTTTTGCGGTAGAATTGTATCTTCTTCATCTTTATTTTTAGAAGATCTTAAAATATCAGTTTCCTTATTTAAAAAGTATTTTTCCATAACATTTTGTTTAACCCAATGTAGTTTTTGATCAGATTTTATGGGGTTTATTGTGTTATAAACATCATATAACACTACGCTTAAGAGTCTTACAATGTAATTTACATTAACAGCATCAGTAAAATTAACAGGGTCATTTAAGCTAGTAAATCGCAAGTCTTCACAGTAAAAAGAATGCCTATGATAATCTTTTCTTAGAAAAAGATTATAGTAAATGTGTTCCCTCTTATGCATTTGTGCTACTGTAACTGCATCACTGTCTCTTATTCCTGTTGCAACATTGAATAGTGGTTTCCCTCTGCAATCAAAGTGTTGACTAGCGTTTTCATATTCTTTTAATACAGGAAATTGTCCAATTGTTGCTACATCAGTTTCATCCGACCCTTTTTTAACATTAGTAATTATTTTTGCATCAGCATCCCATTTCTTATTTTTTGATTTCATTATTTGACTTATTGTAGCTGCATCTGATTTTGCAGTTCCTTCCTTAACGTTAAATAACACTTTATTTTTGCAATCAATTGTATTAATATCATGTGTAATACAATGGTCTGTAAGTTATTGAAGGTTTACAGCATCTTTCATATCTTTAGGGTCTCCAATACTATGTATTACAAAGTTGTAGAAGGAAAATTTATCTGTTTTTTTCAGGGATGACTGAATGTAAATACTTTTTCGTAACTGAATCTTGATCATTAACAGGATCTGCTATATTGGCTATTCTAAGATCTTCTAAGATCTTTTGCATCATATACTTTATTATTACTTTTAGGATCATATCTTAAGGTTTGGTTTATGTACCACATTAAATATTCTTTATTTATTTAAATAAATATTTCTTTATTTTTATGGGAATGTGAATCATTTTCTTCACATTCCCATCATCATTTTCTTCTTTATAAAACATCCGTTTCTTCACCTTGTTCGCTTTCTTCTTCAGTTGTTTCTCCTTGTTGCGTAAAACTTGTATCACCTTCATATTCTTCTTTTTGTTAAAATTTTGAAATGGGTAAAATAGCATCTCCGGAAAAAATAAATGTTGAAGTTTTAACATTTTGCCCCAATTGTTTTAATGGCTCAGTAATAGGTTTAAATGTTGATTCCAGACATTTCTCTCTTTCATTTATTCCTAATCTTAACGATCTGTTTTTATGTCTAATAGAATCACTAAATGATTTTATTTCTTTTAATAGCTTTTCCTGATTAACCATGTTTACACCATGCAGACTTGTACGATAATGCTGTTAATTAACGTATCAAAACAAATTTATCAAAACCTATGCGGTAACGACCATCTGTTATAGCTTTATCTTTCATAATTACCAAAAATCCGTATTTTTCCGCCCAAGCTTTTCCACAAAGCTCTTTGAATGTTTCAAATGTCATTTCAGCATTTACATGATCGTTGTATATATGGTTTAGGTTTGTATCGTCTTGTTTGAATGAAACTAAAATATTTGCATTGTCTCTAATTAGTTGTTTCGGAATTTTGCTATATGTTTGTCCGATATATATGCTATCAATATTATTATGTCTTCCCATGGCAAAATAGTTTCTAATAGTATCATTATTTTCACTAGATACATCATCAATTACAAATACAGAATACGGCTTAGCCTTGTCTGGTTGCATAACACTGTCACTAGCGTTAAATTTGTAATAGTTAACATCAGGCACATCAGTCAGGATCTTTTCCAACAATTGATACTTTGGTTGATGTAAGGACTTTGAAAAAATATATATGTTATTAAATCGCAATCCTTTTGTGTTTGTAATTTAGTTAAACACAACGTTAGTTTTGCCACAGTTTGAAGGACCGCTTACTATACATCGTACAGTGTTTGGAAATAAACTGCCGTGTTTACCATTGTTGATTTTAACGTTATCTACAGTTAAATTATCAATGTTATTGATATTAAATTTATCTTTATGGTGAACAATCTCCATCTTATTCAAAGGCAGAAGAGTAAATAAGTTGATTTAAAACTAAATCAAATCTTTTATAGGTATCCACGAATCTTCAGTTTTGTCAAACCCCAACCAACGTACTTTAACTTGGTCTTTTTTCCTTTGCAACACCTTTTCCTAACGACCCCCCACCACCAACAACTGCTGACACAGAGTAGGACAGGGCTACCACACGTCATTAAAGCTTCAGCTCTCCACCCGAGCACACATGGACTCTGAGCTTCAAGATAATACTGTTTCTTCTACATCTACACAAACCTCCGAACAATTACCTACTACAAGTATACAAGTAAATGAAATTTCATCAACTGTTAGTTCTGATGCGCAAGCAATAATGTTATCATTAATTGGTTTCGACTAAAAATTCAACAACGGAAGAAGAAAGAAATTCACGACTTTACAACTTGGTTTTGGTGAACCCGTCGAAATTTGTTATTTGCCTACTTTCATTTTTATGTGGTTACAATTTTGGTTACCTTGTTTAGGAAATGCTAACAGATAAAGAGGAAGAACATTCGCTATATTTTAAAGTTTATGTTTATGTAATTGCATCTTTATATGGATACTTTGTAGCAGGATATTTTCTTGTTAACTTATCGATTCCATTTTTTACATGGTATTTTAACAGAAATGAAAATCAACAAACCAACAAGTAAGAAACACTTTGTAAAAAAAGAAAACAAATAAAATATCTTGCATTTTTGGATTTTCCGAAAATGCAAGATCTTTTTTAAAAACATCCACAGCTGACCTTGACCCATTTCCGGTCATTTAAACTTTAAATGCCCACCCCTACACGTGACAGCTACGTCACAGCCTCTGACGTCACCAGACCGGATGTAGCTGTCAAAATTTGATTAATGCGTTTTGGCCCAGAAACGCCACTTTGCCACTACTGCCACATCATAACACTCTCGGCTGATTCTCATGATGGAAGAGGATATAGAACTCTTCCTTCATCCACCACTTTGCATTGAACACAGAAAATAATTGAAGAAATATTGTGACCTTCACCTCTGCACTAGTTAATTAAAATTATCTTATTACATATTTTAAAACCATTAAATTAATATCAGTTATAAAATACCATTATCGATAAACAAAACCAGTTTGGTAATAATTTCATTCTTAGTTTGTAAGTTAAATTGATTTACTGAGTGTAGCTTCCATTGAAAGCCATACGCTGGAAATTATAATCGACATTTAATGCAGAAAACAAAGTTGTAAGCTTAGTAGTATGTGAATCAAACTTAAAAGCTAATCTGAAGCGAGGTACAAACAGGATCAACGCTTGTACTGAAGTGAGGTACAAACAGGTTCAACGCTTGTACTGTGATGTTTTGCATTTAGGCCTAAGGTCCTTCTATATAGTTAATCAATTGATTTTTTTACATTAACTAAACAGTCATTGCGCGTGCTCGTTGAAGACAGATAAATATATGCAACTGAATAGTTAAAACGGCTAATGGGATAGAAATATCAGGCCTGTTATCTGAGATTAAATAAAAGATGGAACAATAGAATATAAAATATGAAATGTCTGATATTGAAAACGTAATAAAAGTTCCGAAAGGAAAGCCTTAGAACCCTTTTAGATACATCCACAAATTATAGTTTAATAGTTTTTATTAGGATTTACCAGGATCAAATTGTTGAGAAAGGAACACCTCTAATCTTTTAGACTAAAGAAAAACTTTAGCCTCGATCTACTTTGCCAAGGTAGTTTCCTTTTAGGAACATTTTAAAATAGTTTCATATTACGGATCCTTTCTGGTTTTAGTTTAAACCAGATTAGATAAAAACTTCAAGTCAATCCAAAAGTTTGTACCTACTAAAAATAATAGCTGACTAAGTTCGATCCTATTTTTTCAAACTATACCTGTGCAACGCAATTAAAATTAGTCTGAATTTTTGACTAAAACCGTGCAAACTATCCTAGATATATAAAACCAAGCTGTCTTTGTTCAGTATTAATCGTTACATTAAATACTACTTTAATATGTACAGTACGTGTTGTACAATATACACATTACGTATACGTATACGTATCCCCCAACTACCTACCCAACGTTCAAAGAGTATATAGTTTGAACGTTTGATCATCACTTTGAGACTTGGTGTACCCTGTCTAAACTATAATGCAGTATAGCGAATTTATTGTAATTTAAAATTATTAAAATTAATTTAGAAATCGGTAGGAAAATTCAATTAGATTAATTCTTATTTATTTACTAAAACTAGTTTCAACACTCTGAAGAAGTTAAAATAATATCTAATAATTTATTCTTAAAGTTATAGTTTTTTATGTCAAATGATGACTCATCCCCACGCACGGGTTTTCTATGTGGAGATTAATTTTGCTTATAATAAAAGAGTTAATTTAAGATTAGTTTAATATTCAATGTAACTAAAATCGTATGTGATAACTCTGTAAATTACGGTAAACTATAAAGCGAAATAAACGATTTTTGATTTGATTTGATTTGATTTGATTCAACTCTGAAAGGCCATAATGCTCTCAATTTTCAGCTCTTTACATAATATTTCACATGTTACCTTCCTTATTTACCCCAAGTACAAAATAAAACTGTTTATAAAAGTCTTTTCATTACTATTCCCTTAACACTTTAATTTTCAATGTGAGAAGTAATCATTAGGAATCCGGAATAAGCTTAGACCGCGGTATTGTGCACCAACTCTAGCTTATCATGAGCTGCGCTTGTCTGCACAATGCGCATAATATGTGTCGGTAATCGGGTGATTAGAACGCATGCGCCTCACTGCGGCGTTGTCTGCCTGCGACGCGCGCGCACCACGGCCAGGAGGATCCTCTGTCAGGCGCAAGGCTCATGTTGCAACATCGCAGCCGAGGACTATCGAAATCCTCCTCACTATCGGCTTTGTAATTACACCCTAGACTCAGCCACGTGAAAATAATAATAGTAATTGATATAAAGTGCAACTATTGCACAGGAAACTCATTCGGCACCGGTACCACAGACGCGTAATTGACATATTTTAAACTTATCTCTAATCTTCGCGAAGGACGATGCTCAGTGCACTCGGCCCTTTACTCATCAAGGCTGAAATTGGTAATGACTGGGGGTTAGGGTTTGAATTAGAGATTATTTAAACTAAAGGGGGAACCAAATAATCTTAAATAATTTTAACAACGTTGTTATTGCACTTGATTAATGTTTAATCGATAAGATTTTTACCTGATATATTAAATGACACAATTGATCATGAAACATTGTACCATCGATGTATTACCTTAATTGGTTCTGTTAGGTATAGCTTAGGTTCGAAAACATGATAAAAATTGTTGGATTTATGTTTACTTTTACTATTTTCTTTAAAATTATTCGTTACAGAACAATAACATTTGAGGATATTTTTGATGTTTCGTATTCATGTTTTTCATTTTTGAAATCCAGTAGGATCGCTTTATTCCAGAGGAAGTTAGGGATAGTGATGTATCCTAAAAATTTTTTTTACAGTTCAATTTACAAATTTGTAATTTATGTTATTTTAGCCGGATATCTCGCTTATTTATTAGTAAATTCAAATTAAACTTAAATTTGGCTTGTTTACTACCCCGTCATCATTATAATATTTATACATTTTTAAGGATTTAAAGGCGTTGATTGCACAGGTTTTCTGCAACTGAGACGTTTCATTGCCACCTGTTTCTTTAGTTTTCTGTTCGGTAGCCTACCTGAGTTAGTTTTGAGGTTTATTTCCTTGTCTTCAGACATATTATAGCCATGTATGTGTAAAACAACACAACTACTAATCCAACTCATAATATGTCTCAGTTCTCGTATACCTGTTTCGTGAGTTTGTATGTATATTTATTTATTCTACGGAGGTCTTCGTATTGACCTAAAGTCTATTGACTACGATCTTCTCTTGTAGTCAAGGACGAATGTATGAAAATTTTAAAATCTCGTGGTATATGCCTACGTAATCCACCATTGAGAACTTTCAGGATCGCTCAGGCACTCAGATAAACGTTGATCTTTTGCAGTGTCCTAGTTACCCTAGTGATTCAGAGACATAACATGAAAATATAAAGTTAATACCTCAGTTAATACCTCTTTTGGAGGTTTTGGGCCTCTTTTATGAGTTACGTCTTTTGGATCGGAACGAAGCCCGGAATATGAATAAAGAATGAGTGTAGGACGATTGTGGCCCTATTTTGTAGTCTTGTTACTGACTAAGGCCGACATATTTCTTAGAGAGAACTGTTAATTAATAGCCCAATAGCCAATGACAACTATGGGCTCTACAGTTTAAGGTGGAATCCGAACTACAATTTCGCCAATTTATTACGAACTGGTCTATAGTCATGAGGATGACCTTATGAATGGACGAGGTTTTTACAGTATTCACGAGTGCAAACGTTATTCCCTACTAGGAAATACCGCATCCACAAGCCATCGCTTATAACTATCCACAATTCTGACTTCAAGTAGCTGGATTACAGGGCACGCATCGTCCCAGTCTTAAGTTTAGAATTATAAGTTAGCAAATTAGAAGTTCAGCAGGCTCACTCCTAGGAAAGCACCTGGCACACGACAGCGTCCTCGCCCGGCTGTTCTCCGCTTCCCTCTGGATCCTGGAGACCTTATATCTGGCCGACCTCCAACAGCCGTTGCTTTGGGCACTGCGGCCTTCGGGCACTACCGCAACGTCTCCAGGACAATGCAGAGCTCCCTCCAGGACAATGTAGTGCCTTTGTCGATTATCGGTGCTGATTACTGTCAGTGTTTGATAAATCACTCCACAGGTCAGGAAGTCCATGAAAACTGTTTATATGAGAGTATATAAATGAACCGAGAGTGAATAAATGAATCTTTGTTTCAGGGTTATTTTTGTTCAGAACTATACATGATGTAAAACTGATTGAACTTTATGCTTTATTTAATTTCAAGGCTTCAAAAATGTTACTTTATATTTTTACAACATACTTAACTAAATATTTATCATTAATTAAATTTGTAATTAATTATGTTAAATTTACATTTAATGACATTCGAAATTAAAGTGATTCGTTTTATAAATATTACGTACGGTTTTCCATTTGGCATGCGTGTAAGGGATTAAGGAGACCCTTGCTCTCGCACGCACACTCACCGACGCGGAGCGGCCGGCCTCACCACCCTCTGACCGGCAGGTAGATGACTCATGCACTAGGGTCTTAAGTGAGTACCTTAATTGAATTTTTTAAACATCAATTTTATCTAATGATCATAACATATTTGTAATCTTCGTGAAATTACGAGAAAAACGATACAAAATACGTATATTGTTAAGATAATAATTCATTAAAGTTGCGTGCTGTTACGATTCATGAAACATATAACTATAGATTAATCTATAAGTAAAAGTAGAATTATCCATTTTTCAAGTAAAAGAAAAATTTCGTGAACTTCCCATTTTGATAAAAAATAACTATTTATTTAATTCTTTCAGTCGCCTGAGGCGAGTCAGAGGAGTAATTTATTTTGGAAGTAAGCAATGAAACACATGGATACAGCACGGAAACAACGTATGTAATAAATATGTCAAAGTCCTACAGAAAATTTATATCAAAACTCTGAGTTATACTCTAGTTAATAGTTAGTACTTAGTTAGTAACTTAACCAGGTGATCATTTAACCTTTTATATTGCATTAAAGCCAGCGTTTTTTGTTTTGAAGCTCTGCACGGCTGCCATTATGAAAAACGATTTTTTTCGAGGCTGTTTCTACTTACCGAGCTTTCAATCTTAAATTATTGGGGAGTTTTAGCCACATATGGTAAACTAATATAAATGAAATCAGCAGATTTCCTGCAGTTAACATAATGTTAAAAATACCGTTTAACGTTTACCGTGTTGCTTTAGGGAGTTTTTGCCAGCCACTTAACCATAAGATAAACGTTAAACAGTATTTTTTGACATTGTGGTAAATGTATAAAATCAGCTAATTTAACCGTTTAACGTTTATCGTGTTGTTTTACCTTAAACTGTAAAAACTCCCTATTACAGATGACAAAAACTACCTATTAGACGAATAAAAATGCACATAATAAACTAATTTAAGAATGTTTTGAAATTACTTTAAGCTGAATATAAATATTGGTAACTTAGGGGTATTTATTAACATGAAACAATTTTGCATCCTTTCTAAAAAATTACAAAATGATGATGTAGGCTACACATTGTCTAAGACTTTTAATGTTCAAACTATTTTAAGTCCGTTGATTTTATTATTATTTGATAGAACTAAATAATATGTTATCACAAGTAGTATTATAAAACAAATATACATAATATTGATCAAATGCAGAGCATTAACGGATTTTTTAAACACATAATGTAAGCTAAATGTAATCAAACTTAAAATAATAGGTTGTTTAAAATTTAAAGAGTGACAAAACAATACCGTACTCATTTCATCTCTATATGTACTGTACATTATTCAATCTTAAAAATGGGTTAAAAACGCCCTGTATTATTGTCCAAGTTAAAAATCGTATTAATAATAAATAATAACAATAGTAATAATTTTAATTATAATTATTATAGTTTTTTCAAACATTATCCAAACTAAACAGATTTGTGGGCGTATTTCCTTAATATATCACCGTACCAGCACGAATTTGGTATCATTTTTCTTGTCATTGCACAGAGATTCCAGATATAATATCATAGATGGTCAAAATGTAGTAAATAAAAAGGTACCATTCAGTACTAGAGGCCCCAAATGCATGAGTCATCTACCTGCCGGGCGAGGCTTGGCGGGACGGACGGGGGGTAGATGCGTTTGTGTGTCTGTGTGTGTAAGGGCCTCCTAATCCCTTACCCGCCATGCCAAATGGAAAAGCCTACGGTTATTTTTGTAGTATCCCTTAACTGCTTACTAGTAAAAACGTGATTACTGTAGCAAGAATCAGAAAAACTAAACATTATGAACTGTAACACCGGCCATCTTGGAACAATCAAGCATCAAATTTATGCCCTCGGCCCTAAGCAAAAAAGGTATGTTACATTAAGAGTATACTTTATAAGTTATTATTGGTCTACTATATCGTTGTATTTGTTTATTCGCTATAAAATACTATAAAAAACAGTCTGTATAGTTGAAAAGTGATCGCTGCATAGCTTGAAAAATCTATCAAACAGCCAATGCTTTGAAATTAAAATAAAAAAAAATTTTAATCAAAAAGCGGAATTGACACCATTTTAATTTCGCAACTGGACTTTCGTAGATGTATTTCTTCATGTTCAAGTGGGCCGGGCTAATACTTACGTACTTCAACCCGAAGTATTTGCTTCAAGGTCTAAATAGGATTTGCCATACAAGCCACATGCGGCATGCAAACCCGTTTTATGGAAGTGTTTGGGGTATGAAAATATCCTTAAGGTAATTGTAAAACCAGATGAGTATCTGGTTTTACAATTACCTTAAAAATGCACACATAAAAATGCACACGGGTCTCATTTCACCTGTAAGAATTCTGAATTAACTACTTAATGTTATTAAGTAGCTAATGTCAGCTAATTATTATTTGGATATGTCAACTCTCTAGTTTCTAATGTAGGTTACAATATATTTTTTCATAAGCAGATCATCCTGCAATAAATACCTTTTGAAATGAAAATATTAAATTAAATTAAGTCATTACGAAAATTATTTATTAAGTTATTTCAAAATTAGGAAAAGATATGTTAATTTAAATTAAATAAGTATCTAGTAAAATCAAGGATAAAAAGACATTCGTAACGTATATCTAAATCACATCGAATAATAGACTAGTTAAAAGAAAGATGATAACTTATTGATTTTTTTCTGTAGATTTAATACAAACTTGCCATACCTGTAATAGATGAAACAACTAGTTGCCATACCTGTAATTTGCACGGCTAGGGGGCATTATCTCTAGTCATTCTCTCTACTCTATGTATCACAGCTGTTCACACTTGTTTTGTTTATTTTTACTGTTCTAAAAAGTTTAAAATTGGAACTTTGGAAGCCCAAAGGATGGAGCCAATGGGATTTCAAGAACGGGAACGCATAAGGACAGGCAGACATGTAAACAAACAAACAAGCTTACATACATTCGATTACACATAGTTTGAAATTCAGTATTTACTATTTTAAGCAGCATGTACAATTGTTTAATACAAAAAAGCAAATATTATATTTTTGTAGAGAGAAGTAGGATACATTACGTGCTGTGAAGGGAAGAATAATAATAATTTTCATCGCCACTTCAGCGACCTTGGGTTTTTAAAGCGAAAATTACACTACTTGAATACGCTTAGCCATTGTATTCATCCTGTAACCTTCGAGTTGTTATTGTGAAATCTCTTTTTGCTTTTTAATTATCAAAGCGATTATTATGTTCGTCTAAGATTATTCATAAAAGGAACCGAAGCCGGCGCGGCGATAGAGACCAACGTAAGCGTTTTCAACTCAGCAAATTATGACCGAGCGAATATGAAGCACATAATAGTAGCCGTTCGAATAATGAAAGGAATTCATTTGTCAAGTGTATTGCACGTTTTTTAAAGTCTGTTTATACAATCGCAAAAATTTAGTTAACGTTATTTCAATGCATGTGTTTATAAATATGCTAATACTGCATTTGCACAATAGCTAACCCTCCCTTTAGGGGAAACAGAAAATAGTACTTCAAAAATGTTTACATAAATAAGATTAATTTCTGTATTAAGGGAAATTAAAACTTCAAATAACGTGCATTTCTGCTTCATAACAGCAGAATCTGTAATTTTTACATCTAAAACTTTCACAACAGACGTCTCTAATACAAAAATTTGTTATTACAATATTGCTTTGAAATAAGCAGAACTTGAATTAGGTTGAAAAGACATAACAGAATATAACTAATAATGCGATGTAAACAAAAAGACTGCCCCTTGAATTTATGTATTTTCTCTGATAGATATATAACCGGAATATCCCATTAAACCAATTAATTTTATTAATTTCAAAATACAGTACTTTCTTTACTTTCCTCTGCATGGTTTCCAACCAAGCGTGTTTTAATGACAATTTAAATCTTAAAATAAATGTTTTAACAATTTCTTCAATGCTGCATTTTTATGACATGAAAATGCAAAGGGATAGCAGGAGCTTCTATCAGTTATGGTTTCATTTTGATTTTACAGACATTTATCATCACTGATACGTAAAAACAAGCCCAGTGACATTTCGGGATGTGGAATCCGAACTCATCCTCAGGTGGAAGGGAACCTAGAACATAACAAGATCTAACAGTAGATTGATAATAATTAAAAACTATATCAAACCCATTATTCATGCCGCCGGTTCGACGGCGTGATGGTGTTCGGTAGCGCCGGGTCGCTGGGAGGACTGGAGGACGGGTCACCAGGAGGACGGGAGGACGACTCGCCTGGAGGACGGGTCGATGGGAGGGCAGGAGGGCGGTTCATGGGGAGGACGGGTTAATGGGAGGACGGGTTTATGGGAGGACGGGTCGATGGGAGGATGGGAGGACGGGTTGCCGGGAGGACGGGTCGCCGGAGGGACGGGTCACCGGGAGGACGGGAGGTCGGGTCGATGGGAGGATGGGAGGACGGGTTGCCGGGAGGACGGGTCGCCGGAGGGACGGGTCACCGGGAGGACGGGAGGTCGGGTCGATGGGAGGATGGGAGGACGGGTTGCCGGGAGGACGGGTCGCCGGAGGGACGGGTCACCGGGAGGACGGGAGGTCGGGTCGATGGGAGGATGGGAGGACGGGTTGCCGGGAGGACGGGTCGCCGGAGGGACGGGTCACCGGGAGGACGGGAGGTCGGGTCGATGGGAGGATGGGAGGACGGGTTGCCGGGAGGACGGGTCGCCGGAGGGACGGGTCACCGGGAGGACGGGAGGTCGGGTCGATGGGAGGACGGGAGGCCCTGATGGATCATGCGTTCGCCGGGCTAAGGTCGCCCTAGGGTCATCTTATCCTTCCTCTCCAGATCCATCATCCATCATCTTCTCAATTGCCTCACGGGTTTCGACATTTGGCCTCTACATTACTCTCACTCTTCAATGCAAATCCTCTCAGTAACAAGACCTTGCGGTCAGGACCAACACACAACGGTTTCGAAGAAGCTTTAAAGTTGTACAAAAAAGTCTGTAAAGATCAGTGAATTATTTGTTTCAGGCCACTTTAAAATCTACCTAAACATAAGTTGTTTTATTTTATGTTTGATGATTATTATCACCGCTACAATAATGCACAAATAATTATAATCTGATTGATATTTTACCACTAATAAATATTCAACCACGCAATGTTTTGGTGGAAACGGCCGATCAAGAAATATATACTTTTTAATTTGTATAGATAAAAATTGCTTTGTGCACTTTCTATCTGCAGTAGGATGCTTATCAAGCGCGTGCATAAAAGTAATGCACCAAAATTCTTAAAAGCTCATGAGCATTTTAAACAACTCTTTTGCCTTTCAACTGCCTTGACGCCAATTGCCAAGCGTGCAACCAACCAAACGGGTTTTATTTCTGCAGAGCAAAGGAAGAGTCTCTCCCAAGTGCAGTGATTGAGATTTGGATGCAAAGTAAACGTAACCTTCGGCAACTATGTTTCCTAGACAGGTCTAGTTATACCAGTCTATTGCTCTCCGTTATCGAGAACCTTGTTGCCAAGATAATAAACATTGAATCTGTTTCATGACATCCTTGTTTTCTTGGAGTGCAATTTCGTCCCCTTTCTCCGTGAATCTTAAAGGTCCTATTATTTACGCGAGTTGTTTCCTGACATTATTAGTCCCATATGTGCAGGGGACATAAACAAAGCACTCTTTCCAATGCTGCACGTTAGTTTACTTATTAGATTCCTTTTTTATCCGTTTTAACAAAAAAGCAAATATGTAGGGAAACTGCGTTTTACGTCCGTTGTAGTGCAGACTTTCTTTATGTCAGTTGTAAATGTTCTAGTTATTTATTAGAGTGTTATTTGGAGTATAGTACAATATACCGCATTTCCCTGTCAATGCATGTGGTTTGATAAAAGGTTAACATCTAAACTATTACTACTAAACCGATTCTTTCACACACATCATTACGGTCATTCCCTTCTTTTGCCGTAAGGTGAATTTTCCATTTCCAAATCCATTTCACCTTCCTCGGTTGATAAAAAAATCATAGTTTTATGGCTCAAGCATAATAGGCTGCAAATCAATTTGGTGATTTTGTTGTAATACAGTAGCCTAACGCATAAAGTTAAGTCCATAAAAGTTGCAAAACTTTTGGACTTATGATGCTATTGTGATTTTTATTACTCTTTAATGTTAACATTTTGTTCTATGACATCAGTTCATACTTATAAATAAGACACCATTCAAAGGTTCCGGAAAATGTAATGTGGAAAGGATTTATAACCAATTAATTAAGTTTCGCGGGAGAATGAACCCTCTCTGAGCAACACTAAGTGTGTTGACTCAGCACCACAGATACAAGTTTGATTTATTATTTTTTCAAGTTAACTAGTTCTTTTTCTACGGTAATTCCAAACCGCATATTCAAAATCATATTCTTTTAGCTGTAAAACCCGTTTTAATATTGCTGTAGCGTAACAATACTAATAACAGAAACTAGTCGTTAATTTGAAATCTGATTTTCTGATAAGTGGACAAAATTACACTAATCCTGTTTTTAGTCCCTTTACCACATTTCAATATGAAAATAACGTTTTTTATCACCAATACAAATACAATTTCCTACAACTGCACGCGTGTCAGTTGACGTTATGAAAATTAACTGTAAAACAGCTGTTCACTGGGGAGCGAGCTACAAAGTGCTTTATATCATACTTCTTTAAAAAAATCATACTTCGTCAATTAATTTCCTTGCTCTAAAATTTGTTATAGCAATTTGCATTTTTTAATTAGTATAACTTTTTTATTTACGCATATTGCCAAGCCAAACAATCTCTGACCTAGACTAAGTTTTTAACGGCTCATGCCTACGCACAGGATTTCACTAAATGTAGGCTAAGCGCACTATGTATGCACTAAATCCCAATGTTAATTTTTTTTCTACTTGTACCATTATTATGTATTATCTTATTGTTTCTGGGTCACGTCTATGTGTAACTTTTTTGGAATAAATAAATTTGATTTGATTAGATATATGTGCCATATTGTTGTCAGGAGGGTTACTCTTTGCCGATAATCGCACGAGGAATTCACTGTGCACTTCTGATTACTTATCGAGCACTTCTGATTGAAGGCGCATATAACAGTGCTACATCAAATAAGAAAGGTTTAGGTTTGAAGAATAATAAAGACACTTAATAATTTATGCAAAAAAATATTATAATTACCAAATAATGTTTTTTCTTTGTAGCACGATGTAAAACATCCCACGTAACTCGCCCGGTAAGTTTATCATCCTCGCATGAAAATCCCGCAAAAAACCATCACATTCGCCCAATAAAACCAAGGAGGCTACATGCTGTATCACGAGAGGTTACGCACAATATTTTTTTCGCGGCCCTCCGATTTTGTCAGGTTGGCAATATGAGAGGGAGTCATTTCGTCCTTTGAATTACTAACCCAAAATCAAACAACTCGGTAATGGGAGTCAAACCATTTGATCGATCAATTAGAGATTCGAAGATATTAAATTGGATTAGTTGTGTTCCCGTTCGTAAGATTAAGAAAATACACAAGCAGTTATTGACATTAATGAATGATTAAGAATTTGTAACAAATTTTTAATAACTGATTCAAATCTTTGGCCTTTTTTATAAGATTCGACTGGTTTTAAATTGCCGTCTTAATTACTAATCAGGGGCGGCTCCAGGACAGTTTCTTGGGGGGGGGGGGCAAGTATGAGAAAATTTGGTTCATTTTTAGTCACCCCCCCCCCCCCCAAATACCTGTTTATTAACACCTCTGAAGTTGAGATATTATCACTTTGTTAAACGTTTTATTTAAGGGCCATCCATTAATTACGTAACGCTAAAATCGGCTTTTTAGAAACCCCTCCTCCCTTTTAACGGACTTGTAACGCTGGCACTAACCCCCCTCAAAAGTTACGTAACGGTGTACCATCACCCTCCCCCAAAAAAATTAAAACTGTACCTTGAAGATAATTTGAATTTGTTGGAATAATTTATAGAATTAATTATTAAGGTTTATAATAGGTGCTTAACGTTGCGTTGAAGCCCCCCTCTCTCCTTTGTAACGGTGCATAATGCTGACGAAACCCCCCTCCTCCCTTAGGGGCGTTACTTATTTATGGACGGCCCCTAATTTAATGATAAAATAATTTGTTCATTTTTTAAATAGGACTTAGACTGGCTAGATGAACTCTAACTTTGTTATGATTGTACGTTTAGTTGAGATTACGATAATATGTTGTAGTCCGAAGTATTGAATGCCAGATAGTATTTAAACGGATCGATTACTTACTCGATGGTCTTGGTAATAATGAAATTATTTCAATCCATACACACAGGACATAAGTGCTACTTTCATAATAAACGTATATTGATTTGTTTGTGAACAACAGTTGCATGGCACTCTTTTGTAGCGTGGGTTGTGCGATGTGTGGTGGAGGCAGTTTAGTTTGACAGGAGTGCCATGCATTGTTCCGAAAGTCCTAACTCCGAAAGGCGTACCTCCGAAATAAAATATGTATTTTTACGACATAGCTCCGAAGAGCAAAACTCCGAAAATCATCATTTCGAAAGAAACAGCTCCGAAAGCATATTTCTGACAAAGCAGATCACCGAAGGTTCCGAAGGTTTCGGAACAGATACTCCGATTTGTTTCGGAACAGTGTCCTTCGGAGTTATGACTTTCGGAGTCGTGATCTTTCGGAGATATGCTCTCGGAGTAGTGTTCTTTCGGAGATATGCTTTTTTGTCCATATATTTAATTTGCAACTAACCTTTGTACATATTTCTTATTTCTAACTTTGTAATGTGTATCAAGAGCACAATTCCGAAAGGCACGACTCCGAAAGTCATAACTCCGATAGAGCAAGCATATCTCCGAAAGAGCACAACTCCGAACGAATATCTCCGAAAGAGCAAAACAATTATTAACAACAACACTCTTAACAAATCGGCCATAGAGTTTGCTCAGGCGTCGAGGCGTCACTCAGTACGTCGTATTTCCGAAAGGCACAACTACGACAGTCATAACTCCGAAGGAAAAAAACTCCGAAAGCATATCTCTGAAAGAGCACAACTCCGAAAGTCATAATTCCGAAAGCATATGCCCGAAAGGGCACAACTCCGAACGTCATGCCTCCGAAAGGAACTGTTCCAAAAGAACGCGGTGTTAAGATTTTCGGAAATATGTTTTCGGAGTAGTGCCTTTCGGAGTTATGACTTTCGGAGAAGTGTGTTTCGGAAATAAAAAAATACGTTTGGAAGTTAGAAATGAGATGAATGACGAAAAGTTATAAATATACATTATTAGAAAAGCATATCTCCGAAAGGTCACTATTCGGAAAGCACAACTCCGAAATAGCACTAATCCGAAAGCATAACTCCGACAGAGCACAAATACGAAATTTTTTTCGGAGATATGCCTTTCGGAGTTACGAATTTCGGAGCAATGAGGGCTTCCGGCTACAAAACACAAACAGAAACTTGCAAACCCAAACCTTATATTATGGCGGCAAATCGTGATGCGTGCCAACCTAACAACTTGAAATGTCTCCTACTATTAATATTGAACAAAAAATGTAAGCTCGAACTAAGTGTATATAAGTAACAATTATATAGAAATAAAAAAAGTTTCGTCTTCGAGAATCTTGTACGAAATGGCTTTTCCGATATTGGGTAAAAAATAATTTCATATGCACAAGAATAAATTTTAGTAAAATCTTGTTTGAAATTTAAAAAAAATCGGAGCTCTCGGGGGGGGCCATGGCCCCCATGCCCCCCCCTGGAGCCTCCCCTGTTACTAATACTCCCCCTCATATTGACAACCTGACAAAATGAATGGACCGCTTTTTCAAAAATGAAAGCATCGTCCCGGTACCTTCAGTAGACCCCAACCTCCTTGGGTAAAACGGTACTTACCGGATACTTAACGCCTCCGGTTAGATTTGGCTGGGCTCGAATAGTTTATAATCTCAAAAGAAAAAATGAAACATTCACTTTCAACAGGTGTGAGCAATTGATTGTAATTGAATTTATTGTATGGGAATCCAAAATTGCAGTTTAAGGAATAATTTTGAATGTATTTCGCGAATTTGTCGCTTTCTTGCCTTCACTAAAATTACGTGCCCGACGCGTGGTGAGAAACACCCACTTTAAGTGTTTGATACTGATACGTAAACGAAATTTCAAATGATGATATTTTGAAGCAGCGACACCTTTTATTTTTTCAACTCCTTTCAACGTGACGAGACAACAAGGCTACTATGCGGTCCCACGGTAGCGGTCCTACAGTGGCGGTCCTACGGTGGCGGTCCTACGGTAGCGGTCCTACGATAGCGGTCCTACGGTAGCGGTCCTACGGTAGCGGTCCTACGGTAGCGGTCCTACGGTAGCGGTCCCACGGTAGCGGTCCCACGGTAGCGGTCCTACGGTAGCGGTCCCACGGTAGCGGTCCTACGGTAGCGGTCCCACGGTAGCGGTCCCACGGTAGCGGTCCTACGGTAGCGGTCCTACGGTAGCGGTCCCACGGTAGCGGTCCTACGGTAGCGGTCCCACGGTAGCGGTCCCACGGTAGCGGTCCCACGGTAGCGGTCCGACGGTAGCGGTCCCACGGTGGCGGTCCTACGGTAGCGGTCCCACGGTAGCGGTCCCACGGTAGCGGTCCCACGGTAGCGGTCCTACGGTAGCGGTCCCACGGTGGCGGTCCCACGGTGGCGGTCCCACGGTAGCGGTCCCACGGTAGCGGTCCCACGGTAGCGGTCCCAGGGTGGCGGTCCCACGGTGGCGGTCCCACGGTAGCGGTCCTACGGTGGCGGTCCCACGGTAGCGGTCCCACGGTAGCGGTCCCACGGTAGCGGTCCTACAGTAGCGGTCCTACGGTGGCGGTCCTACGGTAGCGGTCCCACGGTGGCGGTCCTACGGTAGCGGTCCTACGGTGGCGGTCCTACGGTAGCGGTCCTACGGTAGCGGTCCTACGGTGGCGGTCCTACGGTGGCGGTCCTACGGTGGCGGTCCTACGGTAGCGGTCCTACGGTGGCGGTCCTACGGTAGCGGTCCTACGGTGGCGGTCCTACGGTGGCGGTCCTACGGTAGCGGTCCTACGGTGGCGGTCCTACGGTAGCGGTCCTACGGTGGCGGTCCTACGGTAGCGGTCCTACGGTGGCGGTCCTACGGTAGCGGTCCTACGGTAGCGGTCCTACGGTGGCGGTCCTACGGTAGCGGTCCTACGGTGGCGGTCCTACAGTAGCGGTCCTACGGTGGCGGTCCTACGGTAGCGGTCCTACGGTAGCGGTCCTACGGTGGCGGTCCTACGGTAGCGGTCCTACGGTAGCGGTCCTACGGTGGCGGTCCTACGGTAGCGGTCCTACGGTAGCGGTCCTACGGTGGCGGTCCTACGGTAGCGGTCCTACGGTAGCGGTCCTACGGTAGCTGTCCTACGGTGGCGGTCCTACGGTAGCGGTCCTCGCAGGTTGAGGAGTTCTCTTCATGTACATTACAAATTAGGGTCAATGGTCATATGAGTTAACGCGACCTTGTCCAAGCCAAACAGCACGCGCTCTCAGTCGGACTGTCACTTCCTCGCATTTCTATAATTTCACGAAACCATCGAACATGTTTATATTTGTTAAGTGCTCGGACATTTTTACAAAATGATCGTAGGTTAGTCATGATTTGTCATCTTACCCGGTATGATTGTCCTAGGAAATTGTTTTTGGTCGAGTTTATTTAAGTTTTTAATTATTAAGTCGAGGCTGAACGTGGGAGGATCGACACAAACGTTAGAAATAGTTTCGAATGGAACTGAAAATATTCAAATAAAAATCATAGGCGAGTTTTAAATGTTTTACAATGAAGAAAATACATTATTTAGACTGCTGAAAATTAATTTTACCGATGATAATATATTTTTAAATTTTCAACATCCTATTCCTTAGAGTTGCTTCACAACATGTTTCGTGTCAACGGTCACATCTTCAGGTAGCATCTCAAAGAGGTTTGTCGTGAGCTAAACGTTGTATTGCTAACTTCAGACTAGGGTACTGAAAAGGTAAATAAATAATCATTCTTATCATTGATTGATCATCGATATATGTATGAAAATGAATTAAGATACATTTTACCGTTCATTAGAGTGCACATGTAATTTTTATAAGGCAGTTGGTATTCAATGGGGCTTATGGAATTTGGATCTGAAGTGTGCGCTAGTTTTACAACGTGGTTCTATCCTCATTCCTGTAAATCAGATCCGATCCTGGACTCATCCGTTATGTTCTGCACAGATCCAGTCCCACGATGAACTACTCATAAGTCGAAACAGTGTTCATCTTGATGGTCTTGATGGTTACTAATTATTTTATTTATTCCTTGTCTAGTTTTTTGCATGCCATGACCTTTGGCTGAGAATAAATATTTTTCATTACCCCGCCACCACACTGACTTCCTTCATTTTAGGGAGTCCCTCTCCTGAGGACTGGTTTAACAAGTTTTTGATTTAGTAAACTACTGCACCTACATAAACTGTTACAGCTTTGTTTATTGGCACCTGGAGTTATATTTCATGTTAATGCCATTGTTAAGTCTACGTGTCAACTGACAGTTGTTTAATAATTATTATTGAATACGTTGCAAAAGTATATGTTTAATTAGACCTGCACAATCTTTTAAGGGAACTGTTATTGAAATAATTATTACCTATACTAGGAGTTTTGAGATCAAAAACTTCAAAACAGCTGGCTTGCTCCAGCATAATCATAATGGGTAAATGGCCAGCTGTTTCAGGGCCACCATGGGGAGATTGGGGGCCTGGGGCAAAAGGTCAGGTGGGGGCCCTTACTGTCATGTCGTATCCCAATTACATTTCGCAAATATGAGAATTTGCATCAATGGAACATATAATTGTGCTGTGTTCCGATAATTATTTTTAAAATAACTATTGTACTCATTGTAAACTCATTTTGTTGTTAAAACGTAAAGCCTAAGATAAATAATTTATATGAAAGTTAGAGTAAACCAGAATGATATTGTGTACAGAAATGTTTATTTTACTTCGACCTTAACATAACATTATGATATTCTATGATATTCATTGCATGCTGCTAAAATTAATCTCAAATTAACGTTTAATCATATGATTCCAGGATAAGAACATGTAAAATTCATTAGACCTGACTTAACTTTATAATATAGGCTACTAAAGAAAGTTATGGTCTAAACTTCTGAATAATTCCTTTTCTGGCCTTAGCCATTGCAAAATAATTGATTACGTCGGTACGAGTTTCATATCTGATCTTCTGCCTTTACAAGTTATGTCTAAGCTGTAATCGCAGGCACCAAATGGGGCGGGTGAGTGAGTGCGCTGCTGGCGAAAATATTTATTTGGGTAGTTGGTCACCAACTATATGACCGTATGTTAAAGTAAACTCAAAAATGTACACTTGTAAGGCCCTGAAAAACGAAAATACCCCCGTTGCAGCAGACCTGCATACTGAGCGAATTTCAAGTGCAAAACATAACATATTTCAATCCAACATAGCGAGATTTGACATGTTTTTGTAAGCTCCATAAGAATAACATGGGGAATGAGTATGCAGGTTTGCTGCTACAGGTATGTTTAAACTGGTTGGTTTTAATTCAATATTTAGTAGATCTGAACTAGAAGAAGCCATTTACCAAGTTTTATCAAGATATGTTGAGAAATAAGCGAAATATAGAATTTTACTTATTTCCCATAAGGTTAACATTGAGACAACGTACTGTGTTTACCACTTTCAATATCTCGGTAACCAATGGACATAGAGCAGTAATTCAAAATACTAAATTGTTTGTTTTTTTTAGCTGAATTCAATGGTGCCAACAAAAATTTGATAAATTTTATTTTTCTATGTGAAAAACTCAAAAAAAACCATTTTTGGGGGGGGGGGTTTATCCCCCTTTACCCCCCCTTCCGGTGGTCCGATTGGGCTGGTTCACGAACTCGTCCGAGTGATTACCACTTTACACGTCTGTACCAAATTTAATTTAGATCGGACCATATTTACGGCCGCTACCGTGTTAACAGACATATATATGTATATATATTCGAACGAATGGTGTTTTTTGCTTCTGGGGACCCCAAAATGAAAAGTTAACATGGTCTCGGACTTAGGTCTTACCATGAGTACTACCGTAATAGCTTATTCCTTTAAGGAAATTCGCTAACAAAATTTTGACAGCTAAACAAATACTTTACATTTAGACATTTCAGCTGAGGTTTAGCAAACAGTTTGATGAGTATACAGTTTTTGCCGCCCGCCCTATTTCGTGCACTATACTCTAATTAATGTACATATAATTTGCTCAGGTTTAGTAACTGAACTTCACATTATAATATAACATGTGCGAAGATCAGTTTCGTTTTCCCGTAAGTGTACTTTGTTTAAGTTTCGGTAATCCGATACATCAACTATCAACCTATGTCGTGATTAGGTAACTCAATCGATGTAGGCCTACTGTTCCGACGACCGGCAGTACATAATGAAGAAATATCTATTACAAACAATAATCGAAATTATTGTCAAATATATTATTTTATTCTCTCACTAACTATAAAATATACCTCACATAGGTACTTATCGGTTAACGGGAGGCCACCCTTATACAGCGCGCTGCGGCGGTTATGTTAGGTTAGGTTATCGTAAATATGTTAGTAAGACTTTCCTCGTTTCGTTACGAATCGAACGATACCAAATGAGTCATAATTTTGCCTGCCAAATTCCGTTGACGTCTGATGCGTGCGCTACGGTCAACGACCTGATCTTGGCCTACTTGAAGGATATTTGGCGGACTAAAGTATGACTCATCTGGTATCGTTCGATTCATAACGAAACAAGGAAAGTCCTACTAACATATTTATGATAACCTAACCTAACACAACCGCCGCAGCGCGCTGTATAAGGGTGGCGATGGGGTGAAGTCACTAGCGGCGGCGGTGACGCGTTCAACTCAATTCTCACCAATATCGCTGCCTTCTGGGAGGCATGAAACAATATCCAATTAGGACAGTAAGTCAAATAAAGTATGTTATTTCCAATAACAAATAACAATAACAATTCCAATAACAATTGCACGATATGATAAGCGGCGCAGTGCGCGGAGCAATGACCTTTGCCCGACTTTGACCTGGTAACAACAATGCAGGCTGGTTTTTGAGGAATACCGATAAGCAATAATCAGCTTGAAAACATTATCTCTTGATAAAAAACACTGCACAAAAATTTTCAAAAATTTTAGATCATTTATTGGGTGGCCTCCCGTTAACCGATAAGTACCCTAACATATATGTGATAACACTTTATAAAACTAAATTTATTATAGGCTAATAAAGCTAGCTAAAACTACATTAAAACGTTACTAAGATTAACTAACTAAACAACTTACCTTATTTCTTATCATCCGCCATTTTGTCTTAAGATACTATCGATAAATGTATTTTCAAAGAATACCCAAACAATCGACAATAAATACAATGGAATAGGATGTCAGGTTCTGTAATTCTGTCCAACAAAAAATAAAATTAAATCCTACAATCGGTAGGTACATCGTTCGATATTGTTTTCTTAGAAATCAGAGTTTGAATCGTCTGCTATAGAAACGTACGGCAGAACATTAGATACGAAACTCGTACTATCAAAGTTGATTGATTTAACATATTCAAGAATATATTATTAATATTAGCGAATTTCCCCGGTACTTTGGTATTATACGAATGCCACTCTTTTTAGAGAGACTGTTTTGCTGGACACCAAATATAACTTCATCATTGGGAAGAACATACTTTAATCGACTTACTATCAAAATTTGACTTAATTATGATGAATGGTATTTGTGTTCTGCCTCCCAGAAGGCAGCGATGTCAGCGAGGATTGAGTGTTCACGTTGTCACCGCCGCTATCGTCCACACCCGATCGCCACACTTATACAGCGCGCTGCAGCGGTTATGTTAGGTTAGGTTATCATAAATATGTTAGTAAGACTTTCCTCGTTATGTTACGAATAAAACGATTCCAGATGAGTCATACTTTTGCCCGCCAAATCCCCTCCAAGTAGGCACAGGTCTGGTCGTTGACCGGAGCGCGCGCATCACCTGCCAACGGGTTTTGGCGGGTGAAAGATGACTTATTTGGTATCGTTCGAATCGTAACGAAATGATGAAACTTCTACTAACATATTTATGATAACCTAACTTAACATAACCGCCGCAGCGCGCTGTATGATGGTGGCCTCAGTATAATACCAAAGTAGCATTTCCCCTAAGGCAAGAAGCTATTACCGTAGGTCTCATGGTAAGACCTAAGGCCGAGACCATGATAACTTTTCGTTTTGGAGCCTCCAGAAGCAAAAAACACCATTCGTTCGAATTTATATATATATATATATATATATATATATATATATATAACTTTTCCACTGCCTGCTGCAGCGGTATTCCAGTATTTATACAAACATGTATAATTTTCACGGGGCCCCTGGGAGCTGGGGGCCTGGGGCAAACTGTCCCCGTTGCCCCCCCCCCCCTCGTGGCAGCCCTGAGCTGTTCCAGTTTTGAGAGTCACCATTTCGTGGCGCCTAGTATATTCATTTAACTTAAAAATATAGGCTAAAGGGTGTTCCAAAACTCTCTGGGGCCTTTTGTGGATTTATTCCTTGCACCAATCAAGGAATATTTTGTCCCATAACAATGATCCTCCGTGCCCAGTTTTCTGACAGTCAGCATGAATGTATTTTTTACATATCAATTCTCAAATTGTTACCTCAACAGGGATCAGTTTTAAACTTGGTACACCAATAAAGACTAATAATATATTTTATGTATGACCATGTTTGTACGTTAAAAATGGCAGCTATTCTTTTTTCTTAAAAAAAGAACAATTTTTCTGTTTAAATATTAATACAGTAGAGCGCCGATTATCCGAACGTCGGTCATCCGAACCGTCGGTTAACCGAACGCCGTAATAATTCATATTTTGAACATGATTCTCAAGCAATTAAAATTCGCGCGTCAAAAAAAGTGTCAGGGCTAAAGCAAAAACATTTTGGACTTTTTCTCGAAATATAAAGTTGACAGTGTACTGTATCTATGTAAGATAAATTGTTCTTTAAAACTTTATACCCATATATTCTGATCGATTTCATAATAAAATTAAGTGAATAATCTTTGTTTGATCATTTTTTAGCCTTTTTACTCGTAAGAATTACGTTACATATATAATTTTTAAATGTTGTCTTTTCATGTTCGATTATCCGAATATTCAGTTATCCGAACACCCCTTGTCCCCAATTAGTTCGGATAAACGACGCTCTACTGTATTATTGATCATTCATTGTTTTTATCTGTTGTTATTATTTGTAAACAATGTAAACATTTACTTTTGTATGATGAAAAAGTAGAATACTATATACAAGATAGATTTGAATGATATATTTTCAGATTTACTGATAAATACTGTCATGTAATGAAATCAGATATTACATGCTAATAATTAATTGATTTTATTTAAATTGAAAATAGGTTTAACTACAATCAGTGTTGTAGTGGAGCGGGAATATATGGTTAGTTAATGATTGATTATATTTTCTTGGCTTTGGTTTAATTCTCTTTGTGGTTTATGTAGTATGTTTTATTAAAAACAATGTTATGTAAGTAAGGTTACTGTAACCAAAACCTCCATACAAGTATTAGTTAACTGTAAATGTAACTAATGCATGGAGTATTGTAAAGTAATAAAATAGATATATTATATTTGGATGAATAATTCTCTGTTATCTTTTTCAACAATAATTACCATATTACTTATGGTCGCCACCAGGGCCGGATTTAGGCATGGGCCACATGGGCCCGGGCCCAGGGCGGCAAATTTCTAGTGGCGGCAAATTTTGAAGGCCAGTTAAAAATTTGCTAAAATAATGTAGAACGTTTTATGCAATGTTTCCTATCAGATTCATAAACTAATATTAATTATAAAAAGTCCGGAGAGAAGTGTTTTAGTATATTAGATATTTGTTATATCAAATTACACAATTATTTTGCGTAGCGCGTCACTGGCGCGGAAGGGCGGCAGTCGATGTACTCAAAGGTGCGAAAGCTAATTTTTTGGCCTGGGCGCTGGCGCTGAGTTTTTTTGGTGTAATGTGGAATCGGATCATAAGAAGGAAGGGGCGAGGAGGGCAATATGTTTGTTATTTTTGTAAAAAATACATGCGAAATGACGGCCGCGAAATGTCCGAGTTTTACCAACAGTTTTACAGCTGAGAGTTTTTAACGCGGTTGCGATGCAGTACCACCAAGAGATTTAATTATTACGTCCACTATGATACAATCAACCGAGATTACCGGCTGCGATACAACCGTTAGATTTTATTGCCGCGAAATGACCTAGGAATTTTGCCGATCGCTAAAAATTCTTAAGATTTGTTTTGAAATACTACCAAAGATTCGTCGGCTGCAAATATTTGAGGTATTTGTCTCAAAATACGATCGAGATTTTTCGCATGCAATACAACTGACTGGTTTGACGACCGCTATAGAACCGACCGATTTACGTCCACTATACGACTAAGAGTTTTTTTAAACAACCCATGTTCGCAGGCCACGATACAGCCTAAACATGAGCGGTTATTGCCGTAATATGACCGGTAAATTTGCCAGTCTCCGCAAAACCAAAGCAGGTTGTTTACCAGATTTCACATATAAATTTTTTCCGACTTTTTTCTTACATTTCCCGACTATTTAAAAAAAAATCACGATCAGTGAAATCAGTCATGATGCCTCCTTCAAAAGAGCGACAGATTGTCCGTCACAAAATGATCGAGATACATGCGTGCCAACCGCTGTAAAACGACCGATTTTTCGGCCACGACATGACCAATATATGCGACGGTCGCGAAAAAAGCGAAAGACTTGTCAACCGCAATGCGACCAAGGGATCTGTTGGCGGTGCGGCGATACAAGCAGGCAATTTTCCGGCCACAAAACTATCGAGAGATTTTCCAGCCGCGATGTAAACGACTGATTTCCGGCCACAATATTACCGAAATATTTGTTTGTTGTGATTAGATTGAGAGATTCGCCGGCCGCGATGACGATACCAACGATGAAAACGGCTATATTTCGTTTCGTTCTAACTCAAATATCGAAATTCCCGACCAAATGTTTGAATTAATTACTTTTTCCCGACTTTTAGCGAAGTTTTTCTAAAAGGAAGAAGCTAACCGAGAGACTATGAAACGGCCGAAACAAAAAGAAGGCGATAATGAAGCTTTAGTAGCCCCGAACTGGCCGAGAGATGGTCGCGGCGAAACCATCGAGAGAATTTCAGACCGCGGCAATATGCGACCTTGAGATTTTTTGGCCACAAATTAAATACATTTTTCAGTCTTGTTAACAAATTTTAACATTGGAAAACACCACAATATTTGTATAATTTTATTCTGTGAGGCCTTTCGCCAGCTGGCATCAGCAGACATATACACAATCACAAATATTATTGTGTTTTAATGTAAAAAATTCAGGTTTAATTAGCTAATAAATTGTAATTCCAAATTTTTGGGTGGAGCAAGTGCCCCCCCTCCGAATCACGCATATGATGAGTTCTGGTAAATTGTAAGTTTGGGAAGAGGGGCGGCGAAATGCTTTGGGCCCATGGGCGGCAAAATCGTAAATCCGGCCCTGGTCGCCACACGTCCTGAATTTTCAGGACTGTCAATATATTTGGCCCAAATATCCCGGTGTTCTGGAAAAGGCTCTTGGGACGCGAAATTGTCCTGAATTTATGTTGGTCATTAACAATATATTGAATAATCTTAAAAAAAATAAATAAATAGATAAAATATTAATTTGAGAGTTGTAAAATAATTATTTCCTGAGAATCCTGTTAACCCCCACGAAAACCGTTAAAGAATAGGACGGGAATTATTTTTCAACTTGCAGTAAGCAAATTTAATAGGATGGTGGTAGCTGCCAGTGTCTGCCGATAGAAGAAAGCCGAATAAAAAGAGTTTGATCAATAGAAACAAATTTCCCTTTAAAACCGAGTTCATATGTGTTCACATGTTCTCTAAATTGATCCAGCTAAGTTTAAAATATTTCCTTGGATCCTCATTGTATTTAAATAGTTCATCACAAATTTAAAAAGTTTGTTTTGGTAAGTTTGTTAAAATATTAGTACTAATCTTAAACAATACCATTGTATCTCATAAATGTTGGGGATGGGGGGGGGGGGAAATAAGGGTTTCAAGTCCTTAGGAAGAAGTGTTCCAAATCCCCCCAAGAAAATTATGTCAACCCTAATGTTGCTATATAAATTCTTTAAGACTTGGCATTTTCAGTGAGCTGAGATACAGCTATTGAGGCAAATACATTTTACAAAGTCATTTGATTATTTTCTCATATATATATAAACATATATATCATTCCCTCACTGACAACACAACTGAGTGCCACAAGCTAAAAATTCTGCCATTAGCCATATTCTATTTCAGACCATATTCTTGGTACAGTTCCTGTTTTGATTTTGTTTCAAGAATTTCACTCCTTGGAACTTCTGAACTCTCTTAAATGAAAGAAAGTGGACTTTGATCTGGACCTCTCTAGTATGTGGAGACCAGCTACAATCACCACTATGAGAACGGGATTTATTCACTCATATCACAAAAGTAGAGAGAACAGTATCTCTTAACAGGTTGTAAAAAAGGTTTAGTATTAGGTTTAGTAAAATATATTAGTATTAGTTTTTAATGACAAATCATCACCAAAACAGTAAGTATAGTACTCTAAGTAGAAAAAAACCAGCTTGGCATCAATAACTAAGTTATTATATCAAACTTACTCTATATCTTTTACCAGGTCTACTTAAATTACTAGTTAAAAGTTGAAGGTTGTTATATTTATTTCCTATTAACTATAAATTGAACAGTTTGTACAGTTAATAACCCATCTGTTACCATTTTGTTAATGATAACCTTAAATTCATTTAATTACTGTCACAAAACTGAAAATTTGGAAAAAATGTATTAGGTTAAGCCCACATAAATTTTGAGTCTAGGCCTTTGATAACATGGTGTAAGGAACAAAGAAAGGTGTGTGCAGAGTCAGCTGGTATGACGTAGTTGGGCTCACACAACTAGCGCTTACGACGATTAAAATACTAATCAGTTAATACAACTCAATCAACATATTCAGGTGTACTGTCTTAGTTCTGCCATCATACCGCTAGGTCCGCCAAGTTTCTTGAGCCCAACTACGTCATACCAGCTGACTGTGCACACTCATTTCTTTCTCTTTACACCATGTTTGATAATACATCAACTGTTTGTACACAAAGGGTTAAATTTAATATTTTTATTTTTATAATTTTTATGTTCATGGCGGATTTTCGGGGGTGCCAAGGGGTGCCCGGCACCCCCTGATTTTTGTGAACTTTTTGCATGAAAAAAAGGTTTCCAGCATAACTTTTTATAATTTGAATACAGTAATATGATTTCAATTCAATTTTATTTGGATTTTGGTTTTGTTTGATTTTTCTTTTTTTCATTCCATCAATTTGTTATAAAATTTAAATTGTTTAAGTTTGTCTCAAAATAATGTCACAATTAAATTCGTCATTTTTAACTCCATATTTTTTTCCGACAAACACAACTTATCAAAACTGCTTTGAAGCTCAAATTGGCTTCCGAACAATCTGCTTTGAAAACAAATGAGCATTTTTTTGAGTATCAAAATGTTTTTCTTGTGATGATCAGTAATATTATTATTCTAGCAGTTTTCATGATACGAATTACAAATGATCGGTACAATTCATGATTCAAGAGACCTATATAACAAAAAATAAAATGGGGTTGTTGGTAAATAAAAGAAATAGGTTCTTGAAATAGACCTTAAAACGTATGTGGTGGTACGTGGGATTTAGAATATGAGCATAAAGAACTCACACCCCCTAAGACCATATGAGCTGGCACCCCCAAAGATGCACAGCCTAAATCCGCCCATGTTTATGTTACTTTTATTTTTTATATTTTTTTATACAGACACCCATAATCATATACTAAAGGTGATCAAATCATCATTATTAAAAAAACAAGTAGGTACTTGAACATTTTGTTTTCTCAGGTAGACATAACAACTAAACATTAAAAGGGAATTTGTTATTTTCTTCCTCAGGATGCAATGGGAGACCACATAAAAACTCAAGAATACAGTGACTCCAAAAGTTCAGGAAACATAGACATCTTGGACACTGAAAAAAGATATCAGGTGAAAACTGTGAAAATCTCAAATTCGACGATATTGATGACAGTGTAAGTCTTGTTTACTAATGTAAAGAACCAAAATTAATCAAGTTTAAATAAAGCTATTACTTATAATATCTTATATTAAAATTAAATAGATAATCTTCAGCAAAAACACCTGACACATCATCTTAGCAACTGATTAGCAGCTTTAAAGCTTTTTCTCTACTCCTAAAAATTATATTCAATTTTTTACCTTTATCTTAAGATCAAATAATAGTATTTTGTCACTAGTTTAAAAAATGACACTTTTAGATAGAAATGAAGCTCAAGCTTAGTGGCCAAGGCAGAGCAGAGGCTGGTATATGAGCAGGGCCGCCGAGAACCAAGCCGGGCCCCAAGTCTGCACACCACCAGCCCTCTGGGGGGTCTGGGAGGTATGGTATTTTTCCCCCCAGTGAAAGGGAAAATTTTCCAAAATTAGATCTCTAAACTCGCGTTTTTAGGCAGTATAAAGGTGGAACAACGTACATATAGGAATCCCAAAAATCCGAACCAATTGAGGCTGAATGTTCGGTTGGATTTAGAAAATAGTCTACACTGATTAAAAATTACCTCTATCAGTGATGCTGCTCTATTGGATTTTCAAGACATTCATCTCTTTCCCATAGCTTCCGCGTTCGTTCCTCTCACGAAGTTACTTTTCTATTTTTTCACGATCAATGTGCACAATTGTTTTTACCGGCCATCTGCGTTAATTGCAAAGTATGTTGTACTCTTTGTTGTTTACCATCGTGGATAATTTCATCATAACGTATTTAAGTTGTTGTCAATATACAAGAGGGAGCTATAAGTCAGTCACGCTCATTATTAGCTGACCGCCACCGCTGTAGTGTACAATCAGTCACAAATACAATAGTTCAGACAGACAAAACAATCGTTTCTGCCTTAACTGAATACTGTACTATCAAAGTAATTTTCATGATAAAGCTGGACATTTTATTTTTTAACATGTAGGCCTAATTTTATTTCCAAGAAGTCGATACTAATACTTCCTCAATCTGAAAAATTGCGCTCATCCCGGGCCCCTTCGGAGCCCCAAGTTTCAGACTTGGCTGACATGGCCTCTCGGCGACCCTGTATATGGGTGTGTTTAAAAATCAATTTTTGAGTCATATTGAGAAATATATGTTATATATTTTATGGAATATTGTGTTCTGCGTCTTAATAGAGAAATAAAATTTATAATTCTAAAAGAATAGTTATTATTAATATAATAGTGACAAAAAAGTTTGCAAAAATAAAACCCTTGGTTGATGTATTTACCTTTATAATTAAATTCAATAAGGTTAACATATATAAACCTGGTACTTATATTTACATGTCTAATAATATTAAAAATTGTTTAAGCATTTTATATTCTTCTTTAATTGAACACCAGAATTCATTAAATAAATAAAGTACCTTTCATTAAAAGAATAAAAACAGTTTGTCTTCCAAATAACTAACTTTAATGTGTACTGTTTGTGACCCCTCAAAGGGATCCTAACCGGATTTTGCTAGTTTATCAATACTTAGTTCAGCACCATAAGTTTGACACATTGAAAGCAGTATTGCAGCTGTTTTTCAGTTAACAACTACATTTCCCTACCAGGGAGGCTGGGCTTGATAGCAGGGTGGATGGGTTGGTACTTTTGAGGTAGTGAAGAGGTACCACAGAGGGAGTGTATAGGATGGATAGAGCCAAGATGAGGGCCAGTTATCCCTTGAGGCCCACATTCACTGGATAAAGGTATATCTTTGCCCACCCCATCTAAGCTTGGTCGAACCTATTCCTTTTTTCTTTTGCTTCGCTTATATCAATCTACTAAATGTAAGGGCCTAAGGGATATTTCAGGGAAAGCTTTATCTCCTTTCTGGTTGTCGTACAAAAAAGACAAAAAATGACTAAAGAACCCTCACAGGTTTTTCTTGTGGGGTGGGGCAACCCAGGCTTCTCAATCCCCCCCCCAACAATAAAACAGTGTTCATCATTTATATTTTTCCTCAAATCATAATTATAAATATTAGGATTACTGTTTTGATAGTTAAACCTTATGATTCCAAAATCACTTTAGGGATAAAGAAGGAAGTAGTTAACTATTCAAAAATGTAATCCAAAACTTCCTAACTCAGGTTGGAATATTATTTCTCATTTTAAAGTGGTATACATAGGGGAGGGGCCCCGGCCCCTCAAAACAAAAGAGGTGATAAGAAAAATTAAGGATGATAATCATTTAAATAAAAGCTCACAAAAAATTATTAATGACAATAACTGTAATTTCAATCTGGATTTTTAAATATAATTTATTACTCGTTAAGATAAATGGGATTCACCCCCATGGGGATGTATTTTATATTAAATCTCACTGCATTCCTTATGTTAAGGGTATCAGAAATACTTTTTAGTAAATAAATAATATCAGCTGTTATTTTGAAAATTTCTTATACATGTTTATACTCATTTAATTGGAAATTTTAGCTTTTACAAAAAACATTTATACTTTTTTTATATCTCTTATGGTTTTGTGTTGGTTGGAAAAAATGTATAGAAAAACGGGGACCGGGAATGGTTTTTCAAGATGGCGGCTGGAGCATAGTTGGGATTTCTGGGGAATTTCAGGATTTTAATTAGAGAGGATTTCTTAACATCTGTGTGAAGATTCAACTTGATCAGGATTACTTAGGTCAATTGGCTTTTTTATGCTTAAAATTCCTGGACTAGTGGTGTTATTAAGAATGTGAGGCAGGACAGTGTACATGATCGATTTAGTATAGTGTAAAAATTTTGGATTGGAGCTCTCAATTAATTGTACTTGGTGGTTGTTAGATTTGGGATTAGGTTGGGTTTAGGTAAGGTCACCAGATTTTGGAACAGCCAAAACGGGACGCCGACTTCTGAGGGGTGTGGGGGGGGGGGTATGGAATACCCCCCACAAACAGAGGGGGGTCCGGGGGTCCTCCCCCGGGAAATGGTGAATAATTAGGAGCATTTTAGTGCGTTTTTAGACTCTTTCAGATTGAAAATATGTGCTAGACTCTAGTTCATGTTTATCATTAATTTTAAGTTACTAGAAAACTACAAAAGAACCAAAAACATTTATCTAAGAGTTTTTTTACATTAAAACATATTTCCTTACCCCCCACAAAGAGAGGGGAGTTCGGAGGTTCTCCTTCGGAAAATTTTGAAAAATTAGGAGCATTTTGGTGGGGTTTTAGGCACTTCCCGTTTAAAAATATATGCAATACTTTAGTTCATCTTTACAATTGATTTTAAGTTGCTAGGAAACTACAAAGAAACGAAAACAATTTATTTAGGCGTTTTTTAAACTAAAACGTATTTTCATACCCCCCAACAGAGGGGAGTCCAGGGGTCCTCCCTTGGATAATTTTGAAAAATTAGGAGCATTTTGGTGGGTTTTCAGACTCTTTCAGATTGAAAATATATGCTATACTCTAGTTCATATTTACCATTAATTTTAAGTTACTAGAAAAGACAAAAGAACCGGAAAAATTTAAGAGTTTTTTACAGTAAAACTTTTTTTAAAGTATTTTTCTTACTAACAACGTCAAAACAGGACAAATGGGCGTCCCGAGAGAGTTCGTCGGGACAACGGGACACGTTGCTAAAAAACGGGACATCTGGTCACCTTAGGTTTAGTTTGTACAAGTCTGTTTCAAACATTTCCAGGGCTAAAATCCTGGGGTTTAAAATTAAAATTAGGATGAAATCGGCTAGTTTTCTTATCAACCATTTCGTTTTCAATTTTTACAATTTTCACCAGAGTATAAGTTTGTTTTAAAATCAATAAATTTCATAATAGATATTCAAAATTCTTTGGTTTTAAGGTCACTGAAAAATTCTGGGTAGAATAAATGTCTACAACTGACATACTATCTAAATCTGACCATTTTGCTTCAAACTTTTCAAAATATTTTGCCAGTATATAGGTTTGTTTAATAATGTTACGATAAGCATTCAAAACTTATAATTTTACTCAAAATTTTAATCAGAATAGAGGCATCTACTTGAGGTTGAATTTTTACCACTAAAATTAATTGAAACTGACCATTTTGCTTCTAAATTTGGATTTTTTCAGGGGAAGATCATTCTTAGTGTTGGGGGGTATTGATTACCCCACAAACCAACCCCTTTCCTTATCTTTTAAAAAAAGGTACTCTCTTCTTGAGATGGGTCCACCCCGCCAAAAATTATTCTTATATATTGCATTTTTATTTTATACTTTCAGTGTATATCAAAAGCTAATTTAGAAACAACTAACTGGATGGTTAAAGAATACCGGAACATTAACAAGAAACCAAAAGAAGAGAGGAAATCATGGATGGATACAATTAACAAGAAAATATACCTCTTTGAGGGAGATACACCACAAACTCTATGAAGTAGGCAAAAACTTTTTATTTTTTTTATTAACGTAGTTCTTTATAGAACTTGTTTTAACACTTATTAATGATTTTTAAGGATTAACTGTTGCTTGCTATTTAAACAATAGTAAATATATAATGTCAAGCAGCCAAGTCAAGTATGTCATGCATTCAGTAAACTGATTTGTTTAATTTAATACATAATAAAGTTTCTTCAAAGGGAAAATTTGGAGGTGGCAGGAGATACATACAGGTTTCATCATTAAAAATTAATAATAGTTTTTTTTTTACTTTTACCAAATCATACCTAAAAAGTTGTTTTGTATCAATTAGGTTTTTAATTTATGCCATTTTAGTTTTAGTTTTTCCAGTTCTTTCTAAAGGAGCCAGATTATATCTTGGATAACTTTTAATGATTAAAATATCCTCAGCCTGGGGTTATTTTAAAATCAAATTTGAATTTTATTGAATGAACAGACTTAACAGATACTATTGTAAGTGAGATTATATTTGAACTAATCACACAAAACAGAATTCTCATTATAGGTATTGTATCTGTATTTCAACAGGGATAATGAATGATATTTCAAGTAAGAAACTCAAAGGAATTTTTTATTGCCGTAATACTTACAGTACACTCTCAATTATCCGAGTCCCGGTTATCCGAGACTCCGGGTTATCCGAGGCAGCTCTAAGCTTATTTTCTAAATATGTTCTTATTTTCTTTATAAGCGTCTTATTAATGCATAAAACAAGTGTCTTTATTTAAAATTCTATTATTTGCAACTTGAAAGGACTTTCATTGTCGTATTTATTGGTAAATACTATATCTAATAAAACATTTTTAAGTGGTCTTATTACAGCCCAACCTCAAAACACACGTAAACTCTGTGTTATGCGAGGTTCGTGATATCCGAGGTAGCCTTATTGGTCCCGAAGACCTCAGATAATCGGGAGCGTACCAACTTACTTCAACAAAACTAGGTCAACATAAAAATTAATTATAAGAATCATTTCCAAAAGTAAATTATGTCAAAATTTCTAAAAAAAATAAAACTATTTTAACAATTTTTTATCAATAAGTTATAAATAAAAAGTATTGACAAAATTTAATGAAAAAATATCTCTCTTTCCTGGGTTGGCAAACGGAAGCAAGCTAATTTATACCATTTGAGGGAACATATTCAAAGGAAACTTTACACATCCAGGGTGGAATCACCAGCTGCACCTAAAGGGGGTAATTGCACATATGTGGCCTATAGCCCAAATGAGTCCATTTGTTAATTATTCCTAAAAATTGCACATTGTATAATATGATCTAAGTAAAAATTAGTTATCCTTTCAATGGGCGAAGCCGCAGGTATATCTGCTGGTTTTTTATATAAAAAATAAAATAAAAGTGACAAAAAGGAATAATATAAGGCATCAGTTGTGTAGAATCAGTACAAACAAACTTTTTAAAACTTAAGACTTTCATAGTTTATCATCCCACAATGATAATACAGTGTCACAACTGAGTAAAACTAAAAATATGAATAGCATTAGTTACTTAAAACACAATTCATACTTTATAAAATTGAAATTGTTCTTTTTTTGCCTCAAAATAAGAGATTCTCACAGTCTTATAAAACTAAAAACATAAAATGGTATAAAGGTTGTCAAGGAATCACTCAAACTTTTTAAATGTACCATCTTTCTCTCTATATATCTCTCTCAGTCAGTTTAAACTAAACTATTCCTGATCTTCACTAATATAGATATCGTCACAGCCTTTAGCAAAACAATACTTATTTACAGCTCTTAAGGAAGTATAAATCACAGCAAGTTGTCTAAAGTAGTTTCACATTGTCAGTGAAAAGTATTTAAAAAAGTGGTATCTCATCGATTAGGTGGTTTCAAAAAAATTGTTATGGTGTTTGTTTTGTATTACATGGAGTATTCAGAACACAATGTACTTCATCATCATACTTCCCTTTTGTGAGTAGCACTGGTGATTTGATTAGCTGTCTAACAGTTAAACATTTTAGCTTCTTTTGGTTTCTTTCTGTCTTTTAAGTTTTCAGCAAGTTCTCCTCTTGTAAATAAACTTACGATTTTCTTTCAGATCAGTCATTTTAACACATTAATAACTTTAAAACAGTAAGAAATCAAAAAAAGCTGTAATATGTTACTGTTGGGAAGCCAAACAAATCACCAGTGCCACTCCCAAAGGAAAGTTTGACAATTAATTTAATTAATTAGTGATCATTTCAAAAAGGTCTAAACCTAGAGCTTATTTATCAGCACAACTATACTAATGACTACTTTTGGAATACCTCTTAAACTCCTGTACAGAAGAAATTTAGAAGATATGAACTCTCATGTTATAATAAACATATAGATAAACAGAACACTTTATGTTTTAGGGTTTTGAAGAAATCTTTCCTAGATTTAATGAAGGGACCAAAAAGACCTCACAGAAAACAGATCAAGGGCTAAAATAATGGATAAAAAAGATAATTTGATAATTTAACACTAACTGAAGCTCATTTTAACCATGAAATTTCAGTTTCTTACAAATACAATATGTTATTTAGTAAATCTTTTATTTTCTGGCAAAAGTTTATAATTTGTTTGTTGGCATGCAGGTATTAGCTAAAAGATACTACGAAGAGAAGAGAATTTGTACAGGTATAGTATGCCACAAGTTCTGCTCTGAATTGACCTTAGATGCGCTGAGGCAGGTCAATGATACTTTATTTGTCAAAAGGTTTGAAAGAGTCCGTTTCAATACACCTGAATCCAAATTTATTTGGTTACAGGAAAAGGAACTTTTAAAAGAATGTACCGACAAACTTTTTCTTCAGGTAATGCTATGATTCGGTACTTTTAATTCATCTAAAGCGTGAGTTTTGAATGTCCCCCCCCCCACCAACTGTTTTCCACATTTTTAAAAATATAAATCCCAGACCACCCGAAACATTGTCTTGTATTGAAGCCTGGTTTACACGACGACCAGTACAGTGGTCAATAACACCTATTTGAGAAAAGGTTCAATAACACCAAAAGAGAACAAAAGATTTTTTTCTACTGCCCTACTGTCTGGTCGTAGTGTAAACCAGTCTTAAGTACTTTTTTACAGTTGGTAGCCATTTTTGATCACCACCTTGAATCCGCCATATTGGATAAAATATATTTTTTCAAATGCAAGGGCGTTGTTGTGACCCATCGTTTTAGACTAGATTTTTACACATATTATTATATTTTGAAAATATTGACTCATTCTTGAGCAGTCTTTTTTTAGCCATTTTCACGTGAATCTGACGGATTTGGCATTTTCGGGCGCTATCTCGGATCTGCTATTTTGGAATGGGAAAAGTTATCAAATACAAAGGTCATGGGCGTACCCAGGGGGGAATATCGGGATATATCCCCCCCCAAAATTTTTGGGAAGATTAATATCTCGTTCATAATGAAGGTAGTGGTATCGCCAAACTTGCCGTAAAACAGAGAACACTACACATTAATTACTCACTAAACTTTATAATGGTTTAAAATAGTTAAATTTTATTATTTTAAAGATAATTGATTCGGGGATTATATATTGGATTAGGGCTTTAGGTATTTTTACCTAAAGCGGTATACGTGAGTAGGCATATAAGAACATAAGGCAAGCAAAAACTCCTGATGCCAACAGTAGCCATTAATGGTGTCCGCGATATTGCCGCCATCGTCATCGTCGTCAGATGTGGCAAAAGACTCATCATATTACATGAAATATTCATTGTAAAAAAATCATGATGTTAAAATGCGGCATACGAATATTGTCGTCTTCTCACGGCCGTGCAGTACTTTACACTATTCGTCTGTCGGACGAACTTGTAGCAGCATCGCCCCAGATGAAAATCTATAGGCAAATTTGTGGTAAGTTTGTCAAATTTCGGAGATCAAACTTTTTCCGGTGGTCTCCACTATTCGACGTACCACTATTATGTGATTATTATTAGCCTTCGATGCTTGTACATCATAGCTTTGCGATTGCGTTCTGGGACTTGAGAAACACTACAGAAGTGAGATAACCTGCATTTTCTAATTCTATTCATCAACCTCGCTCGGATAATCTAGGATCCGGATACTTCATGTCCAGAAGGTCCGAGGCGTGCAATAATGAGAACGTGAGATCAGGGCTACTAATACAGAAGGGCTGCGCCGCGCCTTTCATCTTGCCGGTCGCCGCCTGAGCCAGACCCCCGCCTCCCCCCAACCACCCCTCCCCCCACGGTGACGTCACACTTTACAGACCCGCGCCAGGGCTGCCACGTAAAAAGTATAACCGGCTGACTTTAAACCCCGATATCTCAGCAATAGATCATCCGATTATTCTAAAACAAAAAGTAAACTGAAGCTTATTGAAATATATGTTATGACATATCATTAAAAAAATTAAGCCATTTCTTCTCTTGACATCTGTCCCACCGGCGAGACCGCTGCACGTAACTAGCGCGAATTTTATAATTCGCAGCGTTTCAATTACACCGTCTGAGTAGATAGTTACATTTTAGATAAAATTCTGAAACTTTGCAGTAATGAAATAAACAACACAGTCTTGCCAACGATTCCAATCTTGAGTGAAAAAGTGAGTTATAAGTAGCTTAAAAAATTAAAAACTGTTCATATTAAATTATTTATTTTTTAATTGACATGAAAAAGTTGACCTGTGAGGAAATTTTTTATTATTTGGTCAGGCAATTTTTGTCTGTGAGAAAGTTGTTGGCAAGGATACAAATAAAATTTTTTACATTTAAAGTGTTTTCATAAAATGTTTGGTTTAACCTACAGGCGGTCTCAAAAGTGAGCGTTTAGATTTTTCCATTTTCACCCGCCCACTGACCGCAGCTCCCGCACAGCTACAGGCCTATACCACCGCTGTATTAAAGATTATTAACTATCAAAATGTGATGCTTTTCGCTTTTATGATTATTATTCTCATTGTTAGTAAACCTATGTTTACTGACATGATAAGTAATATATTTTATCTCAGTAATTTTAACTTAACCTTAATGAAATCTTACAAAACTTCATAGTAGACCTCAGCAACGAACCATCCGATTGGACTAAAACAAAAAGTAAATTGAAGCATATTTTTATACATTTAATGACATCTCATTTAACAAAATTTCGATCCAGCATAAAAAATGCTATAGGCTAAAAAACATAGCAAGTAGAGTAGGATTCACCTAAGTTGGCCAAAGCATGTACTAATCATCTCATCAAAAATTTTTATACAAGTCACATTGAAAACATTGTTGGTTACACATGGTGTCTGTTTACATTTTCTAAATCGCCACGTTGCGTTTGTTTACAATGTTGTTATAGGTTATAGGATGTTTAAAATATCCTATTTTTATGATTTTTTATTTTCATTCAACCTTTTTACATAGCTGTCACAGTTTAATTTGATTTTATTTCTTGATTTACATGTTTTTTAGTTTGTTTAACTGCTTGTTCATTTTTTCCTGGACCAAAGAGAAAACACCTTTTATAAGTTTTGACTGCAATATGAAACAATATCTCTTTTCAGCTGCTGACTTGCAGCAAGTAGTACTGGCTATTCAAAAACTCACGTATTTTTCTTTGTAAATATTATTTCATAAGAAAATCTACGACTATGTACCAGGCCGCATCCATGACACATCCTCTCTCTGTTAATAGATAATTAATTTGGAAAAGCCCCTGAGTAATATTTTAAGCTGCGCAAGTGAACTTCCAGTTGCAATATTGCACCAAAACTTTTCCTTTGCTAAAAGTGGTACACTAAAACAGATGTTTTTTGACAATGTTTTCAGCACAGCTGGATTTTATGCTTAAATTCGTAAAAAGCTAATAATTTGTTTACTTTTGTTTTGGCCAACTTAGGTGAATCCTACCCTACCAGTTTTCTTGAGCTTTTTATTCCCTAAAAGTGACGTTTAAACTTTTATTTTTTTAAACCACTTGAGCAATCGTTTTACTCGATCTGAAAGGTAACATGATTCGGATTTATCTTTAAAATTTATAAACTAGCAGCGATAAACGCACTGAAAATAAGAATTAGTCAATTTTCAGTTCCCGAGGCAAAAAAGGGAAATTTTGGGCCTTTACATGGGAAAACCGCCAAAACGAAGTGGAAACACTGGCACACCGTGCTCTCATACTGTTTCCTACTTTACTTGGCTGCAGTCACGCGCTTGTTTTGCTATCAATTTGGAATTAAATAGTTTTCTTATAGTTTTCTCGTTAAGTTAAGTTTTCCAGTTTTTATTATGTAATATTAAAGTGTTTTTTTTAATATGGTGGTTTGTAGTGTGGCAACTTGTAAGAACTATCCAGAAAAAAATAAAAACGTCATTTATCACGGGTTTCCAAAAAATGCGTCATTGAGGGATTTGTGGATTATCAAGTGTAAGAGGGCTGATAGTTTCAATGCGCAAAGTGCCAAAGTGTGTAGTGAACATTTTCTAGAAAGTGACTATAAGGACGATTTGAGGAATAGACTCTTAGGATTGCCTGAAAGAAAACGTCTTAAGGATGATGCAGTGCCATCTGTTAATTTGGGCCATGAAAAGGTTAGTAATAATTCAAGTATTTCAAATGACAGGAGAAAGGGGCTTGATAAAAGAAATGTAAGGAAATCAGCAATAGAAAAAATAAATCTGTTAAGTCCCGTGAGAGGCGTAATTAAGAAACTTCAGCATGAACTTATCAATAAGTTTCCAGATGTGTGTCCCAAGCCGTTAGACTATATGCTAGATTAAGGACATTTATCAGGATAAGACACCTATAAATCGCACAACAGTAAAGGACATAAGGAATAATACCAAAAAAACTTTGAAGTGGGTGAAAAAGTAACTTGCAGCCAATCCGTATGTAACTTAGTAATAGTTGGATGTAATAAATACGTAATATGTGATGTATATACAGTGTGCTGTTCTCAAATTAATTTCCTTTTAATCCACTATACTTTAATACTGTTATAGTGTGATCTACGAGTGCATATCATATCACTCAGCTCAATCACCCGTTCGCATATAGTCGCATACAAGCATTTTAAGCAGTGAATCAAGCCTATCATACGGGCGGGAGCCGCGAGCCAGTCTGTAAACTGTGACGTCACAGCGCTCGCCGGGCTGCATCACAGCGCCTGCCGCTGGGATCACTTTTGGAGCGCGAGCGGCGCAGCCCTTCTGTATTAGTAGCCCTGACGTGAGATACAGTTTTTACTTTGAAATTAAATAAAAAATTATCTTTTTTCCTAGGTTAAGAACGTATAATTCTTGAATTAATTTCTCATCTGTCTTTTAATGTTAGGCCTACTGTAAAAATATATACTATTATTTGATTGTGTAAAAAACATTTTGATAAATTTCCATAAATGAATCTGTGAGCAGCCTCAAATTTGTTCAAATTTCGGGAGTTATTCTGTTTGTTGTTATGCTTCTAGATTGCCTAAAAACGCGAATTTACAGTTGTAATTTGTGAAAATTTCCTGGGGAAGGGCCCCCGGACCCCCCCTTGGGGTATTCCAAACCCCCCCGGCCCCCGTGTATCCCCCCCCCCAAAATAAATCCTGCATACGCCACTGACAAAGGTAGTAATATAACCCATCATTTTTAACTAATTTTTCATGCTGAATCGAATGCCATAATCCATTTTGTAATATAATTTTTTTAGATAACGCCATTTTTCATACATAATTTCAAAAAAAGGTAATCAAAAACAAAAAATCAAATAACAAAAAAATTACAGCATTCTATTCAATATAAAAAATAGTTGAAAATGATGGGCACAACCACCTTAATATTTGAAATAGCTGATTTCAGCATGGCAAATCTAAGATGGCACCCGAAAATTCTAAATGTGTCAGAATCAATTAAAAATGGCTCAACAATGACTGCTGGGGTTAATTGTCATTTCTTAGTTTTATTCTGAGATTATGAGCTTATTTTACAAAGCCTAATATTAAAATGAGCTATACATTTTTTTTACCCTAATATCTTAAGAATGGATCAATATTTTTAAAGACGGATTGCAGCACTGAAACCAGTGTAAAGATCAAGATTAAAATGATGGGTCACAACATCTTTACATTTGAAAAAAAAATGTATATCCAATGTGGCGGATCCAAGATGGCGGCACAAAATGGCCACTAACTAAAATAGAAGTGCTTACTACCCAACAATTTTTGGGGGTAGTTTGGGATTTATATTTAAAAAATGTGGAAAAAAATTTGGGGGACATTTAAAATTCGGTATATGAAATTAAAAAATACCCAGTATATGAAAAAAGTCACAGTAAAAAATTCCTATCAAGTTAAGTACCATATAATTATATAGTCTTTAAAAGAATTCTTAACTTTACAGAAAATCAAAGTCATCGCATAAAAAAAAATGAAACTATATTTGTGAATATTTATGCTTTCATTTATTGATATCAACACAACTAAATTTGACTTGACACTAATATTCCACTAAAGATAAAATAATATCAAAACAAGCCCGTTGCAGCAGACCTGCATACTCAGCAAATTCCCAATTTATGTCACTTTGTCTCAATTTTAACTCTAGTATTTCCTGTCAAAAACCTTTTTTTTTACTGTATATGTTTTTGTTATGTCAGAATACCACTAAATATGGGTTTGATAGAATACATTTCCGCCTGCATATTGATTTCCTTATGGGATAATGTCACGTTTAACTTACTAGAATCTTTAATTAACTTCTTAATGACACTGAAAATCGTTTTAACTGCATAATATACTTGGAAATATCTAAATATATTTGGTATTACAAAAATTACATATGTTTCATTCTTACATAACAATCAAACAATCTTAGATATTCATAACTTTTAAGCTGTTTAATTGTTTTTATTTTGGATTAATAAACATATCATCAATCTTTTTGTTACAGCGAGTCACTTCCCTCACTAAAACCGAAGAAAGCTGGTTAAACAAAGTTTTTGCGCAGCAGTATGAATACTTTGAAATATTTACTGTGATGGCAGAAGGAGAAGATGGTTGCCACTGGATCGAGTTAGACAAAAAAGATGATTTTTTATTAGAATTGATCGGTTGCATCGTCTAAAAAAAATTATCGATTAACGGAGTATTCCAAAGAAGAAATGGGAAAAATAAAGCCCATTGCTGAGCAGATTCGCTCTAAAAGTGTTACCGATACCATTAAATTGTCCTGCATTTTTTTAATGTACCAGTCAAAAAGCGATGAAGTAGTCGAACCTGTTTTTCGAATTAGAAATTTACAAGATATTTTGTTTGTGGACATAAACCATAGAGTTTACTCGGACTGGAATGATTTTGAGACTTCCAACAAATTACCGGGATGCCTCTATATTCACCCACTTGGAGGTGAATACAACAAAAACAAGGGATTACGTATAACATTTTCTTGGTCGCCAGCATCTTATACGAGTCAAAAAGTGGTAGGTGTGCTAGATGTAGTCGGAAAAGTAGTGACTGTCGGATCAGCAGCAGTTTTGGGAGTGGCAGCAGCCCTCCATGCTCTGCCGATGGTGGCGGTGGGGGGCACCTTAGCGGCGGTGGCCTCGGGGGCCTACGGTATCAACCGAGGTATCAGCAAGATTACGGACAAGGTGAGCCACGAGCAGAGAGTGGATCAGCACGACGTGATCAATGTGCTGAGCAACGTCTTGGCGGTGGCCACTGGAGGAACTGCCCCGGCCCTGGTCGCTGCGCGCAGCAGTGCGCTCTACACCCACTCGGCCATCCAGGGGCTCGCAGCCGTCACCAGCCTCGTGCCGGAGGATCCCAGTGACGTCGCTCCTGTCTCTGGCGAGTTGCCACTCAAGACTTTGCTGTTATTCAACACCAAATCATCCCGTCATGCGATTGCGAAAATCAGAAAAATTTACAACTTGACTTCAGATAAATCCAATTTGTTTGCTATCAAGGCCTTTGTTCTTGCTAATAGTGTAGAATCGACACATATGGGTGGGATCCAGAAATATATTTCAAAATCCCTCACTTCGCTTGTTATGGTGCTGTTTGATATTGCCAAAGAAAGGAAGACGGATAACCTCTCGGATACGATGATTATGAAAGATATCGATCTTTGTGAATTCCCTTCATTGGATCTTGCCTTTACTGAAGCTTCTGACAGGGAAAGAGCAGAGTTTTTCAAGCTCCTGATGGACAGTGTTTTCAAGGTAAGTTCCCTCTGTATTACCTCTGCCCCTCTAAGAGGCTATAAAGAAGTGGAATTCCATCCTGTATACCAAAAAAAAAAAAATTCCCCCCATTTTTTTTTTTTTTTAATTGTGTGGGATTGTTTGTTTCTTGCTTTTGGCACTTCTTGAAACAATAGATTTTGGTGTGATTTGTAAAGGATATTTTAGAGTTAATGAATATTTATATGCTAAAACTTTCAAGAAGCTCCAGGTCTATGTTGTCAAAATACTGACAGTAATTTGTAGTAAAACTGTAAACAAAGGTGATGCCTCCGTGAGCTAAAGCCTGTATTGTGATCTAATCGAGACTAAGTGGAATGAAATTCTGACTATGTGTCAGAGTAAATCTTGGAGCTAAAACTTGAAAACATAATCCACCTTTCTTGTTTTAATTTAGTAATGTGTCACATTAAAAAAACCTCAATCTGTATTATGTCTGAGGAAGGCAAAAATAATTACTGTACCTAACCATTACATGGCAGATAACATTTTTACTTACTTTTAGAGGTCGGTATTTTATTTATGTAACAATGTCTAATTTTACCATATAGTTTGAATTTGTTTTTTATTTTTAAGTAATTTATTTTTATTAAGTTAAGAAATGAGAATAATGTACTTATAGAATGAGATTTTTAGGCTTGGAGGAAGTTATAAACTTTGGAAAAACTTAAGTGAATGTGAACAATAATCGTTAACAAGAAGTAAGTTGTTTGAGTATATTTTATTGTTAAAATTATAGAAGTTTTAAAATTAAAACCACATACAAAAATAAAATATGTTCTTTATTTTGATGATTACTCCATTCTGTGATATTGTGTAATGATTATGATTCTTATTCAATCCATGAATTCAATCTAAACAGAAAATAAATTTTCAAATTCGAATAAGTCTATAAAATAACATAAGTAAAATAACTTAATAATCTCCCAAAGTTAAAAAATTGCTTTTGGCACGTTTTTGTTTATTTTTTCAATTCCAGAATATCAAATACTCTTCTTAATATTAAAAAAAGTCATACTTCAATTTTATTTAAAACTGTATTTCTCTAATATTTGTTAATTGCAGAAACACCTTTATCTGCAAGTACTTTAGGGGTTTCTGCAATAAACATTTTGGTATTTTACCAAAATACCAAGAAAAAGAAAAATGGGCAAAAAAGATGGGCTGGCAATAATTTTGGCATTTGTGTTATTATTTACAATTACTGTGATATTATCAACTTTGGTTTTAATAGTGTTTATTGCATAAACCTAACTATATGGTTTATTGCATAAACCCTCTAAGCAAAGTTTTTTTAATTGTTATCTAAGATGAAGGGGATATACATACATTACTATGAAAAAGTTTTTCTTGATTTCCCGAAGGTCAAGTAATCAACAGTTAAGGGTTTTCTGCATTGGGTAATTCAATTATACTCCGTATATTTGTTTTGTTTTTATGATTAATTGTACTAATCTATTCTGATGAAATATAAATTCAAAAAATGAATATCAAGTATGTGGGGGAGTAGGGGAATGTGGTATCCAATGTGGAAATCCTCTTTTTTCAAACTGTAGTTAAATTCAGATGTAAACAATCAACTACAATAAACAAACTACAATATAATATATTAGTTACAATATAATATATTTTTTAATTTAATTTTATTTTATTCTAATAAAAAATTTTTCAAATAAACTTTAAAATTGAAGTTTTTGGACAACTGAGTCAGATTAACAAATGCTGTATCATCAAGACTGTACTGTAACATATTTTCCACTTAACTTTTGATATGCTATTATTTAAATCTGGATTTTATAAATCTAACTGCCTATCGTAAATACTTCAAAATTCTTTTTTCAATTCAAATATATTTTTGCACTAATCAAGATCAAAAAGGGCTTTGTTAACTGCAAGAGTTATCAGTGAGTTGTTGGTCAAAGTCTAGCTTTCGACAGCCTGACTGGTCCTGAACTTGAATAGAGTCGCTTACTTCCTCGTGTTCTGTCAAGTGAAAACCTCTGCATTGCCTTCCTAAGAAAATGGACTATTCAAAGGTTAGTTTTAATTTTTTACACTAATTATAGCTTATTCTATGTTTTTTTTAGCTACAAAAGCCATCTTGGATGCAAGTGCTTCACCAATGTTGACTCGGCAGCTGTAAACATCAAGTTGTGAGATGTTATAGAGTAGATTTCATGGAAGAGGGAATTCAAAGCTTGGTTGTCAAACAACCAAATTAGTTATAATAAATAAATTAATAAATCAGTGCTTTATTTTCCAAAACTGAACACTTCATTACATGAATATCAATATATTCAATACACTTTTTTACGCAGTGGCAATATCGTAACCAATGAAGTTTAACTGAGGTGTGAGTATTACTAATTGAAAACTTTTTACCAAGTTAGTTATGCTAAAAAAACAGAGAAAATTGTGTAGAATATGAAAATTATAGTTTCTTGTGGAAATTTAATTCAGTAAAAACAATCCTTACTTAAAACACAATGTGAATATATCCTATTTCAATGAATACCCAGTAACCATGCCTATCCATGCACTCATGTGTGTTTTCAAACTAAAACCGATGAATAGCAGACAACCAAAAATGTTGGGGTTGGTTGCTGGGTGGCACTTGATGACCCAGATACCTCAGAATCCCTGGCTGAAGCAAAAACCTAAGATCCAGAACTGGCTTGTTATTTGAATTTGGAGGATATTTTCTTAGATCGTGATATAATCAAATACCCCTGTTGCAGTAGACCTGCATACTCAGCGAATTTCAAATCCAAAACAATATATTTCAATCCAACATAGCGAGATTTTACATGTTTTGGTAAGCTCCTTAAGAATAACATGGGGAATAAGTATGCAGGTTTGCTGCTACAGATATATTAATGCCCCCGTTGCAGCAGACCTGCATACTCAGCGAATTTCAAATGCAAAAAATATTTCCATCCAACATGGCGAGATATAACATGTTTTTGTAATCTTCATAACGATAACATTGGGATTAAGAATGCAGGTTTACTGCAACAGGTATGTTAAAACTGGTTGGTTTTAATTCAATATTTAGTAGATCTTAACTAGAAGAAGCCATATACCAAGTTTTATCAAGACATGTAAAGAAATTATGAAGATTTAGCCCTTTTTTTATTTCAATAAGGATAACATGGGGAATGAGTATGCAGGTTTGCTGCCACCCAAAAATGGAAATTACGGGGATTTTAGACTAAAATAAATTACATCTCATCTAGATGAAGCCACAAACCAAGTTTTATTAAGATATGTTGAGAAATAAGCGAGATATAGAATTTTACTTATTCACCATAAGGTTAACATTGGGACAACGTACTGTGTTTACCACTTTGAATATCTCGGTAACCAATGGAAATAGAGCAATGATTCAAAATACTGAATTGTTTTTTTTTACGAGCTGAACTCAATGGTGCTAATCAGTATTATTTTTATTTTTCTATGTGAAAAACCCAAAAAAACCTCATTTTTGGGGGGTTTATCCCCCCTTACCACCCCTTCCAGTGGTCCGATAGGGCTGGGTTTTCGAACTCGTCTGAATAATTACTACTTTACACGCCTGTGCCATATTTCAATCCGATCGGACCATTTTTGCGAGCGCTATCGTGCTTACAGACACATGGATATATATATCAGTGCTTGATTTGCGGCGGAACGCGGTGGAACGGCGTTCCGGGACCTCTTTCTGCCGCAAGAGTCGATCGTGTGTAATCGGCCGGAGAATGTTTGCAAGAGACGATCGCGTGTAATCGGACGAATAATTTGCCGCTAAATACAATCGCGTACAATCGGCCGGAGAATTTGCCACGAGAGAGGATCGTGTGTAATCGGCCGGAGTATTTGTCGTAAGATCTGATCGCGTGTAATCGGACGGAGATTTTGCCGCACAAGACAATCGCGTGTAATCAGCCGGAGAATTTGTCGCAAAAGACGACTCGCGAATGATCGGCTGAAGAATTTGCCGCACAAAGAAAAATCGCGTGTAATCGGCCGGAGAATTTGCCGCAAAATACGATCACGTATATGATCGGCCGGAAGATTCGCCATAAGAGAGGATCATGTGTAACACCGGCTGGAGTATTTGTCGGAAGAGACGACAGCGTGTACTCGGCCAGATTAATCTTACCGAAAAATAACAATCGCTTAAAATGTACGGAAATTACGCGCGGAGTTTCGGCCTGAAATTCGCGCTCTTTTTAGCCTTGAATTAAGCCGAATGTTAAAAACGCTAACACCTGCATACTCGCACAAGGCGTCATAAAAAAATCTAGAATTTCTTTAGAGAATTTATTTTTTAGTAAAATAATGCTTTGTTAGTTTTTAATTGACTTATCAAAAATTTTAGTTACATAAAATTGGATTTTTAAATCGACCTAATTATATTCACATATAATAGCCTACTTTGTTGAGTGGAAAAATGATAAGGGGGGGGGGTGATTTATATACAAACTGGCAAATTACAGTTCCAGTACCTCAATTTTTACAAATCAAGCACTGTATATATATATATCTATATATATATATATATATATATCAGTGGCGGATCCAGAGGGGAGGGGGGGCGAGGGGGGCGATCGCCCCCCCCCTCAGGTCCAGAGTTTGTTTTACGTTTTAATAGTTGGGGCCTGAAATGGGATTCACTTACACAAAAATGCATAGGGCTTTGCACTTATTCAGATTAATGTATTAGAGTTATTTCTTAATATACAATCCAACCATCCCATTTCAATATTGTCTAATTGAGGTTATATATTTTAACTAAATAACTGTCTGCATTCCTAATTGTGGAGCTAAACGTGGTAGTGCGCGGAGGGGTAATTTCGTTCTGGCATCGGTGCTCTACCTTTAATCGGTGCATCGTGCTCTACCTTTAATCGGCAATTTGATGAAACACAACGCAGTTGTTTTGTGTACAGTTCGGTTCGGTTCTGTTATTTTAGCGATAAGAAAACCGAGATATATTAAAAATAATCGATTTAGCAGTCTATGACTATTTAGCATACGAAAAGGAACCTCAAGTCGCTTAAATGGGAAATAACATGGCGGGCGACTTCAGGCTCCATTTCCCAAATGTGCAAGCCCGCACTGACAGAGTCGTCAGGGACATTACAAAACTAGTCTCTCCTGACATCTATCGGCGGATAAGTGAACTACTTCAAGTTTTTCGTTGTAAAAGAATATTGTCTAAGTCCGAAAATCACCGTCTTGATAGTGTATTTCTCTTTTATTCCTCGGTATTCTGCCTTCCGAGTTAATTGAGGTCCCCTTTTCTAACTTCTCACTTTTTTTATTTTTAAACAATGAAATTGTAAGTGTATCACGTTTCTTTTTCTTCAATTTAAAAATCTAGTTTTCAGCTTTATTTTGATACCTAATTCATTCCTTAAATACTAGACTAAAAATAAGTATTCTGTGAACGTTTGAAGTTCCGGGCTCTTATTACTTAAAATACCCGTTTTAACTAGTTAAAATTAAAATGCCAACAACTCAAAGGCGAAACATTATAGCACTATAAATTATATGTCAAATTGTTTGTAATTTAATGCTGAATTTCAGGATGTTAATAACTCAAAACCGGAAAATTTCGACTTGATGTCCCTTTTCACTTTCCGCATCACATACAATGAACCTCACTAACCCCCGCGATCGCGATGAACTAAAACGGTTCTAATACTGTAAGCTGAAGAAAATAACGTGCTATATTATGATTAACTAAACTCTAAATTTAGTGCCTTAAATGCTTAAAAACCCATATCATTTAAGTCTAAATTTTAAAATTTTCCCGGGCCCCCCCTTTTGTCTGGGGGGTATTCCATACCCCCCAGGCCCCCCGGAATGCGCCCCCCCCTGAACAACTTCCTAGATCCGCCCCTGATATATATGGTATATGTCGTAGCCACTTGCTGTAATTGGGCACTTCATGAAGTGCCCAGCGCTTCTGGGCACATCGTGTAACTCGATTACTTCAATCAAAATTACAGCATGTGCCCAACGAAACTGGACACTTCATGAAGTGCCCAACGCTCATTGGACACATGCTGGCATGTTAGGCATGTTAGGCAGTCGATTTAAAATCTTAGTTAAAATAAATACCAAGGTTTATATTTTTGGTTGTGTCTGTTTTAAAGTTGCCAATGTCATGTTTGCTACTAAACATTTTAATTTTTTCAAATTTAAAAATTTTAATATTGATTTTATTACAAACTCTTTTTGAAAGTATTATTAGTCGACATTATATTTCGATAATGAATTTTTTTTCTTTTATAAGTTATGTTCTGACTAAAATAAACAGTTAACAATCACGCAGTTATTTTCACAATAAAATAGAAACCCTTTAATTTAGAATAAAACATAAAAACTTAGTTGGTTTAAAGTTTCAAAAAAATATCGTTTTCAAATAGTTGTAAAACTAAACAACAGTTTTAAATGAAAGATAATACGCTGTTAAAAATAATGATAATGGAAATTAAAAATTGAACGTTTTGTAGTAACCCCTTACTTTTGAATAACGTTTAACATTCATAGGTTATTCCTTTAGACAAATTTTTCATATGAATTTCCAACTATTTGACTTATATCAGCAGGGATATAATAAAAGATTTAAAGTATATTACTGAAAAGATGGTAACTAAACAGGGTACTCCATATACATTTTTTATTTTTCTATAAACAAATAAAAAATTACAACGAAAAGGCTTGATTTAATGATATTATGTTAATTCTTTCATACCCTTAAAATAAAATCTTTAACCAAAATTGACGTTAATGCTGATATTATTGAAAAAATAACAAACGAAATAGTAAAATTCTATATAAATTAGGTGTTTTCAATTAACTAAAAAAAATTATCTTTTCAATACTCTTACGGCACTTTCTTTAAATCTGTATTACCTTGTTATATGTGATGCGGAAAGTGAAAAGGGACCTCAAGTCCCTGGAGTAAATTTTACAGTACGGGCATTTTAGTCGAATCGGGTCAAAAATATCGATTTTTAGGTTTCAATTGTATATGATTCCTTAATCTTTCCTGTACATATTCATTCGGTTATTTTAGCAATAAGAATCCGATAAATATTAATAAATAATCGATTTAGTAGCCTATGTCATGCAAACGAAAAGGGACCTCAAGTTGCTTATATGGAAAATAACATGGCGAGCGACTTTAGGTCCCACTTCCCAAATGTGCAGGCCCGTACTGACAGTGTCGTCAGGGGCACTACAAAACTATTCTCTCCTGACATCTATCGGCGGATAAGTGAACTACTTTCAAGTTTTTCGTTGTAAAAGAACATTGTCTGAGTCCAAAATCACCGTCTTGACAGTGTATTTTTCTTTTATTCCTCAGTATTCTGCCCTCCGACTTGAGGTCCCTTTTCAAACTTCTCACTTTCTCATTTTTTTAACAATGAAATTGTGAGTGTATCTCGTCTGTTTCAGTTTAGATTTAAAGATCTAGTTTTCAGCTTTATTTTGATACCGAATTCATTTCTTAAATATCAGTAATAAGTTTTCTGTGAACGTTTGAAGTTTTGGGCCTTGATTTCCTAAAATGCCCGTTTTGACTATTTAAAATTCAAACACCAATAATTCAAAGACAAAAAATCATAGCACTATAAATTATATGTCAAATTGTTCGGAATTTAATGCAGAACTTCAGGATGTTAATAACTCAAAACCTGAAAATTCCGACTTGAGGTCCCTTTTCACTTTCCGCATCACATATTTTGATTTATTATAAGTTTTATTAAAGGTAAATAAGTAAGAAGTTAATAAATTAAAACCTGAAAAAATAGGTTAATGTTAATGTCTGTGTTATGTTCAGTGACAACATAGTACAAATCCAGTACACCTCGGATTATCCGAATTAATGTGGTGGAACACCGATCCGGATAACAAAAAATCCGGATAATCCGAGGTGTACTGTAAATATGAACGCTTTTCGCCTAAATAGCGATTGCGCACCTTAGCCCCTGCTAAAGTGATGCTAAAAACGGCGTATTAAGACTGTAAAACATATTAGTCTTTCAGATTTTATGGGGGTTTAATTTTGAAACAAATTTAAGGATGAAACTTCTTTAATCATACGAATATAATGTTAACTTTTACCCAGCCTACGGTTTAGGTTTGTAATGAAACGCCAGATTAAAATATTTAATTTATTAAGATTAAATAGTCATAATTCAAAATAACTAAAACTTTTAATAATCATGATAAAAATTTGAGTATCTCAAAACTTATTACAGTAACTCTTCTTAAGTAAGAGTGTAACACATCAAATGACAGCAATAAACTAATCCACAAAATTGCGTAGGGACGCCTTTGTTGATTACTGATAGCGCCCCAAATAGCAATCCAGAGAACTACGTTCACAAAAATGCTGTAATGTACTGTTTAGGCAATGTAATTGCTTCAATTAGTGTGATTCCAAATGCGTGCAGTGATGTATTACATTTGTATTTTATTTTTAGGAGGCGCATTTCACCCGTAAACTCGTAAAGCTTGTTTTTGCCGTAATTTTAATTTTTAATTTCTCGGATGGACCGGTCCGGATAATCCGGGATCCGGATAATGTGGGGTCCGGATAATCCGAGGTGTACTGTAGACGGATTAAACCAGGAGGAACGTGAAGCCTACTTTGCTTCTAGTCCCTATGCATGAAAAAAACAAACTACGTAAAAAATTACAAATATGGGATCAAATTAAAGGTCTCAATCTCAGAATTACTATAGTACCAAATATAAATGGTCTACAGGTTTACATATCGTAAACACAGATAACGTAGAAGCTTGTCCTGACATTTTGTAAAAGAAGTTGCCGCCACAAAATGCACCGTAACGTTCCTACGATGTGTAAACTGCTTCTAAACCATTTTATAATTGGTACCATAGTGATTGTGAGATTCAGACCTTTAATTTGATACCACATTTGTATTTTTGTAGTCGACTATATTTTTGTAGAGAGCAGTTTAGAATTGACTTTGTGTTCATGCAGGGGCCGCACGGATAAACTCTCTCACAAAAACTAAGTTATCAACCAAAGTATGGCAGCTATTTTTTTTAATATGATTTCAAAATTTAACTCTTTAGCAACAATTTCCACCATTTTTTAGTTTACCTGACCAAAAAATAAAAAAAGTAGCAGCCGACTACTTTTTTCATGTCAAATTTTTAAGTTGTTTTTATTGATACTATTACCGTTTGAAACTATAAAGGAATATTCATATGCAAAATTTCAACCTTAAGTCTCTTTGCTAAATGGTATAAAATACGGGTTATTTGAAATGGGAGCACTGCCAAATTAAGCAGTTTTAAACGCCGTTTTATGTTGTTTTTTTTTAATATGATTGATACTATTACCGTTTAAAACTAAAGGACTCTTCATTTGCAAAATTTCAACTTTAAGTCTCTTTGCTAAATGGTATAAAATACTCGAGTTATTTGAAACTGGAGCACTGCCAGATTACGCGTTTTTAAAATGCCGTTTTATGTTTCTACACCTAGACATTATGGCGGCCCAGACTTAATTTGCTGTAATGCTACTAAGATAGGCATACTCCGTCTATTAGTACTATGTGGTCGCTGGTTATGTTACATATAAATATGTTAGGTAAAATGTTTCATGTTTTTTTTTTAAATTTAATTAAAGCATAACATTTAAATGGACTGAATTGTCTGGTTTATGGTTTTTGAGTTATTTTGGCTAGTCATCATTATTATATTTTTATTAGTATTATTTAAACAGTAAACCGTTTTAAAACAGTTTTTTGTTTCAACAATGATGATATTATTAATAATGATGTGTATCCAAAATTACTCAGAAAACACTGAAGAAACTATAAAAAAACATACAGGCAAGAATTGTCTGGTTTAGTGCTGGACAATCTAATTTTTAATGTTTTACAAAATTCTTTAAAAATGTTCTTATTTTATGTAGTAAATATACATCGGATACTATCACAGAAAAAAGCAATGTAATCAGAAGGTTTACGTGTTTACATCAAGTGCCCAGCATCTGAGCTGGACACATAGTGTAATAGAAATAATTACAGCAAGTTCCCAATGAGCCTTGAGCACTTCATGAAGTGCCCAGTTTTCCTTGGTCACATACTGTAATTTTGAACGAAACCGTTCAATTACACTATGTGCCCAGACGAGCTGGGCACTTCATGAAGTGTCCGGTTAGAGCTGGACACTTCATGAAGTGCCCAATTATAGCATGTGGCTACGACATATATATATATATATATATATATATATATATCTAGAAATTTTAACAAATGGTGTTTTTTACTTCTGGGGGCCCCAAAATGAAAGTTATCATGGTCTTGGGCTTGGGTTTTACCATGAGACCTACGGTAATAGCAGTAGGTATAGGGGAAATTCGCTAAAAATAAAAAAATATATCAATACAGCAAATGTAGGTAATAAACACATTTAATGTATTAGAAAATATGAATGTATACCTTTTGGACATAATTTCCAAGAACCTGGCATTTTATAAACTTGCCACTTTCCCAGTCTCCATCACACTGAGTTCTTAGTACTCTACTGTGTTGCAAATTTTTTCTGTCCACCAGCACACCAGCATACTAAGCCTTAGGAAGAGATTTAAATATTTAAGCCCCTCTGAATGTCTTTTAATTTGTTAATATTTCTTGGGTTGTTTGTCCATGCAAGCTATAAAACATTATTTGCATATTAATATTTAGACGGCTTGAATTACAAATTATTCAAAGGGTACGTAGTCAAACCCCCTTTACCTCTAAACTTAAAAACCAAGCCACCCTACCTTATACTGTTGTCAGATGATTGTTATATTTGATTTTAAAGGAAGCCTTGTCTACTTTGATTCAAAACCCTGACAATTATTGTTCCAGAACACATGTCCAGAGTGCAAGAAGGTTTTTTGCTGCTCTGCACATCGAGCTGATCATGAGGTAAAAAACCATCCAGAAATTCACCCCAAGTTAAATCAAGACTTTATAGTCCAATTGTTTCAAAAAAGGGCTGAAAATATTTTACTCAAGTCCCAAAATCGAAAAGTAAGCAAAGAATCTTGTGTTTTAAAAGAGGCAGATGACAATCTTATAAATGAAAATATTACAAATGGGTTTATTCCCAGAAATCCGAGAAAACGAACCCACAATGGGATAAACAAGATCACTTTATCTTCATCAGTCACTGTGTCTGAAACAAGAAAAATATTGGTACCTGCACATAGAAACCCAGAAAATCCTCAATCCAAATTTAAAAATCAAATTAACCCATATTACCAACCACAAGCTTTCGTAATGCCACACAAGACATCTCTTTACAACAGCAGTGTCAAAACGAGTACTCCTATCTTAGAGAATCTCTCAAAAGAAAAAACTCCAACTGGCAACTGGGATTACATATCTCCTGCATCTTCAATATCTTACTACGGGACACCTCACTTACCCGCGGATGGTGAGTCTGAATCACAACCCTTATTCAGGCCTCCGTCAAACAAATCATCAATCACTCCTCTGCGAAGTATAATGGCCAAAGCTTCCAAGTATGCACCAGACAGTGATGGAGACCGTAGTCTGAATTTCAACTTTTCGAAAGGAAGACGAGTTACATTCTCCTTTTCCAGTAGCAAGGTTTCGAGTACAAATAGCAGCCCATTGGAAGCTGTTCAAGAAATTGAAATCCACGAAGGGATTCAGGGTGAGAAAAGAGAATTTATAACATCGGTTTCTTCTGGAAGGGAAGTTTCTACAGGTTTTCTTAGTGGAAAAACCTATGAGTTTGAAGTGACCTCGACAGTTAATAGTAGTATAAAAACTAGCCAAGTTTGTGGTGAAAATATTACAAACTTTCAAAGATTTAACGAGGATTCCTTAGCTTCTGTGAAAGGTGGTCTTTTCAGTTGTGTTACAAGCATGTTTTGTTCAGCTGTACACACATTTCCATTGTGGAAAGGGTTAGAGAGCAGAACAAAACGTTACAGAAGCCCTGAGAGGGGAGCTGAACCCCCAGTGGTTCATAGCCCTCTTCCTAAACGACCGTGTTACCCTAGCGACTTGCGCTTAAACCCAATCAGGGCTCGGAAACCCATATCTCAAGCTCATTCTTGAAATCCCCCCAAATTGTACAACTCACTGATTTGTTCATCAGTGTAACAAACTATTTAATATTTTAATAAAAACAAAAAGATTATGTAATTGTAATATTTCAATATATAATTTTAACAAACAAACAAAAAAATGCAAAATGAGTGCAAGTCATATATATTAATAAATTAATCCTGAATATTCATAGAATTTATCCATGCTTGAATAGACTGACAATCACTAATGATTGTAAAGAAATATACATTATTAAGTTTGAATCATTAGAAGCTATCCTTTTAATTATATAAGTCTTGCTTAATATCTACACACCGATATGTTACAAAAATTTTATAAAAATTAAAAAAAACTGTGAATCTTTTTAAAATAAAGTATTTTACAGTTTCATTTCTAAATCAGATAATCAACTTCCTGACTGTCAAAAGCAGTGCTTGATTTGCGGCGGAACGCGGCGGAACGGCGTTCCGGGACCTCTTTCTGCCGCAAGAGTCGATCGTGTGTAATCGGCCGGAGAATGTTTTGCAAGAGACGATCACGTGTAATCGGACGAATAATTTGCCGCTAAATACAATCGCGTACAATCGGCCGGAGAATTTGCCACGAGAGAGGATCGTAGTCCAGTCAATCTGTTCCTAAAAAGAGGCGATAGAGGAAAAAATTAGGGGAAGGCTGAATTTTTCACCATCGACTACTACCGTATAGACAAGCTTTTAGCCGAAAGTCCCCACCCCTACCCCTCTTGCTCCCCCCCCAGAGCCCCTTGTTGTTCTTTAATTTTAGAAAATGCAGTATTTTGTAAAAATGACTATATTTCAGATATTATTTGAAATATACCTTACATTTTGATGTTTTCGGATTCCTCATAAAAAGCTCTAAAAATAATGTAATGTGGTGATTTACGATTAATTTACTCCTTCTACGTCTATTTTCCTGATTAACTTGGAAAAAAAGCATTTTCCTTCATTTTTCACCATATATATTTTTATTTTGCCCAATAACAAGGCTCAAATCACTACTGTTATGACTCTGTTTTGTACTAAATATTTTCTCCTGTTTATAAGCTTTAAAATGATGTAATACTTGGCTTGCTTTTCTCACTTATTGTCTTGCTAATACAAGTAAAACATGTTTTACAGCGCCTGCTGCGGCCACGCGTTACGCCAACGAGGTTCATTCAACCTAGGGCTATAAGGGGAGAGGAAAATAGGAAAAAGCTGAATTTTTCACCATCGACTACTATTGTATAGACAAGCTTCTAGCCAAAAGTCCCCATCCCTACCCCTCTTGCTTCCCCCCTACAGCCCCCCTAATTTTCCAAGTCTAATAAATGCAGTATTTTGCTAAGCTGCTTACCTATATCTTAGAAACCATATGAGATATCTCTTATATTTTGTTGTTTCCGGATTTCTCATAAAATAATCTAAAAGTAATGTTATATAGTGTTTTACGATTAATTCACTCCTTCAACGGCTATTTTCCTGTTTAATTTGGAAAAATGCATTGTCATCAAATTTTTATGAAATATATTTATATTTTGCCTAATAACAAGGCTCAAATCACTTCCCTTTTGAATCTGTTTTGCTCTGATATTTTTTCCTGTGTATAAGCTTTAAAATTATATCATATTTGGGTTGCTTTTCTCACATATTGCCTTGCTAATACAAGTAAAACATGTTTTACAGCGCCTGCCGCGGCCTCGCGCTACGTCACTGAAGTTTATTTAACCTGGGGTATTAAGGGAAGGTGAAAATAGGAAAAAGCTGAATTTTTCACCATCGTCTACTACCGTATAGACAAGCTTCTTGCCAAAAGTCCCCACCCCTACCCCCCTTGCTCCCCCCTACAGCCCCCCATATTTTCCAAGTCTAATAAGCAGTATTTTGCTGAATAGTCCATCCAGGCAACGGAAATGTATAGAGGGAATTTTTTGGAACACAATTTTTGACTTTGCAGCGTTGTTTCGGCTATTTAGGAGGTAAACATATCAAACTTCCCCGTCCGTAGCCCTTGAGCGTGGGGAGGGAGGGGGGTCCCAAGGTACAATTTTTTTGTTTTTCCTAACTATCTTGAAAACTATCAACTTTAAGTAATCCCTGTTAAATTTGAAAATTAAAGAAAATTAAATTTCCTTTCAGAAAAGTAATTAATATGTCTATTTTGGTCCAACCATTTACAAGGTAAGCACTAATTTTATTAATATTAGAAAAAAGATCCCTTCCATAAAAAATACGTGTAAATTTGTGGGTAACATACGAGCCCAATTAGGCAACGCTTATTTCACCTACAGGAAAATGAACAGCATTCAGGAAATATTGACAAAATTTCCATTAATTTGACACTTAAATCATAAAAATTGGTCTAAAATAAAGGTGTTGGTGAGCTCTCAAAAAGCGTTATTTTTCAAGGAATTATTACAAACATATTCCTTGAAAAATAACCTTTTTTGTAAGCTCGTCAACACCTTTACTTTAGAAAAATATTTATGATTGAGGAGACAAATGAACGGAAATTTTGTCAATATTTCCTGGATGCTGTTCAGTTTTCTGTAGGTGAAAAAAGCGTTGCCCCTTTGGGCACGTATGTTACCCAAAAATTTACATGTATTTCTTATGGAAGGGATATTAGTTTAAATATTAATAAAACTAGTGCTTACCTTGTAAATGGTTGGACCAAAATAGACATATTGCATACTTTTCTGACAGGAAATTAAATTTTCTTTAATTTTCAAATTTAATAGGGAATACTAAAAGTTGATAGTTTTCAGGATAAAAAAGAAAAAAATGGTTCCTTGAGACCCCCCTCCCTCCCCCCGCTCAAAGGGCTATGGACGTGTACTTTTGATATGTTTACCTCCTAACTAGTCCAAACAAAGCTGCAAAGTCAAAAATTGTGTTCCACAAAATTCTCTCTATTTTTTTTGTTGCCTGGATGGACTATTTAGCAAAATACTGCATTTATTAGACTTGGAAAAATAGGGGGGGCTGCAGGGGGGAAGCAAGAGGGGTAGGGGTGGGGACTTTTGGCAAGAAGCTTGTCTATACGGTAGTAGACGATGGTGAAAAATTCAGCTTTTTCCTATTTTCGCCTCCCCTTAATAGCCCAGGTTAAATAAACTTCAGTGACGTAGCACGCGGCCGCAGCAGGCAGTGTAAAACATGTTTTTATTTGTATTAGCAAGGCAATAAGTGAGAAAAGCAAGCCAAGTATGATATAATTTTAAAGCTCATACACAAGAGAAAATGTTTAGTACAAAACAGAGTCATAAAGAAGTGATTTGAGCCTTGTTATTTGGCAAAATATAAATATATTTGATAAAAAATGGAAAATGATTTTTTTCCAAATTAAACAGGAAAATAGCAGTAGAAGGAGTGAATTAATCGTAAAACACTATATTACATTACTTTTAGATTATCTTATGGAAACATGGATTATCTTATCTCCGGAAACAACAAAATATAAGAGATAACTCAACTAGTTTCTAAGTTATAAGCAGTTCATAAAAACACTGCAATCAATAGACTTAGAAAATCGGGGGGAAGCAAGGGGGGTAGGGGTGGGGACTTTTGGCTAGAAGCTTTTCTATATGGTAGTAGTCGATGGGAAAAAATTCAGCCTTCTCCTAATTTTTTCACCTAAAAACCCCAGATTGACTGGACTATCGTGTGTAATCGGCCGGAGTATTTGTCGTAAGATATGATCGCGTGTAATCGGACGGAGATTTTGCCGCACAAGACAATCGCGTGTAATCAGCCGGAGAATTTGTCGCAAAAGACGATCGCGAATGATCGGCTGAAGAATTTGCCGCACAAGAAAATCACGTGTAATCGGCCGGAGAATTTGCCGCAAAATACGATCACGTATATGATCGGCCGGAAGATTCGCCATAAGAGAGGATCATGTGTAACACCGGCTGGAGTATTTGTCGGAAGAGACAACAGCGTGTACTCGGCCAGATTAATCTTACCGAAAAATAACAATCGCTTAAAATGTACGGAAATTACGCGCAGAGTTTCGGCCTGAAATTCGCGCTCTTTTCAGCCTTGAATTAAGCCGAATGTTAAAAACGCTAACACCTGAATACTCGCACAAGGCGTCATAAAAAAATCTAGAATTTCTTTAGAGAATTTATTTTTTAGTAAAATAATGCTTTGTTAGTTTTTAATTGACTTATCAAAAATTTTAGTTACATAAAATTGGATTTTTAAATCGACCTAATTATATTCACATATAATAGCCTACTTTGTTGAGTGGAAAAATGATAAGGGGGGGGGGGTGTTATATACAAACTGGCAAATTACAGTTCCGGTACCTCAATTTTTACAAATCAAGCACTGGTCAAAAGTATTGGTTTTCAGAATTATGAACAAATTTAATCACTATTGTGTCTACCTTTCTAAGCACACATTAGAATTCCTATTATGTATTATGTAGCCTAGTTTAACGTATTACATTATGTTATGGTATGTGACAGACACGGTTCCTCATATCGTTTCAGATGAAGAAGCTGTTCAAATTTTTGACAGATCATAGCAATAGAAGAAGCACCCAGATCATAGATAATTATAACAGATTCATGCATAACGTAACATAACATGTTGGTCTGATATGGCCTTTTAGGTAGATGGGACAGCTTTCTTTAGTAATTATATTTATAAAATAGGATGATATGGACTATGATTTTTACCTTTGATGAAAACTAGTGTAATTCATGTTAAAAGAATAGTTGAGGAACTATTTTGAGCCTTACATTTGTTTGACTCTCCGTTCATCCAGAAAGTAAAGAAATTTTGTCCCTACATCTAGCAGCCCTGTTGCCCCATTGCTGCGACTGTGTGTACAACCCAAACAGTGCCGGCCTTAGCTAGTGCGAGGCCCTGGGCAAGAAAACGTTTGTGAGGCCCTCCAATGCCAGTCCTACTCAATACACTTTTAATTTTTAGACACATATTCAATCATATGTAAATTACGAGTAAGGGTGGTCCAGTGATGGAAAATATCATAATTCTTTATACTTCTTCAATAAGGCCAATGCACAAATTCTCAAAGGACACTACCTACGCAATTTTAGAGCCTAACAGTTACAAGTTTCTAATTCCAATAGTAAACATCATTACATTGCCTACTTCAGTGCATCCATGACTTAGTTTAGAGAAAACAAGATTTCCAGCTTTTTAGACCAAAAATCTCTTGCTATTTTGTTGACAAATCTGCCAAACTGCGTTGAACACTATTGAATTGAGGCACTTATTCATCAGATAATTTAACTAGGAGGGTTGAGAAATTCACGGTCATAAGCCGAGAATTTTAGGTGGTCTCCTTATTCTACAGTTAGGTGATTATGTTGTGCGATGCCAATGCTACTACTGTGAAACATTTTGTAATTCACCGGCAATAACATTTCTGCTTAGAACGCATAGAAACTAAAGGAACATTAATATACTGCTACTTCGACTGCTACCTAGGCCAGCACTGAACCCAAAGCTCCTCTCCTGGTCTTAATTTGAGCCGAGTATCATCGATGACTGATCATGTATTTCATTGTTGCAGCGTTTCAAATTAGTAAATAGTATCCTTTGAAAATTCTACCAAATGTGAATGCAGCTATACCCAAGAGAAATTGTGGCCAAAAAGTTAACTCCATGGTTTATTTCTGCTTAGGGGGGAAAAAAGTGATTTTGAGTGTATTGAGAAGCCTTATGATAACTTGAAATGCTACACAAACCAAGCGACATTGCTATTTTGAAACGCTGTAAGAATGAAATATGTGATCGATACGCAGGGAGCCTTTGCTAACATTGAGTTCAGAAATGGAGTTTCCAAATACACCCTCAGTCGCGGAGGTAGGACAACAGTACTAGACAGTAGTGACAAACCGAAATGAAATGAAATGAAATGAAATTAAACGTTTATTTTTCCCATTAGATACAACAACGATTATTTGGCAACTATATAATATTGAATTTTTATTAACATTAATTTAAGCTATTAAAACAAGGAAGGGCTTACATGGGCAGATGCCTGTGCGTAAGCCCGAGTTGCTATCAGTTAAAGGTGGCTAGAAAAATGATAAAGGGTAATTGGAAATAAACTATTGTTGATTGGTATTAAAATGGGAATGAATGTAAGTTGATGAATGACGGATGTTGAATTGAGGTGAAATTTGATATTGGATATTCAATGAGCACTTGTTGGTTCGAGGACCACAACAGACAGTAGGCCTATTTTCATGGTAAACTGAGTTTTCTTAAGTTATGTGATGGGGTTGGGGACCGTTCTTTACTTTCTCGACGACCTCATGATTGGAAAGCCCTGACAATAGTTAAATCTTTATGCCGAAGGAGTAATGTAAAAAAATTGTCTCATGAGGCAAATCATTGGTACCCGAGGAGACAATTCTCACATGGGAGATGATTTACTTTACTACCTAAATATACACAACATTTTACTCCCACCAGTGAGTATAAATGAATACATAATATTAAAATAATTATTGTATTGGCACAGAAACACCAATGTAACAAACACAAAGTTGGTTGTATTGTATTGATTAGCATTTCCTCACAACCTTAATTGTCAAAAAACATCAGCTGTTCTGATGTTCTGCAATTTCCTGTTACTAATCAGCTGCCAGTGCCTGTAATCTATTGAGCTGAAACATATTTGCATAAGAAATTTGAAGGGGCTCAATTTTTAATTCAATCAGCACATGCTAAAAGGGCCTCAGTCCAAACAGGGTAGTTTTGAGAAAAACTAAAAAAAACTTTCTAACCCAAATATGACATAATATTTCTTTTTGTAAAAAATGTCAAACTTTAGTACTAAAATAGTTTAGTTTGTAACCATGGAATCAGGTTTTTTAAAAAAAATGTTGTTACCATAAAAAATGGTAAAAGTGCTTGACTGGGGCCCTTTTAGCATGTTGAGGAATTTCAGTGAAACACAGTTTGTTTTAACTGTTACAACACACTTTTTTATACATATATTTAAAATAATTAAAGTTTGACATTTTTTACAAAAAGAAATACTGTGTCATATTTGGGTTAGAAAGTTTTTTTCGTTTTTCTCAAAACCACCCTGTTTGGAGTGAGGCCTTTTTAGCATATGCCGATTCAGCCAACCCAAGTGCTAGATGGGCTTCAGTCACTGACTGAGGCCCTCCTAGCACATTCCCAATCATTCAGTGGCCAGTATCTATGCCAACAGTGCATGTGACTGAGGTCCTTTTAGCACACAGCGAAGGAGCTATCTTTCTAGATTTGATTTTCACCAATAACTCAATTTATGTTTTTTTTACTGAGACCCTATTAGCATGTGCCGATTCAATTATTGATTTCAGTGTTATACTTATATTTTATTTAAAATTAGCAGTTCACTTTAAATTAGCTTACCCCATGGTCTCAACTATATCATAAAAAATTTGTATCTATATTCTATGTTATCTGGTTTTAACCTAATTGTGTTTTTTGTAATACCTGTTTTTTGCTCAATATAGATTATTATTTAAGGTCCTCTTACTTTGAAGATATTTCAGTGCATAAATAAACAAATTTGACAATTACAAGTTTAACATTAGTTACTTATTCCAAACAGAATTTGAATGTCTGATAGCATATGACTTAATTCTTTCGCATTTTATAAGTCACTAGGTTGACTAAAAGTCAAATAAATCGACTTTGTAATTTTTTTAATAGTGTGCTTCACTTTGTCACCTAAAATTCAAGTAAAATAGTAACAAAAACCAGGAATGAAATGTTTAGATTTGTACTTTAAGAATATTAGTTTGAACTTTGAAACAAGTTCATCAGGTGCTTGCTGCACTATTAAAATTAGTACAAAAACCAAATGAAGCACAATCCTTATGGAGAATATCCAGGGCCGCCACGAGGAGATTGGTGGTCTGGGGCAAAAGTTCTGGTGGGGGGGCCATTCTGTCATGTCAATACCTATCACTTAAAAAAAAGTAAATATTTGTATCAATGAAAAACATATTTGTGCTGAGCTCAGATAATGATTTTTAAAGTACAGTACACTCCCGATTATCCGAGGTCGTCGGGACTGAGGCTACCTCGGATACCAAAAATCTCGGATAATGCGGAGGTTGCTTATATTTTGAGATTAGAGTGTTACAATACCACAATAGTAAATTTAAGGCTAGTAAAATATTATTATTTATATCAATATATAAAGCATGTAGGCCAGCAAAATAGAATTTCTGGATAGCAAATTATTTAAATACATTAACTTTGCTTAAAAATAACTATCAGTCACAACATACACTTCTTCAAGGAAAGTTGTCATTCGTCATGTAACGTCACTAAGCATGGGCGAATCTAGGCCAATACAAACGTGATGGTGCACTGACGTGGTCGGCATGACTCGTTTCTACGTCACTATCTCATAAGGCCTCGTGCCGAAATTAATTCGCCGAATATTTGGGGAAATCAAAGTCGCCATTGTTTGACGATAGTGATCTCCCGCCTTCGACGACAGCAGACCACGGTCCAGCAGACAACGGTCAGTTCGTCCACTTGTGATTTTGTTTGGAAACACAAATCAAGACTATTGTGGTGTATTTGTATCATATAAATTATTCTACCATATTCTATTAACTAAGTATTAACTTTGAATGATTATTAAAATTCTTAACATGAATAAACTTAATAATAAATTAACCAATTAACGATAATTTTATATTACTTTAAACAATCATGTTACAATAATGTTCCGACCAAAAATTAAAAAATTACATTCTGACTTAGAATGACCTCGGATAACCCGGAGTCTCGGATAACCAGGGCTCGGATAATCGAGAGTGTACTGTAACTATTGCATTAATTGTAACTCATTTACTCATTTTGTTGTTAAAATGTAAAGCCTAAGATAAATAATTTATATGAAAGGTGGTATAAATCAGAATAATATTTCTTTACAGAAAGTTTTATTTTATGTTGACATAACATTATAATATACTCTAATTTTGATGAAATTAACCTCATATTAATCTGTGATCATATGATTCAACGGAAGGAACATGTAAAATACCATTACACCTGACCTAATTTTATAATAAAGAAAGTTATGGTCTAAACCTCTAAATAATTTCTTTTCTGCCCTTAGCCATTGCAAAATAATCAATTATGTAATCAAAATTGATTAATTTAATGTAATCATGTTCAATACTTAATATTAATAAGTGATTAACGATTTTCACCCATTCCAGAACGTAGCTTATATTTGCAGGCCATCTGTGCTTATTTTGATTAAGGCCATCTAAGGCACGAATCCCAGAGGCAACGGACACGGGAAAACCTTTAATGAGTCTCAAGGCAACACAAATTTGGGGAAACACACATTGACGTCTTTTATCTGATATGTGATTAAGTATCTTTAAACCTGAGTTCAAACTTCCATCTAGTTTTATTAGACCGCCTTTAATTATTTTCTGGTATATTCTCAATTCTTAACTCAACTCAGCCTGGTCTACATCCTTTGGATTAGGTTTTTGCAAAGCTTTTGCAGTACTGATAAAAAAGTCTTGATTCAGTGTTCACTATAGCATTACTTTATATCAAACCCAAATCTTTAATCGTGCAAAAAACCATATCATCCACTATAAGTTGTAACCAGTATCAAATAGTATTAGCTACAATCACACGACACATGGAAAGATGACAGACACAAAGCAACGCTGCGAGTCAAGAACGTGTGGGAAACACTGAGCACATGCTTATAGTGATAAGGACCGAGTCAGTCAGTGGTGCCAGTCAAAACAAAACTCAAAAATATATTTCTCCGAATAATCCACTGACTGAAGAAGAGCCCGGGAAGATACGCTTAAAATCTTCTTAAAAGTAATTAATGTTTATTTGCTCCTGAATGTGAGAGTACTTTTTTCTTCAATGGCGTATGGGGGGGGGGGGTCAGAGGGGTTCTTCTACACATTCCCATTGACCCTTTTATTTGTAAAAATAAAATTTTTATCCCTTGAAATCAAGCTTACGCCTTTTGACTTGGAAGAAAAAAAGAGACGGAAGCACAGTAATTCAATAGTTTGGTTATAAACAGCCATACAAAACCGAGCTTGTTTTTGATACCAGGTAATGGAAGTATAGTTGTAAATATTGTGAAAGTCATTCTAAAATAAATCGCGCACATGGCTGTGGGGAAATGGTGAAAAAACTTTGCTCATGACGTGATCAGTCCTGAAAGACAATTTCGCACATTTACCAACTGTGGATAAATGGAAGTTGTAATGCAAAATTGAGAATGGTAAATATTGTGTATTTACTGATGGCAGGTGAACAACGAGAATACTATGCTAAATATTAATATGCATCTGTTTTGTTATTTAGGCATTTCACCAAATCTCTGGTTGACACATCTTTACCAGAATCCAGACAGAGGCAGCCTTAACTAGTTTCATTTATTGAGTTCCACTTTTTTTATGCCTCTAGAGTGCCTCAATTTGAGTTTATAGTCCCATACCAAAATTACTGCCGCCCCCCACGATCCGCACCCAAATTACTGCTGCCCCTACAATCTGTACCAAAATTTACAGGAAAAATAAATACACAGTCCTATGGGATCTACGTCCAAATTCCCACTCGAGTCTAGCTAAATTTTTGCCCAAATCCTTGGGCAACCTTTTTGCTGGCCCTCACGATTCAAGCTCAAATTCTCAGGACATCATTAGCAACCTGGTGCTCCCTGAATAAAATGTCAGGGCAACGTTATCACTACCCCCTACGATCTGTGTATGAATCCTCAGGGCAACGTTATTACTACACCCTACGATCTGCGTATGAATCCTTAGGGCAACGTTATTACTACCCCTACGATCTGCGTATGAATCCTTAGGGCACCAGCCCTAAGGATAAACCAACTTTATTTCTTTTGACTTTATGTTTTTATGTTTATTTATGTTATTTTTATGTTAATATCTTTCAACGTTATTACTACCCCTACGATCTGCGTATGAATCCTCAGGGAAACATTATCACTACCCCCTCCGATCTGCATATGAATCCTCAGGGCAACATTATTACTACCATGTAAGATCTGCATATGAATCCTCAGGGCAACGTTATTACCTACTCCCTACGATCTACGTATGAATCCTTAGGGCAACGTTATTACTACCCCTACGATCTGCGTATGAATCCCAGGGAAACATTATCACTACCCCCTCCGATCTGCATATGAATCCTCAGGGCAACATTATTACTACCATTTAAGATCTGCATATGAATCCTCAGGGCAACGTTATTACTACACCCTACGATCTGCGTATGAATCCTTAGGGCAACGTTATTACTACCCCTACGATCTGCGTATGAATCCTCAGGGAAACATTATCACTACCCCCTCCGATCTTGTATGTAAATAATTTAATTATAAATTTATTGATATAAAAGAAATAAAAGATGACTGAAATTTGAAATATATTTACTAAATATTTCCAAATAGTTTATTGACTTTTACCACTGTTGTACCACATGTGTCTTCAAGTCTTAAGCCAGTTTAAAATTACAATAGAGTCCCGCAAACCCGCAATTCGATAACCCGGAATTCTGGATAACTCGGAAAGCCTGCCAGAGCAATAAAATGCACTGAGATTCAAGGCCAGAACATGGTTTGGCACATATAAAACAGTTTTGGTTTTTCTTTAAGTTTTTTTGTAACTGATCATGTAGTTTTTGTATTTTTTACTATGCAATAAATAAATAATTTCTTATAAAAATAACAGAAACTATTCTTATTTTTTCTTATTTTTACTAATTTCCCGATAACTCGGAAATTTCACAAACCCGGACACCGTTCGGTTCACATTAGTCCGGGTTTGTGGGACTCTACTGTATCAGGATTAAGGTTGTGCACAGGTGTAACAAAAATACCATTGTACCCGACTTCTAAAAAAATGTAATGTATGTACATTTATGTTATTTTTACGTTAATATCTTTTCATAATCATCTGTTATTTTTCTTACATTGAGCCCTGCCCCTAAAAATTAAAAATTACTTCACTGGAGCCAGCCAGTTGGGGCGCCGGCCGGGGCGCCGCTGGTGCCCCCTAAAGGCCGTCGCTTGGGGCAGGCGCCCCCGCTGCCCCCCCCTAGATCCGTCACTGTATGTTAGGTGAAAACCCTATACTATTTTAGAAAGTTTTTTTGGAGATTGCCAAAATGATTACGCTTGACTTTAAATGTATAGACAAGCCATTTTGATTTGTAAATCTTATTGAGAAACAAATGCTACAAACGGTAATTTTCAATTCAGTCTGGATTTTTTTCCCTAACTATAGCAGTAATAGGATCAATAAATGTAGATTAGTTTCATCATAAAGCTCTTCCATACTTGGGAATAACGATTAGAAATTCTAACGATTAACGATAATCGTTAGTTTTTTCAACTAACTTCTAACTTATTCGTTAGTTTTTAAAAAGTATTGGAAATAACTTCTAATCAGTTAGAATCTAGTTAACGAATAGATTGATCTATTCGTTAGTAATTTTGGAGTTTAAATCGTTAGTTTTTGAACGGGCAGAAGAATTTAAATACGAGTTTTTCACGCGACCGTAGAGGATTGGAGTGGCCGTGCCGGATGCTAGCGAGGGGTCAGCGCCCTTGATGACAAACAACGCGGGGGGGTGGGGAAAGTCCAGTTGCTTTGGTATGCCGCCCCAGCCAGTGGCAAGGCCGCAAGCACCGAGGGGTGGGGAGGGGGAATGTTTGGTGGTTTGTCATCCCCAAAACATTGTCTTCAGTTGATGTTTATCTCTGTCAAGTGTCAAGCAATTCTGCGGTAGCAACATAGCTGTGATAAATAAATTAAGCTTTATTAGTGTTTAGTTGGTAAAATAATTTAGTTGTGTTGTTAAATTTTAGTGATAGTAAGTAATATTTTAATAAGTTATTAAAGTGAATAGTTTTAATTTAGTAGATTATAAAAATATTTTTGAGATGGCGGTTGATATTCAGTGGCCAAACATATGTGACCTATTTAGTTGTGTTGTTAAATTTTAGTGACAGTTAAGCAATATTTTAATAAGTTACTAGCTGTTGTTAACCCGCTTCGCTGGGTTGAAAATCTTATGAAGGCCTAAATAGTAGCTCAAAAGATGTAATTTGGAAGCAAGAATTATAACGTCTAATGTAAACTAAAATTCAATATATTATGATGTTTCTCCATACATATTATATTTGATAGAGCCGGCGGTGGCATATTTGGTGGTAGCAGTCTTATTTTACTATTCAAACAGCACATAATATGCGTTTTCTTTGTGAATTAATCTTTGTGCTATGCAATAACTACAAATTTTGTCCATCTTGCAAATCACTACATTCGGGTGTTCAATACAATCTACATTTTATTGGAATAATGTGTACTTTACAGCCAAATTGCAGCCATAGTTCCTTGTCCTTTTGTAAACAGCTTTTAAACTGTTTAATTTAAATCAGTTTCTTCTGTTTAATCCCTTTTTCGAAGGTTCTCCGTTATATCTCTGTTCTGATTATTTCTTCATCACCTTGTGCGTCTGTCTCCCTTTCTGTTCCAAATCTGCTATGACAGTGTTTCTTGAAGTCGCTGTGAATTTTCCCGTGGTACCCTTAGATGTGTTTCTTTCTCTTCATTGTTTCATTTTTTCTTGTATCATTCATTTACGTGAAAAGTTACAAAATTGCAAACATTTCTCTTACGTTTTGAAATTTTTTTTCGTCTTATTTACCTCTATCTTTGAATTTAAAAACAAAAATATGTAACTCTACAGTTTAGTGCACTTCATGTTTTAATAACATAACCTAACAGTAAAAATTCACTAAATAATTGAAAACGTAAATAAAAACACATTTGCTAAATAAGACTGTATTCACCTGTTGTACAAAAACAATTGTAGGTGCTGCATTCTGTTGGCAACCACTTTAACCACGGTTACCTTTTCAAATTAAACCATGTGGTTTGATATAAACAAATAAAACCTCAAGTACTCACACAATCCTTGACATCGGTCCCTTTCGGACGATCCTGTGCCTACATCCAATAAGATATCGAAACCCAACCACCATAGTGCAGATCATGAGATTCCAAGCTTTAATTTGATACCAAGATCATGGGTCTACGACCTGTAGTTTTGGCTGTAGCACTAAATATACCAACACACAACTCTTCTTTTATATATATATATTGATTAAAGTGAATAGTTTTAATTTAGTAGATTATAAAAATATTTTTGAGATGGCGGGTGATATTCAGTGGCCAAACATATGTGACCTATTTCAACAGATCGACAAAAATGAAAAGGGTGGAATCTCTTTCAAATGTTTATTATGTTTACCGAAAACGAAATTAATTAAAGCATCAGTCTCCTTTTGAAATTTAACAAGTATTTTAAGTAAAGTAATGTGTAATGTGACAATGTGCAATATGTGAATGCGGTAACTATATGCAGTATGTGCAGCATTAATGTGAATATGACAATGTTAAATTATTAATAAACACAATTAGTTACCAAGATGTGTGCTTATTTCATTTCATACGATCCTTTAGAAAAACTGCCCAACAGCAAACTTTTCCGAAAACTAACTTTAAAAACTAACTTTATTTTCTATCAGTTAGTTTTTAACTAACTAATAACTTCTATCAGTTACTTTTTTAACTAACTAACTTATAACTTCTATCAGTTACTTTTTACGGGACTAACTAATAACTTTTAACTAGTTAGAATTTTTGACTAACTTTCCCAACTATGAGCTCTTCCCATATAAAAGGACCGCAGGAAGATAATTAGCTGTTTTAGATGACAAAGTGGTTGAATCTAACAAAATCTACCAAAGATACCCATGAATACTTGAGTCCGCACGGCAAAGTGCAAAGCTCTCTGCATGGATGGGGGCTCCCAGCTCGAGGGTTTTCTCACTGCTTCTTCTGTCCTTAGTTTGATTTAAAGAAAATTTTCATGCAAAAATGTAAAGGTCTTATTGAGAAACAAATGCTACAAACAGTAATTTTCAATTCAGTCTGGATTTTTTCCCTTAACTAAAGCAGTAATAGGATCAATGAATGTAGATTACCCCATCAACATCTACATAGGGACAATAATATATACAGTACACTCCCGATTATCCGAGCCCCGGTTATCCGAGACTCCGGATTATCCGAGGTCGTTCTAGGCTAAAGAATATATTATTATTACGTTCGGTCGAAACATAATAATGTAATTTTCAATGGTTTTTGGTAAAGTAAATATAAATGATTTGAAACTTATTAGTTTATTAGTTTATTCAAGTTTATAATTTAAATAAACATTCGAAGAATGGCCTATTATTTTGTATACGAATACTAACGATAACTTATAAATTTGAATTTTGAATGAAATTATTAGAGGAGGAACTGACCGAGTTGTCTTCTGCTGGATGCAAGGCGGGAGTTCACTATCATCGAACAGTGGTGAGTTTGACTTGCCCAAATATCAGGCGAATTATTTGCCGCATGAGGCCTTATGAGAATGACAGGGAACTAGTACATCTTACCTGTTCAACCACCACATTCGCATTGGCCTAGATCCACCCTCCGATACTGAGCTTTCCAGTAGTGAACTCCCACCATAAACAAACGTGTGTATGAATACAGACGTTAATATGACAAATGACGATTTTCCTTGACGAAGTTTATTTTGTTAGATACTCGTTGTTTCTAAATATTGGTATCGTATGATTGTATTCAAATAATTTTTTGACTAGAAATTCTGTTTTACTGGCATAGACACTCTAAAACAAGTATTTTATCAATAATAAACTTCCTATCGTAGTCTTGTAACTCTCAAACCTCAAAATATAAGCAGCCTCCGTATTATCCGAGATCTTCGGAATCCGAGGCAGCCTCGGTCCCGACAACCTCGGATAATCGGGAGTGTGCTGTGTTGTCTGTTTCCTTATGGTAGGGGGTTTTTTTAGTGGGTGTATGTCACCTAGCTAAAGTTTCACTTTTAGCTTTTTTCCATTTTTTTAAGTAATGCATGGCTTTATAGAAGAATTCATCATCAGTATCAAATCTACCTAATTCATCGTCAAGATCAAATTCTTCAACATCTGATTAATGATCCATAATTTCTTTTGGAACTAAATTTGATGACTGTGATGTTTTTCTTTTGAATGCTGAGAATATTCTAGAAAATTGTATCTGTTTATCTTCTTTTGTATTACAGTTCTTATTCTTGTTACTCTGGGTGACAAATGCATATAGAGAGAAAGAATAACACTGTTCATTTCTTTCAATAATGTATGAACTTTAATTTTAACTTAGTTGAAATTTAAGTGACATTAATGACATACATGCCAACCATAAATGACAGTACAAAGTACAAACAAATTAAACCTATATTACAAGTAACCTAATTAGTATTTCTTAACATTAACTTGCATTTAGTTAATTAACTAACAAAAGACCTAACTCAATCATACCCTATTTTTTAAGCTGTTTTTATATAAAAAAAACCATTAATATCCTTTTATAAAAAAGAAAGGAAATGTGCACTACTGTCAAGCTGCTAAATGCTATTTTTTAAACTACTTAAGCAATAACGACTCAGTAAGGAGGGGTTATTTATTCTTGATCATTATAGAAAAAAAATGTGTGATGTTGTAACTCCAAATACTAAACAACTACTACTACAGCCAACAAATTAAATATCGTACAGAGTTATATTGGGATACTACCACACTTCATGGAAAAATAATGTAAGATAAAGAGTATGCCATTTTAAGCTACAGTAAGTACCTTAGAACTTAAAATTGATTTTAAATACTTCTAAATCTGTTTATCTTCCTTTGTATTACAGTTCTTATTCTTGTTACTCTGGGTGACGAATGCATACATAAAGTGCTGGCACTTTATGGAAAAATAACATGAAAGAAGAGATAGTTTCAGGCTACAGTTCTTTAAGTTTAAAACACAAACAAATTTCAAACAGTTCTAATCAGTTGGTCTTCTTTTATAAACTTTGAATAAGTATCTCATTAAATCTAATCCTATAACGTAATTTATCAATTTCTGTCTGTCCCTCATTTAGTTCTATTTCACGCACATTAATTTCATATAGTAGACCTTCAAGTTTCACTTTTAGCTTTTTCCATTTTTTTAAGTAATGCATGGCTTTGTAGAAGGATTCATCATCAGTATCAAATCTACCTAATTCATCGTAAAGATCTAATTCTTCAACATCTGATTAATGATCCATAATTTCTTTTGTAACTAAATTTGATGGTTGTGATGTTTTTCTTTTGAATGCTGAGGAAATTCTAGATGGGGAGCTTTTGAGCCTGTTGAACACTGAAGTTGGAACGTCAGAAGCACTTCTGGTTTCAGAAGCACTTCTGGTTCTGTAAATAAAGAATGGACACACAAAATTAATTAAGAAAATTAAGATGAATAAAGTAGAAATAATAAAAATATTAGTAAGGTTTCTGGGGTTTGTTGGTAGTTCAAACCTCCAGGTTTACCTTAACCTGATCCAACATGAAGCGGAACCTGCACCTGATTCAAGAAACCAACTATGAAGTCGAGTGCTGAGGGTAAGTCATACAGACTAAGCCAACAGACACATTTACATGACATAATATTTTTTTTATTGAAATCTTTCTTTTCTAAGCCTTTTAAATAATAAAAACAACTTGATCTGCTAGGGCCTGGCATTAAAAAAATAAAAACCCAATATTGGTGAATTTTTGGGGATTGCCAAGTATAGTGCGCCACCCTTCAAATTTTTTGAATTGTTATTGCTTATAAAAGCTTTGCTGTAAAAATATGTATTTCAAATGACCTTTGTTTTGCAAATATTTCACTTTTTTCATAAAATATTTTACCATTTACCTTATGCACAAAAAATATTTTTTATTTATTTAAATTTTCCTTGTATTTAATACTGTTAAATACAATGAACCAGCCAACATCAATATATCGTTGTTTTGTTCATTGTTATTTTTGCAGCCATAAACAACAAACAACACCTTCACAAGATACCATAAATATACCTTACTTACTGGTAATTTTAAAGCATCAACATAGGTACTTTTTTCATCGTCAGGAAGGTTGGCAATCATTTCTGAGGACATCCCGACCTGTTCCTCATGATTCGTTTCTATAACTTTGGGAGATTTTATTTCCATTCCTACTGCTTCACTAGGAAATTCATCACCTTCAATTTCTCCTTCATTTGATTACTGATTTACTGATACACTGATTTACTGATGAAGGATGTATGTCAACTAACAGTGAAGGATTCCAATCAATAGAAACAGGAAGATATAACGAGAATGAAGGATTTTCTAAAAGGGAGTAATCTTGATCAAGCGACAGAGAGCAGTTGAGGGTAAAGGACTCTCAACTATTCACTGATTGAATTAAACTGACTTTCATTTATCATCTTTGGTTTTTTCAGTTTTTTCCTCCTTGGATTGACTTTCTGCAACAGCATTACTAATTAAAGGTTTGTCAATTCACTTTTGTGGAGGTAAAATATAAACAACACCTTCACAAGACACCAATTCAATTCTGTAACTATGGGAGGTTTATTTCCATTCCTACTACTTCACCAGGAAATTCAACACCTTCAATTTCTCCTTTATTTGACAACTGATTTACTGATAATGAAAGATGTATGTAAAATGATAGTGAAGAGGTTGAATGAACAGAAACTTAAAGATCTAATGAAAATGAATGATTTTGTTTCCTTAAAAGGGAGAAATCTTGATCAACTGGCATTGAACATTGAGGGTAAAGGACTTTCAACTAGTGACTGGATCAAACTGGCTTTTGGTTCATCATCTTTGGTTTTTTTTCAGTTGTCTCTTCCTTGGATGGATTTTCTGCTAAAGTAATACTAAATGAAAGGGTTTCGAAAAATTTCGATCAACTTTAGTGAAGGCTAAACATAAACAACACCTTTACAAAACACCAGGAAGATACTAGCTGAATTCTTACTTACTGGTAATTTTAAAGTATCAAGGGTACTTTCTTCATTGGAAGACTTGTCCACAACATTCCTTAAAGATATCTTGACTGAACTGACTTTTTTGTAATCTTTGGAGGACTTTTTATCTGGCTTTCCCATGTTCAGGATCTTTCTGTTCAGTTTCTGAGACAGGTATTTTTAATAGAGGCAATCCGACATTTCTTATTATTGAAAAGACTTCTTCCTAAAATCACAACAATGTAATCTTTAATTACTATTCTCATTAAATCAAATAGTCAAAAATAGATGTCAAAGAGGGTATGAGACAAATAAATAAAAACAATATAAGTGATTCCTGTCATTATTAGTTTAATATGATTTCCAGTAAAAAAAATAAATTATGAAACACATAAGAAAAGTTATGTCCAGCACATCTAAACATAAAAACCTATTTTGGTATATTTTTGCTTCCCCATGTTATTAGTAGATGATGGAAAAGATCCTCAACATCGTGCATTAAATTTATATAGAGAGGAAAAATCTGGAAAGGCTCTAGTATTTTTGTAATAAAATTGAATAAAAAATTCAAGAAACTAAAGATTGCCATTTTATGACCCTTATTGGGTAATGGCCAATGGGGAGTAAGTACATATTATTCAATGTTAGCATAGGTTGAAATGTACATCAATTTAAAGGGCTGATCCAGCAACCAAAGAATAACATAGACTGGCAATACCGTGAAATATTTGTTAACAGCTGGCAGGGTTGGAACAAATATATTTGTCAGGTGGGGTGAAGCCAAATTCGCTACCCCTCAGTCCTCAATATTTGAAAAAGGTAGGGTACTGAATATTTGGAAAAAATGTGTTAGACCTAAACCTACATATAAATTTGGTATCAATTCAAATCAATTCAATTCAATTCAATTCAATTTTATTTACATCAAATAGGTTCATACAGTTTGCTGAAATTTAGAGGTGAACATATGACATAATACATAAAACAATCTTAGGAACTAACAACATACAAGTAATAAATAATACATGGTAACAAGTAATAAATGGTCTATAATTCTGAGGCTAAAAACTCTTCCATGCTATAAGGACATATTTGAATCAATTTACTAGATAGTTCTCTCTTAAAGGTGTTAATACTTATATTTTCGTCTCTCAAAGATGGCGATAGTTTGTTGTAAACCTGTATGGATTGGTAATAGGGCCCCTTATGATATAAACTTAATCTATGGCTTGGATTAGATAAAAGAGATTTATGCCGGGTATTATAACTGTGAGTCCTTTTACAATTTTCAAACAGGGTTAAGTTATTTCTTATAAATAATGCCAGATCTACGATATATAATGCAGGAAGGGTTAAAAGACTGAATTTTTTAAAGACAGGTTTACATGATTCTCTGGGACAAATACCTGCTATAATTCTAACGGCTCTTTTCTGTTGTTTAAAAATCTTTTCCGCTGAAGGCGAGTTAGCCCAAAAAAGAATGCCATATCTTAAAACTGATAGAAAATAGCCGTAATAAACCAAAATTACTGTTTTATCATCACATACTTGTCTTATGACTTTAAGATTGAACAGAGCTTTATTTAATTTATCAAATAATTTATCAGTATGTTCATACCATTTTATGTTATTTTGGACTGTCATGCCAAGAAATTCTGTTGAGCTAGTAGAGGAAATTGAAAGATTGTCATTTGAAAATGGAGTTACAAAATCATTTTTGGACAGTAGAAAATTCTAGTATTTTGTCTTAGCACAGTTCAAACGTAGACCATTCTTACCTAACCAAAAATCAAGATCTGACTGTAGATGATATATTCAGAACTAGTTCTTTTTTGTCCATGGCTTTTACTAAGGCTGTTGTGTCGTCAGCAAACAAAATTAAATCTGAATTTATGTATGAGAATAGATCATTGGCATAGACTAAGAACAAAAATGGGCCTAATTTTGATCCTTGAGGGACCCCTAATCCAACCTTGTTCCAATTAGAAAAGCAACAGTTACCTTCTTCAGTAATAATTTTAACTTTTTGAAACCTATTATTTAGATAACTTTCAAACCAACCTACAACTCGCTCTTTTACTCCATAAACTTCTAATTTCTTTAGTAAAATGTCATGTCCAACACTATCGAAGGCCTTGGACAAGTAACAGAACACACCAGCAATGCTCTGTGACCTATCCAATGCCTCCGACACCTCAGTGATTAATTTAGAAATGGCTTTGCTTGTTGAACAGTTTTTCCTAAAACCAAATTGATTTGAATGTAATACAAAAGTTTCAAAAAATGGAGTAATCTGCTTCAGCACTATTAGTCTAGTTGCTAAAATGCATTTTGAACCTAAACCTGGAAATGAGGTCCACCCGAAGTTTTTGTTGATTTCTGTTTCTTCAAGACCTACATAATTCAGATCTGCCGGGTGCCACTTTGTCACCCTTGAGCAAATTCAAATATCCAAGATGGCTTAAAACCGTATAATTAAAAAAAACGTTTCCTCACTGCAATTTTACAATGCATTTTTTTAGACATTGACCAACGCCTATCATCGTTGGGTGGCTAATCCTATATTTTGACAAGATAATATTTTTCGGCCGCCATATTGGATATCAACTTTCAGAATCAGAATCAGAATATTCTTTATTGCCGTAAAAAACATATATACATGCATTGGCAAGCGTCAGAAATACAAATATTTCCTAAAAACTAAAAACATATTCTCTCACCTTATTTACATTAAGAATAAATAAAATTCTTTACTGGCTAAGATAGTCCTGGACACTGTAAAAGGTCTTTTCAGAAAGAAATTGTCTAAGTTTCCGTTTAAATTGAACAAAAGGCATTTCAATTTTCAGGCAAGCAGGCAGTGCATTGAAGAACCTAATGCTGTTGTATGATAGGTGATGCTGATAAAACGCTGTACTGTGTCTCAGAACTGAGATCTCTAAATGTGGCCAGAGTGAATATTCAGAGGAGGCGTTGTCATTGGTAATAGAGGGTGAATTTTGCTTGAAAAACAAGAGGGTCTCAAAGATGTAAAGGCAGGGGAAAGTTAGAATCTTATTACGAAAAAAAGTTGTGCTATATGATTCTCTCCTTCCAAGTCCAAAAATTATGTGGATTGCCTTTTTTTGGAGGCGAAAAATTGACTTAGTTCTTGAATTCTCATATCCCCAAATTGGAACGGCATATCTAAGGTGTGGGTAAAAGCAGCCAAAATAAAGAGTTAGTAGGACATCAGAGTTGGTAAAATGCGCCAATTTTTGAAGAGCGAACAGACAGGAGCTAAGCTTCCCTGCAAGTAGTTATTAACAGGCTGTTCTAGCGCAGGACGTACGAGACGTACGAGACGTACGAGGCGTATGAAGCGTATGAGGCGTACGAGGCGTAGGAGCGCAAAGTCCAAGGCCATCGCTACGTCATTATTTGACGCGCGCGCCACCACCGTTGCGCCGTTCGCTCGGCTCGAGCGCGCCGGTTCCTACTAGATTCTGCCGCCCTGATACTTCGGAAGAATAAAAAACGGAATAATTCGATATTCGATTGTCGATTTCGATTTATCGAATCGTTTCGTTAATCGATTTTAAAGTTTCTACGGTATTCCGCCCTCCTGATACATAAAAATCAATTTTGAATTATTTTCTCTTAAAAATTTGTAATTTTAAACGGTTTTCAATGGAAAATTTTGATCACGTTGAAAGCTGACTTTGCCCCTAAGAGCACGTGCAACTTTACACGTGAGCCACGTGATTTTCCGGGTATATATACCGGTCCGATTTTGAGTTTGACCATTTGTGTTTTGAAGATTGTCTCGACAGTTCCTGAGGTAAGTGCCGACTTTGGTTTATTAAGACTTTAACATTTTTAGGACTTGTAAATTTTTCAATAAATACTGTTTGGACTTAGAAAATTTTCAGCCAGTTTAGGACTTGTAAATTTTTCAATAAATGCTGTTTGGACTTAGAAAATTTTCGCTCAGTTTAGAACTTGTAAATTTTTCAATAAATACTGTTTGGACTTAGAATATTTTTAGCAAGTTTCACTTTAGGACTTGTAAATTTTTCAATAAATACTGTTTGGACTTAGAAAATTTTCAGCCAGTTTAGGACTTGTAAATTTTACAATAAATGCTGTTTGGACTTAGAAAATTTTCACTCAGTTTAGGACTTGTAAATTTTTCAATAAATACTGTTTGGACTTAGAATATTTTTAGCAAGTTTCACTTTAGGACTGGTAAATTTTTCAGTAAATACTGTTTGGACTTAAAATATTTTGCTCAGTTTAGGACTTGTAAATTTTCAATAAATATATCTTGTGACTTTGAAAATTGTTGGTAGTCAACATTTTTGGGACTTGTAAAATTTTTCAAAAAATACTTTTCAGGACTTTGAAAATTTTCGGTAGTCAACGTTTTTAGACTTGTAAAATTTTTCGATAAATATTTTTTCGGGACTTTGAAAATTTTCGTTAGTCAACTTTTTTGGACTTGTAAAATTTTTCGAAAAATACTTTTTTGGACTTGTAAAATTTTTCGAAAAATACTTTTTTGGACTTGTAAAATTTTTCGATAAATATTTTTTTGAGACAGAAAATTTTCGATAGTCAACTTTTTTGGACTTGAAAAATTTTTCGATAAATATTTTTTCGGAACTTTGAAAATTTTCGATAGTCAACTTTTTTGGACTTGTAAAATTTTTCGAAAAATACTTTTTTGGACTTGTAAAATTTTTCGATAAATTTTTTTTGGGACTTGTAAAATTTTTCGATAGTCAACTTTTTTGGACTTGTAAAATTTTTCGATAAATATTTTTTCGCGACTTTGAAATTTTTCGATAGTCAACTTTTTTTGACTTGTAAAATTTTTCGATAAATATTTTTTGAGACTGAAAATTTTCAGAAGTCAACTTTTTTAGACTTGTAAAATTTTTCGATAAATATTTTTTAAATAAATATTATTTGTAAGAATGCATTCGAATTTAATTTTTTATTGATAACTAATCTTTTTATTTTCTGTTATAGGTGAAACAAAAAATGACTTCCAAAATTGAATGTGGTTTCTGCGGTAAACTGATATTGAAGACAAACTTATCCCACCATGTGAAAATATGTTCATCGAATCCAGAACGAGATAATACACGTTATAAGAAGAAGACGTGTAATAAATGTGGAAAAGAAATCACAAGTTTAAATTTTAGCCGACACACGAAAAAATGTAATGCGAATGATTTAGCTAAACCGAGTACGAGTGGGATCAATAGATTAAAGCGGGCTGTACCCGACTTAATTCCTATTGAAAATTTTAATCCTCGAGATTATCAAAGCAGACCTTCAGTTATTCAGTACGCTCCGGCTCGGACTTCGACTGCTAAAACGGATATCGAGAGACATGATGATGTTGAAGATGGACCGACTTCAGCCAAACAACCCAGACTCGATATACGACCTACTACTACTAATAAAAATAATTCCGTTTTTAACGTTTTACACGGCGCCGCATTGTTAGCAATGAGCACGATTATTAATCTAGTGAAGCCTGTAAAAAGCGATAAACTTCCACCCGTTACTGAAAATGAGATTATTTTAAAAGAAACGGCTTTTGAAAGTAGGTTAATTACATATCACTTTAAAAATATTCACGGAATAAAAGATCCGAAAGTTTTTATTAATAGATTTATCGATTCGATCATAAAGTTCATAGAAGATTATCTCGCAAAACATAATATTAAGTTTAATTTGACTTTTATCGCTAAGTATAAGCGAAATGTGAGTGACAAATGTGAAATAGAGAAGATGTTTTTTAGAACTGAAAATTTTAGAGCATACAGTACTACCGATTTGAAACAAACATTGGGGATGATGAGAGATATATTATTTTCGAATATGGAGGAGTTTGAAGCGAGAGGATCCGGATGGAGCCTTTACGAAATCGAAGGACTAGATTTAGCGATTAACAAATACTCGCCTTTTAGAGGATCGAGTTACATCGATCTTCCAGATAAAATAAAAAATAAAAAAGCTATAATAAATGTAAAAAACAAAGATGAAAAATGTTTTTTGTGGGCGATTTTATCCGCTTTACACCCCGTTAATAAAGATGCTGAAAGAGTTAAAAAATATAAAAGATATGAAAACCAGTTTGTCGATGTGATGAAAGACATAGAGTTTCCAGTCGCCTTGGACGATGTAAAAAAATTCGTAAAGCGAAGCGGAATATCGATAAACGTTTACGGTTACAATAGTAACTATAATATATATCCGCTGATTGTGACAGATGAAGAAAAGGATACGCATATCGATCTTTTATATATTAAAAAAGGAAAAAAATCGCATTATTGTTATATTAAAAATCTGGAAAAACTGGTACATATTCAGGTGACGAAAAGATGTAAAAAAATCTACATATGCAAACGATGCCTGCAATATTTCGGTAGAGAAGATTTATTGATTAGACACAAAGAGTATTGTAAAGAACACGACTCTGTAAAAGTAAATATACCAGAAAAAGGGGAAGTTATAAAATTTAAAGATTACAAATGTCGGATGAAAATTCCTTTCGTTATGTACGCGGATTTTGAGTGTTTATTAGAAAATGTAGACAGCTGTAAACCGCCCTCAATGAAATTAATCAAAAAAGTCGCTGAAAACGAAGCTACGTGTCAACCGCCTAACACTATAAGAACACCTGAGGGGTATGCGAAATATGTTTCTTACACCCACACATATCAACATCATGTAGCGAGATCCTTCTGTCTCTACACGGTTTATACCTTCGGCGAGTATAAAGAACCGATTTTATACTACGGAACCGACGCTGGGAAACAGTTTGCTAAAACACTTAAATCAGAATTGCAAGCGATTAAAGATTATTATGAAAATAACGAAAAACCCATGCTTCCTCTAACCGCTGAACAAGAAAAAGATTTTTCAGATGCTAAAATATGTCACATATGCGGGAATGAATTCGAAACCGATGAAAAAAATGATAAGCAAAATGATATTGATGAAAAAAATGATGATGAACGGGATATCGCTAACTTATTCACACGGCCTTATCGCTTTATTCGTCTTGATCATGGAAAAAATGATAAAAAAAGGATAAAAAAGAGGATATCCGCGTTCGCGATCATTGTCATCTGACTGGAATGTATAGAGGTGCGGCGCACCAGTCTTGTAATTTGAACTTTAAAATTCCGAAGTTTATTCCCATATTTATCCATAACTTGAGCGGTTATGATACGCATTTAATAATAAAAATGTTGAGATTAGATGAAAATACGCGTATCGATATCATTCCGAATAACGAAGAGAGATATATCTCGTATACTGTAGATTTCGGGATCGGAATAAAAGCGAGATTTTTAGACTCGTATAAGTTTACACTTTATCCGTTAGACACTTTAACTAGTGGATTGAGTGAATCTAAGTTTATACATGTAAAAAAGTATGGAATGTCTGAGGAACAAAAAGAGTATTATACGAGATGGTTAAAGGAGAGAGATGAGATAAAAAATAAATATAATGATATCAAAAAGTATAATAGATCGAGAAAGTTGCAAAATGATTCCGATTCAGATTCCAGTTCAGATTCCGATTCGGATGGTGGAGGATTTTTTGAAGACTCTTTCAAAGATAAAGATATAAATAATTGGTCCGACCATCAAAAAAAATATTATGAATTTTTACAAGAGAAAAAATTCGGTGGACTAATCGATGCTGGGTTGCATAAATATAAATCGAGTATAGAATTTCAAATGAAATTTGATTTATTTTTACATGAATATAAAAATCCCGATCCCATGAAGTTATTATTGAGAAAAGGAGTTTATCCGTACGATTATATGGACGATGATGAAAAATATCTCGAGACTAGCTTACCACCGATAGATAAATTTCGTAATAAGTTGAACGAACAAGGTATTGATCCGTCGGATTATGAACACGCGGAACTGGTTTGGAAAACATTTAAAATAAAGAATATGAAAGAATATACACTGTTTTATAACAAACTCGATGTTTTATTACTAGCCGATGTGATGGAAGATTATAGATATGTTTCTTTGCGATCATACGGATTGGATTTAGCGTGGTACTTTACAACGCCGGGTCTGGCGTGGAGCATATTATTAAAAGAAAGCGGAGCGGTTTTAGACTATTTGTACGACTACGAAATGATACTCATGATCACGAGGGGGATTAGAGGCGGTTTAGCTCAAGTGTCGAACAGACACGCGAAAGCGAATAACCCGAATGTCGATGGGTATGATGAGAGTAAGCCTATAACGTATCTCATGTACTTGGACGCCGTGAACCAATACGGTTGGGCAATGTCTAAACACAAAATGCCTACGGGTAATTTTAAATGGGTCGAAGAGGAAATCGATGTAATGCGGATACCCAATAATAGCGACGTAGGATATATATTCGAAGTGGATTTAGAATATCCGCGAGAATTACACGATTTACATTCCGACCTACCGCTAGCGGTCGAAAGACGGGCACCCCCCGGTTCAAAGGAGATCAAACTCTTGACTACGTTATACGATAAAGAAAAATATGTCGTTCATTACAAAGCGTTAAAATTATATCTTTCGTTAGGGTCGAAACTAAAAAAAATACATAGAATTCTAAGTTTCAGTCAGAGTTATTGGATGTCGGATTTTATCAATAAAAATGTACGCTGTTGGAAAAACGCTACTAATAAACCCGCAAAGGAATTTTACAAGCTTCTAAACAATTCCGTGTTCGGTAAAACCATCGAAAATGTCAGAAATAGAGCGGACATACGACTCGCTACGCAGACTAAACAGATCGAGAAATGGGTGGCGAAACCGACTTTTAAGCATAGAACTATATTTTGTGAAGATCTTTCTGCCGTTCACATGAGAAAAACTAGTTTATTATTTAACAAACCCATATATATAGGAATGTGTATATTAGACATCGCTAAAACGCAGATGTACGACTTTCATTATAATTATATTAAAAAAGAATACGGAGAAAAAGCGAAATTGCAGTATACGGACACCGACAGTTTGGAATACCTAATAGAAACTCGGGATTTCTACTCGGATATGAGGAAACATGATGAAAGATATGACTTATTTCGAGAAAAAATACTCGGCACATTTAAGGATGAAATGCGGGGTGATCCATTATCCGAATATGTAGGACTCAGAGCGAAGATGTACTCCAATCGGTTAAGTTCGTATGAAGATTTTGATGGGAAAGAAGTTAATGGGAAAGAAGTTAAAAAAGCGAAAGGAATTAAGAAATCGGTTGTGGAAACTAAAATTACTTTTAAAGACTACAAGGAATGCTTGTTCGAACAGAGAGACATGTATAGATGTATGAATATGATAAGAAGTAAGAAGCATGAATTGTATAGTGTAGAACTGCACAAGAAAGCATTATCGGCGAGTGACGATAAAAGGTTTATTTTAGAAGACGGCATCACCAGTCTCCCTTGGGGGCACTACAAGATACCGCGAGAGGTCGAGTCTGCGTTAGAACTGGAAGCTAATTCGTCTACGGAATAATTAAACTAAATGTCACACTTGACTTGTACACGGATTAAAAAAAAAGATAATAAATACATAACCGACTTATATTTTGATTAGGATTTTTGCGGACATTTGCCATCACTGATTAGTAAAAAACAAGTTTCACGACGTTTCGGGATCTGGAATCTGATCCCGTCTTCAGGTGGAAGAAAACCTAGAACATTAACACATAGCCAGGAAAACCTGGACAAAAACACAGCTAAAACAGAGAACTGTAAAAGCAGTCACGAAAACAACAAGCTGAAAAGAAAAACAATACACAAAATAACACAGGAATCACAAGTATCAAGAAACACCAGACAGGAGAGAGCACGTCCACACCCAATCAAAGCTGAGCTGAGACTGGTGGGAGGAAAGCAAATGGCGGCAACGGAAATGGCGGCGCACACAGCCAACCAAAGCACGGCGCGCTACCGGTGGCGAAAACCTGAAACAGAGACATGTGATATGCAAATTCCGTGTGTCTGTTTGTGTTTTTTAGTTAATTTTTAAACCTGATTTTGCCCCTTGGCCTTGCTACGGGTTAACATGTTATGAGAATTTTGAACAGAATTGTTAGTAATTACCCTATTTGCTGACACTTTATTTTCCCTGTCTTTCAATTCTTTGTTTAATATTGGTAGCCATATTGGCCTTATTTCAAGTGAAGATTGACTGATTGGTTGGTCTGCTAGTCTTATGTATGAAGCTTCAATTAGTTTTCTTTTGAAAAAATGAGGTTCGCGGTGTACTATTTTTGCTTCGTCAAAATTCATCTGGTGATTTTCAGACCAGCAGTGTTGAGCAATTTTTGATTTATCCACTAAGCCCTTCCTCGTGTTATCTTTGTGTTCTTTGATTCTAACATTTAAAGGTATTTTATACATGTTCTAGGTTTTCTTCCACCTGAAGACGGGATCAGATTCCAGATCCCGAAACGTCGTGAAACTTGTTTTTTACTAATCAGTGATGGCAAATGTCCGCAAAAATCCTAATCAAAATATAAAATCACCATCACCAACAATGAATTTCAAACAAAGAATAACCGACTTATTATTTAAAATTCCTTTTTTTCTTTTTTTTATAAAGGGAACGTTTTGTTCCTCCCTTTAAACTACACACTTTGGGAAAAAAAAATTCATTCTCACGTGTAAAAAGTTAACATATAATTATATTCATAAAAAAACGAAAACAATTTTCAACCGTCTATGCTGTAGACGGTTTATCATCATCTTCACATTAAAAAATATCTCAAAACATTGTAATTCTATTCCTCTCCAAATCGTAAGTGAAACCTTTCTCCGAAACGACTACCGCATAAGCGGTCGTCCCCTGATCCGCAACCGGACTGGCAACGGGGTTCGTAAATTCCAATTCTATTTTAATATCTTTTTGCCTATTATCGCTGGAGAACGGATGGTGATGCGTGTCGACGACCATCAACGGATACTTGTCTATAAAATCGATATCGCTTAAATAAACGTCTTCGTCTCCGAATAACACCCGCCTGATCGAGCAATAACTCATGTATAAAATACCGTACACCTTATCGTTTATAGACAAATTCTGCGGCTCATGCGGATACCCTAGTCCATTGATTTTGACGCGGTAGTTTTTTATGTTTATAGCGTTGAATCGGCTCGGATCCTTCTCTTGATTGTTTTTGAGGTTGGTCTGTAGACCTATGATTACGAACAGCGGGTCGGATATATTCCCGAATAAGCCGGATAAGTCGAAACTGAACAAAGACCCCGACACACCGAACTTCTCGATACACTGCCACTGGTAATAGTTGTATGTCAAATCGCCCTTCGTACTCAATCGTCTCAGTCCCTCTATGAGCGGTACTTTTTTCGCAGCGTCATAATCGACCAGGGGCACTTTTAAATCGAACCTTGTGATTTGTATCTTTCCCACGTCCGCAGTTTTCTCGTTAGCGCCGGTACCCTCCTTCCAACGGTATATCGCGTCGTTATCTTCGTTGCGTGTAAAAATTATTTGGAATCCTCCTCTGTACATCGGATATTTCAGCGCGTCGAAAAACCCTAAACCGAGATGCGATAAGGGGCCGTAAGCTTCGAACTTGCCGACTCCTTTATCGAATTTAGATTTGAATCCGCTCGTGTGAAAAGTGCTCTCGCTCGATTTGCCGTATGTCGTCAGAGCTTTGATCGTACTCGTGATACCGACTTCGTCGACGAAGTCTATCAACTGACCGTGTTTTCTCAATTCGATTCTCTTAAATAAAAACGCCGGGAAATTATCGACCAACTTGATCGGGTCTGTCGCCTCGTACTTCGCGCCATTCGCTTTTTTCAACACTTCACCTCGTATGTGAAAATATATTTCCTTATCGTAAAAAACGTCTCCGCCGTCTAATCTGAACGTGATCATCTGATTGAGTGAATTGAAATTCAGATCGGACACCGGTTCGACGGTATAGAATTCGCACCGTTCTATCTTGTCGGACGCTTCCTCGTAATACTTCTCCATATCTATATATAGATTTTAAGTTTTCGGTTTCGAATAAAAAAAATAAAAAACGCGATTCGAAGTTAATGAAAAATATACTTTTAAAATTTTCGGATAAATAAAATATTCATCTCCTACCGAACATGCGCATACGTTTCTTCCTATCCGACGCCAAACCCAATTTATCTACGCGAAACTTAACATCCGCGGTGTTAGTCAATTTACCTCCTTCGACACCCTTTTCCTTCAACGCGGACAAACACCGACTTATCCGTTTAACACCTTCCGGCCGAGTGATCAGTTTTTCGATCTCGTTATTTATAAACTTGACGATCCCGATTTTTTCATTATTAAAATTATTATTTCCCGCTTCCTCCTCGGCTTGTATAAACTTTATTCTCTCCATCAACTTGTCGTAATCGCCTATATATTTATATTCCACGGGGTTGTTCGTATCCACGAGTAGACCGCTGCCGGACGAAGACGGCTTTTGTTTGAGTTCTTTCCATATGTCACTTATTAAATTCTTCCATTTCCAACCACCGCTCGCCTTGGGTCTGGGTGAGGTGGGATCGTTGTTATGATGTAGAGCGTGTGTTTTGATTAAAATATCTTTATATTTTTCAAAGTCCTGAGAGGTGAACGCGCCTATACTTATGAGTCTCTCCTTCGGTGTCGTACCGACCGCGGCTGTGGATTGTACACCGTGGATCTCCGCTCTAGTCAAGAGTGACCACAGTCCCTCGGTGCCGATATATCTATCCATAGTTCTGTCCAGTATGATATCGTTGTTTTCGATGGATATGGTTTGCGATCCTATCGCGAGTTTGCTATTCGCGAAATCGTAATAAACACCGAAACTCATATCGTTACAGTTCGCTAGGTATTCTTTCACGATGTGACCTATATCCTCGTTTTCGGTAAATTCGCGGATAGAACGATTTTGTAATTCCTGCGATGCTTGCGACGGTGTCGTAATCGTAGGCGCGTCGAATACGTCGGGGTCCGCGAGCGGAGTTAACGTGTCATCCTTTTTACTCCTACCGGGCGTGCTCGACACTCTGGGTCTGAACTGTTCCCCGACGGCGGCGATCGGTCTCCTCACGATAACGCGTGTATTGGTCGGTTTTTTCTCTGACTTTTTCAAAGTTTCCGTCTGTTCTTTTATAGCTTTAACTACGGGTTCGTGTCGCTTCTCCTGTTCGCGCACCTTTTCGACTTCCGCTCTTCTAGACATGTCGAATTCGCTCTTTAATCGATCTTCCAATTTATCCAACCTCTTAGCCTCCGCGACGGTTATAGGTTTGTTTTCACGCGGAGGAGGAGGAGGCGCGATCAATCGTTCTTTCGGTTTAGCGTTTACTAACGACGTCGGGTGTGAACTGAAAAGCTTTCTCCTCTCCTCCGCTTCGCGTATCCGATTCTTCTTACTATCTTCGAGCCATTTTTCTTGTAACTTCTCGTTCTTTCTAGCCGTTCGCACGTCCGCATCGTCCGGCCACATCTTATCGGCCATCTTCTGTTTTTTCACCAGCGTGCTGATGATCTCCTTATCATCGCTTTTCCTCTTCATCGTATTATCTATATATATAGGTTTCGGGTCCGGAGTTTCGCTTTTCAAAAATAAAGAAAAAAAAATAAATCCGAATAAAAATCCGAAAACGACGCGTACACGTTATTTTTATAAAATATTACGTGTACGCGTCGTTTATTAAAAACGATGCGTACACGTTGTTTTTTAAAATAAAACGATGCGTACACGTCGTTTTTAAAAAATAACGTGTACGAATCGTTTATCGAAAACGATGCGTACACATCGATTATCGCTCGTTTAAGTCGTATTTCAACTTGAACATGTATTTTCCGTTGTGCGCTTTCTTAGCGGTGTTTATAGACAGAAATCCGAACGGCTCGCTCCAACACTTTACACACATCTTTTCGAATTCATCGACGGTCATGTCCGATCCTACGAAATCGTCGTAAATACGTTTAGTGTAGTACTTGTTCTGTTTGAAGACGCATAGCAGGTTCACGTTGTTCCGTATCACTTGCATGTCGACTTTACCGTAGCTCTGACTGAGGTAGACGCAGGACAGTTTTTTATGTCTACCTCTGATGAAGTAGTCTTTTATCGCTTCTTGTTTTTCCATCAAACAGTCGTCGAACACCACGAGGGAGTTTTTCTCGCACTCGTCCAGCGGAGGTAAATCTTCGCAATTGTTAAAAAAGTAAGCTATCCTCTTATTCAACTTGTTCTCGATATCGATGTATTTTCGACGCAAGTCCGCATAAGCAGTCTGCTCTATAGACTTACTGAACACGTATATATTTCTAAACACGAGACCGCGCGGATTATAAATAAAATTCAACAACAAGTTCGTTTTTCCGCAGCCCGAGGAGCCTACTATCAGACAATGTAACGGTCGGGGAAGAAGGTTATCTTCGATCTTTTCTTCGTAATACGGCACGATATCCATCACTCTCTATGAGGAAAAAAATAACGCGTCGGTTAAGAAAAAAAATAAAATACATTACGAGAAATAAGAATTTATTACGGGGGAAAAATGTTTACTATTTATTTCGTCAAATCTTCGAAGAATTCTTTTACTAATTCTATGAAATCATACGGCGTTATTACGACATTATTGCGCGATTTATAGGCTATATAGCGGCATCTCATGATATCTTTTACGCAGTTCAAAACGTTTATACTGTTCGGCACTTCCTCTTCGTAAAACGAGAGTGAATAACCTTCATCGATTTTCTTTTTAAAAACCTTAGAAAAATACCGATCTTCAGTTCTCACGCAGTAGTATGTATAAATACGTCCTACATAAGAATATCGTTTAAAGACGGCGAAGACGTGTCTTAGGTTCGGGTTTCGCGGCATACGAGCTACTTTAGGTTTCATGATTTTTATCGTATTGTTTAAACGACGATTTTCATTTTCCATACGATCGATCGATTCCATGAGCGTTACAATTTTATTTTTGAGTTTGTACTCACCGTATTTACGGATGGAAGGCAAAACGTCTTCGAAGACCCAACGTTTAAAGTCGTTCGCCGATGGTAACCTCGATGAAAATATTAATTCGTATAATCCGGGCTCGGATATGTATACTTCTAAGCCTTTATGGTGCGAAATAGGTTGGGACCCAAATCGGGGCCCAACTAAATCGGCCAGATTTCTCTTATAACGATCGTTAACGTGCGTTTGTAAGACCTTCTTCAGATTGGAATATCCTAATATTTCGCCCACATCTTTACCCTTAAACCACGAGTTATCGTCATCATCGAAAATCACTGTGACCTTTTGATTTTTAAAAATGAATTTACTCGCGATATCATCCTCCATCTCGTACTCCATGTCGTACTCATCCGTGTTGGTCGCATCGGAGGAACGAGAACTTTCGTTCTCATCCGCGTTGGACGCATCGGAGGAACGAGACGATGAAGAACTTTCGTCGGAAATCTCATCACGCGTAATTCCCATATTGATCGTAATATCGTTATTCATTTCGTACCTACTATAGAAAAACGACCGATCGAACGTCAATGTTTTATTACGATCGAAAAAATAAAAAAATAAAATGATATAGTTCGCGCGATCGGAAACGTATTTATTTCACCACAACATCACTTCCGACATCGTTCTTTTAACCAGATCAATCAGGTCGAAATCGTCATCGCGAATCGTTATACATTTGCTCTTTCCGTTATATTCGTATTCCACACCCTCTTTATTTATTTTTCTCAAAACCTTTTTTATCATATTCTCGTCGTCGATAATTATGTATTCCGTTTCGAAACATAAATCGTATCCGCAGGAATCCTCGACGGCTTTTTTAAAAGAGCGTTTTTGCGTGTCTATGAATTTATATTCCTTATTATTATCCACACACTTCGATACACCGAAAATTTGTTGTATTTGCGTTCTATCTATCATCTCGCGGAATAATCCGTTTTCCGTTTTCAAACGGGCGACATCGTCCGAGGTATCCTCGCTTTCGTCGTCTAACCATTCATAATCCGATTCTGACTCGGTCGATTCGTCATTCTCGATATTTCGGTCGGCGTGTTCCGAATGTATATTTTCGAGTTCTTTGAAAAACCACTCCCGAAACTCATCACTTTCCTTCGCGCATTTATTCAACAGAACCCCGATCGCCGGTTCGTCTATGAAAACCGTATCGGGATGCGTTCGTTTTAGATGTAAATTCGGATTATTGACTTTTAAATCGCGATATGTAGTTTTATATTTTTCGTTCACATGATCGTAAATCGCCTTTTTGGGGTTCTTGTATCCCAGTATATGGGTAATATCGTTTGCTTTAAACCAACATATTTTATCGACACCGCGCACTATCGTGATATTACGGTTTTTAAAAGTAAGCTCGGTATGATAAACGTCAATCGTGTCAGTCATGTTATTCTATATAAGCACTTTAGCTATTTCGACTTATTTAAAAAATACAATGTCGAGCTACGAGACTCTAATTAATAATATTAGACGATGAGAAAATCCGATTTAATATTGTCACGATAATTTCGAAATAAATAAGAAATGGTACTGTATCGGTACTTTTGATTTTATTATGGTTCTTTTATTACGACGGTGCATTAGTACCGTAATGGTACTGATACTTTAAAAATATTAATAGTACTGCGATGGTACCGGTACTTTAAAAAATATTAATAGTACTGTGATGGTACTGGTACTTTAAAAAATATTAATAGTACTGTGATGGTACTGGTAATGGTACTGTGATGGTACTTTTAAAAATACTCAAAATTCGGTCTTTTGCAGTTCCCTCTCGTAAAAACCACCGATCACTTCTTCACCGTCTAGAGCCTCGATTTTGTACGTGACGGGTTTGGTGTTTAAAACTTGCGCGATTACAAAAATTTCGCTAGTCCAGTTTTGTTTATATTTATTTCTAAATACGACTTTACTCGCCGTTATACAGACTCTGTCTCCGACGTCGAATTTCGGTTTTTTACGCGGCACTTCACTTTCGAGCTCCTGATACATTTTCAACAGATCGGACTCGTTGCTTTTATTGACATCGGCCGGACGCATTTTTATCGTGCTGTGGTAATCGTGTTTGTTGTATTCGTCGGTGAGCTCTTGTAAGACGTCGTACCATTTGTATGAGTTTCTCACTTGGAATTTGACTCTGAATTTATCGTTTAACGTCCTGTGGTATCTCTCGATTATCGCGGACTTTTCCTCGCTCTCCGTATGGTACATTTTTATGCCGTGTTTTTTGAGCATGTCGTTAAAAGGTTTATTTTTAAACTCGGTCCCCTTATCCGTGTGCAGCAGTTCGGGCGTAGTGTGACCGTCCTTTTTCGCTCTCTCTATTATCCTCTCAAAAGCGGCAGTCACTACTGCGCTGTCTTTTTTCTTCAACGGTTCGGACCAGACGAATTTGCTAAAACAGTCTATCACGTTTAAGATGTATTTGTACCAGTTGTTCTCTCTGGCGAATTGTTTCATGATGAGCAGATCCGCGGCCCACAGATTATCCAGACCTTTCATGATTATCCTGCGTTTTATAAATTTTTTCACTACCGGTTTGTGCAGTTCTTTAACCTCCACCACTTCAGGCGGCTCTTTGATAAACGAGTTTTTAACGCCGCCGCAGACCGCGCAATCGGAACTCGCCAACCATCTTTTATTTTTCGTTTTCACAGTCTTCACGTTCTCCGAAGCCGTTTGCGTTTTACACGTGCGACAGTAGGAATTCATCTCTTACATTAGCGAATTTAAAATTTCGTTCGAAGGAAAACGTTACGAACTTTCGACGAGTTCGAACTTTTTATATAAATTCGATAATGCCTCTCGTATATATATAGATATGGCGAGTCACAAGAGGAAGATAAATTTGACCAAGGGTCAACTGAATAAGCTGCGGTTAGCTCATAAGAAGCTTAAACGCGCCGTGTTAACGTTGACTAAGGATCAATTGAAAAACGGTAATATCGAAGTCACGCTCGACGGCGATCAAAACAAACAGATCGAAAAGGCGTTAAAAAACAACAGGGGGCTGCGATTGATTTTCGATTATTCGCAGTTGAAAGAGATGATCGACGGAGGCTTGTTAAAGGAGCTACTCGAGATAGCCGAACAAAATATCCCTTATGTCAAGAAATTCGTGTCGCCGCTGATAAAAACCAAAGTCGCGCCCATCTTGAAAAATCAGTTTGTACCTTGGCTTAAAAAGTTGATAGACGATGATTTGGACGAATTGATGGAGAAAGACGCGAGCGGCGCCGGTCTGGCTAAACGTGTATACGGTAAATTGAATAAGTGTCTCGACGGTGCGAGAGAGGTTAAAAAAAACTAGTTCCCCTGACAATGTCCGATTTGGAGACGTGGGCGGATAAGTTGAAAATTGACGATTTTCGCGGTGTTTTCATGAGAGAGCGTTTACCCGAGAACCCGCGCAAAAACGAATGCGCTATTATAAATTTAGACGATTCCGAGTCGGGCGGCACTCATTGGACTTGTTATACGAAGAAAGATAATTATGTCATATATTTCGATTCGTTCGGCGAGGCGCCGCCACCTTTGGAGTTGAAGGAATACCTAAACATGCCCGAAGGTATTTGTTATAACCACGCGAGATATCAAGATTACGAAGATCCCCCGATATGCGGTCATTTGTGTTTGGAGGTATTGCGGCGTTTTTCCAGAGGACAGGATTTCAATACGATAGAACGTGCTTTACAAAACGATAAATACACATTTTTGAGATGGTTCGAATAATTTATTTTTTTTTCTCCCCCACTCTTAATAAATAATCGTAACCGTAATGTTTTAAAAGTATATATAGAGAAAATGGTGTACTTCAAATTGATCGGTCAAAAACCGCATCTGCAGTTGAAGCTCGAAAACCCCATACACTTGGAAGAGGACGTGCGTTATTATCTTGCGCTCACGGGGTTTTCATTTCATAACTATTTTTATAACTTGAAAGAGCCGGCTTCGATTACTTTTTTTAAGAGTGAGAAGGATCGTCCTACACTAACTTTTGATGCGGAGTTTTGGGATTTGAAAACTATGCAGAGAGAAATCAGGGAATTCATGAGGATTGGTAAGATCACACCGGCGATAGATGTGGAAAAGTTTAAGATTTTTCGAGACCCACAGTCTAAGATATGTATCAAATCTCCAGTTAAGTTCCATATGAACAACGAGCTACGACGGTTTCTAGGGTTTACAGAATTGAAAAAAGATGAAACCGTGTTCGAATTGATGTTCGAGTCAGAAACTATTTTATCAATTTACGAAGAAGAGAGTAAATTACAAATCAGACCGTTCGAGATGATCGAAGTGCATTGCGATTTAGTCGGACATTCGTATATCAATCACGCGGAGCATTGGCACAGACACGATAACTTCTCGTTGTTGTATCACTCGAGTCCGCGAGAACACAGAGATAAAATTTACGAGAAACCGTCCGTTTTAAATTATATGCCGCTCAAACCTAACACACAGACGATAAGAGAAATCAACATTTATCTGACGGATGAAAACAAAGTTCCCCTGCAAAACGCTCTGGCCGATTATATTATTTATTTAAAACTAGTCGATGAGTCGGAATTAAATATGAATTAGTTTTCGTCAAAAGCGATGATTTATTACATCTTTTGAAACGCTCTCAATTTTTTATTCGACCGTGAAAATATATTTTTATATATAGACGGAAGAAAGATGGAAATGGAAAAGGATTATTATAAAGATATCCTCGACGAAGTGAACGGTAACGCTTTCGCGAAGATAAGCGATTTAGAAATCGGTAAAAAATATTTGGTCAATAGTATAGAGAGAATGCACTACGCTTACGGAGTAAGAGTTTTGGTTACATGCGATGATGTGCGGTTTCAACTACCCGAGAGTTGGAACGAGAGAATGAGTACGAAAAATATAAACGCGCTATTGAAATCGGAGCAACCGTTGTATGTGGTGTACCACGGAAAGATCCCGATGTCGAATGATATGTTTAAACATGATATCAAGTTCGTGAGAGAGTGAATATTCGTTTAATCGATTATACCCGTTATTATTATTATTATTTCGATCATACTTGTTATTTTTATTTTTTTTCGTTCCTGAAAAATAATTTTCTAACTCCAAAAAAAGTTTTCAAAGTCCGAAAAAATATTTGTTGAGAAATTTTCTAAGTCCGAAAAAGTTGACTATTGAAAATTTTCTAAGTCCCAAACTGTATTTATTGAAAAATTTACAAGTCCTAAAATCAAACTAGCTAAAAATATTCTAAGTCCCAAACTGTATTTATTGAAAAAATTTACAAGTCCTAAAATGGCTTTCAAAATTGATTTTTATGTATCAGGAGGGCGGAATACGGTAGAAACTTTAAAATCGATTAACGAAACGATTCGATAAATCGAAATCGACAATCGATTATCGAATTATTCCGTTTTTTATTCTTCCGAAGTATCAGGGCGGCAGAATCTAGTAGGAACCGGCGCGCTCGAGCCGAGCGAACGGCGCAACGGTGGTGGCGCGCGCGAGAAATAATGACGTAGCGATGGCCTTGGACTTTGCGCTCGTGGCGCCTCGCACGCCTCATACGCTTCATACCCCTCGTACGTCTCGTACGTCTCGTACGTCTCGTACGTCCTGAGCTAGAATGACCTGATTATAACTACTCCTGCAACTTTGTTGATGTGATCTTGAAAATTGAGATGTGCATCAAGTTTTAGTCCGAGAAAGTTAACAGAATCGGCAGCGGTAATTTCTCTTTCATCTAGAAGACGCTGGGAAATCTCAGTTCTGCTATCCCCAATTGAAAAGTTGAGAAGATGAGTTTTATCCGTATTCACAACAAGGCCGTTTTCCTTAAACCATTGAAAGAGACAATTTGAATCTATAAAACCACTAATTTCCAAATCAGCCAAATTCGGTGCTCGAAAAAGAAGTGACGTATCATCCGCGAAAAGACAGAGTTCACCCACACTTACACTGGTTTGTATGTTATTAATGAAAACAAGGAACAGAATCGGTCCCAAAACTGAGCACTGCGGCACACCCATTTTGACAAACATCTCTTCTGAAAATGATTTGCAAAAACATCTGTTGCTGTCAATGTAGTCCATTACAACCTTTTGCTTACGGTTTGAGAGGTAGGAAGAAAACCAATCATGAGCACGTCCTCTCACTCCCATAACATCGAGCTTTAGAAGAAGAAGAGAATGGTTTACCAAATCGAAAGCCTTACTTAAATGAACAAAGAGGCCCAATGTTTTCTGTCTTTCATCAAGAGCGTGAACAATTTTGTCAACAAAACAGAACATTGCATCTATTGTGTTTTTCTCCTTTCGAAAACCAAACTGACTACTTAGAAGAATGTTGTTTCTATTGAAAAAACTTATTAACCTAGCAGCCACAACCTTCTCAAAAACCTTTGAAAACGTGGAGAGAAGTGAAATTGGCCAGTAGTTATCACATAACTTTGGATCAGATTTCTTATGTAATGGCTTAACTATATGTTTTACGTAATGGCTGTTTTGAGAGAAGTGGGAAAAGTCCCTGAAGACAGAGAGAAATTGATTAGGTAAACTAAAGGCAAAACAAGATCAATACAACCTTTCAACAATCTAGATGATATTCCATCTAACCCAGCTGAACGACTCACTTTCAAAGACTGGACAATACCAAATATCTCAGCAGCGTCCGTCAGATACAAAAACAGTGATTCCCAGGGGATCCATGAGCCCTATTGTTGATGAAAGCAGATAAATCAGGTTGAGCATTTAGTTTGTTGCCAATTTCGACAAAAAACTTATTGAAAATGTAGGCCTTTTCAAAAGGTTCCTCCCTTAAGTAACCACATGCATCAGTTATGGGTCCAATGTGACATGATGACTCCTTACTACTTTTCCTGTTTACATTCTCATCAATGATGCTCCACATGAAAACCAATCATGGACTTAGATTTGGACTTGTCTTGGACTTAGATTTGGACTTATCGATAAACTTAAACACACTGTTAGATTTACAAGAGCGAATACATGCTCGATATTCCTTTTTCAACAAAAGGTACGACTGTCTCAGGGGGTCTACAGACGGAAGATCTTTAGTTATTGCATGTAGGGCAATCAGGTCACTTCTCTTTTGAAAAAGATTTTCATCTAAAACAACTTTAGCATTCAACTGCCTATTTCGTATTCTAACCCTCTTTTCTGGGAATGCAACATCGAAAAAATAAGATAAAGTTGAGCTAAAAGCATCAAATTTGTCATCCATAGTTATCGCTGAAGTCATATCCCTCCACAGTTCCTTTGAGAGAAAATGACGAAAAACTGATAGATTATTTTCACTAAAGGAACGAGTAAACAAAAACTTGGCCTGCGGGGTAACATTAAGAAACTTAAGGTCAACTGTTTGAGCATGATGATCAGATAGTGCAGTTATTACAACTTCAGTCTTTACAAATGGGGAATTTAAATCTGTGAAAACATGATCAAGAATACTCTTTGTCCCATTAGCTTCCCTAGTGAATGAAAACACAGTATTCTGCAAGCCAAATGACTTCATGAGATTAAGCAATATATTCCTCTTGGTGCTATTTAATGATAGATCGACATTAAAATCACCCATAATGACAGTATGAGTATCATCTTTTAATATTCTACTCAAACAGTCATACATTAAATCATGGAATTCCTGAAAATCACATAAGCTATTGGAGGGTGACCTATATACACTAACAACGATTAGGGGTTTCAGAGACACATCTAATCTAATAGCGGCTAACTCACAAATGCCCTACTTGCAATACTCCACAATGTCAAAAGTGCTACACTTAAAACTGTCTTTCAAGTACAAACAAACTCCACCCCTTGCAGAAACATTACGACAGTAGGAAGAAACCAGGGAAAATCCATTAATAGTCAAAATCTCTAGCTCGTTTTGTCTCAAGAAATGTTCTGTCACACAAATTAGATCTGGCATTAATAATGAAACGGTGATCTCAAATTCATCTAAACTGGACATTAATCCTCTGACATTTTGATGCAACACTCGTATTTGGGAACCCATAATTTGATCTATGGTCCCAGGGTTAGAGGGCGCATGGACTTCAGATCTAGCTACGTTATTTTGTCGAGAGGGTCTGTTTTCTCTAAAAAATGGATCTGAGTGGAATCTTCTCCTTCCACAATAGGGACATTTTTCAGGGCAGAAGTTTGATACTAGCACCTCTGAAGAGTGGGAATTTTGTTAAAAGAGCGATTTCCAACTATAACGGGGATAGAAGTAGAACACAATGTACCTGAAATGGGAAACAACATGCTATGGATCATTGACGAGATTACCTTTTTGCCTGAAAGATTGAGATGAAGTGCGAATCTAGAATAATGCCTTTGTTTTAGATTACCCAAATTCAAAAAATTACAATGATCATAAGCATCAACAAGAGTTTTGATGCTATGATTCATATCACTGATAGTTTCATTGAATGACGGTTTGTCAAATCTGTAAGGCAACCCTAATACTATGACTTTAGTGTGTTTTGTGCCTTGAATGAGCTTTTCCAACACACCGACCAAATCCGTGTTACAGTGTCCATTTACGATGTCATTGGTCCCCCCATACACCAATAGACAATCACATTCCCCCATATCTTTAACAACGTTTTCAAAGCCATGTACCACATTACTTAAAGTTGCATTTGGTTTAAAATTAACAGATACATTACATTTATCATAATATCTATTATGCAACAGGTAAGCGAATAATCATTAGTCCGATTATTCGGACCCATGACTGTCCGCCAGCATCCTTATCTTAGGCTTGGTGGACTTGGGATTAGGGGTTAAAACATTACTTTCACAGTTAATGGGACCAGCGGTTGAAATGACATCTTTAAGTGGAGCACAGGAGGTATAATTAACATCAGTAGAGACCTCAATAAGGCTTTTCTGATTTTCATCGGGAACATTAGTCAAGCTACTAGGAGGGTGGACATACTGAGGTTCAGTGGGCTTACTAAGAGCTTTAGTAATGGAAGGAGAAGGATCACGGTGAGATTCAGTGGACTCATTAGGAACTACAATAGTGATATTGTTGTCATTTTTAGGACATGCACTCAATATATCATTGGATTTGGTGGGAGACATAGTACTGACAGTTAAACTTTTGCTTGAAGCTTTCTTATTTAAGCGGTTTCTTTTAACCCTCGAGCGGGCGCACGAGGAGTTTTCCTCCGCACGTGTTTTTTATGTTAAAATAAACAGACATAATGGGTGTCGGCGGTCATGTCCGGCTTCGTACTTTACGCCCCTCATTCCAGGAATCTCCTAAAGCTATTTATACCCCCACCCCCCCCTTGGTACCTCGTTATTTGCAATTCAGAGATGCCATCTCAGTTTGCGGAGTGCCCTTTCCCGTTATACAGACAGTGATACCTATTTTTAAAATTCATAATAGCGAAGGATTTGTAATTATTATCAAATTTGTTGGACTTTTCCTTTCGATTTCGAAAAAGAGAAGCAAAAGGAAAAGTCCAAAAATGTAAATAATAATTAATACATATTTTATATTAGAAAATTACTTACTATGTTCAATTAAAATATTACACCTATTAAATTAAACAATTAATTGCATCGACGATGAAATGTGATTCCTAATGAAGTTTGTCAACATTTAAATACAATATTTCGTTATAAAACAAGTAAAATGGGTTAAATTTGTGCAATATAGTGTTGCGGAGTAAAACTCCGCATGCGCCCGCTCGCGTTTTGCCGGTGAAGCGCCCGCTCAAGGGTTAACCCTTAAGCTACCATTACAACTGATACCAATTTGAGTCTTATTACATACAAGCACATCATCTACAAATTCATCAGAGTTTGGTTCGGTATCAGATAATACATCAAACTGATTCTCACTAAGAAAGTTGATACCTTTGGTGGTGTTTTGAATATAATTACCTCTCTTACTGTTTTTAACCACCACCGAGGCTTCATTGTTCCCTTTTTTTAACTTTAAAGGAGATACAGTCTCCTTTACATAGACTACTAGCAAAGTATTTTTTTCTGTGATATTTAAGGCAACAGCAGGTATCTGGGTTTCCTTATCAGCACAAGATTTGGGCACATTCAGTGGGGACATATTCAATGCGGGACTAACTGTTAACTGATTGGAGCTACTCCAGTCACCAAATGAGATACAGCCAGGATTGACTTTACTACAAAAACCATCATTTATAAGTTTAGCATTAACAATTACATGGATCCCGCATTAAAACCTCTTACTTTGTTGCATGCATTGACCTACAAACAATCTACATTCGTTGAATTTTAACTTTTCCGTAAAAAGCTGTTTAGCAGAGTTAAAATTACAGATACCAAAAGAATCAAAATGGTAACCACATTCAGCTTTCATATCAATAAAAAGCAAACTCCAGTGTGCACCGTTATCCGACTTGAGCTCAGCTCCATTGTTATTAACACACATATAGATATAGTCAAATTTATTAAAAGCAAGCACATCTAACTGTTGCTGTACAGATGAAGAACTACCATGCATTATCAGTTGTGTCAACATGGGTCCTACAAATAAGGATTTGCAGTTACTATTCTTACTAAGACTAAAAGCTTCAAAGTACGAATTTAGAATTCTATCATCGACCCAGCGACCCTCTTGCCAGGCAAAATTACGAGCACTTGCAATCTGGGAACCTAAACTGTCAATTTTCTTAGTTAACTCTAGTTTTTCATGCTCTAGATTCTTTAACTTAATATTAAGAGAGTCAATCAAGGAATTTTTCTCTGAAAGATCAACTTGGAGAGAGTTATTTTCAAGTTATAGTCTACTAATCCTACAACTAGATGCACTTAGACTATCTTTTAGCTTCAAGTTGTCACTCTGGAGAGCATCTCGCTGTTCGGTGATATCGTCCTGAGCTTGTAGAGAGTCATTCATTTCAAAGCGCCTCTCCGCTTTCATATCCATCAACTTGACTTCCAAATTCAAAGTCTCAGTTTTGCCAGCTTCGACCAAAGATTCAAGGTGAGAAACAGAGCCAGTAACTTCATCAAGCTTCCTAATCAGCTTTGAAATACCCATCTCCACATCCTGGAGATTTAAGTCAGGAAAATTTACATGCAATCTATTCCAATTTAAACAGAGTTCAGACACAACATCTGTTGAGGAGTCATCCAAATTATATGTTTCATTTACAACACTATCCAGGTTGTCAGGAGCTAACTGACTACGAGTTATAATCATGGTTATTTTATATTATTTTATATTTATAAAGTAACCATGGTTACTTTATTTTTTTTAATGTAAAGATGGTGTTGTGACACATCATTATGAACTAGATTTTTACGCTGATTACAATGCTGAAATCTGTTTTTGAAAATATGCACCCGTTAAAAAGATATACTCAAATAAAATTTTATCCCTATACATTTCTTATGGACGTTTCGTATTTTCAGTATTTGTTGGGATTATTTTCTTTCTATCTCTCATTATAATAAAGATATGTAGTTCGTTTTGATCTTAAAATACTCATTGAAATACTGGCTTTCATTTGAGATATCAATTATCAACGTCGGACGAGTGACAGATGAGCTATAAGGCTCAATTTAGGCTTGAAATCAATTAAGGCTTGAAATCAATTTCTTCAGAAATTATCTTTTAGTCAAGTATTAATACCTCTGGTTCTAAATGAGGTATTAAATTCATTTCGGTCTTCAATCACTCAGTAAACTATCAGCTCTCAAGTAAGCTGACTCTCAGTAAGATCGGACTAATGATTATGTGACTTTATGAGCTTTCACTCAACATAAATTTGTTTTACTTGCATAATTTTACATTTCTGTAAGGATTTTTCTAGTTCCAAAGAAGACTAAAAATGGTAAAGGTCTTAATTAATTTAGTATATTATTGGCTTTCATTTGAGTCATAAATTATTGAAAAAAATTTAATTTCAGGAGAGTTGTGGTCCTAAAACCCATTAAAAATTAAAATTTTCAGACATTTTCGTTTATAGAAAGACTCATGCCTCCAGTTCCAGAAAAGGTCTGGATATCTGGATATTTTTAAAAGACTCAGTAAAATATCAGCTTTTATTTAAGACTGTGATAATTTAATTCGAACAAGTCTGGGGTGAGTTACAATCCACTATTAAGCGTAAAATTTAAAAATAACTAATCTTTATGTCGTAATGAGCCTTGAAATTAGTTTACAGCTTAACCAATTTCACGTATCAATATTTTAAATAAAAGACGACATATAACTGCGTATTTTAAGATCAAAATTAACTAAATACCTTATTTAGAACCAGACATTAACATACTTGATTAAAAACAAATTTCAGAAAAATTGATTTTTTAATTACATTTTGCCTTATAGCTCATCTATCACGTGTCCATTGTTGATGATAAATATCTCAAATGAAAGCTGGTATTTATCTGAGTAATTTAAGACCAAACCTAACTACATATCTTTATTATAATGAGAGATAGCAGGAAAATAATCCCAAAAAATATTGAAAATACGAAACGTCCATAAGAAATGTATAGGGATAAATTTTTATTTGTGCATATCTTTTTAACGGATGCATATTTTCAAAAAGGGATTTCAGCATTGTAATCAGCGTAAAAATCTAGTTCATAATGATGTGTCACAACACCATCTTTACATTAAAAAAATAAAGTTTATATCCAATATGGCGGCCGAAAAATATTATCCTGTCAAAATATAGGATTAGCCACCCAACGATGATAGGCGTTGGTCAATACCTCAAAAAATGCACGTAAAAATGCAGTGAGAAAACTTTTTTTAAAATTATACGGTTTAAAGCCATCTTGGCCGCCATCTTGGATATTTGAATTTGCTCAAGGGTGACAAAGTGGCACCCGGCAGATCTGAATTATGTAGGTCTTGAAGAAACAGAAATCAACAAAAAACTTCGGGTGGACTTCACTTCTAGGTTTTTTCAACTGCAACCAGACTGTCCTCAAAAACCTTAGATAATACAGGCAACAGTGATACAGGGCGGTAATTATCAATACATCGTTGGTCAGCTTTCTTAAAAAGAGGTGTTACAACAGAATATTTGAATTTATCAGGGAAATCACCATTTCTTAAACTATTGTTAATTATATATGTAAGAGGTTTCACAATAAGTAAAGCTACAGATTTAATTACATGTGAAGGGATTTCATCCCACCCTGTAGACTTCTTGTTTTTTAGTGCATGAATAGCCTCTAAAACATTGCTCTCAGTTACTAGTTTAAAATCAAATGAACAGTTAGGAGGTTTAAACTTAATTAAATTAACAGCTTCTAGCAAAGAATAATTAGAACTATCTTGAATACAGTCAACAAAGTGATCGTTAAAGTGCTCTGCAGTTGAGTGAGGATTTTTAACAATGGAAGAGTCAACTACTAATTCAGTTATTACATTTTTCCTTGTTCTCTGTCCCAACTCATTTTTAACAATATCTCAGGATTGTTTAGCTACATTTTCAGATCTCGATATGATTAACTGTAAATGATTTTTCTTTGCTGATTTAATTTTTTTCTAGAGATTTTTACTTAGTTCCTTGTAACTTTGATCTGCTGTAAACTTATACCTTTCAAATAGTTCTCTTTTTTCCTTGCATAATTGTTTCAACTCGTTGGTCATCCAGCCCTTATCCCTAGTTTTATCTTTACCATTACCTTACTTGTAACAACTGGAAAAGCTTCCAAGAATACAGGATAAAAACAATTAAAAAATGCATTGAAACTATTATTTGCAGATTCATATTCTGTATTCTGTATTCTGTATTGCATATAAGTAGTATTGATCCCAGTACTTAATAAGTGATAAAAGTTAGCTACATTTGCCTTACTGAAAATACGTTTCCTTGAGACTACACTACAGACTTTATTTATTACTAGTGGAAGAGAAATATATTGCGCTGAGTGGTCTGATATGCCTAAATTAACTACCGTAGGAAATAAATTTGCAATGTCACTAATGGTTACAATATTATCGATACAGGTTTGACTATTGGGAGTAATTCTGGTTGGAGTGTTAATACAAACTGATAAACCATAAGCCTTTAGCAAGCCTAAAAATATTTGTTTGTTGTTTTTCTCAGTACCATTCTCTGCTAAAATATTTATATTAAAATCCCCTGATATAAAGACAGTCTTTTTTCGCAGCTCTTTCGAAATATAAAAAAGAAACTTTTCAAAATGATTAAAAAACTCTGTAAATTATTGCTTCTATAAATATTGACAATAATGAACTTTTTCCTTGTTTCAAGATCAACGTTTCTTCAATTGAAAATTTTTCTAGGTCATTTCTTACAATAAAATCTAAAGACTTATGTGCTAAAATACATGACCCTCCTCTTATCATTCTTTTATGATTAAAAGAACTAGCCAGTTTATAATTAGAAAACGAGTTAAGTATTCCACAGTTAGTGTCATTAAGCCAGTGTTCACAAAGACAAATAAAACTGGGCCATAAAAGTTTCAAAAAATAAGCCATTTCTTTAATTTTAAGACTATCAGTACAACCTTGAATATTTAGATGCAATAAGAGAGGGTTATGTGCTTTTTTACTATTTTTCAATCTAAAAAACTCGTTTGGTTGTCAGTACTGACGACTTCAGGCACATTATTAGACATTAACTGTGGATCACCCAACCTATCGCCAAAACTAAACGCATTACTTTCAGGTGGTGCATTAATGCTTTGCTCACTCACTTTAGCAATCACGGTTCTAACTACATCAATGTTGGACGTTTTTGGAGTAGTCCATCCATGGAAAGTTTCCTCAAATGTTGAGTTAAGAGATTCTCTTGCAGTCAGATGCTGTGAACTGTGAAGTTCGGTGGTGGGCATCATAATGGGCAGGTCCTTATTAGTCGGGTCAAGCAGGTCCTGGGTAGTCAGGTTGAGCAGGTCTTTGTTGGTCGGAACGGGCAGGTCCTGGGTATTCGGGTTGGGCAGGACTTGGGTAAACACGTCCTTGGTGCTTGAGTCAATGCAGTCTTGAGCAGTCACTGCTGGTCTTGTGATGGCATTTCGGTTGGTTGCCAGTTTGTCCTGCTTCTGTTCCAATCGGATTGAAACATGAAGAGAAACTGCTATACATAACAGTTCTTTACCATAGCTGTTCATGTGCAACCCGTGCCAGGTGAAGTGTTCACGAGTCAAAAGATTGTTTACTGGCACAAATGAAACATCACTGTTCTTCTTAACAATATCATAAATTCGCTGATTGCAGTTAAAAATTTTATTGTTAGCACTGGGTTTATCATATCTATATGGGATTGTTGTGAGAACAATATTTGTTTGAGACATTCTAGGCAATAACATTTTTAAAAGTTCTTCGACATTCTCATCCTTCTCACCCATGCTATTTGTTCTACCTACTATAATGACAGCATCTTTTTTTGTGTAATTGAACGTATTTACAAAACGTTCAACTTGTTTGTACACGTAGGAGAGTGGAGCGCCTGGATATATGTTCACACTTACACAGGCATCTTTGTGGTGGAAAATCTTCTCTAAATGGTGTACGCAGGTATGTGCATGGCTGTCCCCAAACAAAGTAATTCTAGGTTTGATGCTCGCTGGTTTGGGGTAGGAATTTTTATTATTTACATCAGCAAACTCAGGCGTCATAGATTTTGGAGTCTTTCTACCCTTGGTGGACCTTAAGCAGTTTATAGGAGTGTTCGCTGAAGCGCAAGTTTGAGAGTTGTCAGTGTAGTCCATCAAGGGAGAGAAAGAGTTTTGGCATTGTATGGGGTTGCTGAAATCTTGATCTCGTTTAAAAGAGGCCCCATTCTTGACAAGCGTCCAATCTGACGCTTCCGTTGTGGTGGAACCTACTGTTGTTTTTTGACTAGCTTTTTGTCTTTTAACCCCAAGTAAATCATAATCAACAGTATTTACCATTTTTCCGCTCAATCCCAGCAGCGAATATACGACTCGACCACTTATATGTGGAATATTATTTAAAAGATAAGCTATTGAAGACCTTTTCAGAATAAGGTCTACATCTGTAACTTTAAACTCTGCAAACAGATCTAAATGATACCTTTGTTTGTTAATATTTGTGAAATAATAAGTTCAACTGCAATTAATATGTATATTCCACAGTCATAAGAGTTGATCTGCCTTGGCCCTTTAATTAATCCTATAACTGGATCATCGGAAGATTGAGTTATGTAATGTACAAGTTTTTTCGCTACAATCAATGCATTATCATAATTTCGATTGAGCAGAGAATCATATTGGTAAAACATATTAGAAGACTTCTCATCTTATTTATCTTATTTTCTCTTTTATTTTTTTCATAGAAAGTCAAGAGATTTTGAGAAAAATGTATTTTTAGCGAATTTCCCCTATAGGGAAGAAGCTATTACCGTAGGTCTCATGGTAAGACCTAAGCTCGGGACCACTATAACTTTTCGTTTTGGGGCCCCCAGAAGCAAAAAACACTATTCGTTCGAATTTTTACATATATATATATATATATATATATATCTATGTGTCTATTAGCACGATAGCGGCCGCAAAAATGGTCCGATCTTTATGAAATTTGGTATGGACATGTAAAGTGGTAATCAATTGGACGAGTTCGTGAACCAGCCCGATCGGACGACCGGAAGAGGGGGTAAAGGGGGATAAATCCCCCCAAAAATGGGTTTTTTGAGTTTTTCACATAGAAAAATAAAATTTATCGAATTTGTGTGGGCACCATTGAATTCAGCTCAAAAAAACAAACAATTTAGTATCTTGAATCACTGCTCTATGTCCATTGGTTACCGAGATATTGAAAGTGGTAAACTCAGTATGTTGTCCCAATGTTAACCTTATGGGAAATAAGAAAAATTCTATATCTCAGTTATTTCTCAACATATATTGTTAAAACTTGGTAAATAGCTTCTTTTAGTTCAGATCTACTAAATATTGAATTAAAACCACCCAGTTTTAATATTCCTGTAGCAGCAAACCTGCATACTCATTCCCCATGTTATTCTTATGGAGCTTACCAAAATATGTCAAATCTTGCTATGTTGGATTGAAATATGTTGTTTTGCATTGAAATTCGCTGTGTATGCAGGTCTGCTGCAACGGGGGGTATTTAGTTATATTACATAGTGTTTTTAACATTTGATAAGGCATGGAATTGTAGTCCCGTTCCTCACAAAAGTAATTTCATATTTTTACGAGTATATTGAAGTATAAACCAAGGATTGACTTCACCGATAATGTTGACCCAAAATAAATTTAGAGGTGAGGTTAGAACATTAAAAAAATAAAATAAGAAATAAATTTGTTGACTTATTCAAAATTCAATGAAATAATTGAGGAGTCCATGATTTATTATACCACGGACAAATTTTGTTTTTTGAGAGATAACCTGAAATTACACTATTTGGATGGAATGTCACCCTAGAAGCCTTTAAGCGAGGAGGACTGTATATGCACACATTGTGATTTGAACTATGAAAGTCTCAAATTTTAGGGCCCCCTAAAATTTGATGCCCGGACAGGTGCCCCCTCTGCCCGGGACCTGCGAGTGGTGGGACGGCAACAGCGGAAATGCAACTGCCTCGGGCCACACCGAGTGTCGCCCTGTCAGTTATTTGCCTAATATGCCAAGGGAATTTATTGTTTAAATGTGTTGGTAAACAGTTTTTAGAGCAAAACTTAAGAAAAGCTCTTAGCTAGGATTTGTTTGTTTTGAAAGGAGAGATGAACAGCTAACTCACCCTGAGATCCAATGTGAAGTAGCACAGAACAAAGAAAGGGTGGCAAAACACATAGTATTTCACCTTTATTAGAGACTCCCTCAGATGAGGGGGAGAGAAGCACAAAACAAGACTGGTGATTTTACATCAAATCCAGAAAAAACACTGTATCATTTTTTTATTTAAAAATATAGAAGATATTAATCATAAGAGATTATGAAATTTTAATAATATTTTGATTAGTTCAACCAAAATTGCATTAAGAGAACAATATTTACACCAGTTAATAAAACTATTTCTCTTTAGGGCAGTAGTAGTAAAAACTGATCTGTAAAACATGATTATTTTTTTAAGCACATATTCTCCAGGAATAGTAATAGGGTCACAAATTCAGAAGAAGATACATTGGATGTTGTCATGCTTATGCTTATTTAATGTCTACTTCAAGTTTATTTTTATCAACATAGTGGTACATTCATATAAGTGTACAACTTATATGAATTATATGTATTCTATTTTGTATATGTGCCTTTCTGAAAAAAATATTTTTTCTTACTTTCTTTCTTTCTTCCTACTGTCTCCCAATGCACAGTATGAACAAAACTGAAAAAAGTACGAGATACATGGGTGCCATAGGAGTCGCGCCGTGGGGGGTGGCACAGGGGGGCACATGCCCCCCAACATAAAAAGTTTTTTTGTAGCCTCTGACCAACATTAAAAATCAAAATAAAAATTATTTTCTACTATTCTCTAAAGTCATTTCTCTTCTTGCAAGTAATTTAAACCAGTTGTTCTTAGGTTAGTTGTTTATTTTTACCATATTAATTGTTCACATTCATTTTATTTTTACATTTAATAATTTTTACATTCATTTAATATCAGATTAATCATTTGGCTAAACAAAGAGGTTGGATGAAGAGTTATACATTCGTTGAGTAGGCCCGTTCTTTGACTGGGCGAAGGTTGGTCACCCCGTGCACTGTGCACCTAGTACCTGTCACTCTGCCTTCCACTAACCTACCACAACACTCCACCCGTTTGTACAGCCACCTACTTAAAAAATATAATAATAATACTATTATACTGTCAGGATGCCTAAATCCCATAAGGTCAGTGGAACCAAAGCTTGTGACGTTACTTGGAGACCCAATATCCGCTTACAAGTAAGCTCTGTTAGCCCATTGGGTAAAAGCATAGCCTCAAATGAGGTGTCAGTCCAAACCTCACAGCTTTGGGCTGACAAATCGAGACATCTTTAAAGACCGGCCGTTATAAGATTCTGGTCTATAAAAGAAAATCACGGTTTGTTTATATTTTTGTCTTAGATAACTTGAGATATTCTTCTCTTTTCTTCTCTACAGTCCTGCAGACAGTCTTTTCTTCTGTCTACAGTTTAACGTGCAATTCCTGCAAGCTGCAGACGAGAATGCCACGAGAATGACATTAACGGCAATGAAACAGACAGGAAAGTAGGGGAATTGTGAATAAGAATTGTTTTTCGACCGCCTATTTTCTTAACAAAGAAAACAATAACTGCATGGTTTTCAGTTAAACATTCTTCAACAGTCACATGTTAAAAATCTAAGTAGTTTGTAGTGGAACTTTTCCCGCAAATTTACTTTGAAAATCGTAAATAAACTAAGCTTTTTTAGTGCTGTAAGTTACAGGACAGTTTTTAAGGCTTGAAACCCCACTTTTGAGTACGAAAAAAACTAAATATTCCGGAGGGACCCCCAGACCCCCGACTAGGTTGGGGGGTATTCCATACCCCCCAGACCCCCAGTCAGTTGTGCCCCCCTCAAAGGTTTGGTTCATGTTGTGCCTATGATGGGAGCCAAATGTGGACCACCTTGCCAGAAGACCTTAAAAGAACCGATAAACGACAGTTTGCACAACAACTAAAAACTTGGCTTCAAGATCGGCCATATTCTAAAGAATTCTTCTACTGGAGAGAATAACACTCCTAGACGGAAAGAAGAAAAAACAGAACTGTATTTAGATTTTTTCATGTGACACTATTTGTAATCTTGAAAATTGTAAATAAAGATGTTTCTGATTCTGATTCTGATTCTTGTAGGATGTGCACAATCAGTCAAGTAGTATTAACTATAATGCTAGCAAACATTTTACACACCAATACTAACGCTACTTAACCAATATTATGCAAATTTATGCTTAATGCAATGTAATACTTAATACACAAAACAATGATGTTGGTGAGAAATGTGAGGATCGTGGTGTCATTTTGCTAGTTGTCTAGTTAAAACATACAATGCTGTAAATACACGTTCTTAAATGAGTTGCCTAAACACTAAAAAAAAGATTGAACTTATTTTAAAGAGAAGTTAATACTTAGTTTGATACTATTTGTTTTTAACTCATATGATTTTACCTTCATTTTTCCTGCTAGCGTATTTGTGACGATCTGAAATTGTGATTCAGATCTCATCCAAATTAAAACTAAAAACATATCACAGAGCCTCTGTACATGCCCTTTATACTTCAGTGAGTAATTGAATTTTTTCACTTCTGCAAAGCAAAATAATAACCATCATAAACATACGTTTCTTTCATTATTTAATGGTTAATGTAGAACTGTTGGTAGAAGTATCTCTTTTTTTTTAATGAGAGCTACTGTAGTTTGAACTATCATGAGTTTTCCAGGTCAATGAACTCTTGCATTACATGAAAATCATATAATCGCAAAGTGAGAAAGACAACTGACCAGTTGTTAAGTTAGCGATTGCCGATTGAAGTTTTAACCAATTACCAGTTAAGGTTGATGTGATTGCCAAGTGTGGTAACATGGCCAAGTGTGGTACCATGGCTAACTGTGGTAGCATGGTCAAGTGTGGTAGCATGGCCAAGTGTGGTAGCATGACCAAATATAGCAGCGTGGCCAAGTGTGGTAGCATGGCCAAGTGTGGTAGCAAGGCCAACTTTGGTAGCGTGACCAAGTCTGATAAAATGGCCAAGCATGGTAACATGGTCAAGTGTGGTAGCGTGGTTAAGTGTGGTAACATGGGTTACTAACATGGGTTACTCAACAGTAACTTAATACTTGGTAAATCAGCAGTAATGCATAGTTCGTTAACTCAGCAGGCCAGATAAATAGTCAACCCAACAGTAAAAATAATTTGCATGAAAACAAACATTTGCATGAAAGTTAGTACAATTTTCAATAAAATGTTGGCTACCTATTTTAAACTGCCTTTAATTTTTGTGATGTAATAACAGTGGTGTGGTGCTAAAATGACCTGTATCGGAGTGGTAAATAGTGGAAGGATGGCCTTTTACAGGGATCACTAGGATTGGGTGATGAAACAATGGACTGGGAAGGGCTGGGATGCAGTCAATCTATTATCAGTAATCAACTAATCACGATGATCATGTGAAGGCAGGCCTCTTAAACTTACAAATAATTTGTCTTCTGTAGTGATAGGTCAAATAATGAAACCGCTCATATCTTCGAAAAAGAATCGGTTTTGATATTTAAGAATTGAATATAGAAACGGGAAGATTAGATTAGACTATAAATGATGAACATGATGCAACAGCAAAAATTCATCCTCCGTGACAAGGCTAAAGTTAATCATTTTGTGGTTTGAGCACACTTAAGCTCGGCGTGGTATGAAGAAAACATTCCCTGAGCTTCTCTAGGGGGGCCTGAGCACACCAAAGCAACCCTTTCGGAAGCGCAGCACAGCGAGGAGAACAAATTTCAATGCTTTTGTTGGAAAGTGTGGGGATACGCATTTTTCATATTTCCTCGTCATTATCCAGATTCCCTGCGAGATGGAATACTTTGTGCTCCTCAGATGGTTTTTATTTGTGTCGGCCAGATGACCGAGGTTATACTGCATCAATATTATATCAAAACTTACAGACATCGAAGGCGATTTAAAGTTTGTATCACAGTCAAGATATAGGTAAACTCGTTTATGACCATAGGAAGTAACATAAGTATTCCTAACTTTAAATCCTTATTCTGGAAAACTATTTCACGAACTCAGCACCCTACTTGTCCAGCTGTCCACATATGCCAAACATACAGGTCTTAACATACAGTCAAGTTGATATGCCAGTTATCATAATTTTTTTTATAAGCTTCTGGTAATTGAGGGGAAGCGAGAGGGGGTAATGAACTGATTAAAAAAAGATTTTCCTATCAGTAACAGTGATGAAAAATACATTATCCAAAACATATTAAAACTAGTACGTATTATTTTGACGAAGGCTGCTCTCAACACATCCAAAGGAGTTAACGGAGTGATCAAATTTACTTCTTGTTGATCGATACGTAACCACTCCGTGAAGTACATGGCCCACTTCAGCATATTCGAAGATGACGTTTCAGCGATGAATCTTAAAGTCAAGATCATGAAGTATGCATGTTTAAACAACCACCTGGAATCGTAAAATATTATTAATGATGATTTATGAATGAATATTATTGAATATTATTATTGACAGTTTATTAAAACCCCACAAAAACCCATTTTAAAATTAATATCGACAAACCAAAAGACACCAGCTAAAAAACATTCTTAAGTGAACTTATGAGGTAGTTAAAGTAGTAAAGTCACGTGATGACCAATAATTACAGCTTCGGTCAAACCAAACTTTTGTGGCCTCCCATACCAAATATTTGTTTGTTACCTGTTATTAAACTCATTCCAAGTTCCTTTCCAATAAGGGTTGGCTATGGAAAACAATTTAAAATTCTGGTTGATTAATAGTAAAAATACAAAATAGTTTCAGAATTTTCAGCCTTTTCCATATGAAACATTTCTTCCTAATTCTTTAGAAAGGTCGCATATGACATTGCCTAAACATAAGAGTAAACAAAAAATATTGTTTATAAATAAATTAAAAATAGATTTGTAAATTTCTTTGTAATATTTATTACATACGTTTGCTGGATATAAATAAAAGACGTCTTACAACACTTAAAATATATTTACACTTATACTGTATTCACATCCAAGGCAGTAAATATACATAAAAGATGGAAAATGGCGATTGATTTTGACTGGTCCCACGATTGATCATCATTAGGCCCAATGAGAAATTGGCAGGATCAAGATGGCGGCCTTTCTTATATCCTATTGGTCGTTGGAAGTTATGCCAAAAACAGGTTTCTGTACGTTCCGCTTGAGTCAAAGTTAACTTGTCCGTTCATTGATTTGTCTCTTTCCTTACACTTTTCTTTAAAAATAAATAATTCTTCCCTTGCATTCATATTCCCTTTCTTGCAGGGGCCTGACATCATTGGGCCTGATGATGATTGGTGAGACCAATTGAAATCGATAGCCATTTTCCATCTTTTATGTATATTTACCGTCTTGTATATGAATACAGTATAAGTGTAAATATATTTTAAGTGTTGTAATAGCTACGTCTTTTATTTATATCCAGTATATTAAAAAACATGTATCGTGGTAATCAAGAAGTTACCACGACATGAGATAATTCATGGTAAAGAGAAAAAGAATATTTTATATACTTACATCATTCTTTTCATTGTGCATTTCAAAGCAACAGATATTTCAAAACATGTGTATTCCTGTTCAAATTTGAAGATAAGCCCTCGAAAAATTGGGTATAGTCTAAAACTGCCCGCAAGAAACTCTTTATGGCAATGTGCATATACATCAACAAATTTTAGAAGTAACAATATATTCTGAAACAAAACACATGATTTTTATCCAGGGGTGGTATGAAAATCTAGAACTGGCTTGGTACTTTTTAACTTAATCAGTTTACATATTTCTACCACTCTTGACCTAAAGAACTGTAAAGAAGACCGTAAAGAACTGTTTAAACTGATTTCTGTTTTTTCAACACAGCAGACATCGTGACCCATATTAAAAACCTAGGGAATTAAGGTATGCAGGGAGATCTTTCCTGTGAAGAGTAGACGACAAGTCATGCATGAGTAATAGCAAGTTCATGCAAGTTATATACATGACTTGTAGTCTAAATACAGTCACAGTGTTAACAAACCACTTTTTTAAAGTAAGTATCCACATTAAAAAGATGGTGGTTCTAAAATTTAAAAAAATTCATTGGTTATCCTTAGAATAACCAAAATTACCAGTTTATTATCTACAAACTACTTGGTCTCAAGTATAATATATTTATCAATGGACATGAGCTACAATTCCACAACAAAATGTCAGTCTTAGGGACTTATTTTACAGGGTGATGATTGACATTTTATCTCCTTAGGGGACAGTTCAAGATGAGTGGGTAAGATGCCTAATATTACATTTAGGTTGATATAGTTTTTGTTTCTATTAAAAGTGTCTTTGAAAAGAAATAAATGCCAAAAACTTCAAAAGTTTTCAAATCAAATGTTTATTTAAACAACATTAAAAATGCACGTGATTACATGTGTGCTTTTAGGTGAAACATGAAAAATCCTACAACTAAATAAAAGATTTATTCTACATTAACATCTAACTTGTGTAGTGTTTTACAGTAAAATTGATTTTTTATTAATTTTTTTAAGTCCACTACTTGACTTGGTTGCTCAAAAAACTCATTCAAGTGATGGAAAAAGTCGTTGAGGAGTCAACTATGGATATTACTCTTTAAAAACTTCATCGGTGATAAGTTAATCATTTTAAATTTAAATTGATTATTTTTTTTATTTATTATTTGAATTCATACAATTTTAATATTAATTATTAATTTTAAATAATTTAACAGTTTGAGGTAACAGACTACACTTTCCAAGTCGTGATATAAAGACTATTCTTTACTTAACTTAGTCTGGAAAACTGGATATCCAATTTTGAGCTGTTTCTAGTTGAAATACCATGAATTTGACTTTGATTAATACATTTATTTACAACATTGTAAGTATAAATTGAAGCATGAAATATTTAAAGGTTGGATCAGGCTGCCAGAACACCGCGGTGTATCCCTGCCTTGAAATTTTTGGCGCCCTTCTGTTCCAAAAATGACACATTTTATAGTCAAAATACCAACTGAAAAACCAACGGCTGAGCACCTAACACAATCAGTCCAACAAAAGTCAATAGTCATTTTTTGTAATAACAATAATCCTGATGTGCGCAACCAGTGGCGCACAGCAAACTTTCCAAAGCTCCAACGTGTGTCACCGGTGGCACACTGTTTCCACTTAATTCAATACTTTTTAAGAGCGCTTTTGGAGCTGTGCTGGGTTATGTTAGTGTATTTGTATATTAAGTTTACGTAGACACACCGTGGCCACCAGTGGTGCACGAATAAAGTTTTGGTAAAAAAACATGAAGAAATAAAGGTGATGTAAACACACCAACCCCCAGTGGGATCCTATCTGGCTTTTGCTAGTTTAGATACCAGTAACAGGTACAGTATCGGAGGTTGTCACGATTGGAGGCAGTGTTTTAGCTGTCTTTAAGTGAGCAACTTCAGTTCCCCACCAGGGGAGGCTGGGCTTGATGGCAGGGTGGGTGGGGGTGAACTAGTGACCAAGATGAGGGCCAATATGAGGGCCACCTATCCCTTGAGGCCCAATTCCTTCACCAATTAAAGGTATACAGGGCGAGTCTTCTAAGCCGTCCACAACAGATTATAGGCGAACGGCTCAACATATAAATACGAAAGAAAACATTTGCCCACTAAATCACGCCCAAGGAACAACGTAAAAATATTTTTAACCTTTTTAAAATACAGGGTGTTCCAAAAACCGGGGGTCATGAGTTCGAATCTCGGAATTTTTAAATGTAAACATATGTCATATTATACATCATTTTAAAGCTCTAAGCAAGACAAACAATTCGGTGAAAACAGAACTCAATTTCAATTATCTTTATTATTTTCAAAATGGCGGCCGTTTTTGTGAAAAATATTGGTATTTACGGAATACCCATTATCTCGAGAACAACTGAAGGTTTTTTCGTTCTGTTTGAAAATTCTTAATCCTTGTAAACTCAGCTTTAATTTGATATGCAATATGCTAACCTAAAAGAAAATAAATATAATTTTAAACAATTTATTTTTTGTAAATGTTGGTAGCACTGAAAATCAAAAATGTTAAATGGCAATATATGCCAAATTGGATATTATTTTAAAGGTCTTGCAAAAACCTACAACTTTTCAATTTATGCTCACCTCCTATCTTAAGTAATTTTGTAGTAATAAACAAAAAACTCCATTTTCCCATGTAACGCCCATGTTAAATGTGCAGTAGTTGAAGCATTTAAATTTGCATCCTTTAACATTGAGTACAGCCAATTTAACATGAGTGTTATATGGGATAATAGAGTTTTTTGTTTATTACTGGAAAACTTCAAAAGATAGAAGGGGAGTATAAATTGAAAAATTGTAGGTTTTTGCAAGACCTTTAAAATGATATACTACAGGGTGTTTTTTTTTTTTAAACGCAACCCATTTTTAAGATTGAATAACGCACATATAAATAATAAACGAGTACTGTTTTATTGATCTTTACATTTTATACAACCTATTATTTAAGTTTGATCACATTTAGTTTACATTATGTGCTCAAACAGTCCGCCATTGGCATTTGTATAAAGTTATGCTCTCTTCATCAAATTCCCAAACAAGAGTTGCAAGGTGCCTCATTGCATTTCTTGCGTTAAATTTGTTATGTTTGTTTTGAGGTGCTGAACATCCTGTGAATTGTTTTTGTAGGCCTTACTTTTGATGTATCCCCAAATAAAATAATATAGTGGGATCAAATCCGGGGATGTTGGGGTAAATAATCCTTCACCGATAAAATCAACTTTTGGGTTGCGTTTTTGTGTGTGTTTTTAAGCACGATAATTCGCGTCAAAGTGGTCCGATCTGAATGAAATTTGCCACAGACATGCAAAGTAGTAATTGTTCTACGAAAACAATTCACAAGATATTCAGCAATTCGAAACATCATAACAAATTTAATGCAAGAAATTTAAAGAGGTACGCCGCAACACGTATTCGGGAATTTGATTGAGAGTGCATATCTTTACACAAATGCCAGTGGCGGCCTGTTTGAGCACATAATGTAAACTAAATTTTATCAGACTTAAATAATATGTTATATAAAATGTAAAGATAAATAAAACAATACTCATTACACATTCATATGTGCATTATTCAATCTTAAAAATGGGTTGCGTTTAAAAAAAAACACCCTGTATTTAACATATGTTGCCATTAAATTTTTTTTATTTTCATTGCTACCAACATTTACAAAAAATAAATTGTTTAAAATTATATTTATTTTCTTTTAATGTTGGCATGTTGCAAATCAAATTAAAGCTGAGTTTCCAAGGATTAAGAATTTTCAAACAGAACGAAAAAACCTTCAGTAGTTCTCGAGATACAGGGTATTCCGTAAATACCAATTTTTTTCACAAAAACGGCCGCCATTTTGAAAATAATAAAGATAATTGAGTTCTGTTTTCACCGAATTGTTTGTCTTGCTTAGAGCTTTAAAATGATGTTTAATATGACATATGTTTACATTTAAAAATTCCGAGGTTCGAACCCATGACCCCTGGTTTTTGGAACACCCTGTATTTTAAAAAGGTTTAAAATATTTTTACGTTTTTCCTTGGGTATGATTTAGTGGGGAAATGTTTTGTTTCGTCCTTTATGGTAAGCCATTCGTCTGTAATCAGTTGTGGACGGCTTAGAAGACTCACCCTGTATATAACCAGTTAAAGGTATATTTTTGCCCACCCTGTCTAAGCTTGGCTGAACCTATTCTTCTAACCCTTCCCTTTTCCTTTGCTTCCCCTATATTAATCTGCTAAAGGCTTCCCCAAAGGCCTAAGGGATATTAAAGGGGAGGCTTCCTTTCCTTTCCGGTACCCGTACGAAAGACAATATAATGGCTGAAGTACCCTCACAGGATTGTCCTGTAGGGTGGGGCACCCAAACTATCAAATCCCCCCGAAAAAAACACCAAAAATGGCGGAAGGAGTCTCTTAAAATCTGGGTAAGTGCTTTACTCGTACTCGTAACAATAACTAACAGTCTATCATTCATCCCTTCGCTGCCTACTGCGCCATCAGCGAATCCTGTGTGTACCACTTACGGTGCACGTCGGCCCATGGAGATTTCAGTATGCCCTCCATATGTCATGCACCAGCTGTGGTACACTATTAAAATTTATTAATTTCACTCAAATTAGTTATTTTAGGTGTACACAAGGTAAAATCAATTTTTTACACCCTATTTCAATATTTTTAAGATTTAGTTAAAATTATGACTTCAGTTAGTTTTGTCTCTTTGGTCAAGTTACTGTTTATTGCAATATACTTTTATTACCCAGGTTAGAAAAAT